>BSBM01001280.1:1432500-2632500 GCA_027924585.1 Larix kaempferi
TTTTGGGAGCCAAATGGATAAAAAGGGTAGAGCTGAATGAGAAGGGGGTTGGTTGTTTTGGTTGGAATGTAAATTTTCTAGCTATCTGTTAGTGTAATTAGAAGTTCTATGTGTTCGATTGGGTTATTGTACATCTTGAATGAAGAATGATCGTATATTCTGTCAGGTAGAGCTGTGTGTGATTGTTGGCCTAATTTCTGTGTGAATGAGTCTTTATATCACATTTTCGTGATTCCCATGTGTAGTTAAGAAATCCAAATCGTTTGCAGACCAACCACCATTAAGTAGCTTAAGTAGATTTATTGTTTGTATTTAGTTTCTTGTAGATCTGAACAAAGAATCGAATCGAGTTGGATTGATCGATTCTCTAATCAATCCACAAGAAAATTGTGGAGTCATAGTCGACTGAAATAACAGAGGTTGGACGGCTCAGATCAAAGCCAAAAAGGAGATCAACGATGGGGAAGGAATCCACCAAGTAAATGTGCAATGGAGTTAGTGAATCTGCAAGCCGATTCAAAGTGTTCCACATTGATCATAGTTCAGCGGCCAAGATCATATCTGCAAAGGATTGACGGCTGAGACGGTGTTCTACAGAAGAAAGAGTGCAGGAGTTAACAGCGAGGAATTGCGGGAACCGCATTCCGGAAGAGTTTTGCGGAAGGCCCATTAAAGAAAACACTAAAGATGCACCTGGAATCTGCAAACTACAGAAAGGAGTGTGCAGAAAGACGTGTGTGGAAGGACCGTTGCGGAATGGTGACTGCGGAATAATAATTGCGGAAGGCCACCCAAGTTACGAAAGGAAGGTGTTTCTGCAAGATAGTTGCAGAAGGTCAATTTTGACTGCCAGAAGGTTGCGGAAAGCCCATTTTGGAGAGAAGGGCCGCCATTGAGAAGAACCTAGCTGGTTTTCGGCTAAGGTTGGTGATTCAACTTCAAGCGATCACCCTAGTTCCTGGGAAGGTGCGGGTTGGATGGGCCATGGTCATTCCCCCTGCACCAATTTTGGTATCAAAGTAGAATTTTCTTAGTGCAACAGAATAAATACATGGTAGTACATGCAGGTTGAGAAAGAGGTCGTGATAGGGGAAGACTAGCAACGAATGCATAGGTCATGGAGGAAATGAGAGAAATGTGAGCATGTAGGGAAGCTATGCAGATGGGTAGATGAAGAGACCTAGAAACAGGATATGTGAGTGAACCTGAAGGAGAGGAACAAGGAGAAGAAGCAGCACCCATGAAAGAGACACTTGAGCTAAGCTAATTTCGGTAAATTCTTAGAGCAACTTCGAGGCCAAAACCTGAGTTTCCTACCTAAGAGGGAAGTCTCACTATTGAACACCTCATTGATTGGATCAACGAGTTGGAAAAGTACTTTGAGTATGATGAAGTTGAAGAGAACAAGAAGGTTAGTTTTGCAATGAAAAGGTTGAAACGACATGCATCCCTGTGGTGGGATAGTGTGCAAGCTGAAAGGAGATGAAAGAAAAATCCATTGATAAAGAGATGGGATAGGATGGTAGCTAAGATGAGAGCCAAATTCTTACCCAAGGATTACCAACTGAATTTGTATAGATAGATGCAGAACCTTAGGAAAAGATTACTAACTGTAAAAGAGTATACTGAAGAATTCTACAAAGTAAACCTAATGGCAGGTTATGTGGAAGCATCAGCAGAGAAGGATGCTAGATATGTCAATGGTCTCAAGATGGAGATTCAAGAAGATATCAACATGATATCACCAAGAACCATGGAAGAGGCATACCAATTTGCCTTGAGAGTAGATGAAAAGTTATTGAGAAAGAAAAGTTTCAATCAGGGCATAGGTTCAGCCCAGGGAAGGGGAAAACAGCTGGAAGAGGAAGGTTTGCAACCCAAAGAGGAATACCCAACTTAAACTAGCATGAGCACTAAGGTAGAGGAGGTGACTCAAGAGGGAGAAGACCTTACCAAGGAGGTAGAGGTAGAGGAAGAGGCAGAGAAGCTGTTTATAGATGTTACACGTGTAACAAATTGGGACACAGATCCTTTGAATGTCTAGAGAATGAAGACATAGGATAGAGAGAAGCCTATGTACCTCAGAATGAGCAGCAGCAAGAGAAGATGACAATGGTCGAGAATATGCTAGAGAAGGGAGAGTCTTTGATGATGAACAAAGTCTTAATGAAACATGAAAAGGAGGAAGTGGAACCGGCTCAAAGGAAGGATTTATTCAAGACCATGTGTAAAGTCAGAGGGAAGTGTTGCAAGATGGTAATTGACAGTGGGAGCACTAACAATCTTGTTTCCATAGAGATGGTGGAGAAACTGAGTCTGAAGAGGACCAAACATCCTGTTCCATACAAAGTATCTTGGCCGCATAAGGGACATCAAATCCTGGTAAGTGAACAATGTGAAGTTGATTTTCAAGTAGGCACATATAAGGACAAGATTATATGTGATGTTATTCCGATGGATGTTTTCCATATTCTTCTAGGGAGACCATGGCAATTTGACAAAAGGGTAGCGCATGATGGTAGGAGGAATTGTCATAGTTTCATGCAAGATGGGATAAAACATATTCTTCATCCTTTGTAAGGAGAGAGTTTGATAGAGCAACAAACATCTAAAGTCTTGATGTTGACAGGGAAAGAGTATTTGTAGCAAATTGATGAGAAGGAACTGAACTATGTTGTGGTATGTAAGCCTAGGGTGGTACTGATGAAGACTAATATTACAGATCTTCCTGAGGAGATTTAGGAGATGCTAGGAGAGTTTAGTGACATTGTGGTAGATGATTTACCCAATGAGTTACCACCGAAGAGGGATATAAGTCACCATATTTATTTTATTCCTGGAGTAAGATTACCAAACAAGGAAGCATACAGATTGACGCCTCAAGAGAATGAAGAAGTTAGAAACCAGGTACAAGGATTGTTAGACAAAGGGGTTGGTTCAGAAAATTCTGATTCCATGTGCAGTACCAGCAGTACTTACCCCAAATAAGGATGGTGAGTGGAGTATGTGAACTGACTCTAGAGAAATCAACAAGATTACCATCAGATATAGGCTTACATCACCCAGGATGGATGACATGATGGATTTCCTGAGTGGGGCAACATGTTTTTCAAAACTAGATCTGAAGAGTGGATACCACTAGATCAGAATTTGAGAGGGAGATGAGTGGAAGACAACCTTTAAGACAAATGATGGGTTGTATGAGTGGTTGGTTATGCCATTCGGACTATCCAATGTACCAAGTACTTTCATGAGATTAATGAATGTTTAGTATTGAGAGATTTCATAGGTAAGTTTGTGATAGTTTACCTTGATGATATTCTGATTTTCATTCAAACAGAAAAGGAACACTTGAAGCATCTAAGATGTGTCTTAGAGAAGTTACAAAAGGAAAACTTGTTGGTGAATGTGAAGAAGTGTACATTTATGAAATTAGAACTAGTGTATTTGGGTTTTATTATCTCAAGAGATGGATTGAAGATTTTTATAAGTCAAACTTGCACCTCTCCGTCCGTGATCACCTTGAGCTGCTGATCACACAAAAGGACAACTTGGATGGAGGAGCATGTTGACCTTGGATGTTATAACAACTCATCCCATTTCCTGAAAATACTGGAAAACATACAAAAATATCATTTTGAGGTATGAGCGCTACTCTACTTAAAGAGACTAGCGCCCATACGCGACTCCAGTGCACAATAGTAGCGCCCATATCAATATATACGCTACTCCTTCTTATCAAAGTAGCGCTCGGAATTTAAAACTAAATGAGCGCTATTTATCAAACAATAGAGTAGAGCCCTATACGCTACTCCACTGTGTAATAGTCGCGTGTATCTTAAAAATGATTAAAAAATATATTAATCCATCGAAGAGGATTAGTTGAAGGCAGTTTCTTAACTTCCCCAACCTCCTCATCGACTTGAACTTCTTCCTTAAACCTATAAATTCCTAGAAAGCTAAGGGAGCAAGGTTAGAAGAAATTATGAATGCAAATGATTGCTAAAGAATGAGAGGATGAGTTAATGGAGAAACTTTGAGACATTGAAGAAACTGTTACAGAAGACATTCAGACCAGAGCAGAGCCAGAGCCCAGGATCTAGTTGTAGGAGCCTGCTTCACTATCAGGTATATTTGTACTGCATACTATTTTGACAAATAAAGGTTGAAGTGTTTCCTTGTTCCAATCTGAAGGTGTTATAAAATGGCATTTTGAGTTGGATTTACTTTGGTCAATACTGGATATTAAACATAATCTTTGTTTATTTTATGATTTATATGTTGCCCAAAGTGTTTGAGGAAGGTATTGTTGTTTCAAGTTTGCTGAAAGAAAGTAGATTTGAGAGCTGGACACAAGACTGGGTCAAGGCTAGGATCAGACTCCAGTAAAAGGTATGTTCTCTAAATCTGTAATCTATTTCTTTTGTAAACACCTCTGTAATGACATAAATGCACTTACCTGTCACCCCAACCAAGTTGATAGTTTAGTTTCCTGACTATAGGGTAGAAATATCCGCCAACAGACTGGCGACTCCGCTGGGGATATAGAGTTTTGGCTTTAGGAAACCATTTGTTTTTGGATGTCTTCTCGGTTTATTTTGATTCCTTCGATGTGTTAAGAACCTTTTTAGGTATCCTGTGTTTTGGCTTGCCTGCTTTCATCAATTTTCCATACCCTCCAAGGTCAGTTTCCTAGCCTTTGAAATATGAGCGCTACTCTTACATATACACAGTAGCGCCCATACGCTACTGTTCTGTATATACAGTAGCGCCCGTTTTGGCATGGGCGCGAGTTGCTCTACTGCACAGTAGAGTATTTTTCCTGAAGCAGTCATTTTTGATTTTTCTTGCTTTTTAGCCCTATGGAGACTTACTGACTTTGCTGTAGGATTCTTAGGATGATTGCATAAGGTTTTTAATTATTGATTCAAGTTATAAGAACCACTCCTTAAAGTTTTTCCATTTTTTAAACCATTTGTTGACCTTTGGATTTCTTTGAGACCCTTTTTGACCTATTTGTAAGACCTAGTGGTGTTCGATGACGAACATTTTCACTTTTCTTTTCAGACCCTGACTGCTTTTGCCCATTTACAAACCTGTACACTCCTGTGTCTGTTGTTTGTGGTGAAGTTGTCTGCTCTCTCCTATCCATGTCCTTTGCTTAGGGTTTGGTCTTTGGTAGAGCTTCTAGGGTGTCTTCTTTTGTCAAGTTTCATTTTTTTCCCGAGACTTTTTTGCCTTTTGATGGTCACAAATGCTTTTTTAAACAGCTCTAGGCTAGTTTCACCTCTCAGTTTTCTTCGTATTAGTAGGGCAGCCTGCTTGTCTACGTGTACTTGGCTTTGTGGTCTTGTTAGGGTTAAACACTTTAGGTCAGTCCTTGGGTGTTCTCTCCTTGGTTTTCTCCCACTTAGTGTCCAAGTTTATAGGCTTTTTCCTGAGTAAAAAACCTGTAGATCAAGCCTTTCTCGAGTTAGGTTTCGATAGCTATAGGCCCAAGAACATTTGCCATACTTCCACTTTTTTGCATAAAAAGTTTTTATTTGGCTTTCCATTTTTTTTCATAGTTCTTTTTCGGTCATTGAAAAAGCAAAAAAAATTTGGTACTTTCAGTTAAATAGAACTTGTTTTTGTCAATGCAAAATAGCTTAGTATATTTTGTTTAATTCAAAAAGAAAACAAAAATTAGTAGGAAAGTTTGCTTAGATTTTCAATTTTGAAAAAGGTAGATAAAAAAAAATAAAAAATAAAAGAGTTTTGTTGTAAGAAAATTTGAATATATTTGCATTTAGTTTTCTTGTTATAACCACGTTCACACACTCACTATCCCTTTTGCGTAATAAAAGCCCTTAAAATTTATTAATAAAATGAACTAGAAACCTTTTCTTTTTTAGGGTACACTACACCAACTAGTCTTGGTTAGGGTCTTGGGTTTAAATCACCTTAAACCACCCAAGATCACACATTGCGCAATAATCGTAGTGAGATTATCATTTAGGCAAATCCACCACACTCAAAAATTGCCTGGGAGCATATGCAGTAGGTCAATGTGAGATCAGTTTGTGGGAATACCTCTCCTACTTTCTGATTGAGCATACGCTAGGATTGGATAGCGTATTGGGGACTCTTTCGAGTTTCGGGCTTAGCTACCCTGCCCACGCTTTCTGATTCGACCGGTGACTGTTCCCCCAGGATTTTTCGGTGTTGTGGTATCCTTAGTATCAGACTTCTAGGTTCTTACACAGGTGACAGCAGAGGGTATATCTGCTGTACCTAAAACAGACGTGGGAGGAAATCCCTTGCAGGTCTTTGGGAGGGCGGTTGGGTGATTCCAGCGCTTGCACCCTTAGTCATTGTATTGTGGACCTCGGGTAACTGTTCTTCATCCTTTGTTGATCTGTTCTGGGCCCTCATCATCCCAGACTCTTCTCCGGAAGGCACCTTTGTTTGATTGGTTTGTTTACTTAGGAATTTTTAGTTGGTGTGCTGTTTGCCCCCTAGTCTTAGTGGCCACTAGGTTCTAGGTTGTTTATTGGATATCTATAATCACGGAGAATCAACAACTCCGTAGATCGAGAAGGATTCAAAACCTTCCGCCTGTTAGAATAGAACCTCTACAACCAGCTACAAGACAGCGGGTAAACCCCAGTATTTCTTCAGAAATTACCTCTGAAATAGAATTGCTTGAAGAAATACTGATAACAGAAAACCTTGAAACTGAGGTTCCCGAGGAACCATCACCAGGTATCACAGATCAACAACATTTTAGTACTGTTGAGGTGGAAGATCTTACTTCCGCGGAGTATAGCACTCCTTTCAATCCTCCCTTAACTAACACTAGAATTCCGTTGCTGTCACCTGTTGGTTTCCAACAGCCTCTTTTCAGTGCAGATCTTTTGCTTCCCGATTATCTGATGACTAACACAGGAGGTGAACCAGGGGGTCCCCAAACTCCCACCTTAGGTATGAATACCAGCACAGTTAACCCTTCTTTTACCGCTACATCTAGTCAAGCACAAACTACGTCTGTGCCTACTCCATCTTTCAGTTTTAACACTAGTACTTTAGGAATGCCTAGTTTCACAACAATGGCATCTATTCCCACGTCTACTGTTAGACCTAGCGGTATGGCCAATTGTGCAACACCTTCCACTTCACAACCTTTATATCAGATCCCTAGTACTTGGGTTTCCACACCTGTGGTAGGACCAAGTGTTTCAGCAAACATGCCAGTCATGGGTACCATGACTGCACCGTCCACATCAGCTTCGGCTGGTTTCAACAACTTTGTAGGCCCTAACTTGAATCAGGGTAGCATGCCTGCAAATAATGTTCCTTTTTCCTTATTCTCAGGGGGAGGGGGCAACTTTTTCAACCAGCAATATGGCGGGGCTAACACCCAGCCACAATGGACGAACCAACAAAGCACTAATCCGCTCTCGTACGGGTGGGGAAATTTTAATCATTCTTTCTCACAACAACAACAACTGGCAGGGGGCAACCCCTACCAACAAATACCTGGGGGTAACCCCTACCAACAGTTAACTGGGGGTAACCCCTATCAGCAGTTGGTAGGTGGAAACTCCTACCAACACATGGCCGGGGGCAACCCTAATCACCAAATGGCTGGGGGCAACCCCTACCAACAATTCATGGGACAAACAATGGGTGCTTTCCCTTATCAAGCTTCATCTTACCGGCCTCGTCTACCTTTTCTGGCAACTTTGAATTTGCCAGACCTTTCGAAATTGACTAATGATCCTGTGTGTCATAACTCAGCATGGCCATCAGTCCCCACCAAATTACCTTCGGATATTCCCAAATTCGAAGGCAAAGCTGGTGAAGATCCTGGTGACCATGTCACTACCTTTCACTTGTGGTGTTCTTCAAATTCATTGAACGAAGATTCCATCAGATTGAGATTGTTTCAAAGGACCTTAACTGGTCTCGTGGCCAAATGGTACATTGAGTTACCTGCGGCTACTTTCTCTAGTTTTGGGGATCTGGCCACCGTCTTTTTGAACCATTTCCAACTTCCTGTTCGGTATGATGCCGGAACAGAACTTTTGTCTACTTTTAGACAAAACAAAGCCACTCACCTATCTGACCACATTCAGGAGTGGCGAAGACGGAAGAGACTCATAAAGGCCAATATCCCTCCAGAGTTCCTGCTCGAGTGGTACTTGAAATCACTCCTTCCGTATATTTCTAAGGAAGTAGCGACATCTGGAGTCTCCAATGAAGAAGAAGCCATCTTAAGGACTCAACAGTTAGACCTTGTATACGCACAATCTGGTTTACTGTATGAGATTATACCGGACGCACCGAGATCAAACACTGATCTAAGTAGACCCAAACCTGGACCACATGCTGACGGCATAGTGGGTTCGGTTAACTCTGCAGCTTTCGAAGCACTGACCAAACAGGTCCAAGCCTTAACTGTCAAACATTCGATTGCAGACATTGCTTCCGTCACAACCTCTCCTTCTACTTCTGAATCTGTTAATCAGGTTCAGAACAATCAAAAGGGCCCTCGGCATCCCAACAACAAAAAGAAGGGCAAGAAAGGAGAGGGGAACCAACAAAAGCCCAAAAAAGATAATGCCGAAGAGGGTAACAAAGAAGAGAAGAAGGTTAGGTTCCCTTGTAAACTTTGCAAACAAAACCACCTTACTCATCAATGCCCTCTACTAGAAGAAGCCCAGAAGCTTTTGAAAGAGAAGAAGCCTGCCGTCTTGAAAGATCCATTTCCCAAAGGACAAGGCTCCACTTCTGGCACCTCCAAAACTGGGGGTACTTCACACGCTTCGGTTGATCAAACATTCATAAATATGGTCAACTCAGATGCACTTTTGCAAACCAGAGCTAAAAACTATACCCCGGAAACGCAGAGAAAGGATAAGGAGATTGCTGAATCCTCCACTCCACTCCACATACCTGTGGACCCAATGCCTAAGATTCCGAAAGGTGTCTTAAAGAGGGCATCGCACAATCCCAACACGCGGGCTGCTTCCAATTACAATGTAGTTGAAGATCTAGCCCAAACTCCTTGTGCCATGTCTACCTTAGAAGTCTTGCAGAGTTGTCCTTTGCAACGAAATGCACTTCTGGCAGCTATTGGGAGTATGGAGTCCTCCAACATGTCTGCGCGATTTGATATGACTGATGTCAAATACCGGTTTCCATATCACGTTGCCCTCCAGATTGAAGTCGTTCATGGTCCAATGACCATAAGACGAGCTGTAGTAGATGAGGGAGCGTCGACTTGCGTAATGTCTATTTCCTGCTGGAAAGCTCTAGGTTCTCCTGAGTTAGTCCCTTCCAACACAATGCTTACTGCATTTGATGGCAGAACTTTCCGTCCACATGGAGTTTTTCCATCATTTAATGTCACTTTGGCCGGTAAGACAGTTGCTGTTGAGATTGAAGTTCTGGACGCTCCGCTCGATTACAACATGTTATTGGGTAGGAGTTGGACTTATGCCATGCAAGCTATAGCATCGGCAGTTTTCCGAGTGGTCATGTTCCCATTTGAAGGTAACATCGTTACAGTCGATCAACTTGCTTTCACTCAAGGAAAACACCAGACTTCTACGGAAACCACGATTCCTTTGATTGATCAAACCACCCCAGTTAGCGAGAGTTTAGGAGCAGGACTTTTTGGATCACTGATTGGCACTTTTGACCTACCCGCTCCTACTTTATTTGTTGGTACTGAAGGATGTTCATCGTCTGAAATTCCTATGATTAGTTCAACAACTGATTCCGAGTTTCTCTCAGCTAATACAAACCCCTCCGTGCCTACCCCTGTTGAAGAAGTTACCCATTTGGAGTCTCATCAAACTACAACAGGACATATGTCGACTCAATTGGTGTCTGTCGAGTCAAATATAGATTGTGCCACTACTCAGATACCTAACCCAATTCATTCTCTCAACAGTTCAGGAATTACTTTACCTTCTGATGAGGAAATGTTAGAAGCTTTGAATGACCCAGACCATCCTCGTGAACATATAAATCGCGTGTCCTTCTTGTTTCCTTTTCTTCACTTATTAGAGAGAGGAGAATTTTGTTCACCACCCGATGAGAATACTGGTCTCACCCCTTCACAAGTTGCCATTGTTGAAGCAAATAGAGTACATACCTCGTTGGTGAACATTTTTACTGGAATTAATGGAAACATTTTCTTTGAAACGGGATGTTATCTCGATGAAATAATCCCGTATGCTAACCTTTTCCGTGAGTTCCATAACACCTTTTCCCGGCCTCCTGAGGAAGATCCAGGCATTGACCCTACCTGAAGAAGTACTACGCCTAGGTTGAAGTACTTTTTCTTGTAACATAGCTGTATATTTTTGTATAGTTAGTTTTGTTATGTTCGTTAGGTGATCTGATGTGTGCTTCTCGTTTCATGTACCAGATGTCAACCGCACATTTCCTAGGATTTGCTGATGGCGCCAGTCGCCACACCTGTCAGTTGGCTGCAGCAGCTTGGGTCATTTATTCACCCGCTGACCAACTTGTCTCTTCGGGGGGGGTTTGTTTGGGACCTACCACGAACAATGTGGCTGAATACAGTGCAGTTATAGAACTTCTCCGAGATGCCCTCAGTCATGGCATTTCATACCTGGAGGTAAGGCTTGACTCACAACTAATTGTATTTCAGTTAACAGGTGTCTATCAGATTAGAGATCCAGGATTGCTACGACAGTTTCTACGAGTTAGATTATTGGAAAGACATTTTCATTCTATCAGATATGAACACATTCCAAGAAATTTAAACAATTTAGCTGATTCGTTAGCAAACTATGTGTTAGACTGGCATTTGCATCATACATTGTAAACAACATTCCACACATAAGATTTAAAAACACATTCACATGTAAATAACCGATACTGTATATATAACTGATACCGTATCAAAAAATATGAGTTCCGAGTCATGAGTCTCATAAGTCAAGTCATAAAAGTACAAAAGTTGGGCATGGCAGCCTCAAAAATATATACATATAATGTTTTTCTTCTCCTATGGAGAAGGAGGAACCTCCTCATCATCTACCGCATTACGGTAGCATATCACTAGTCTAGCAACTCTCCGCAGTAATCTAAGCCATGCTGGGGGCACCCCAACAACATCTTCCTGCATGTCAACAGGTATCTGGTCCATGCGGCTGGTAGGAATCTCATGAGTCAGTCGACTCATTTTCCTCTCCAGGGTTCCCAGCATAGCTTCTGCTGCGGTGATATCAGCTGGCCTCACATAGATAGTAGGATGGCCCTCGGGACGAACAGGCCCAACATCTGCATTGAACACTTGATTAGAACTCCAAAACTCATTTCATAAAAATCAAATATTTGAAAAGTTTGAAAAAATTAAATAAATTCTCAAAAAGTAAACATACCAATATCTCCCCAGGCTCCACCTGGCGGAAGCACCAGCTCTGGGTCGTGACGAAAATCCAGTCCAGCATAGGGAAACTGCTCAAAAGCGGGAACTTGCCTCTCCCACCACCCCCAGAAGTCATCTGTATGGTAACAATAGTGACTCTCCCCACCACCCTGGCGGAGAAAAATGTCACCCCAACGGCCTAGTCTGGGCTCACGGGGGTTAACCTGTGGTAACGGCATTCCCAAACTAATAGCAGGCATTCTCTTGAAGAAGAAAGTACACAAGATACTCCCGTACCCGAAATTCTTCATTGTACCAGATTTGCAACTTGTCAATTGATACTTCATGTTTGCCAACAAGCTAGTACTCCAATCATAAACATGCCCATGCAAGCACTGTACACCGACATGCATCGAGTGCCTAGAATCCAAGTGTTGTGATGCACTACCGGATACCCGGTTGATCATGCTCACTATCACTTTCAGCGGGAGACCATCAATAGTTGAAATCAGGATTTGGCTTCCCGATTTTTCTGCTCCGGCAACGCAGTAGGTGTTCACATATTCTTGCACTGATCGTGCACCCAAGCGAGATGTCCCTTTTAGATTGATTACGTCTCCTCTCCTTGAGAGACCGGTAATAAAATATATATCCTCAACGGTAAGCTCAAGAGTTTGCCCCCGGATGATGAAGGTATTTGTATCGACATCCCAATACTGAATCAATCTCCGAAACAACTTGTTTAGTGCCCGCATGTTTACGGTTCGATAAAATTTCAACAAACCGCATCTACGGAGTGCATGAAGGGTAGCAGGGTCTTGCATAGCTAGTCTATCCATGTCTTCATGCTCCCTTTCCCTCCATTGTAAGACCATCCTGCACAAAAACCCCAAAAATTTTGAGTCTCGGCGCTTTAATTTGGCTTTGCAAATATGTACGCTACTGTGTATATTACACAGTAGCGTGTAGGCACTACTCTGTTTGAGCAAAGTAGCGCCCATTGCCTTCGTACGCTACTGTTATGTATATACAGTAGCGCCCGCGCATAAAACCATATGAGCATTGCGTTTCGGGCCATTTTTCCTCAAAATTTTAAAAATAAACCATTGAAATGCAAGTTGGGTTGATTTCTACTTACTTGGTGGAAGCAGTTTGGCGATTGGATGCTCCGTTCGATCACAAAGGAGATTTGAAATTCGTGAAAATGTGCCCAATGTTTGCCCTACAACACAAAATGCAAATTGATGTGTTAATATTGAAATTATATATATAATTGGATTTTAATTTTTACCCATAATTTTTAATTTTCTATAGTTTCAAACATTTTAAAAAAACCCTAATTAATCAATTGAAACACAAAATAAGGTATAAAACTGATCCAAGTTCAATTTTCACTCAAATATTGTCGAATTCGTCTCCTGACCTCAAATTTCTTAACGATAAATCTTGTCAATTAGCTAAACATTTCAAATCCATATATTCTTTAAGATTTTTGCGTCATCGACTAATATTTTGTTGAAAACCTAGTTTTTGGCAGGACATGAAGTTACGATACCAGAAGCTGACCTTTAAGTCATTTTAAGCTCTTGTTTGGACTATTTAAACCTAAACAAGATTGCCGAGCAGACTTGTTCTCTTCGAGCTCGTTAAAGTATCCGAAGGCTCATCCACTCAGGTATAGAATTACCCCTTTTCCGGGCCTCAGTGGATTAACTACGGAAAAGGTATACTCTAGGTATACGTCAGTATGCGCTAGAAGAGTTCTCCTTTCATTGTTTTATACTTTTTCGGGGGAGGAGACTAAATATACGAAAAAGGACTTTCTAGAGTCTCTCTTTAGGGTTTTCAGACTCTCTAAATATGAAAATACCAAGCGAGCATATACCTACTCGGGCTCGATGTGAAATCCACGAGAGGGTAAATAGAGGACTGTTTAAGTTTTTCAACTCTATAAACAAGAAAACACCGCCGAGCACAGACCAATCCGGGCTCGATATAAAATCCACGGATAGGTGAAAAGAGGATTGTTTAAGTTTTTCAGACTCTATAAACAGGAAAACACCGGCGAGCATTAATCTGCTTGGGCTCGATACTAAAATCCACGAGCAGATATATGGAGTTATTGTTTAAGTTTTTCAGACTCCTTAAAATTGAAAACACCGGCGAGCAAGAACAGATCTCGGCTCGATACTAAAATCCAGAGATCAGTACATATAGAGTAATCTTCTATCTCTTCTTCGAACTCTGTAAATTATGAAGAAGGTACTGAGTCTTCCTCCCATGGGCTCATTAAATTATTTACATGGTTGGACCTATTGAGTTTTCATTCTTTCTTGGACTCATTAAATCCACAAGAAGGGTATTCTTTTATCTAAAAAAAGAATAAGGAACGGGAAAACACATCATATCTTCATTGTTAAAGGCAGTATCAGTCAAGTCCTATCCTTGAACACAGCACCTACTTGAGTCTATCTTGTCGGTTGGGTTTAGTTTTTGGCCTTAGGGTGAACCTTTCCTCCGAGTTATTTACTCCCCCGGTTGGTTATTCTTCCAACCATATGGAGGGTCTTCTAATGTCTCTTACATTTCAGACTTATTTACCCCTTTATGTCAGAAACTGCCTGAGTCACTTCGTGTCGTGCTCAATGTTCAAGGATATACCCTGTGTCGGGCATTCTGCAGTTTACCTTGACCTCATGTGTCGGCCTTCCTAGTGTCAGTCTTGTTACATATAATTTCATATCAGCTCTTACCAGTTGAGTGTTCCTCGAGTTGGATGATGGAGGATGCCTTAAGGCCTCCCTTCCAACGGACTTCTTCCCATCGACATCAAATCATTATTCTGGGATTGAAGTTTAGAGTTTCGGTTAGTACCTTGGAGATTGCAGTCACCAGTGGCAATCTTCCTCGCTGTTGAATGATGAGAATACATCAATGTCTCTTCTTTGACAGGATTCCCAAGTGCTCGACTCCAAATCCATCTATTCACATTTGGCGAATCGTACTTGGTACCTTGGACTCCATCATCATTTTCGATGGAAGTCCTCGCGTTTGTTAACGGTATACATCAATGACCGGTAATCAGACGATGCCCTCCATGTTCGACGGTCAGCTCATCTATTCACATGGCTCGGGTTTGTACCGAGGGTCGTTATGGGATGAAGACCTTGGGATTTGGATGACATAACCTCATTTTGTTATCACCCAAGTTGCGCAAGACTGAGCCTCACTTCTATACGGCTCTCCATGAGACATAGATCCAGTGTGTTGTTATGGCTATGATCTCTTAGTTTGACATGGATCCACGCTTGTATTTCAAGTGGCCATGCTTTTATATACATCTCCTTGTTATGTATCGGAGATCATGTTGTATCACCCTACACATCTATAAGATGTCAACAATGTAATTGCTCGCTGACCTTGATTTTTGTTGCAGGTTTCTTGCGACCTTTTTCTGCGGTTCTGTGCTCTCTCTCTGGTTTTGGATTATAATGTATTTCGGCCATCGTTACCCTCTGATCTCACACATTAGGGGGCATCTGTTATAAGTCAAACTTGCACCTCTCCGTCCGTGATCACCTTGAGCTGCTGATCACACAAAAGGACAACTTGGATGGAGGAGCATGTTGACCTTGGATGTTATAACAACTCATCCCATTTCCTGAAAATACTGGAAAACATACAAAAATATCATTTTGAGGTATGAGCGCTACTCTACTTAAAGAGACTAGCGCCCATACGTGACTCCAGTGCACAATAGTAGCGCCCATATCAATATATACGCTACTCCTTCTTATCAAAGTAGCGCTCGGAATTTAAAACTAAATGAGCGCTATTTATCAAACAATAGAGTAGCGCCCTATACGCTACTCCACTGTGTAATAGTCGCGTGTATCTTAAAAATGATTAAAAAATATATTAATCCATCGAAGAGGATTAGTTGAAGGCAGTTTCTTAACTTCCCCAACCTCCTCATCGACTTGAACTGCTTCCTTAAACCTATAAATTCCTAGAAAGCTAAGGGAGCAAGGTTAGAAGAAATTATGAATGCAAATGATTGCTAAAGAATGAGAGGATGAGTTAATGGAGAAACTTTGAGACATTGAAGAAACTGTTACAGAAGACATTCAGACCAGAGCAGAGCCAGAGCCCAGGATCTAGTTGCAGGAGCCTGCTTCACTATCAGGTATATTTGTACTGCATACTATTTTGACAAATAAAGGTTGAAGTGTTTCCTTGTTCCAATCTGAAGGTGTTATAAAATGGCATTTTGAGTTGGATTTACTTTGGTCAATACTGGATATTAAACATAATCTTTGTTTATTTTATGATTTATATGTTGCCCAAAGTGTTTGAGGAAGGTATTGTTGTTTCAGGTTTGCTGAAAGAAAGTAGATTTGAGAGCTGGACACAAGACTGGGTCAAGGCTAGGATCAGACTCCAGTAAAAGGTATGTTCTCTAAATCTGTAATCTATTTCTTTTGTAAACACCTCTGTAATGACATAAATGCACTTACCTGTCACCCCAACCAAGTTGATAGTTTAGTTTCCTGACTATAGGGTAGAAATATCCGCCAACAAAGATGGATCCAGAAACGGTGCAAGCAATCATTGATTGGCCTTCACCTCGAAGCATCTTTGAGGTAAGAAGTTTCCATGGATTGGCAAGTTTTTACAAAAAGTTCGTAAATAAATTCAGTGGTATTTGTGCACCAATCATTGAAACAATTAGAAAGGAGAAACAACCATTTAAATGGACAGTAGAGGCTGAAAGGAGCTTTCAGTTCTTGAAGAAGAAGATTACTGAGCAACCAGTATTGAAATTACCTTATTTCAAACATCCTTTCCAAGTGAAATTTGATGCCAGTGGAGTAGAAATTGGAGTTGTACATAGTCAGGAAGACATACCTATAGCATATTTCAGTGAGAAGTTGAATGATTCCAAACAAAAGTATTCATCTTATGACAAGGAATTCTATGTTATTGTCCAATCACTGAAGCATTGGAGACATTATCTGATCCCTAGGGAGTTTGTTTTGTTTTTTGATAACCATGCATTGTAGTACATCATGCAACAACCTAAATTGAATCAGTAGCATGTCAAGTGGGTTGAGTTCATGCAAAAATTGACCTTCGTGATAAAGCACATCAGTGGACAATCAAATCGAGTAGCCGATTCCTTAAGTACGAGACAATTGGTTGTGCAAGAAAATCATATCCAAGTCTTATGATTTGAGCACTTAAGAGGTTTGTATGAAACTGACATTGATTTTCAGGATGCATAAAGATTTTTTAAGAATCTTGTGGAGTTGGACAAAGAGCCTTGGATGGAGTATATGTTGCAGGATGGTTTACTATTTAAAAACAGTAAACTTTGTATTCCCAAATGTTCCATGATGGATAACCTGATACAGGAGAAACATAATGGTGGAATGGCGGGTCACTTTGGAAGTGATAAAACCTTTGGACAGTTAAGCCATTTTTATTTTTGGCCAAAGATGAGGTCTGAATTTGAAAATTTTGTGAGAAGATGTACGATATGCCAACATGCCAAGGGAAGAAGCCAAAACAAAGGCTTATACACACCATTGCTTATTCCAACTAGGCCTTGGGATTCTATGAGTATGGATTTCATTCTGGGTTTGCCAAAAACTCAGAAGGGAAATGATTATATTTTTGTAGTTGTGGATAGGTTTACTAAGATGGCACATTTTATTTCGTGTTATAAGAACAGTGATGACACACACATTGCTAACTTGTTTTTCAATGAAGTTGTGAAGCTACATGGTTTACCTAAGAGAATTGTATCCTACAGAGATGTAAAGTTCACAGGTCATTTCTGGAGGACCTTGTGGAAGAAGTTGGGTACCAAGTTGAACTTCAGTTCAGCATATCATCCAGAGTTTGATGGCCAGACTGAGGTGGTAAATAGAAGTTTGGGTAACATGTTGAGAATTCTAATTGGAGAAAATCCAAAGCAATGGGACAAAGTACTAGATCAAGCAGAATTTGCATATAATGACTCACCAAGCCGAAGTACAGGAATGAGTCCAATTCTATATGGTATGCACCCAAGAGGAATGTGTGGGATTCCTAATTTGGGGAAAATGGAGAAGAGGAGTGCAGATGGAGAAGAGTTTGCAACAAGGATTAGTGAAATACAAGAGCAAGTTAAAGCAAGGTTGCAGCAGAGTAACACTAGCTACAAAACCAAAGCAGATTCCAAGAGAAGAGAGAAAAACTATGATGTAGGATATTTGGTTCTAGCACATCTGAGGAAGGAGATATTTCCAAAGGGGGAGTATAACAAGTTGAAAATGAAAAAGATAGGACCCTGCAGAATACTCAGGAAGTTTTCAGCAAATTCATATGAACTGGAAATGCCAACAGGGATTAGTATATCACCTATTTTTAATGTTGCAGACTTGTATACTTATGTGACATATGATACAGGACAAGTGCCAGAAGGGGAAGATATCCAGTGGCTAAAGAAGATTCCTATGGCCCAACCATCAGAAGCTGAGTCAATCTTGGATACTAAAGTGGCAAAGAGTACTAGACAAAGAGACTACTTAGAGTACTTGATCAAATGGAAGGGACATCCTGTCAGAAGATTCTACATGGATGGATGCTAAAGAATTGGAGGAGAAGGGTTTCTCAGTAGCTGATTTACTAAACAGGGGTTCAAAATTTTAACCTTGGGAGTTTGATGTAGGAGCATCAATGTTGAGTTAGAAATTTGATTGCATGTTCACATGTTGGGCTGGAAGGAGGATGAGCTGTCATGAAGGGAATTCATTTTGTTAAGTAGTTTGAAATATTTGCAAGTGTGTAACCAAATAGTATGTGTCAGTTTTTGAGAACGTAGAGCATAGTGGTGAGTTGATGCTCCCTGCATGGAGATCAAGCCAGTTAGCAGTCTGTTGTAGGATGACAGTGACTCCTCTAGTGATGGGGAGAGGGAGGTTGTTAGTTTGTTGTGACTGTTCAGCCATTCTGTTTTTTGGGAGACAAATTTATAAAAAGGGTAGAGATGAATGAGAAGGGGGTTGGTCATTTTGGTTGGAATGCAAATTTTCTAGCTATATGTTAGTGTAATTAGAATTTTTGTGTGTTCGATTGGGTTACTGTACATCTTGAATGAATAAAAATTTGGAGATTTTGTTAGGTAGAGCTATGTGCGATTGTTGGCCTGATTTCTATGTGAATGAGTCTCTGTATCACATCTATGTGATTCCCATGTGCAGTTAAGAAATCCAAATCACTTGCAGAACGACCCCCATTAAGTAGCTTAAGTATATTTCTTGTTTGTATTTAGTTTCCCCTAGATCTGAATGAAGAATCAAGTTGGATTGATCGATTCTATGATCAATCCATGAGAAAATCGCAGATTCACAGTCGATTCAAATAAAGAGGTTGGATGTCTCAGATCAAAGCCAAAAAAGAGATCAACGACGGGGAAGGAATCCACCAAGTAAACGTGCATCGGAGTTAGCGAATATGCAAGGCGATTCAAAGTGTTCCACATTGATCGTATTTTAGTGGCCAAGATCAGATTCGCAAAGGATCGATGGCTGAGATGGTGTTCCGTAGAAGAAAGAGCGCGGGATTTAATGGCAAGGAGTAGCGGCAACCACGTTGTGGAAGGCCCGTTCAAGAAAAAACGAGAGACGCACCCGCAATCCGCAAACTACGTAATGGTGCGTGTGGAAAGACATGTGCAGAATGACTATTGCGGGACGACGACTGCGGAAGGATAATTGCGGAAGGCCATCCAAGTTGCGGAAGGAAGGTGTTTCTGCAAGATAGTTGCGGAAGTTCAATTCTGACTGCGAGAAGGTTGTGGAAAGCCCATTTTGGAGAGACGGGCCTCCATTGAGAAGAACCTAGCTGGTTTTGGTGTTTCGACTTCAAGGGATCACGCTATTTCCTGGGAAGGTGAGGGTTGGATGGGCCGTGGTCATTCCCCCCTGCACCAATTTTGGGCATAAAGGTAGTTATAAGTTCAGAGGCCAACAATCATGCTATTAGAAATCTACAGTGTGCATTTAATTTGATTGGAAAAAATTCTCATACAAAATATTTTAATGCGGCCCATTGTGTACTATCGGAATCGATTGTAGGAAAATCCACAAGGCAACATTGCCTGCTATCACACACATGTAAAACCATTAAAGTAGATAGAAAGACTCTTCAAAAGTATTTTTCTATTAGAGAAAAACTTGATACCCCGGGACAAAAAGATTATTGGGCCTTTGTTGGTAGGTTACCTCGTTTATACATCAAGCTTATTGATGTTGTTAAAGAACTAGTACAAAATTTTTGGCATGATAACACTCGACTGTCATTGAATCAAAGAGATGTTTTAATTTGAGAAAAGGTGTTAAGGGGTGTGAACCCCATGTCAAGCACTTCCTTGACATGACACAAAGGGAACTCTATGAGAGGTTCAAGAATGAGCACACACAATTGACTCCTTGGGCCAAAGGTCCTTTGAAAAATGCAAACCCTGGTATGTTAGAATTTGCATTGATCGCAACACATGTTGTTGTAGATACCATGTAGAATTTGAGTACTATTATGTTACATATAGACATATATTTTGTGATTTACATACTAACATTGTGTAGGAAATCCCATCGTTACAACCACCGAATGCATCCAGAGAATTTATACATAGCATAATGTGTCCAAGACCTGAAGGAAAACAATATTATAAAATATCATGTTTATATGGGACATGTTCCAGGTGCAGTTGATTTGCATTATTGAGCCGCTGCATCCATGAAACCGAGGAGCATGAATTTTGGAAGATGTCAATATAAATGAAGAACTTCAAGTACATAAAATATAAAGTATACAGTGCGAAGGAAAGAAAAAAATTGCATTGGTGAAGTCACAGGTAATCTAAGTTTGCATACTTTCATACTGTACATGTTGAATTTGTACATATATATTCAGATTGAAAATGTCACGTTGCATTAATTCCCTTGGTTTTGTGGCACCAGGTACAAAATTGCGATTTCATGAAGGAATTCTACCAAAAGATCGAGCAGTATGTGCAACATGTCCATATAGCACGATGGCAGGATGAACAGTACAAAAAGTTGCGGACTTTGCTGAAAACTACACCTGCAGCCACAAAATGAGATTCAAATTCAATACTACCATTCAGACCAAGTTAGCATAATGGTCCATATAATGTACAGGCACGCACTAGAGAGAAACAATGAAATGGGGATAATATTGAAAGAGACCAACCTCTACATCAGTGACGACAAGTACCACGACCTCCATTATGTGCATCATTGCTTTAGAATTTTCTATGATCAACTAAAGGAGAGAGGTATACAGATGGTTCGACATTGGATATGGTCAGATGGTTGTGCAGTCCAGTTCAAAAATGCACCTGTATTCTAGTGGTTGAGTATTGTGAACAAGACTTATGATGTGCTGCATATATGGAACTATTTTGAGACTGGGCATGGAAAGGGAGAGCATGATGGAGCATGTATAAAAAATTCCCTACGAAGGGAGGAGATGAGTTGCATGACAAACCCTCATATTCAGGATGAAAAATCCATAGTTCAATGGTGCTCTGCAAAAATGTCAGATCGAACCACAGAGCAGCACATACCAACAGGTAGAGGACATGTCAGAAATTTATGGCATGTGGTTGATATAGATCTATCGTGTTCTTATAGTTGTAGTACTGTGTAAGGAACTCGTGGATTTCATTTAGTTCGAATCTCAAACAACCCCTTATTTTAAATATGGACGCAGAAACTTGCTTGCTTTTGTGGGCCTTGCAGTAGTTGTGAGTGGGATTAGTGTGAATCAATGGATTGGGTTGATGAATGGGATCATGTATCACTTGCAGTGGACGCACGTGCAGTTGTTGAAAAAATCCTGTTAGAGGAAGGCCATTCCTCTATTTCAAATGAATATGATCATATATCTGATCTTGTACAGCCAGGTAAAAATTTATGCATGCATATCCCGGTTCCCTCCTTGTTTTTGTAATTATCCAAGTTATCAAAACACTACTTGTTGGAATATGACCGTAAAATGCATTTTTGCAGGACACATCTATGTAGTTGTTGCCCCAACAAATAGTTCAATTGGGATGAATTATTGGTTGGCACGATGCATCCAGGGGAAGCAAACCCTCCTTGCATCATTAATCGATAGTGAAGGCATTACCTTTCCAACTGGATCGATGGTTTTCCATGGGGAATATCTTACAGTAGATGGAAAGGGACCAAAGAGCAATGGCTACTCATACATGAATTATAGGTCGGGTTCATAGGTGTATCACTTTACACACTTGATCGTTGGTACAAACATCCAACTACAAACAATGTCAACAAAGACATCAAACAAGGTACGCTACTTACTACCTCATGCAGAGCACAAGAGGTTGTTTGAGACAACAAAAAACCAAGAGGATCCAGAAGGACTAATTGATTGAGGTACATAGTATAGTCATGTGATTGTTTATTCATGCATGTCTAATGTTATTCATGTTATATAGTTTATTTGATATCGTTATCTTATATCGTTTATTTGATGTTTGATTTATGATTAAGTTACTATTACAATACATTGATGTTTTACACCAACCACTCTAATTTAAGTTTCCATCCATTTTGGAAAACTTCACATGCATTTACACAATATTGAAAACTCATCTTATATTATAACATTTCATAATATTCAATAGAAATTAGAATCAATACATCTCCATGAGTAGACATTTGTCATTCACAAATCACAATGAGACACATAGATGCACTGAAATTCGATAGGCATTGGGCAATAGCTCCCTTGTGTACCTACCACCCCTAGACACCCCACTTGTGTACCTACCACCCGTCGTCATTTACACACACAAGTTATATGCACATACTTATATTTACACACATATTAAATATGTACAAATACATATATATTTACACTATAAAAACCTACACACATAAAAATATTTATACATAAACATACGAAAAATACATGCACATATACAAAAATTTACATGTTAGAAAAAACACACATATGCAAATATTTACATACACACTTGCACAAAGAAAACCATAAAAATATTAGTACACAACATCATCTTTTCAAACACAATTACACACCTAAATATCACTTTCAAATATTTTGAATTTTGAATTATGCATTAGGCTCTAAAGGCACCTTCTAGGGACCAAGATTCATGAATGATGCCCTGAATCATTACAAATGACCCATCAAATTGTTCGTTGGTCCCAAGCCATAAATATATATTTCTATCTTTGATATTTTGGTCTCCCTCTTCGAATCATGTTTATGGATTTGAGGTACACCCATAAAGCTCAAAACATACTAATGGTGTCCATATTGGATTCAAATATTTAAGTTATACTAGACCAATCTTACATGGTTGGTTAAGGCTTCACATTTTCCCTATCCTTGGAAACTTCCTTTAGAGCCTAAGGTCAAGGATTCATCATTTGACCATGTTTAGTTCCATAAAACCCATACTGAGTGCTAAAATACTCCTAGTTGCACCTATATCATTTATTGGAGGCTAAACACATCCTTGTCATTTGAGGGCTCTTTCATTGTTGTTAACCTATGTAATTAATACACCTCTAAGTTTGAAACCTCAAGTTTCCCTTCCCTTAGAAGATTTATTTTTATTAAGGTTTGTAGTACTCCTCCCAACCATGTACAAGGCCCTCATATCCATAAATGGTTCTCAAAATATCCTAATGAAGTGTGTATCAACACTCAGAAGCCAAAGAACCCTAAGACATGTCCTATTTGTTGTTTTGAAAGCTCTTTTCTTGCTCTTGTTCAAAACCTCCAAATATTGTCCATATCCTCACCAATAAGATAAATATTCACAGTCATATCTAGGCCTTCAACACCAACACTTGGTGTTCATAACCTCCTAATGATATTTGAATATGCTCATATGGAGGCCAAATATCCCTCAATCCTAGATGTGTTGTGATTTTACACATAATTCTTGGTCCTAAATGCATAGAAGTCTTATTTAGGGCATAAGGCATATATTTCCTCCATTGAACATGTTCATGGTCCCAAGAGCCATACCTAATGTACACAACCTACTTATTGCATCGAGGTCAACAATCAAAGGAAAATTATACCCTTCAGAGATCAACTATTATTCTTTAAGGCATTATCCATGGCTCAAGATACTTGATAGAGACACTTTCAACCATCTCAAAGATACCTCAAGTCTACCTTCAATCTACTTAACCTACCTTTCCATATTCCATATAAAAATGGGGACATCCAGTTGGTACCAATATTATGGCATATCCTCTCTAATTGACTTATGGTAAAACACTTTCTTATGTGTTTACATAACATTAGGAGGTCAAAGGTGTTACTCTATAATAGCTCACATATTCTCAATATTGTATAAATAGCTTAGGGATCATCATCATGTGGTTATAAGTCTATGACCTATTGTGTGGGGTGTTCCCTTAGGTATTTAAGCAAGCACAATCCTCATTTCATCTCATTAGCAACATTTACCTAGCCATTTTTCATATGTATCAACAATTGGGAGCCAAACAACCCTAATACATGTCCTATATGGTATTTTGAAAGCTCCTTTATGCATGTGCGGGAGTTGATGGAACTCGAGTCTGCTCGCCGGTTTGGGTTTTGTGCCCTTGAAGCAGTTCCTCAAAGTGTCCCTAAATGGCCCCGGGGTGTCGGACCAAAATTACCAGAGAAGAAAAACCATGACTCCGATCGCAAATCCATCGATTCCGATGGACCTGTGGCATCGGGTTTCGGCTCGGGGACCCCCACACTGTTCCTCGAAGTCTCGGAAATGGTGCTATTGTGCCATCTTCGGAGCTAGGTTTTGCTTAGTGAAGGCCATTCCAATCATGCTCAAGGGGGTCATTTACGATCTGAAGGCTCCCGGGCATGCATGGCCATCATGATCATGTTCACAAAGGCCACATTCACGTGAGGGAGCTGAGAAAACCCCGTTCTACTCGTCGGTTTGGGTTTCGTTCCCTCGGAGCAATTCCTCAAAGTGTCCTTGAATGACCCTGAGGTTCCAGACAAAAATTCCCACATCGTGAAAACCGTGACTCTGATCACGAATCCCTAAATTTCGATGGATTCGTAATGCCAGGTTTCAACTAGGGGACCTCCCACACCATGCCTCGAAGTCTCAGAAACTATGTTATTGTGCCATCTCTAGAGCTAGGGTTTCTCTAAGTGAAGGCCATGCCAATATTGCTCAAGGGGGTCATTTCTCATCCAAAGGCTCCCGGGTGTGCATGACCATTGTGAACACGTCCACAATGGCCACGTGCACATGCGAGAGCTGACAGAACCCAATTCCACTCACGGGTTTGGGTTCCGTGCCCCGAAGCAATTCCTCAAAGTGTCCCTGAATGGCCTCGGGGTGACAAACCAAAATTCCTGGAGAAGCAACACTTTGACTCCGATTGTGAATCCATTGATTTCGATGGATCGAGGATGTCAGGTTTCAGCTAGGGGTCCCTCAAACCATGCCTCGAAATCTCGAAAATGATGTTATTGTGCCATCTCCAGAGCTAGGGTTTTGCTCAGTGAAATCCATGCCAATCTTGCTCAAGGGGGTCATTTCTCATTTGAAGGATCTTGGGCGTGCATGGCCATCATGAATATGTCCACAATGGCCACATGCACGTGCAGGAGCTTATGTAACCCAAGTCCGCTCTCCGATTTGGGTTCTGTGACCCTAGAGCAATTCCTCAAAGTGTCCCTGAATGGCCCCGGGGTGCCCGACAAAAATTCCCGCAACAACAAAACTGTGATTCAGATTGCAAATCCATCAATTCCGATGGATCTAGGAAACTAAGTTCTAGCTATCCCCCCCCCCCACACCATGCCTCGAAGTCTCAAAAATGGTGCTATTGTGCCATCTCCGAAGCTAGGGTTTTGCTCAGTGAAGGCCATACCAATCTTGATCAAGGGGGTCATTTATCATCCGAAGGCTCCCAGGTGTGTGTGGCCTTAGTGAACACATACAAAATGGCCACATGCACATGCAAGAGCTTACAGAACCCAAGTCCGCTCACTGGTTTGGGTTCCGTGCCTCTGGAGCAATTACTCAAAGTGTCCTTGAATGGCTACGTGGTGCCCAACAAAAATTCCCGCAACAACAAAACCATTACTCCGATCACGAATCCATCAATTCTGATGGATTTGGGACATCGATTTACAATTAGGGGACCCCCCACACCATGCCTCGAAGTCTCAGAAAGAGTGTTATTGTACCATCTCCGGAGCTAGGTTTTTGCTCAGTGAAGGTATGGCCTTCATTGAGCAAAACCCTAGCTCCGAAAATGGCACAATGAAACCGTTACCGAGACTTCGAGGCATGGTGTGGAGGGTCTCCTAGCTGGAAACCGACGTCCCAGATCCATCGAAATCAACAGATTCACAATCGGAGTCACGTTTTTGCTGCTGTGGGCATTTTGGTATGGAACCCTGGGCCATTCAGGGACACTTTGAGGAATTGCTTCAGGAGCACGGAACCCAAATCGGCGAGTGGAACGGGGTTCCATCATCTCTCACACATTCACGTGGCCATTGTGGACATGTTTACAATGGCCATGCACGCTCGGGAGCCTTCGCATGAGAAATGACTCCCTTGAGAAAGATTAGAATGGCATTCATTGAGCAAAACCCTAGCTCTAGAGATGGCACAATACCACTGTTTCTGAGACTTAGAGGCATGGTGTGGGGGGGGGACCTAGATGAAACCTGGCGTTCTGAGTCCATTGGAATCGATAGATTCACGATCGAAGTCACGGTTTTGCTGCTGTGGGAATTTTGGTCTGGCATCCCGAGGCCATTCAGGTACACTTTGAGGAATTGCTCCGGGGGCACGGAACCAAAACCGGCGAGCTTAATGGGGTTACATCAGCTCCCGCATGTGCACATGGAGAATGTGGATGTGTTCATGATGGCCATGCACATTTGGGATCCTTCTGATCGTAAATGAACCCCTTGAGAAAGATTGGAATGGCCTTCACTGAGCAAAAAGCTAGATCCGGAGATGGAACAATAACACCATTTATGAGACTTCGAGGCACGGTGTGGGGGGGAACCTTGCTAAAACCTGGAATTCCAAATCCATCAGAATTGGCCGATTTGCGATAAGAGTCACGGTTTTGCTTCTGTGGGAATTTTGGTCCAACACCCTAGGGCCATTCAATGACACTTTGAGGAATTGCTCCGGGGGCACGGAACCCAAATCGGAGAGAGGAACGAGGTTTCGTCATCTCCCGCTCATGACTGTGGCCATTATGGACATGTTCACGATGGCTACGCATGCTGGGGGGCCTTCGGATCTTAAATGACCCCCTTGAGTAAGATTGGAATGGCCTTAAGTGAGTAAAACCCTATCTCTGGAGATGGCACAATAGAACCATTTCCGAGACTTAGAGGCACGGTGTGAAGGGTCCCCTAGCAGAAACCCGACATCTCAGATCCATCAAAATCGACAGATTCGTAATCAGAGTCATGGTTTTGCTTCTTTGGGAATTTTGGTCCGGCACCCCGGGGCCATTCAGGGACACTTTTAGGAATTGCTCTGGCGGCATGGAACCCAAACCGATGAGCGGACTGTTGGCAATATGGTAGGTGTAGATTGTGTAGATTGTCATTGATGTCAATCATATGTGGCATGATAGAGATGTCAGACCAGCAAGCAAGAGTATCTGTGATAACAATGATGACATATTCAAGTGCCACTATTAAATGAATCAAAAGAGCATTAAAGTGTCATTATAAAAGGAATTAAAATGACATACTCAAGTGAAACTATAAAATTATTAAAGTGACATTAAATGGATTAAAGTGAAAATGGATTTAAAGTGAAAACATTAAAGTGCGGTCCATGGATTCTGCCATTTGTGAATTACATGGGAGGGAATTAAATGGTCGGAGCATATCCGTCAAACAAAGTGGTCCCTAAGATAGCAGGCGATTCTGATTACAATTACGAGAGAGAGGATTATGGGCGTCATAGAACCCCAGGTCCTTCAGATTGCTTTAAATGTGGCAGATCTGGACATTGGGCTCAGGAATGCACTGTCGGTGAGGGTGGTGGCCATGATGCGCGCTTCTCATCATGTTCCAGGCATGTTGGTGATGGTCGTTATAGTGAAAGAGATCATGGTGTTGATATCTGGGACAGGTATAGCAGTTGTGACCAATATGGCAGTGATCGTTATGGTTCTGATTGTTATCCATAAAATGGGATTGGAATGGAAAGAGGCTATGATTGTGATAGTGCTTGGGGAAGTGATCAATATGGTAGTGGTGGACCTGCCCATTTTGAAGGAAGCTACACAGAGAGATCAGGGCCCTATGATCGTCCAAGTCAGGGAAGACCATTTTTGTATGGTGATCGCCATTGATGAAAGAATACTGAATACAGCTTGTTCCAGTTTGTATTTATATTTGTGAAGACATTGCTGTGAAGATATAGCTTTGTAACCCTGGTTTCTTCAGTATTGAACAATGTTGTCTCATACCGCGTTAATATTGAACGTTGGTGCATGGGTGTTATTGCTGCAATATGCATCGAAGATCGTGGGAGTATTGAGAGAAGTTGAATCGAGAAATATTTATCCCCCTCGTGGTTCCCTTCAAAATTCAAAGTTTTGACCTCCACAATTGAAGAGCTACAAGTTTTGACTTCTCTAAAGTTTTCTCTATGCTCTCCTCCTTTAAAGCATTGGTGTCTAGATCATATTGCACATGGTTCCTTCACTGCCCAATTCGTGGCGGCCTTTCACAAGGCAGTAAAATTTCAAAGGATTCTATGAATGCTTATAATGTCAATTTAGAATCAGAGGTTGTTAAACATAGGAGCTTGCAAGAGTCTTCTGGTTATGTGCCCTAGCTGGCACCTTACATAAATATATAACATGATAATCGGGAGACGAGAGGGCATTCACTTGGAAGAGAGGGTGCGCAGCAATGAAGAGTGCATGCGAGCAAAATGGCTTGAGAGAGATTCACTCATGAGGAATATTGCAAACCTACGTGAACTGTGTGTAGAGTCTCCACCTCTGCGATCTCATGGATGCCTACATCCTTTCCCTCATGTCATTGTTTGGTAGCTGCGTGGAGTAGGAAAAACCTATTGTGGTGAAGTGCAATGTCCACCTTTGAGAAGAGTTGTGAACCTATCAATAGATGTGTTTTACATTCCTGCGTGAAGCAATGAATGGGTTGGACCATTTATATGGAGATCACAATGGTGTATCCATACTTTGAAGTGCTGCATGCTTGCTACGACCTGCACTGAGTTGAGTTTTGTGCATACATCCTGTAGCTACATATTGCTTGGAGATGCGTGTAACATCTCTTATTTTGGAACTCTTGTGCATTTCTTATTGGAGCTGCGTAAAGACTGAGACTTGATACATGCAGAATGGAGGCAAGTTGCGTGCCAAGAATGGAGTTGCGTTGGTGTGTGGGTCATATGAAGTGATCAATGGTTTAGAAGCCCTTGCTAAGTTTCACAACTATGAAGTCAACGAAGTTTTATGACGAGTAATACTTTATTAAGTCGCATGTTGTCAAGAATAACAATATAAAAATTAAGTGATATGTTATAAAACATAAAGAGGCATATCTTGTGAAAAGTTATGATGTTTTATAAAAGCTAAGGATGTGATGTTTTATTTAAAAATGAAGGAGGAATCACAATAAAATATTAGTTAAATTATTAATGAAGAGACATGTCTTATTCCAAAATGATATGATGATATTCTTTTAAGAGTCACGATGATTCAAGTTCCAAGACTATTGAAGCATATATAAATTTGAAGTCAGAGTGCATCTTAGTGTGTCTCGGTGGATCATAAATAATATCTTGGTGGATATTCTACCATTGATATGGACCTTGTGTTCATTCAAACAGATTGGTGTCTGTAATCAGGTTGGAGCTTGAATGAGGATTGGATTCCTCTCTACATGCTGTGTCATGTATACAATATGGGTCTTATAAGAGAGCAGGGTTTCTCAATATAGCTAGGTCTAGATCATTAATGCTATGTATATATAAAATCCTATTTAATAAAAAGATATTTGACATATTCATATATGTGTTGTTCTTCGTATATGTTTATATATTTCATATACATATATATAAGTGGTAAATGTCATGATTGTTTCATAATACATATGACTGATTAAATTATTGCATTGGTAAGAGATTTTTAAGTTTTAAGAGACACTGATTCACCCCTCCCCCTCTTAGTGTCTAGGACCTTGTTCTACACGGACTTGGGTTTCGTAGGTTCCTGCACATCCATGTGGCCATTTTGCACATGTTCATGATGGTCACACATGCCCAGGAGCCTTTGGATCAGAAATGACCCCCTCGAGCAAGATTTCCATGGCCTTCACTGGGAAAACTCTAGTTACTCAGATGGCACAATAACACCGTTTTTGAGACTTCGAGGCATGGTGTGGGGGGTCCCCTAGTGGAAAAATGACATTCTGGATCCATTGGAATCGATGGATTCACGATTGGAGTCACGGTTGTGGTGCTACGGGCATTTTTGTCAGGCACCCCATGGTCATTCGGGGACACTTTGAGGACTTGCTCCAAGGTCACAGAACCCAAACCGACAAGCATAATGGGGTTTCGTCAGCTCCCACATGTGCATGTAGCTATTTGGGACATTTTCACGATGGTCGCACATGCCTGGGAGCCTTCAGATCGTAAATGAATCCCTTGAGAAAGATTGGAATGGCCTTCACTAAGAAAAACCCTAGGTCTGGAGATGGCACAATAACACCATTTTTGAGACTTCGAGACATGGTGTGGGGGGTCCCCTAGATGAAACCAGGCATCTTGGATCCATCAGAATCAACGGATTCATGATTGGAGTCACGGCTTTTCTCCTGTGGGCATTTGGTCTGGAACCCTGGGACCATTCAGGGACACTTTGAGGAATTGCTCCGGGGGCACAGAACCCAAACCGACAAGCGGAGTCGAGTTCCGTAAGCTCCCACATGTGCACATGGCCATTATGGACATTTTCACGATTTCCATGCATGCCCGGGACCCTTTGGATGATAAATGACCCCCTTGAGCAATATTGGCATGGCCTTCACTGAGTAAAACCCTAGCTACGGTGATGGCACAATAACACTGTTTCTAAGACTTCAAGGCATGGTTTGGGGGGTCCCCTAGCCGAAACTTGGCATCCCAGATCCATCTGAATCAATGGATTCCCAATCGGAGTCACGATTTTGCTGCTCTAGGAATTTTCGTCGGGCACCCCGAGGCCATTCAAGGACACTTTGAGGAATTTCTCTGGGGGAAAACAACCCTAACCGATGAGTGGACTTGGGTTCCATCGGCTCCTGCATGTGCACATGGCCATTGTGTACGTGTCCATGATGGTTGCGCGCTCCCGGGAGCCTTGGGATTGTAAATGACCCCCTTGAGAAATATTGGAATGTCCTTCACTGAGAAAAACCCTAGCTCTGGAGATGGCATAATAACACTCTTTCGAAGACTTCGAGGAACCGTTTGGGGGGGGGCCTAGCTGAAACTAGGCATATCAGATCCATCATAATTGATGAATTTTTCATCAAAGTCACAATTTTGCTGTTGCGGACATTTTCATCGGGAACCACGTGGCCATTCAGGGTCACTTTGAGGAATTGCTTTGGGGGCACGAAACCCAAACCAGCGAGTGAACTTGGGTTCCGTCAGCTCCCGCATGTGAACGTGACCATTTTGGACATGTTCACGATGGCCATGCACACATGAGAGCCTTCAGATAAAAAATGAACCCCTTAAGCAAGACTGGCATAGCCTTCACTTAGAAAAACCCTAGCTCCGGAGATGGCACAATAGCAGTGTTTCTCAAACTTCAAGGCATAGTGTGGGGGATCCCCTAGCTGAAACCCGGCATCCCAGATCCATTGGAATCACAGATTGACAATCAGAGTCACGGTTTTGCTGTTGTTGGCATTTTGGTCGGTCATACCAGGGCCATTCAGGGACACTTTGAGAATTGCTTCAGGGTCATGGAACCCAAACTGGCAAGCAGACTTGGGTTCCGTCAGCTCCCTCACGTGAAAATTTTATCCAAATCTCTAAGTGCCTATCCTCTTTGATTTTGCAATACAGACATAAATAAATCATTGTCCTCGCAAAAAAATCCTTTTTAAAATATTTTTAGTATAGAAACATTTACACAAGAAACATGAACAATATTTCCAAAATTCTATGGTAAGTGTGTTAGGATATTCCTATACTCCATCTTAGTCCTACCAGCATTTTCATTATTTGCATTTTCAGTCTTGCATGCATTTCTGCATGCAGCATGCATTCTGCCTGCATGCATGCAATTGCATGCATCCCAGTCATCAGTCCCGACACCTAGTGGTGAGCTCTAAGTATGGGTTCCTAATAAGGGCAGCTGGACTAAGAGCCTACTTTAATTATCAACCCGGGGGATGTACAAACTTCAAAGGTGCATGCACTATATGTGCTCTCTAGGATAGTCTTTGTCGAAGTTGGGTGTTTGTATCTATGTTTTTAAAGAGTTGCCTAAAAATGATTCAATAAACTGTAAAAAGGATAGTTTAATCTATGGAGGTGAAATTCCTATACTAAGAAATTTAAGTACTGAAAGCAGGAAACAGGAAGCATATCTTTAAGAATTAACTTGTTGAAAGCAGTAAAAATTATACTATGGAATTGAATACTGAAAAAATAACAGATCTATTCTAACGTAATGAAAGCTTGATCTCTAACTTAAGGAGTAATTACTGTAAATCGAATGTATAAAACTCAAAGTCTGATCTAACATAATCTAATTCTAAAGCTAAATTCGAAATGCCATTATCTAATGCTGCAATTTTAATCAAAACATTAAGGAGTGAATGTCATCATGTAACCAATAAATACTAAAAGAAATCAATCTCTATGAGCAGTTCTAATAATGAAATGAATACAAAGGCTTAAGATCTAGATCGTTGCTTCAGAAGTAAATGCAAGTACATAGAGAAATAGGTGTTATATTATGCCTTGGTGGAATGCTGCTACAGGACTACAAACACAGCATTACCAAAGTACAGAGTGAATTATAATGAACTACGGAATCAGAAAGGTTTAACTGCTATAGAAATCAGATCGTGCGATTTAAAGACTATTTAAAATACTCTCATCTACAATATAAATTCAGCCAATGTAAAATACACCATGAGAAATACCTGAACAGTGAGATAACCTAACTTACATGTTGGAGGGGCCATCTCCAACCCATACTCAGGAGTGAAGGGAACTTATAAATGCTGAATTGTAAGTAACATCAAGTCTATATTAAAATAGGAACTTCATAGTTTAAAACCAGGTCGGTAAGACAATTGTCTCGTTGGTATAAAATGTAAAACAATAATTCTCCAAAATAGTACCAGGGGCCTCCTGCTACCCGAGAGGTCCATATTTATATAATTCTTAATGCTGAACCTAACTAAATGTCTAAATGTTGATTCTCTTTGAACAAGAGTTCATTCTCTACAGATCAGGAAAAAGGAGCTGAGTTTGGTGATGTTCTTTCAGTTCTTCACTTGATTTGCGCATTGTCCTTTAGTGCACCTACCCCTACTCATTCAAACTCATTTGTCATGCAATTAGCTCATACAATGCTTTCAAAACATAACAGAAATAAGCTCTTAAAAAACTTCATTAAATAATTAAGGTAAATCATTTTCCCACAAAACATGTGTATTTCTCCCTTTCTTGTGTTTTTGTTGTGGGGAAAGGCTTATCAGATACCTATATTTTGGACCCATCATTCTCCCCCATACTTGAAGGATTCACCCATCCATGGGTGATGTATTCAGCTCTTCAACAACTTCTCTGATGTCCCATGCTACCACCCTGGGGTTTGCTGCTTGCCTACAGTAGCCCATGCTCTGATCTTCTTTGACCCATGCCCTCCTTTATTCTTCCTCATTAGTCTGTTCCTTAATAACCAGGGAAAGGAAAATGGAGGATTCAACCTCATTCCAATCCATCTAAGTTGATTCTTTATCAGGGATTCTCTGTAAAGTTTGGATTTGAACAGATCAGGTGCAAGTCTGATAGGGGAGTGGAGCTCTCTCCTTTTAAGGTCATTTGCCACCCTGCATCATCTCTCATTGGTGGACTCATCAACTTCTTTATGTGTTCTTTGGAGAGTGACATCAAATTGTGCCACAACGTCCTTTTGCTTTGCAAGGAGAATAGGGATCAGCTCCTCATCTCGGGTGAGGATCGTATGATTATAAATTATTCCCTCAGGGTGAGTTGCTTTTTCCCTGATCATTAAGGGAGTATGCCATTTTGATGCAATGCAGAGGTGGTAGTCATGAGCTCGTTCGATTTTGTGATTCATCCATGAACATAGTGGCCTCAACTAGAAATCGCCCATGTAAGGGTTTGGCAACTAGTTGGGTGAGCTAGGGACTGCAAAATTGTGTAAGAAAAATTCGCTTAACTGGTCCTTCTCCAATTCTGTGGCATTCAGAGATGCATCCATAAATTCTTTGGGGGAATTTATCTCTATCGGGAGTCCCTGTTTTAACCTTCGAAGCTGGAATTTGCTCCACTTTTCTTATAGATAAATTGCGTAGACTGTTGATGGTGGCCCGAGGTCCCGTAGTTGGTCATATATTTTAATGGTAGTAGCCAAAGTGTCCTTTAGTTGAACAATCTTCTAGTCCTTTTTGGCTAGCTCACCTTGTGCCTCAGCCAATTTCTCTTGAAGTGTTGAATTTCTTTGTTCTGCCAGTCTTAGCTCCCTTGTATGATGCATTATTAGAATTTGTGTCTTCTTAGATGAGAACGGGGGTGATGCGAGCTAGCTTCCTAATTCAATTTTCAATGTTTCCAGCTCCTTTTTGAGCTTTTCTAATTCTTCTGATGCCTTAGCTAGCTGATTGACGACCCCAGGGTTTTCATTATGCTCAAAAGGGTTCCCTTGGGGGTTGTCTTGGTCTTTTTGTTCATTCCGTTCTTCTTCTGCCTCCTGTTCTTCTTGTTCATCATGCATTTCCTGTTCATACTGCTTCTCTTCTATACTGGGATCCCTCTGATCTATCCACTGATCATCATCCTCATCTGACACATTTTGAACTATGGGACTGGGTTCCCTACTCTTTTCCTTGGTAATTTAGATTTTGGATGCTTGTGTGAATCTCTTACTTCTTCTCTTCGGCTCTTGATTACTGGCAGGAATCCTTGGGTTTGTTTTAGGGGAGTCATCTCTTGAATGCTTGATTTTCACCAGGGTATCAGCCACACTGTCCAGGTCAATTTTCCTCTTCGCCCCTGATATAGAGGCAGTTTTGTTCATTGCTCTTGGTGGTAGGGATACACCAGCAGTGGGTGTATCCTTCATTCTTTGAACATCTTCAGTGGATACCAACATGAATTCTTCCCAAGAAAGCTCTGGTATCTGCGCCTTTAATTCCTCACAAACGATTAACTTGATCATCCCATGATGGGCTAGGGCATCCTCCTTACCTTTAATCACCTTCTTGCTCATTTCTGCTAGAGATTGGAGCAGGTAGTATGGAATACTAATGTTGTTGTTTGGTGGATGATGGGCCCTGTGCCTTAACAACTCTAGAATTTGAAAATAGAAAATGGGGACATAGCTTAACCTACCAGAGCATGTGATGTACTTCTGAATGATTGCAGCCACTTCCTCCCATGGTGCTCGCATGGAGAGTCTTTTGACTCCATTTTTGTCTTCATCATAGACCTCTCCTTGCTCGAAGAATGTTGTCTTTGCTTCATGGTTTTCCTCCCTGTCATCCCTGCTCCAATGAAAACCCCTCTGTAGACCAGTGAATTTGGAAATCACATCATCATCCAACTTTATATGTAACCCCTTCACTCGGGTGATGAACTGTGTTGGTTTTCCATCACCTTCTTGAGGTTTCCAATGTAGACCCAGGTACTTCACGGTTCAAGGAACCAACAAACCCCAATTCACCGGCCCTTTCGGCAACAGGCTGTGCGCAGGCTAAGGTCTCACCCGAGGCGAAGTTGGAGGGGGTGGTTGCGGAATCAAGTTTCCACAACTGGGTGATGCGATGGGGGGGAAAGCTAATAAGCAGTGCAATGGCTTGCGGGTTGTGCGGATAAATACTGCATGCACCTTTTGTTTCACGTCGAATACTTCAGTGCACAACTGCACTCTCGCACTTACACCTTCAGCGCACAACTGCGCTCGCACCTCCAATTACTGTGTGGTATATGATACCTTTGCATTACAACAGTAAGCTATCAAGAGCTGCCTCGCAGCAACCTTCAATGACTCGGCACATTCATGAGACTATGCGTCCTTGCCAGGATGTTCAATTCTAACCATTCTACTTAACATCCTTTATCCCTTTACTCCATTCAAGTCTTATTAGTAAATTGTGGATGGTTTAATAACATACGTTACTGCGCGGTCCAACGTTGCGCTTAAACTCGGTGTTTACTATTTTGACCATTAGATAGCTTCATACATTCCAATCGACAGATTCATACATGTTGAATATTTAACAGTCCTCTGCACATGCATTACTTAACATATTATTCCCATTCACTGTGGTGAATAGATATAAAAGCAATCACATATAGAAGTTTCCAACATTAAACATACATACCAAGCAATTAAACAATCATAAAAACCCATTGGTCACACAACACAAAATTTAACGTGGTTCACCCCCCAGATGGAGGCTACATCAACAAGAACGGTTATTAATATTGCTCTTAATGGGAAGGGTACAACCGTTCTTAGTCTGCGCACATAGCTGCAGACTCTCTTCTCTCTCAGATAGGTCTCTGCGCACTCAGCTGCAGAGCCTTTACAATGGCTGTCTAAGCTTAAGATTCTACAATAATCAACACTTAACCAAAACGAAGAGTTCATCAACCCAACCAACAACCCTTTCCCATAGAAAATCATGCCTATTTATAGATTATGCATGCAAGCATATCTTTACAATTAGTAAGCAAAAACCCTTAGGTCTATAAAACCGGCGTGGCCAACTGCCACCCTAGCTGTCGTCGTTGATAGCTTACTCCAAGTGCTCCAGCTGGGCCACTCATGGCTCACACACTCTTTTGATAGCCGTAGTCCTCCAAGCAGTTACAACTACATCATGGCTTGTCCCTTTCCACTCCTTCGCCTGCCTGTCGCCATCAGTGTCATGGCCTAGCTTCTCAACTGCTTGCCACCACACATTTGAACAGGTCACTTTCATCTTCCATCCACCTGTTCCTTACCCAAACTAGGTCATATCCTCGTCTGAACTTTACCCATGTTCATCCCAAAAGTAGCTTATGCGCATCGTCCTGCTGCGCGACCGTGCCTTAGTCATTGCCAATGTGTGACACATGAAAAACCTCCAATTGTTCGTCGCCTACCGCCGCGCGCAATGCACTGTCACCAAAACTGCTTTCTCTTCCTGCTGCAGTGCACAATGCGCAGTTGTCAAAATTGCCTTTTCTTCCTGCTGCAGCATGCTACGCGTGATTTTCCATACTTGTATATTTTTCCAACCCACTTGGGCCTCGCCCAACATGCCCTAACACTCACCTGTGGCTCGTCTCGAGCCACTTCCACTTGCAGACTCTGGTGCCGCATCTTTCATCGTCCCAAGCTTTACTGTGAAGGTTTGCAGAGTTTGCTGCAACTCTGCAACTATGTTCTTGGCTTTCTGTTCGAACCCTTGAAGCGTCTCCAGAGTAGCCTGCGAGACCTTCTCCCAAGCCACTTGTTCCTGCATAATGCCTTCTGCGATATGAAGTTCTATAAACTTCGCATCGAATTGCTGCATTAATTCGAGGCCTTCTTGCTCAATAGGCTGCAGCCTGTCCGTTGCGGCAGCTTCTTTCTCTGTTAGTATTTCTAGCTCTTCCTGCAAGTCCTTGACCTCATTGAATATTTGCACTTTCTCTCTCGCCGACGCATTCCTCATCTGCATACTTGCAACATCGACTTGTTGCTGCTTCTGTTCTACTTCTGCCCTTATCTGCTATAGCGCAGGATCCTAGTTCAACCCGGTTATTGCTGTAGTTATCCGCTCAAGTAAGTCTTGGCATTTCATCACTTCCGACGAAATGCCATCCATGGTTACTTTGATGTCCTCTGCTGGAGCTGGGTACTGATTTGACGGAATGATAGGGTGCCGAGCCTCCAACTCTGCGATTTTACCTTTGTACGCGGTTTCCATTTCCATTTTCTCAGCAGTAAGGGACTTTACCTTGGCCCCAATTTTCTTTATTGTGTCCTCCATGCCATCTTCTTCCTCGCATTCCTCTATGTGTGTGCACACAACTGAAATGGTTTTTTTCAGCTTCTGGCCCTTTTCCTTGGCTGCACTCAATTCTTGCTAGGTGTTATCTAATTCCTGCCTTAACTGATTGATGTATTCAGTTAACTGCGCACACTTATCATATGAGGCGATGCCTCTCTCATGGATTTATTTTGCAACTTTGATGTGCAACTCATTCAAGTCCTCCAGGGGTAAGGCCCCGATGTTCAGGTCGAGGTGCCCAGTCTTTAGTGCCTCCTTAACTATTTCATTTGGGTAAATCAGGTGGGTAGGTTCAAGGCTCAGGACGCATGGATACTTACTTCCAGTAATAGGTGGTCTTCTTTGCACGCTTGGCTCTGCTGATTTCCCGTTAATACTTGAACCTGATTGCCCCAATCCCATATGGGCTTGTGTTGACCTGCTCCACAACTTGGATTATGGTAAACTGTAGTTTTTCTTGCTTGGCTTCGTTCTCAGCATGAGCCTCTTCCCATGCTTCATGCACTTTTGTTGCAATGGTCTTGCAATCATCAGGATGTAGTTGCGACCTGAACTTGGGTTTTTCATCTTTTCTTTTTGTGCGTCGGCCCTGTGTTTGTGAGGGGCCTTCAGTTGCCTTTCTCTTTGCTGCCGATGAAGCGGAATGTTGAATCTGTGCGTCATCCTTTTCTTGCATAATGGGTGTTCCAGTTGGTATTCTGCCCTTCTTTCCCTTCTTTGTTGTTGTTTCTTCTTTGTCTTCCTGATCTGTTTCTATGTCTTCCTCATCAGTGTCTGGTACATTGATCTTTTCCCGAAGAGGTTCTACATTATGCTCATAGTCAGAAGCATCATCGTGTGAAGCGGGAACTTTCCATTCAAGCTCCCATAATTCCATCATTCCCTCGATCGCATTCTTGTCCAGTCGGTAAAAGCCTGGATACCATAAATCTTGCTCCGCTATGTCACCTCTTGGCTGAATGAATGTTTGGTGCCTTTTTACTTGAAACCTGATGATGTAGGTGTATTCATCTACTAGTGGTTTGGAAACGTGCAGTGTTGCCATAATTGCTTCGTGCAACTGGTGATAGTAAACATAAAACACTTCAGCCATTTGCCACTGCCTAGACGCCTTTGGGATTGCCCATAGATTGGAAAAGCACGCTCCTCGGCCTTGTCCAGCTAAAGTGGCAGCTCCTTGGTAATTATCTGGCTCTTTCCAGCCTACAAAGGCTATCGACACTAGTAGCCAACTAAAGTGGAACGTTGTTCCATCGTCTTGGGTGTCCTGAACATCTACCAGGAACTCGTTCAATAAGAACTGGCACCAATTGTAAGATTTTCTGTGCAATACATTAGCAGCTGCCCTGATTACGACCGCAGGTACTTCAGGTGGTCTACACTTGCGCAATAGCTTCCCTATAAGCAACCGGGTTGTAAATTGTGTAGTGCGATCATTAATGTCGGCCATTGGGAACCCTCGTCCCTTGTGCACTATGCTGAACTCTTTTACTACTTCAGTGCTAATAGCTCTATCCTGCGCTTTGTTTATGAGGAGGTTAGCAGGGTCCTCCCCCCTCTTGTTCAATCTGGTGATGTGATGAATCAGGTCGATACTAATGTCAATGCGCGTGTCCAGCCATAGGAATCCTTCATGCACACAACAGTGGAAAACTCAACACTCTTGGTAAAGTAAGGCATTTGCAATAAATTTAGCAAGCTTGACGGTTGGATGGCCCTTAGCCAATCTTGAATTTCCAGCCTATTGGTTCCATTCTATTCATCCTTGACCCAATTGATATAGGCATCCGGCCTAAACTATGGGTAACTTTTTGGTGTTACTAGCGTATTCTCCAGTAAGTCTTGGTCATCCAGCTTGCAGCTTGGTACGCCACCCATCAGATTCTCCTCAATCTTTACCCTGGTAGAGATATCGGGTAGCGGGATTTCATATTTGAAGTTCATTTCTATGTTTACCGGTGGGGCATCAAGCTTCCTTAGGGGAATGTAGTCAGGAACTAGATAAAATGGCAGAGCTTGAGCCGAAGGTGTCTGCTGTAATGGCACCTCGGAGCCCCCCTTCTCTCGAGCTACTGTCTCTTTGCCCTTGCTGCTTCCTACAGCCTCCTGTGCTGAAATTCTGGACGGGCTTGGTTTCATCGCTGTCATTGCTACGGGAATCCTTGCTTGCTCAAATAAACTAGAAATACTTGCTAACTCAACCGAGTCGCTCATATAATGCTCTGGTCGCTCGGCTCTTGACTAGTTCAAACACTTCATAAAAATGGTGAAGTGGCCAAGTGAGGTCTATTTATAGCCGCTATTGGTCCGCTACATGGCCTTCCGCAGTGCCCGAGGTCCTTAAAGCCATCTTGATTGCCAATTCATGTGTATTATATTGGGCTTGTCAGCCGATCCTTCTCGTGATGTGAACGTTGTTTCCTTAAATGCCCAACAGTTTCCTGTCAAGCCAACTTGTCAAATCCATTGAATCTGCGTTAATGGCTTAGCCTGCCATCCAGATTTCGGTATGAACTGGTCACTTCGGTCTTTAACAGGTTTCAAAATGTCCCATCCATCTTTAAATCATGAGTTTCCCTATTGCCACCAATTTGGTTAATGGCCCACTAACCGGCTGACAGATGTCATGGTAACGGTTTCCATGATACTGCGCTGGTGGTCCAATCAGATGCTTGGTACAGGACGTGCACTGGGTGTTATCTTCTACGTGATTGTCGATCCATCTTTTCTGTGTGACGAGCTTCTGGGATTGCTCTACACGTCCACTCTTTTCTTGCCTCTTTTTTTTTTTTGCGCGCACAATTTTAGTAGTGTTGCGCGGTACACTTTTGTAGGATTCTGCGCAGCCGGACTATCACAGTAAAGCTTTAGTCTGCTACCATTTATCAAACTTGGTAAAGTATCTTTGGCTAATGTAGCTAACTGGACTGCGCCACCATTAGTAACATTCATTACATTATATGGGACAATCCAATGCATCTTAACCTTTTCAGGAAATTTCATGAATTTACTATCATACAGGAGGACTAGATCACCTACCTGAAAGTTCTTGTTCTTGATGTGGCAATCATGCCAATCTTTTTCGCGCTCTTTTTGGACTTATTGGTGGAATCCTATGATGAAGCGATCTTCCTCTAGCCCAACCAAGTGTAGGAGTCTTTCTTCGAGTGCTGCGCAATCGGCCATGCCTGTAAATGCTACTATCCTCAAGCTGGGAACAATGTACTCCATTGGCATTATTGCTTCTTATCCATAGGCCAACCTGAAGGGTGTATGGCCAGTTAGTTTCTTGCAGGTAGTCTTGTATGCCCATAGTACAGACGGGATGCGCAGGTCCCAATCGTCCTGATTCACATTACATATATTTGTTAGCGCATTCTCCAACACTTTGTTAAATGCTTCAACAGTTCCATTCGCCTGTGGATGATAAGGCTTGCTATGCTGATGATGAACGTGGAACTCTTCGGTTAAAGCCTCAATGGTATTATTTAGAAAATGAGTGCCTTGATCACTCATCAATATCTTCGGGCATCCAAACCTTGTAAGGATATTCTCATATATGAATTCCGCAGCTGTAGCTGCGCTACAGTCTTTGACTAGCTTTGCTTCCTCCCATCTGGTGAGGTAATTGGTAGCAGTAATTATATACCTCACACCAGTTCTTTTGCCTGGTGGGTTAATAGGACCCACAAAATCAATGGCCCACTTCTCAAAGGCCTGCAATGTCAGCTATGGATTTAATGGCATTTCATCTCTACGTGATGGATTCCCTGTCCTCTGACAGACATCGCAATTCTGGCAATGTTCCTTCGAATATTTATGAATTGTAGGTCACCATAGCCCTGCGTGCAATATCTTTTGCGCAGTAGCTCTTCCTGCATAATGGCCTCCTGCGACCCATGAGTGCGCATCAGCTAGTATAAATGGTTTCTCATGCTCTAGCACACATCTACACAATACTTCATCCGGTCCTAGTTTGTATAGCTGACCTGCAATTATAGTGAAGTCTGCTGCACTCACTACCAGTTGCTTCTTCTACTACGTAGTGAACTCTGTGGGTGCGAATCCAGTGGTAAAAAAATCAATGATGTCCTGATAGTACTCATTTGCAACTTGTATGGCGAACAACTGTGCATTAGGCAGATTGTCCTCCAAATTCATAGGCTCTTCTCCTTACTCGATTATTGATAGATGATCAGGTCCCAAATTCAATATGCCTGGCTCAACAACAATCTCAAAATCATAGTCCTGAAACTGTAGTAACCATATGCACATGTGCCCCCCTAACACTGGCTTATTAACAAGGTATTTCAAGGCAGAATGGTCAGTGAAAATGGAGAAGTGCACACCAAGCAGGTAGTGCCTGAACTTTTGCAGCGCATATACCATTGCGAGTCCTTCTCTTTCAGTAGTAGTATAGTTCTTCTCAGCAGCTGATAGCTTTCTACTGGAAAAGGCAATGGGATGGTCAATGCCTCCCTCCCCTGGTTACACAAGAACAATGCCCAATACTATGCATGATGCGTCGACATGGACGTGAAAAGGCTTCTCCCAGTCCGGAAAAACTAGGATTAGCGCAGTGACCGTTTTCTCCTTCAATGTGTCGAATCCTTTCTCACAATCCTCATTCCAAATGAATGGTACATCTTTCTTCATCATTTTTTCCATAGTTGCGGTTATTTGCACATACCCTTTTATGAACTTCCTATAGTAACCGGTATGCCCCAGTGTAGTGCGCAATTGCTTAATTGAATTGGGTGTAGGTAAGTTTACAATGACTACAATCTTAGTAGGGTCTACCATCAAGCCCTGTTTGCATACAATGTGTCCCAACAAGACTCCATAGGGTACACAGAAGACACATTTCTTCAAGTTTAATGAAATTTGGTGCTGTCTGCATTTTTCCATCATCATCCTAAGGTTCGTGGTATGGTTCTTCAATAGCCCGAAAATGGTCCAATCATGAAAGTAAACCTGTAGAAACTTATGTATAAAATCCTTAAATGCTGCGACGACCACTCTAGAGAATATGGCGGGTGCATTCTTCAGGCCGGAGGGCATCACTGTGTATTGGAACAACCCCCATTCTGTAGCAAAATTCATCTTGTGCCTATCTGCGCAATCAATCCTAATCTAATGGTAGCCAGAAAATCCATCAGTAAAAGAATAGGCCTCATTCCCTCCAACATTATCTAGCACTTCATCTGTAAAAGGTGTAGGGAATGGGTCATGCATTGAAGCATCATTGAGTTTCTGAGATCCACACAAATTCTGATCTCGCCCTTTGTTTTCTTTTCCTAGATAACCATCAAGCTTATCCATTCGGATTCTTCAACTGACTCAATGATCCCTGCATCGAGCATCTTATCGATTTTTGCCCTAACTCGTTCTTTATAGCGTGGGTTTAGTCTGTATGGTATTTGTTTTGTAGGTTTCACGCCTGGCTTAAGAGGAATTTTCATCGCTCCTAAGTCTCCCAAGATACCTTTCATCTTTGTGAACTTGGTCGGGAATAGTTCTTGATATTCCTGTAATATGCCCGCGACCTATTCAATTGTATCTTTGTCCCAATAATCTCCAATAGCTGCGAACCTTGGCACTTCGTTGGTGCCAATGTTCACTTTCCTTGTTTTCACGGGTCCACTCATGTCTGGAATTTCCAGTGGAGGTCCTTCTACCTCGTGCGATCCCTTTGACTCAGGTATCCGGATGTTGCGCGGGTCCTCCTCATCGCTATCTGTTGTGTCCTTGGTTTCTCCATCAATGTGATAAAACTCAAGAGCATGTTCTAGCTGCTCTTCCCATTCAGGTTGTAGGCGCTCAGGTATGTAGTCTATGCTGAAGAATTCTTCTAGTGTCATGATTCCTTGTGTACAATTTGGACAGAATATTTTTTTCTTAATGACCTGCAGCGCATCATTGATACTTGGATGCTCCTCTTCGAAGCTGAAATCCTATTGGAAGGTCGCAGTGAGGTCCGACCAGTCCACTGTGCCTCTTTGCAACTCCAAGTCTAGGTACCATTTCTTCGGAATCGGCTCTTCTAACGTGTGCACAAACAGATGCACCCATTCTGTCTGTGGTCTTTCCTTCCATGCTCCTGAATAGACCCGAATGTGCTCTCTTGGATCTATCTGTCCATTATATTTCTCAAAGGATAGGGTAACCTTATCAGCAAACCTGATTTGCATCTTAATTCTACACTGATCCCATGTTGTCAGTATCTTCTTATGTGCATCCCACCATCTGGCAGGTATGCCGCGCAATGCCATGTCTAGAGCTGAGACATGGTGTTCATCCGGAATTGCTGCAGTATATTCTTTGATAAAACAATACACATTAGATAAACCGTCAAAGGTAGGGATTGGAGTTACCTCTTTTCCAATCCAGCGGAGTGACTTTGTGATCCGTGCACATTTTCTGGCAGATACTTCATGTAACTTGCTTTGCCAGTTTTCTAGTCCTGCATCGGAATTTGATATGCAAGAGCTATCATAGTGCCAACTGAGTGTGCCATCTGCAGTTGGATTAACATAGTCAGCAGTATTGGTTGTCATCTTATAAATACAGTCCAAGTCTTGAGCTCTGGATTCCTCTTGAATTGGTTCAACGTACCGCTCGCCCTACGAAGGGTCTAATGGCACGATGACCCTGATATCATTGCCTTCAAATATCATTTTCATAGTTTTTAAATCAATAATGGCAGAGTTTGTCATAGCACAATCGATACCCAACAGTGCCGGATAAGGGTGGCTGTCATCCATGATTTGAATTACTTCAAAATCGGCATAGCTACACACTCCATCAATGTCAACAATGGTTTTGGGTAATCTTCCCAAAGGTATAACTATCCCTTAGTTAGCCATCCTCAACTGTAGAGGTCACCACTGTAACTTGGGTTTACCCATCTGATGCCGTGTCTGCTTGGTCAAGACATTTACTTCGGATCCAAGATTGAGAATGATCTCATCCATCTCATAGTCTCCAATCTGTGCAGTGAGTCTTATTTCCCTTCCTGTTCTCTTAGGACTCTAAATATTGTGGACTGCGCCAGTGGCAACCCCCTTGTCACTGTTTGGCTCATATTGCCTTAGCAGCTTTTCAAATTTCGTAAAAGCATCTGTGCTCTTTAGTAATTTCATGCAGCTGCATAATAACTGTGCAACAGAGGTCCCTGCGTCTGTTGTGGCATTTGTCTGATCTTGCATCGTTGGCATATTCTATCTTTGTGGTACTTCACTGTGCAACTGTGTTCTGAGGGAGCCAGGTGGTGGTGCCCTGAATATGTCTCATGCTTCCTCAAAGGCTCCCTTATTTTTCTATAAAGGGATCTGGTGCTTTCCCAGGAGCTTTCCTAATCCATACCGGCTCTCCAGGATTCTGGCTAGGGTCACGCATTCGAAGGTCGAAGCTTTTGCGCCTCTGTCCCTTCCACCACCACGGCCTCTATATCCCCCTTGATCATATTGGGTGTTTTCTTGTTTTGGCTGAGTTTCCTCTTGAACACGATACATCCCAGCACCTCGCATTGCTTCCATATCACGCTTTCTTTCATTCATGAGCTCATATGTGCGGCAATTGGATTCATCATGTACAACTGATTTACAGAAATTGCAATATAGGCTTTTAAGCATGTTTACATATTTCTATATCAGATAACATTCTTCAGGCCTGTGTCCTCTGGTTCTGCAGATTTCACACCACGGTGCCTGATTGTTGTTCATATTGATTGGGTTTGGTGCGCCACTGGCAAGATAGTCCTGAAATAGAGGGCAATGTTCTCTGGTATGGCCTTCTCCTTTGCATCCAGTGCACCAAACTTCACGTCTGTGTTCATATCTTTTCTCTTACCCATTTTTCATACCCTGTAATTCTAACGTCAGCGTAGTCAACTAGTTCTGAATCTGTGACATCCCAATGCTAGTCTCAGCAATTGGTGAAGCCTCTAGCTGCATTGCAATCTCTAAGGCCTCTTCCTGTGACGCAAGCTTTTGCTGCATCAATGGTTGTTTGATGTGAGGCAACAGCATGACGATGAACCATTCCTTGTGTTGTTGTGGAGCTATTACGAAACTAACTTGGTCTAACAATGTTTTAAATTTTTGGTCAAATTCCCAGACCGATTTGGTAGGATTCTATTTGATTTCTTTTAATTCTGTTATGCACTACGATTCAGAATTTGGCTTCTTAAACTCTGTGACCAGTGCAACCTGAATTTCTGTTAAGGTTCTCGGCTGTGCCTAAGAATATTTCATAAACCAATGCAACACGCGGTCTCTGAAAGTAGTGATGAGCTATGCTCTCTTCATAGCATCATCCTGGATTTGCTTTAAACTCCATAGGGCTTCACATAGAAATTAGTGCTATTCAGGGTCTTCTAGACCCATTCCTTTGAATATCATCAGCTTTATATCGTTATCTATCATTCTCCTTCCTGGTTGTGCACTGCTCTGAGTAGTGCTGACTATCTACGTGGAGAAAACAAAGGGAATATTCGGAATACCAGGATTCTGCGAACTGGGTTGCGCGACAGTCGCAGGGTGGGTTCTGGTTTAAGGGTGGTGTGGTTTTTGCAATCGGTGGATTCTGAGGTGTGAGAGGGTGAATAGTGGCTAATAGCAGCGCGGTCTGATTGTTAAGATCACATGGGAGTTCGGTATCTATGTAGAGTCCAGGTCCTTGGGATTCTTTTCTTTATTAAATTTATATCTCTTTCCACTTCTCAGATTATGAGTTTCTTCGTCAGAATCACTATAAATGCTATTGACCATGACAGATGTAAAAATATTACTGCATCCTTAAAACTCCTTTATGAGCTAAAAGCATTTTAATATATAGACTGAGATTGTTTAAGAACTTACCTTTGAATCCTTCGAAAAAGTATGCTTTAGCTTGACTGTAAGATTTGAGCGTGTCGACAACAAACTCAGTCACAAATCCTTCAAGTATGCTATTGACCCAAAATTCGACTGCTCGCAATAGTGGGCTATCTATTGCTTTGAGCTGCACTGTGAGCTCTGGAGTTCACTCTGTAAGTACTCCCCCTTGAAAAAAAGTCTTCTTGAGTCGCGATATCCATGCGTGTAGCTTGTTTGGAAATGTAGCCCAAAAGATCTCGTGAATATCTCTCCAGAAATATCTGTTCAACCACTCTATGTAAGTGAGACGTGGATGTCTGTTCTCTTTCTTCGCAAAATATCTTTCAATCTTGTCGCACCAATCCCAGATCTCTTTCTGTTCAGGATACCAATTTTATGAACCCAATGGGAACTGGTATTCTTCTTCAGACATTACTTTCTGACACTCTATCGCATCACTGGTCTTAGCCTGGCAACGGAACCATTTGTTGGCTGTCAATCACCTTCTTGAGGTTTCCAGTGTAGACCCAAGTACTTCGTGGTTCAAGGAACCAACAAAACCCCAATTCACCGGCCCTTTCGGTAACAGGTTGTGCACAGCCTGAGGTCTCACCTGAGGCGAAGCTGGAGGGGGTGGTTGCGGAATCAAGTTTCCACAACTGGGTGATGCGATGGGGGTAAAGCTAATAAGCAATGGAACGGCTTGTAGGTTGCGCAGATAGATACTGTGCGCACCTTCTTTTTCGCGTTGGATACTTCAGTGCGCAACTGTGCTCTCGCACGTACGCCTTCAGCACACAACTGTGCTTGCACCTCCAATGACTGTGTGGTGTAGGATACCTTTGCATTATGAGAGCAAGCTATCAAGAGCTACCTCGTAGCAACCTTCAATGACTCGGCGCATTCATGAGATTGTGCGTCCTTGCCAGGATGTTCAATTCTAACCATTCTATTTAACGTCCTTTATCCCTTTACTCCATTCAAGTCTTATTAGTAAATTGTGGATGGTTTAATAACATACGTTACTAGCACTCCAACGTTGCGCTTAAACTCGGTGTTTACTATTTTGACCAATAGATAGCTTCATACATTCCAATTGATAGATTCATACATGTTGAATACTTAACAGTCCTCTACGCATGCATTACTTAACATATTATTCCCATTCACTGCGGTGAATTGTTACACCCAAAATCTACTCATCATCAGATTCAGTGTATACACCCCTAATGACACCTAGACTAAGTAATCATCTTGGGAGGATTTGTACCCCAGTGTGCTAGGTTTTGAAGGGTCATCACAAGTTGCACACTAGAAACATGTGACGTCGCATCTTGCTCCATTGCAGGGTGCGACGAGGTCAGTTAATGGGAAAAAATAGCTTATTCAAGATCCTTCTCGAAACGTGCTCATTTAGGGGCATATCCTTGACCTCTAGGGGAGATGGTACTCGACTCCTAACTCTTTGGGAGGATCCCCTATCTCTCTCCTACCATCTCTCAACCTATCCACTTAGTCCTATATAAGTGAGGTTCACTCCCATCCCGAAGGGAGGAAGACTATGGTATCTACATGTTGGTGAAATCTCTCTTAGAACATCTCCACTCACCTATTGGAGAACTCATACTTCCTTAGAATGATATGGAAATTGGCTTGGTTGGAGAAGGGCTACTGCATTAAGTCTTGGTTATAGTTCTATATCTCTATCATGTACTCCTCTATTTGCATTAATACAAATGCTTTCCACCAATATTGTTCTTGTGTGCAATGATATTGAGTAGTTTACTTGCTTAACTGTTTACTTAGATCACTTATTGTATAGATGTCTTTTACTGGTTTCTCTTGTTTCTTTTTCTTGACAGGTCTTGCAGCTTGGATCTAATGACCATAGGACATGGATCAACATTTGGGAGAAAGGATTGCGTAGTAAAAAGGTAAGACATCTAGTACTTGGTGCTTAAGTAGATCGAGGAAATGCATTTGTAGTCTGTTCTATTTGTTCTAGACTCACTTTGAGCTAGGGAGATCCGGCTCGCGTCCACTCGAATGGATTGTTCGATAACAAATCTGGTGACCATACTGGGGAGTGGTGTTTGTCTTGTTTAGTGGTCATTAATCTGAGAGACATTTTCAGTTGATTACATGACATAAGCCTCTTTTATCATTTCTTGCCGTTTACTTCTTAGGATTGATTTCACTGTCAAATCTTCACGTTGAAGATTCTGATCTCCTTCCTCTAAGTTTATACAACTCATTTTCAAGCCTATTTATGGTTCATTGTTGAGAGATCTGATTCATTTTTGAATCTAGACCTCGCCTGTCGCACCTGGGCAGCGGAAACAGAGTGACACTGTGTCATTCTGAGTCTTTGTTCTTTACCTGTTGCTTACTCATCGCACCCTTTGCATTGGTAAACTGCGACATCGTCGCACTTCCCATGTGAACAACCTGCGATGTCACACTGTGTACAAAGGCAAAGTGCGTCGATCTGTCAAAAGTTGACATACAAGAATCCCTTCCCTCATTTAACAGTTTGAACCTTGGTATGATGTATGAACTCCCTCTGCGCTGCAATATCCAGCTAGAGACCCCATTTATGATTTGTGTGTTGAGAGTTTGGTTTCATTTGGATTGCTTTGGGTTCCATCTTGGACAAGTTTGAGACAGGTAGTGGTGGATACTCTAGTCTCCTCCACCTTCATCCGTTCACTCTTTCATTCCCTTCCTTCCATCCTTGATCTGATCATTACATTGGATCAACCTCCAAACCTCATTTACATTTGTTTTGAGCTTTTCTTACTTAGTTTGCTTGCTGCTGCTTGATTTTGAGTCAAGTGTGTTTTTCAGCTTGGCTGAGTGCTTGTCTTTTCTTGAGTTTTCTGAATGTATGAGTGCTACAAGTAGAGTTTTCTTTTCAGTCATTTAGATCTGAAAGCTCAATTGTTATCAAGTTTACTCTTTGATGAATCCATTGAAAGATTAAAAGTGCTTCTTTCCCATTGTTTCTCAAAAAATTATTGAAGAAAGATTGTTGTACATTGGAAAATTCTCGTTTATGTTTTGGAAAATTTGAATGAATGTATGATTTATTGTGTTTTTCTCGAATTATGAATCGCTCATTTTCTTGAAAGGCTCAAAGTATGCTTCAATTTTTGCAAAATTGATTCCATGCTAAGGAAAGATAGATGCATTTTTAATTCTTGTTGCTTTTAGATCATTGAAAGTGAAATTGAAAAAATTGCATATTTCATTTCAGAATTCTCTCTTTTCATCACTTAGGGTCATTTTACTTTGAAAAGGAAAAGAAAAGAAAAAGTTGTTTTGATTTGGTTTAGTAGTGTTGTGCTTTTGCGTTTCGCATAAAAGGAAAAGAATACTTTCATTGTCAAATTTGTTTGAATTGAGAATTGTGCTGCATTGACTTTGTTTTGGCAATACCATTGGAAAAAGCTTTCTCCTTCCCATAGCTAGAATTCATTGAAAGAAAAGAACATTTCGTGCATGTAGCAAGGAATTGCATTATGCTTCCGATTATGTACTCACCTCGTGCATTCACCTAACTGTCTAAGATAAAATTAATGGTAGAACTAGGTAAAAATTTTAGCAACTTGTGTGTAAGTTAGAGACATGTTCCAGCGTCATTAAGCATGGTAGCTATCGTTATTTTCCAGCACTGTATCCCGGGGGTATTGTAGTCTTCCACATACATCGGTATATCGAGCTCCCTCATGTACCCACCAAGTACCATAATCCGTACTTGGCGTATATCGAAGGGTGTATCATGTACTCGACACGTATATCGGAAGGTCTCTTGCCAAACAGTTGTGCATTAGACAACACCACTACGGATTTAAGCTCCCACGTACGTTGCGTATATTGAGAGACACCATTAGGATTCATGAAACCAACCGAGTTAACCATTTGGCCATCTTGGCAAAGCAATACACCGAGAACATCACTCGGGGAGATTAGCACGCACGTACTGTCCAGGTAATCGGGTATGCAGGCAAGGGTATGGTCCTAATCCTCCTTGTCGCATCATATTGTTGGACCCTAAAGTATATTGCAGTTTGTGATGCCTTGATAATCCCGTGAGGTTCCAGACTTTTGAATCCACTCTGTCACATAAGTTTGCTTGTTGCCTTAGTTTGAGTAGGTTTTTCTGGACTACTTTTCTTTTAGGATACCCTTAGGAGAAATGGTATTTTAGCCATCCTCGCTGATCATCCTCACACTCTGGTGGATTTTCCCTGGAGAAGGTCCCGTAGGATCTTAAACTTATCACCCGAATATCCCCTTAATCCGGAGGTTATTTCGAGGGTAAGAATGGATCAGTGTAACGCGGTCATAGTTACTAAAGTGGAAAACCCCACTTTGAATGTTGGAGGATTTTTGTTTCCACAAACTCCTCCAGATTCACTTGCCTCTCATCCCCCGCGGGATGAAGGAGCACAAACCCCCACTTCACAAGGCCTTTCTCCCGTCATCCTGGGAGAACCTGGATCGTTGGAATGGATAAATTGACCCCAGGATGACCCTACAGCAGCTGTTGGTCCTTCAACAGCTTATTGTACATCTTCTATAGACCACCCTGTGGCTCATTTTACCATCTCATCCTCACCCTTTGAGACTACCTCGGAAGACACTTTAGCCTACTTTCGTGGCCAATTGGCTCACTTTCACTCCATGGCTGAAGAGTTTCGGCAGTCAAGTCTCCAACGAAGTGTACAAGACCCATCGTTACCCCCTTACCAACCAATCCCAGTTCATCTGATATCTTTTGGATCACCTAAACCTTCCCACCATGAGACCGCTCATAAGACTGGTCAACCCTCGCAAGAGTTCAGTCCTGCACCTCAAGTGAACCAACCAGTGGAAGGAAAACAATCCAACACACCTGTCACTACCACAGTTACTTTACCAATTCCTCCCCCACCTCAAAATTTGAGGGGAGGGTATTCCATTCCTCTGAATTATCTTATTGGTAATGTTATTACTACGGTAGCTAGTCAACAACCTACGTTGGTTCAACCTGTGAATAGTGGTCAACCTGTTGTGGCTAGGGGGAAACCCCCATTTCCTAACCAGAACGTAGGTGGTGGAATCCCCAACGGACCTTCTATTGGACCTTCCCAACCTGCTAGACTGTCCACCACGGGATTATCCCATGTTGGGGGGCCGTCAAATGTAACTCAACCCTCTTGGAGTCAAGCATATCTATGTTCTGTTAACCCTGTGTCGGGCCAACCTAATCCTGAAAATGCACCATACGGGATACCTTATCCTAGAAATCCATACACTCTATGGGGGAAACAACCTGTGTTGCAACACGGACCCAAACTGACTATCCCTCAAGTACCACCACCCCCGATCGGTCCTCCCCCACCTCCTGCTAGAGGTAGCAGGCCCCCACCTAACATTGGTGGTGGCCCACCTCATTTTACCTACAATATCCCTCACCCCTTCGGCGGTGGCGGGAATGGTCCACCACCCCCTTCCGGCGGAGGCGGCAGGGGACCACCCTATCATGGTGGAGGAGGGAATTTCCCTTTGGGTGGTGGAGGTGGTCCACCACCCCCTCCAGGTGGAGGTGATGGAGGACCTAATTACTATGGTGGTGGTGATGGTGGTGGAGACCCTCATCCTACTTGCAGCAGAGGTGGTGGGGGCCCCCATCCTTCTAGCGGTGGAAGTAGTCCACCATCCCCCTCCAGGCAGAGGCGGTGGTGGGCCACCTTATTACAGTTATGGACCCCCACCTCCTCCCGGTGGTGGCAGAGGACCTCCACCCCCTCCGGGAGGTGGAGGCAGACCCCCACCTTATTGGAATGGACCACCTTATGGTGGCGGACCTCCTTACAGTCCAGGCGGCACACCCCCCTATGGTTAGTTTCATCCTTGTACACCTTACGGTCAGTCTGGTCCTTACACGCCTTATCCATATTATCAATATGCGCAGCATAATCCACAGCTGCCCTTCCTGGCTACTTTGGACCTGCCTGACCTATCCTGTTTAACCAATGATCCTATTTACCATGGATCTAACTGGCCACCGATTTCGGTGAAACTTCCATTTGATATCCCCAAGTTTGACGACAAGCCAGGTGAAGACCCTAAAAACCACGTGATGACATACCACTTATGGTGTTCATCTAATTCCTTAATGGACGATTCAATTCGTCTTAGCTTGTTTCAAAGGACTCTCACCGGTTCGGCTGCCAGGTGGTACATTGAGTTGCCACCACACTCTTTTCCTGATTTTCGTTCTCTTTCCATGAACTTTTTGACACATTTCCAGCTGCCCATATGGTATGAGACTGGTACCGATCTTTTAACCTCGCTCCGTCATAATACCGCCACTCACATTTCGAATCATATCCACGAGTGGCGAAGGAGATGACGTCTCATTAAAGCTCCCATTCTAGACCAGCTCCTAGCAGACTGGTTCACAAAATCCCTCATCCTTACCATAGAAAGAGACGTTGCTATGTGAGGTGCTGTCACCGAAGAACAAGCCATCGTGAGTGCTCATGTGCTAGACCTAGTCTACACTCAATCTGGCACTTTATTCGATATTCTACCTGACGCACTCCGCAACATTAATGACCCTGTGAAACCACATAAGGGACTCCAAACTGATGGAATCATTGGTTCCCTTAACACCCAACCTGCTACTAGCATTGTTGGATCATCCAACTCGACTCCGGCTGGCCACAGCACCACCAAGTCCACCGCTCCTGCTGTAACTGAAGAGGTGAATTTTGTCCAATCAGCTTCATCTCAGAAGTCTGGCGATTAAAAGAAGAACAAGGGGAAACCCAAAAATTCTTCCGCCCAGCAGGAACAAAAGAGCACCCCTGATGATGCCAAGCAGAAATGGAAACTAAAGTATCCTTGTTTACTGTGTGGAGATGACCATTTCTCTAAATAATGTCCCCATAGAGATGAAGTGCAAAAGTTTCTTAGGGGTAAACCAACTCTTGCAATCCTCAATGATCCATTTCCTAGTCAGAACCAGCAAATGATTGCTCAAAACCCCCCAGCCTAGGGGAACCATCCAATACTGCGCATGTTCTCATGCTGCGTAACGAGATGATCAATTTGAATACTTGCTTGAGATCTTATGAACCGGTCCCTTCGAAGGAATCCACTGGAAGTAATACTGAAAAAGCTTCCAACCCCTTAACTGATGTTACTGTACCATCGACTTCTCTCACTATTGAGAAGCCCTCCTTAGACTCGATATTCCAACTGCCCAAGATTACGATTCGAAAAGTTGTTTTCAATCCTAATGCTCGAGCGGCACAAAATTACAATATCGTAGAGGACTTGGCACAAGATCCTTGCGTCATGTCTACCCTGGAAGTTTTGAAAAATTGTCCTAATCAACGCAAAAATCTCGTTGCAGCCATTGGTGCAGTCGACCCGGATTCCTTGAACACCATCATATTCCAACTTGACAACCTTAATTTGAGGCTCTCACACCAGCTCGCATTCCAAGTTTCTGCGAACATTGCTGGGAAGATTGTCCATCATACCCCTTTAGACGAAGGTGCCTCCACTTCCGTCATGTCCATCGCCTATTGGAGAGCCATTGGCTCCCCCGAATTGAATCGTTCTCCTACCACATTGAAAGAATTCGACGGACGTGGCTTTCAACCTCATGGGCTCTTACAAGTTCTTGCAATTGAGTTGGGTGGAAAGATCATAACCATTAACGTGGAAGTGGTCTCGGCCCCGTTAGATTATAATCTCTTGCTTGGTCGCAATTGGTTTTACACCATGCAGGAGGTAGCCTCTTCAGTCTTCTGCATAGTACAATTCCTCCACCAAAGATGAATTGTTACTATCGACCAATTAGATTTTTGTACACCAGACGCTACTACTCATCCTAGTGACCATGTTCCTTCCATTGGGAAGATGTCAAAACAATATGAAAGTGTAGGGGTTGGCCTTTTGAAAGATTCATCTCTCATGGGCATTTTTCCAGTTGCGGACCCCAAGAATCATGTTGCTACCATGAACATGATCTCCACAGAGATTTTATCTCACTCTACCAATGCTTGGCTTGTACCGGATGAAACCACAACACACCTTCTTGGAGATATGATGCCTCTTTCACCCACTAAACGTATTTACGAGGCTATCCAATCAGCACCGGAGGACCATTTAACCATGGCCTCTCCATCCTGTTCTCTACGATGGACGTCATCTCTACCAAATCTCTTACTTTGGACTTTTCATTCAGACGAGTCCATCATGGAAGTTATGAATGTTGACGATAGTCCGTGGGATGATCTCCACCATAGGTCTTCTTTTCTTCCTCCTTTGGAGTACATAGAGGACAACATCCATACCCTCTTTTCACCAGATATCTACCCGTTTCCTCATTCTCCCATCCTTACATGTCTTACGGACATGGAGGGTAAATTGGCCGATATTGAGCCAACCATTCTGGTAGACATCTCGGTGAAACCTGGTATAGTGGAACACATTCACATAGGCCAGAAGTGTTCCCTTGAAGAAATAGCTGTTGGCATGGCCTTATTCAAGCAATTTCGAGATGTATTTGCTTGCTCCTATGAGGAGATGCCTGGGATAGACCCCACAATTGTTTCTCACGAAATAAAAACCTATCCCAACATCAAACCTGTACGCCAAAAGTTGCGACCAGTACACCCCCGGAAGACTGCGGCAATTAAGGCAGAAATTGAAAAGCTCTTAAACGCTGGTTTTATTTATCCTATCCCATTGACGGATTGGGTCTCAAACGTTGTTCCTATGAACAAAAAGCAGGGCACCATTCGCGTGTGTGTTGATTATCGGGACCTTAACTGAGCTTGTCCAAAAGACAACTACTCGACCCCCTTCATCGACCAGATTATCGACAATTGTACTAGAAGCATCATCTTCTCATTTATGGATGGCTTTTCTGGTTACAACCAGATTGAGATCAACCCAGCCGACCAACATAAGACGACTTTCATCTACCCATGGGGAACATTTGCATACCGCAAACTCCTGTTTGGACTTAAAAATGTTGGCGCCACATTTCAGCGGGCTATGTCATATGCCTTCCATGATATTAAGGACTTTGTGGAACCTTACCTAGATGATCTCCCTGCTCATTGAAAGCAGTGCGAGTTCCACATTGATCATCTGACGGCCATTTTCCTCAGATGCAGACGGTACAATATTCGTCTGAATCCTCATAAGTGTATCTTTTGCGTTGAGTCTGGACTCCTCTTAGGATTTATCGTTTCGAAGGATGGGATCCGCATTGATACCTTAAAGGTGGAGGCCATCATCAACCTACCACCCCCGACTGATGTGACGGAACTTCAAAGTCTCCAAGGGAAGGTGACTTATTTAAGACGTTTTGTTTGCAATTTTGCAGAGAAGATTCATGGGTATATGAGACTGCTCAAGAAGGACGTCCCATTCATTTGCGACGACCAAGCTCAAAAATCCTTCGACAGTATCAAACATGCCATCATGCATGCCCCCGTGCTCGAACCGCCTAATTATTATTGAGATTACATCTTATATCTCACCGCTTCTACTACCATTGTCACCATGGTTTTGGTATAGGAGGATCAAAACACCAAGGAACATGTAATATACTATGAAAGTAAGGGTCTAGCTGACACTGAAACTAGATATTCACATGTCGAAAAACTCGCATTCGTGGTGGTCATCGCTGTCCAGAAGTTTTGGCACTGCATCTTGCTCCGCGCCACCATTATCATTGCCGACTCGAACCCCATGTACCACATACTGACACGTCAGGTGCTTGGGGGCAAGTATTCTTGCTGGATTGTGATACTGCAAGAATTTGATCTTCTTTTTGAGAAAGCTAAGTCTAAGATGTCTTTGGTGTTTGCCGAGCTCATTTGCAACCTTCCCTGTCCTGTTGCAGAAGTTGAGCACAATGACTCCTTTCCAGATGAATCATTGTTTCTCATCAGTACGACTGATCCGTCGTATGGAGATATCTTGTTGTATCTTCAAACCCAACGCTTCAACCCTCAAATTTCTCATGACAACCATTGTAAGATACGTCACCATGCGAAGTATTATTTAATCATCAATGATACTTTGTATCGTCATGGCATTGATTCAATTCTTCGACGTTGTCTCACTCACGATGAGGCTGAACGCATTTTGAATGACTGTCACGCTGGGGCATGTGGTGGTCACCTCTCTGGGATGGCTACAGCCCAAAAAATTTTGTGTGCAGGATATTTCTGGCCTACTATCTTCAAAGATTGTATTGAGGCCGTAAAAAAATGTCCTCCTTGCCAACACTTCTACACGAAGAAGCGCACTCATCCTACCCCGTTACATCCGGTTATTGCCATTGGCCCATTCGCAAAATGGGGCATTGACTTTATGCATTATAAGCCTACCTCGGCCAGGGGGCATAGTTACATCATTGTAGCTGTGGATTACTTCACAAAGTGGGCCGAAGCTATGCCTACATACCAAAACGACGGCAAAACCGCCGCACTCTTCATGTTCAATCATGTAATAGCACGGTTCAGAGTTCCTCAGGTAATTGTTACCGATCATGGTTCCCATTTTAAGAACCATATGGTTGATGAATTGAGCGACAGGTTGGGTTTTCGCCATGAAAATTCAACACCCTACTACCCACAATGCAATTGATAGGTCGAGGCCATTAACAAGGTCTTGAAAACTATGGTCCAAAGGATGGTAAGGACACATAAGTCCAATTGGCACAACATGCTCTTTTCAGCGTTATGAGCCTACCGAACTTCCGTCAAAACCACCATGGGCTTCACTCCCTTCCAATTGGTATATGGATTGGAGGTTGTCCTACCTATAGAGTGTGAAATTCCGTCTCTACAGCTCGCTGTCAAACTTCTTCCTAACACTACTATTGAGGAAGAACGTCTCTTGCACTTAGCAAAACTGGACGAGTCCCACCGAGATGCCACTCTTTCTAATGAAGCACATAAGAAACGCATCAAATCCCAATATGACAAGTCATTTGAACCTTGTATCTTTAAAGAGGGTGACCTGGTCCTCACTTATGACCATAAGTACGGCAAACTAGGAGCAAGAAAGTTTGAATCTATGTGGCATGGACATTACATAGTCAAACGTGTTTTGGAGAAGGGAGCTTACGAGCTTGAAGACTATGACAGAATCTCTTTGGGTGAACCCCGCAATGGGCTTTACCTGAAGAGATACTATGCTTAAATTCATCACGCTTAGACTTTCTTGTATATACTGTACATGGCGTGCTTTTTTTGTGTGTTGTGACGCTTTTGTTTTTGAGTGTCTTTAGATCTTGTTTCCGCTTATTATACCATGTTCTGTCTACGTGTGCAGATGACAACATGTTATGGATTCATGGACGGCGCCAGCCGGCATACCCGTAACTTTGCTTCGGAAGCCTGGGTACTATATTGCCCAACAGGTGAACTCATTAGCTAAGGAGGAAGTTGCCTAGGGTTTGCGACCAACAATGCCGCAGAGTATCAGGAAGTAATCGAAACCCTAACTAATGCCATTTCCTTGGGTATGAACCACATTGTCATCCTCATGGATTCTCAATTAGTGGTTTCCCATCTGAACCGGGTGTACACCATCCATGATCCCACCTTACTCTGTATCTTCGGATGAGTACATCTCCTGGAAAGGTCATTTGAATCTGTTCAATACCTGCACATTCCACGAGAGTTAAACACAGTTGCTGACTTGATGGCCAACTTCATTTTGGATTCGTACATCACACACACATAATATCCATATTATGTAAAAGCATTCACAACATGTAAATAATGTAATGTATAAAAGCAAACATGTAAACAAGATCACATCACTAATCATTTTTGAAAAACACATAATGTATAAATCACCGATAATGTCTGTATATATATATATCACTCAAAAAGTAGTGTCGGTACAAAATCTGAAGCACGATGGCTTTCAGTGAGTCTCTACAAAAATCTGAAGCATCATATCTTTCAGTAGTACAAAATCTGAGGCCTCTAAGCTCTCAGTACAAGTATAATAGTGTCATTAGGCCTGACACCTGACCCGTACACCACCCCTAGCACAGACGGCACACTGTCGCTGGGTGAGGAAGCAGTCTACAGTCCGAGCCACCTTGCAGAGTAAATCATTGAAGCACACGGACGATCCAACCCCAAACCTCTGCATAGGTCTTGGCAAGTCATCAATAACTGGCTCCGGTACCTCCACAATCAGCTGAGATAGGTTCTTGTACACCTCCTCCATCTCCTCGATGGCGGCATGAGCACCTGCAGGAACAACTGCCTCCCCGCCTCTGTCTCTCCTCGCCAGAAGGGAGAGACCCACCGACCGTACGTGGCCCACATCTGTACACACATATTACGTACTTGTCAGCACTACATCAAAAAAATGATATAATATACAAAACTAAAAGTACAAGGGTAGTTTTGTTCTCACCTATGTCACCCCATGCTGCACCCTCGGGCAGCACCAAGTCGGGATCCTCTCGGAAGTCTGTGCCACTATATGGAAAGTCCTCGACCATAAGTAACTGGCCCTCTATCCAGATAAAAAACTCGGGACCAAAGCTAATGATGGGCCCACCACCATGACGGGTCATGACCTCATCCCATCTGAGCATATGGGGATCCCTGGGCTCCCTGTCATCAAGTAGCAACTGCGGATGTAGAAGAGGAATCCGCTCTAAGAGGAACGATACCGCCATCGATCCATAACCAAACTGCTTGAGCTCTCCCCACCGACACTTGGTCAGTTGGGCTCGAAGGTTTGCGAGGAGACCCTCGCACTAGTTGAAAACCATGGGGGACATACATTCCTCTGCATAAAGCATCTGGGTCCGAGTAGCCATGTGTGGGGCTTGGCTACCCTCCACTCTAGTAATGGTAAGCAGTATGGTATGTAGTGGGAGGATCACCGCATCCTTGATGAGAGTCTTCCCACTGGAAGGCTGAGAAGTAGCGACACAATGCTGTGACACCATGTCCTCAACTGCACGGTCACTGGCCCGTGTTCCAGTAAGATGTACAGCGTCCCCTCTTCGGGAAAAACCGGTAAGAAAGTAGATATCCTCAATGTCTATTGTGAGGATAAGCTCACCAACCACAAAGTACTATTGGGCCGCATCCCAACTCTGGAGCATGTGTTTCAGCAGTGGGATCTGGGATCTCATCCCTTAGATCTCAAAGAACTTCAGTAACCCATAGTTTTTGAAAGCATCCACACATTGTGGATCGTTCGCAACTTGTTCATCTTCTAGCTCATTTTCTCTCTCTTGCCACTCCAATACCATATTGGCTAGCTGATAACTTGCCAAGAAGGACATTTAAACACTGTTAGGTCCTACTTCAAACCTCAGAAGTCCATTTTTTGAATTATTTTTGATGTTTGGATTATGGTTCTCCGTCTTTGCACTGTACATTTAGGTACAGTGCGATGACGTCGCACCTTTTGCAATCGAGGCTTGTGACGAATCGGTCTCATTGCAGGTCCCGAAAGGGCAAACTGCGACGATCCGAGGGCGCATGAAGCCCTTCATAACACCATCAAAAACCCAAAAAATGGACCTAAAAGCAAAAACTAAACTACTGGAAAGTTGCTAGATGAAGTTTAGTCCTACCTAATCCGAACGGTTGGTGAAATGGCGGATCGTAGTTCCCGAAATTGGCAAAGGATGTTTTGGCTCCAAATTGGTACTTCTCCACCCAAATTGGCAATTGAAACAATGTTTTCTATTTTTGGCCCATATTTCTATATATAAATAGAATGGAATATTCCTTTTCAATATTTTGATGCTTTTGGGCCTTTTTACTATAGTTTCGATCATTTGTCATTATATTTGGGGCTATTTGACACTTTCTCTAGTGTACAGGAGTCGTAAAGTGGTCTTTTGTGTCGTTTCTTGCATCACCAACAATAACTACAGGTATGAACACTCCCTTGAACATTTTGTCATTATTTTTTGCAACGGTTAGTCTGTAATTATTGTGTGATGATGAGTTTACTCTTCTTTTGTTCTCGTACTCACGGAACTATGAGAACAAGTACCGAGTTATGATTTATCACTTTTCTAGGTTCGTTAAACTTCCATGGAAAAGGACACCCCCCGGAGTCTACTGTTAATCCCTTTTCAGGCGCTCGAAAAATGAAAAGATTGCCAAGTGAACTTGTCGCGTTCATGTTTGTTAAAGTATTTGAATGGTCGTCTTCCTGGTGATAGTTTACCCCTTTTTCAGACCAGGAGGCTCTAATTACGAAAAAGGTATACTCCAGCCACTCATGATTGGAAGAGTCCTCTCCCATGTTGTTTTACCCTTTTTCGGGCGATGAGGCTAACTTTATGAAAAAGGACCATTGGAGTCTCCTTTAGTTCTTTTCAGACTCTTTAAACATGAAATGACGACCGAGTTTACCTTCTATGGACTCGTTAAATTTTTACATTGAAGGGCCCGTCATGGGACAAACCCCTCCTATCCCAGGTTTGGAAAATATTTGGGATTGGACTCATCTATGAGATGAGCTATATCGAGCATTTGGTTACCCTCATCAAGCTCGTGAAAAACACATGAGGCACTCATCATTCATGATGGGGAAAAAGAAAGTGTTTGTGTTACATACCTTAGTGGCAGTATATAGTCATTCTTGAACATGGCACTCATCTGCATTCGCATATAGTACCTGGGTCATCTGTTTGTCTATGAGTCCCTGCTTACTTTCTGAGTCCTGTTACTCCTTTGAGTCATTTGGAGAAAGCTTCCATCATCAGTTGCATTAGAAGTTTGCATCATTCTCATTGTGTCAATACTGCCAAATCATGCCATGCCCATGTTCAAGAACATGTCTATCATTTGTCATCTACAGTCAAGTATACCCGTCATCACGTCGGTCTACTCTGAGTCAGTCTTGCATGTTATTGTACCATCCGATCCACTCTACACATCTTTTGTCATGTTTCGTGTCGATTGATGGGGGATTCATCATGGCCCTCCTTCGACGGATTCATCCTTGTCGACTTCAACTCATCATCCGAGGATCAAATCTAGAAACCAACCAAGTACCTTGGCCCTACATGCCTCAATGGTTGGTTACCTTGCTTTCATCATGAGTTTGCATCATTGACTCTTGATTGAAATATTTCATCTTGCGTTCAACTTCAAATCATTTATTCACGCTTGATGATATGTACTATGATACCTTGGGAATCATTGACATCAATGGTGATCTCCCTCGTACTTGTTAATGGTTTACATCAATGGCCGGTAGTCAAGTGTTTTCTACCATGTTCGACGTTAAGACATTTGTAATCACATGGATAGATTCGTATCATTGCGGGTTCAGCTTGAAGACCCTGGGGAGTCATGTTTTACCCAGGTTGCGATGGAGTTTGTATTGAGTCATATTACACTGATCCACTTTTGTATTGGTCGTGGCTATGTTATCATCTCATCATGGATCTACGCTTGTGTCTAGTAGCCATGATTATGTTTAGTCAGTCATTACTACCATGGATCTGCAATGTATTGGTCGGAAACCATGTTGTACTTCATATGAGAATGTCAGTTCAGAGTCAGTTGTACTGCAGCAGTGTCCTTCGTCCATCGAGCCTATTTCCATTACTTCTTTCAAAGCACTTCACCTATACATCCTTAACAGCTTCATGCTTTGGGGGGCATTCTGTTACACCCAAAATCTACTCATCATCAGATTCAGTGTATACACCCCTGAAGATACTTGGACTAATTAATTATCCTGGGAGGATTTGTACCCCAGTGTGCTAGGTTTTGAAGGGTCGTCGTAGGTTGCATACTAACAACATGCGACGTCGCATCTCGCTCCATTGCAAAGTGCGACGAGGTCAGTTAATGGGAAAAAATAGCTTATTCAAGATTCTTCTCGAAACTTGCTCATTTAGGGGCTTATCCCTGACATCTAGGGGAGCTGGTACTCGAATCCTAACTCTTTGGGAGGATCCCCTATCTCTCTCCTACCATCTCTCAACATATCCTATCCATACCCTATCCACTTAGTCCTATATAAGTGAGGTTCACTCCCATCCCAAAGGGAGGAAGACTATGGTATCTACATGCTGGTGAAATCTCTCTTAGAACATCTCCACTCACCTATTGGAGAATTCATACTTCCTTATAAGGATATGGCAATTGGCTTGGTCAGAGAAGGGCTACTGCGTTAAGTATTGGTTGTAGTTCTATATCTATATCATGTACTCCTCTATTTGCAGTAATACAAATGATTTCCACCAATATTGTTCTCATGTGCAATGATATTGAGTAGTTTACCTGCTTAACTGTTTACTGAGATCGCTTATTGTATAGATGTCTTTTACTGGTTTCTCTTATTTCTTTGTCTTGACAGGTCTTACAGCTTGGATCTAACGACCGTAGGACGTGGATCAACATTCGGGAGAAAGGATTGCGTAATAAAAAGGTAAGACATTTAGTACTTGGTCCTTAAGTAGATCTAGGAAATGTATTTGTAGTCTATTCTATTTGTTCTAGACTCACTTTGACCTAGGGAGATCCGGCTCGCGTCCGCTCAAGTGAATTGTCCGATAACACGAATACATATAAAAGCAATCACATACAGAAGTTTCCAGCATTAATCATACATACCAAGCAATTAAACAATCATAAAAACCCATTGGTCACACAACACAGAATTTAACGTGGTTCACCCCCCGGATGGAAGCTACGTCCACAAGAATAGTTGTTAATATTGATCTTAATGGGAAGGGTACAACCGTTCTTAGTCTGCACACTCAGTTGCAGACTCTCTTCTCTCTCAGATAGGTCTCTGCACACTCAGCTGCAAAACCTTTACAATGGCTATCTAAGCTTAAGATTCTACAATAATCAACACTTAACCAAAATGAAGAGTTCATCAACCCAACCAAAAACCCTTTCCCATATAAAATCATGCCTATTTATAGATTATGCACGCAGGCATATATTTACAATTTGTAAGCAAAAACCCTTAGGTCTACAAAATCGGCATGGCCAACTGCCACCCTGGCTGTCGCTATTGACAGCTTACTCCGCGTGCTCCAGTTGGGCCACTCGTGGCTCACATGCTCTTCTGACAGCCGCAGTCCTCCAAGCAGTTACAACTGCATCATGGCCTGTCCCTTTCCACTCCTTCGCCTGCCTATCGCCATCGGCGTCGTGGCCTAGCTTCTCAACTGCTTTCCGCCACACATTTGAATAGTTCGCTTTCATCTGCCATCCACCTATTCCTTACCCAAACTAGGTCATATCCTCGTCTGACCTTTAGCCATGTTCTGCCCAAAAGTAGCTTATGCGCTACTATGCGCATCATCCTGCTGCGCGACCATGCCTTAGTCATTGCCAACGCGTGACACATGCAAAACCTACAATTGTTCGTCGCCTGCCACCATGCACAATACGCTGTCACCAGCGGCTTTCTCTTCCTATCGTAGCATGCAATGCGCAATTGTCAAAATTGTCTTTTCTTCTTACTGTAGCGCGCTATGCATGATTTTCCATACTTGTATGTTTTTCCAACCCACTTGGGCCCCGCCCAACAAACTGTTCATCCTTGATATGTTTAAAATTTCTTGCAAACTCCAGAGCCACCCCTGTATTGTACCCTTTCAATCCTAGGATGAAAGGCATCCAGCCCGCGTTGCGGATGGTTGTTAATATTTGCAGGTTCTGGTAGATGGCGTTGTGCTCCTCTGGTTCACTTTTCTTGAATCCCTTTGTCATCTTAAAATCTCTTCTGTAATCAATAAAACCAAAAATTTTAATTGTGGCTTTTATCTCAACTGGTCGAGGTCAATTATAGGCTCAAGGACTGAATTGCTGGCTAAGTGACCACACTACTTCCGGTTCCTTGTGTTTGGAGAGTTTTGAGAGGTTCGCATTTGAAAAATTGGTCCTTTGGATAATTATACAGCCTTACTTAATGTTCCTTCCCACATTTAACCTCATCATTGTTCAGTGTACTTGCCGCTTTATCCCTTCTTTCCATAACCAAGCCCTTCGTTTCATTTCATGATTGTACTTTTGCACTTTTGCTCCGATTATTGGAAAGTATGTTGGTTTTATGTTGGTTCATCATTTGCTGATATGACGGGGGTGTGCAATCATGATTTTATAATATGAACCTTTCCCTTCTGCTCCGATTATTGGGAAGTATGGTGGTTTCTACGGGTTCATCATTTATTGATATGATGGGGGTGTGCAATCATGATTTTGTAATCTGAACCTCCCCCCCTTGACTTTATTGAAAAGCTGTTCTCAGCTTTAAAAATAACCGTTTTGGGGATAATGATTTAACCGTAAGAATTTAACAAATATGTTTAGAGATTACCTTGTTATGCCTTAGCGTACCTGAGATGATGAGTTTGCTCGATTTCTGTGTGTGCAGGATTCTCTAGTAGATTCGGCATGTTCCGTAGTAAATTTTGGCATGTCAGTAGTTCCTTGTGCTATGTGCATTTTTCTTTTGCTTGTTTGAAATTGTTCTATCACCTTCATTTGAACTTCATGCCATTTCTTATTTGACATTGTGATAAAGCTCTGCAATGATTTTTGATCTCGTTCTGTGTTGGCTCTCTTGAAGATGTGGTAGGTTCATGTGATCAAATGGTAGAGTTGATTAAACATTGTGCTTTGATTTATTCCTATAGTGGTAGATATGTTTGTTGGCTCTCTTAAATACATGTCTGGCTCGCTTGATTGCTATGGATGTTTGATAATTCCCAGGCTCGCTTGATTGCTGTGGATGTTTTGATACTTCTCTGTCTGGCTTGATTACTGTGGATGTTTTGATATTTATATGTCTTGCTTGATTGTTGTGGATGTTTGATAATTCTCTGTCTCGCTTGCATATTGATGTTTCTTTTGCTTGATATTTCTCTTTGCAATTTTTAATGCTCCATCTTCATAGGTATGTATGTGGCCTTGTAATTTGGCCTGCCATTCCTTCAACTGTATTTATTTTTCTTTCTTTCTTTTCCTTTTTATTTTTTTGATTTTTTTTTTTCATCATTTTTTCATTTTCTTTTTTCATTTTTTCTCTTTTTTCTATTTTTTTTCATCATTTTTTTCAATAAAATTCCATATTCTCTATCGACATCAGTTGTTGCTGGTAGAGTACCCATGTAAACTCTTCCTTTGATTGTGGTTTCTTGTAAATTTTTAGCTGATGTCCATTCACTATCATGGGAACCTGTTGTTCATCTATTATAATAATCTTGACTGCTCCACTTTCATATATATGCTCAATGATGTAAGGTCCGAGCCATCTTGTTCTTAGTTTTCCTTTGAATGTGTGAAACCTGGAATCATAAAGTAGTGCCTAGTCACCTTCTCTAAACTTTTTATCCTTTAGGTGCTTGTCATGCCACTTCTTTCTTTGCTGCTGGATGATTTCTGTGTGGGCAAGTGCTTGTTGGCGTTGCTCATCCAGTTGATTCAATTGTAGCATGCGTTCTTGTTGTATTTCTGATAGTTCCATGTTCAACTCTGCTGCAATTCTTAGTGTTTTTATTTCAAATTCAATTGGCAGCATGACTTTCTTTCCATATACTAACTCATAAGGTGTGAATCTTGGTGTTGTCTTCCATGTGGTGTTATAGGCCCAAACTGCCTCACTTAATTTGTTAGCCCAATCTCTTTTGTGGAGTTGGACTGTCTTTGTCAGAATCCTCTCTAATTCTTTGTTGGTGACTTATGCTTGACCATTTGCCTGAGGGTGATAGGAGGAGGACTGTCTGTGCTTGACATTGTTTCATTTCATCAAGTATTCTACTAACTTGGATGTAAATTGTGGTCCTTGATCAGAAACTAGTTCCCTTGGAACACCAAACCTGTGGAAGATTTGCTCAGTGAAAAATTTTGCTACATTGTTTTCATTTGTTGTAGCAAGTGCTGCTACCTCAATCCATTTTGTAAGGTAATATGTGCATACTAGAATGTAGTGCTTTTGATTTGATGGCGGGTTGATTGGACCAATGAAGTCAAATCCCCATTTCTCGAATGCTTCTAAGGAGATCTGTGGATGAAGAGGCATTTCTTCTTTTTGTGTAGGCTTCCCCAATCTTTGATAGTCATCACAGTGGGACACATACTCATAAGCATCTTTGTGGAGTGTTGGGCAATAATACCTTGTTTGCAAGATCTTGTAGGCTGTCCTCTTTGAAGCATAGTGTCCTCCACATGGTTCATTGTGAGTGGCGTGCATGATGTCATGCACTTCATCTTCTCTAATGCACCTTCTAAGTATTTGATCAGGTCCTTGTTTGAATAGCATGCCTTCTATCCACATGTATATTGCACTTTGCCTTATTACTTTTGTCTTTTCCTTATAACTGTAATGTTCTGGAAATTGTCTAGACACTAAATAGTTTGCTATGTCAACAAACCAAAGACTTCTTGTGGATATGGAAAAAAGGTGATCATCTAGAAAAAAGTCATTGATTACTCACTGTCTTGTCCATGTTTTAGCCTAGATAGAAAGTCAGCCACTACATTGTGTTTACCTGGCTTGTCTAAAATGGTGATGTCAAATTCTTGAATAGTAGCAGCCATCGAATTACTCGAGCACTTGTGTTTGGTTTGTTCATTAGATATCTTATGGACGAATGGTCTGTAGGAACAAAAACTTGGTAGCCAGTGATACAGTCCCTAAATTTATTAATGGCATGTATGACAGCCAAAAATTCCTTCTCTGTTACAGTATAATTTAATTCTAGCCCTGCTAAATTCTTACTGATATAATATATTGCATAGGGCTTCTCCTCTTTTTCTTGTCCAAGGACAGATCCGATGGCCTTAAATGATGCATCAGAGTGGATGTGGAATGGTAGTGCCCAGTTTGGTCCTTGGAGTACTGGAGCTGTAATTGTTTTCTCCTTGAGATTTTCAAATGCTGTCATGCAATTGTGTGTCCATATGAACTCAGTGTCTTTTGTGAGAAGTGCAAACATCGGGGCAGCAATTCGGCTATCATTTTCAATAAACCTTCTATAGTACCCTGTTTGCCCAAGGAAACTTCTGGCATCCCTTTGTTTAAGAGGTGGTGGCAGCATTTTGATTACTGAGACTTTTTCTTGGTCAAGCTCTATCCCTCTTTGTGATATATGGTGCCCTGGAACGATGCCCTCTTCCATTAACATTCTGCATTTGTCATTGCTAAGGTATAGGCTCATCTCAATATTTTTTTTTAATACCAATTCAAGATGACTCAATGCTTGGTCAAGTTTTTGTCCATAGGGTGTGAAGTCATCCATGAAGACTTCCATTTGATCATTTATGAAATCAGAGAATATACTTAGAATGGCCCTTTGGAATGCTGTTGGAGCATTACATAAGCCAAAGGGTAGTACTTTGTATGCGTAATTACCCCCAAGGACATGTAAATGTTGTCTTATATTGATCAGTTGGGTGTATTAAAATTTGGTTGTACCCATTGAAACCATCCAAAAATTAAAAATACTTGTTGCCATCTAATGTGTCTAGAACCTGATCTATAAATGGCAGTGGAAAGTGATCTTTCTTTGTTTCTTTATTTAGCTCTCTGTAGTCCACACAAATTCTCCATTTGCCTCCTTTTTTAGGCACTATAACTAGTGGGGAGACCCATTCGTTGTCAAAGATGGGATATATGAACCCTGAATCTAATAACTTCTGTAGTTCTACTTTGACAATGTCCTTTAACGCTGGGTTCAATCTCCTTTGTGGTTTCCTACTAGGCATAGAACCCTCTTTGATGTAAATATAATGTTTGCATATATCAGGGTGTATACCTTTAATGTCTGCATATGTCCATGCAAAAGCTTTATGTTGTTCTGATAATACTTTCATTAATTGTTTTTTTTGCTCTGGCTTGAGATTGGAATTAACGTTGGCTGGCTTCCCATGAATGATTTCCACTATTTTTGCTTTTTTCTGATTGTTCTTCCAGATGTATTACTTCTACCCACATCTTATTTAAGATCTGAGTTGAACTTTTGCCTTCCTGTTGTTGTTCTGTGTCAAAAAAACTTTCAAGACCAGCATTGTTAGAATATGCATTCTATATAAAGCTATCTATATGCCCATCTTCATCTATTGCTTTTAATGATAGTGCAACATCAATTGTTAGGACATGTAGTGTGTTTGGATTTGTTATGTCGTTACAGTCATCAATCCAATTTTGATACTCTAAATGTAAAGATTTCCTTATTGGTGGGTAGATAGTGATTTTCTTTCTGGCAAGTCCACTGGTGATAGTCATGCTTCCTGATCGGCAACCTATGTAAGCATCTGTGGTTGCCAACCAAGGTCTTCCCAGTATGATTGGATAACCACTAAGTTTACTTTTGACCTCAATGACTATGAAATCAGTTGGGTATTCCCAGGATTCAATATTGATCATAATGTCCTCTAGCATCCCTTTGGGTTTCACAGTGGATGTGTCAGCTAGTTGGAGTACTGTTGTGGTTGGTCTGACCATTGATTGGAGTCCCAAGTATAGCATGGTTTCCTTAGTCATGACGTTGATTGCAGCTCCCAAAGCTATTAAGCTTTTATTTATTTGCTTGGTATTGGTGGTGACGTTCACTACAGGACTACTTGGATCAAGATATTTAGGGTTAATTATGACACCTAGCATTAAATCAACCAATTGTACAACTACATTTATGGTTGGCGGGTCATGTTTCCTCCTCCCAGGTTTCTTCAGCCAATTCTCCCTAATAAATTTGTTGCATATGGGCACATCCCTTATGGCTTGTAAAATGGGGATTTGGATGTTTAAGTGCTTGAATTCATTTAAAATTGTATTTTCTTCCTCTTCTTTCGTACTTCATACAAGTTTCTCTGGAAATGGAGGGTTTTTGTTGCGTGGGAGTGGTTGGGTTTCGTCTTCAAGAGGATTTGGTTCATCCGGATGCTGAACATAGGGTTCTGTTGTTTGTTCTTGAGTTTCAGGTTGTTGGATATTCTGTGGGGATGTATTCTGCAACGTTTTTCCAGATCGGAGGTTTATTTCGTTTATTTCCATGGTGTCTACGACATAGGTAGGAAATTGTGTTATATCAACATTATAAGTCTATTGCTACTATGGAGGTCTGTTATTATTAGGGTTTGGGATTGGTTGGGATGGAATTGGTGGGGGTATGGGGGGTGGTTGAGTCTATGGGGGTGGCATGATAAGTGGCTATTGTAATGGGGCCCTCCAATTTGATGGCCGGGGGTATTGATTTGTATAATTATTGTTTGTTGGGGCAAAAGGTGGGGGGTATGGAGGGTAGGATGGTGGGTAATATGGGTGCTGATAGGTTGGTTGATTTTGCTGCCATTGGTTCTGAGTTGGCTGTGATTTCCAAGGGGTTGGTATAGAGTTCCAATTTTGCTGACCCTGAGTATAGTAGCTTTGATTGCTAGGTTGATATGGTCTAACAAAGTTACTCCTCCTTTGATTTATAAAACAGAGTTGTTCTATTGCTCCCTCAGCTGCGGGATCTTGAATAGTAGCTTTACATGATGGTAAGAGGGGACATTTATCAGTGGAGTGGTCTTCAGTACAGATACCACATATTTCTATGGTGTTTAAAGTGCACTGCCCCTTCTCATGTTTCTTTCTACAATGACGACATAATACTACCAAGGCTTGGTTAATTTCATCCTGCTTCTTTTTTATTTGTAGTGCATCAAGTTGCATGGCTAGAGATTGTAAGATGTCAGTCTTCATGTCATCTAACAGGTTTCCTAAGTCAGATATTGTAACATTGGGTCCTGAAGATGATGAGGATCCTATGGGTAGATGTGTATCTCTTGTCCCATTCTTGCTTTTCCTAGACCTAGAATGGTTTTTGAAGATCTGTAGTATTTGGTCATAAGTCTTCTTAAATATGTCTCCATCTCCCAAGAGGTTTAAGATCTCAAAATTCTCCTCTTTAATCCCCCTAAGAAGGACAAGTTTCAGCGATTTAGGGTCTAGGGTGCTATGGTTAGCTCGTTTGTAGCTGAGCTGAAAACGTTGGGCATAATCTTCTAAGGATTCACGATCTCCCTGCTGCATCCTAAATATTTCATCCCTTGTATCCTTTGCTTTGCAGTAGTCCCTATACTTTTCTAGGAATGCCTGTTTCATTTGATCCCAGCTGAAAATACTATTTCCTTCTAAACTCATGAACCACCTAAGTGATAAATCTTTCAGTGTGGAGGGAAAAATCCTCAGCTTTTGTACATATGTAGTATAATCAAAAGATCTACAAACTATTTCAAACTCAAACATGAATGTGTTAGGATCTTCTGAAGTCAATCCATGGAAGTTCGGCAGATTGTTAGGGTTGATATTCTTCATCCTGGCATCTCCAAGAGGTATGCTAATGGGAAAGGTGAAAAGCTCCATGGGTTCCTCTTCTTCTCCAGCCATAGTGGTGTTTAAGCTAGAACTATTAGAGAAGTTGTCTCTGTTTGGATCGTATGTGGAATCAGTTTCGTTTTCAGAGTTTAGGGATCCAAACTGAGAGTGGTAAGAGTTGTTGTTACCATTATTGCTCATGGGATGCCTAGGAAGAAAGCATCCAAACTTATCCCTTCGTCGACGAGGCATTCATTGGTGGAATCTTTATGTCTTTTTTTCTTTTCTTTTTATGTGATTTTTTTCACTTTTGAAGATGTCTCCTAAAAGATTTAGCACCTCCCCGGCAACGGTGCCAAAAAGTGGTGAGATCTAAGTATGGGTGCCTAATAAGGGCAGCTGGACTAAGAGCCTACTTTAATTATCAACTCGGGGGACGTACAAACTTTAGAGGTGCAGGCACTATATGTGCTCTCTAAGATAGTCTTTATCGAAGTAGGGTGTTTGTGTCCATGTTTTTAAAGAGTTACTAAAAATGATTCAATAAATTGTAAAAAGGATAGTTTAATCTATGGAGGTGAAATTCCTATACTAAGAAATTTAAGTACTGAAAGCAGGAAATCTATGTCTAAGAAATCAAATGTAGGAAACAGGAAGCACATCTTTAAGAATCAACTTGCTAAAAGTAGTAAAAATTATACTATGGAATTTAATACTGAAAACATAATAGATCTATTCTAATGTAATGAAAGCTTGATCTCTAACTTAAGGAGTAATTACTGTAAATCGAATGTATAAAACTCAAAGTATGATCTAACATAATCTAATGCTAAAGCTAAATTCGGAATGCCATTATCTAATGCTGCAATTTTAATCAAAACATTAAGGAGTGAATGTCATCATGTAACCAATAAATACTGAAAGAAATCAATCTCTATGAGCAGTTCTAATAATGAAATGAATACATAGGCTTAAGATCTAGATTGCTACTTCAGAAGTAAATGCAAGTACATAAAGAAATATGTGTTAAATTATGCCTTGGCAGAATGCTGCTACAGGACTATAGACACAGCATTACCAAACTACAGAGTGCGTTATAATGAACTACGGAATCAAAAAGGTTCAACTACTACAAAAATCAGATTGTGTGATTTAAAGACTATTTAAAATACTCTCATTTGTAATATAAATTCAACCAATGTAAAATACACCATGAGAAATACATGAACAGTGAGATCTCTTTACTTACGTGCTGGAGGGGCCCTCTCCAACCCGTACTCAGGAGTGAAGGGAACTTATAAACGCTGAATTGTAAGTAACATCAAGTCTGTATTAAAATAGGAACTTCATAGTTTAAAACCAGGTCTGTAACACAACTGTCTTGGTGGTATAAAATGTAAAACAATAATTCTCCAAAATAGTAATAGGGGCCTCCTGCTACCCGAGAGGTCCATATTTATATAATTCTTAATGCTGAACCTAACTAAATGTCTAAATGCCGATTCTCTCTGAATAGGAGTTCGTTCTCTACATATCAGGAAAAAGGCACTGAGTTTGGTGATGTTCTTTCAGTTCTTCACTTGATTTGTGTGTTGTCCTTTAGTGCACCTACACCTACTCATTCAAACTCGTTTGTCCTGCAATTAGCTCATACAACGCTTTCTAAACATAACAGAAATAATCTCTTAAACAAATTCATTAAATAATTAAGGTAAATCATTTTCCCACAAAACAAGTGTATTTCTTCTCCCTTTCTTGTGTTTTTGATGTGGGGAAAGGCCTATCAAATACCTATATTTTGGACCCATCACCTAGCCCTTAGTTAGCTAGCCCTAGGAGCTTCTCACTGATCAGTTTTATCCCTCCTAGTTCTTAGTGCACCCTTCATGCAGTTGCATGCATCTCATGCACCCTCTCTCACCTACCACTCAGTTGCACTTTAGTTAGTTGAGTTATCTTTAGTTCTCTCCTTGATTTAAGGATAGACTGACTCTTAACTGACTGTATCACTCCGATGAACCTCCAGTGAGACTAGAATGCCCATTCTAACTCTAGTTAGCTCCTCATGAGCCCTCCACTAAGCCTCCTTCATTCAATTAGTGCCTCCACGTGCCAGTTACACCTACCACACTCAGTTAGACTCAGTTTGACAGATGATTGACAGATACTTGTGCATTGATGACTCCACTGATGATTGTGAAGACTTCTAGTTGTGCTTTGATGACACTCCAGTGATCTTTTGATCTCTCCATGAAGCCTAATTCGAATTTCCACCTTGGCATTCGAATCCGCATGCATTGTATTATTTATTTGTCCATTTGTGATTAATGAATTAGTGTGTGTGAAGTTATTTTGCTTCTATCTAAGTTCTACTGTATTATTATTCTTTTGCTCATTTACACTACGTTGACCACTCTTCTTCTATCTTCTTTCTTAATCATAATCTTTCTTGTGAGGTATACATTAGCTCTTAGATCTACTGTGAGGATTTTCACATGGTATCAGAGAATGTTGAGAGTATTGTCTATCTCCATTCCTGAGAGGTTTTTGCAGATTATTATCAAGATTTTGAGTGCAATAGTTGCAGCAGTTTCTGCATGTTTGCAGTAGTAGCAGTTGCAGACATTTTCTATTGTTTTTGCAGGTCTTCTGCAGCTTCCATGAATTCAGTAGAAATCCCTCCTCTTTCTCCATTCGACTATAATGAATGGAAACCAAAAATGATAGCATATTTGAAGAGACATGATCTCTTTGACTATTGTTTTGAAAGAGAGTTTGAATCCTCTGAAGAAGAGAATGACTAGTTAAATGAAGGTGAAAGAGCCATTGCAGCCATGATGTATGCTATATCTCGATGCATGGTAATCCACTCCGTTGATGTTGAATCTCCAAAAGAGCTATGGGCCCATCTGGATGAAATATTTGGAAAACAGAATGAAGGGATTGGTCCAAACCCTTTCGAGAGCAATCCCAGTGATGCATTCGCCCTCCTGGATGATCTCATTGATCATGAATCAGTATCAAACATATCTCGTATTAAAGTTGTCCACAAAGAAGAAGAACTTGTAGATTCTACTCTCATGCTCCAAATTTCTTCTATTTCGACTTCTGTGCTAGCTCACACTCTAGAAATTGTAGAGGTTCCTAAATCCTCTCTTGCACCAGAGTTTGTTTGTTTGCATCATGATCTCATGAATGTTTCAGAGGTTAAATCAGCCATTAGAGGTAATGCACTCGCTCTTCTTGATCAATCACCTCTTATTTACTACTGTAAGATCATTATTTCATTCTCTTAGAAGGTTATTGAAGGTGAGACCATTGCCATTTGCTTGGGATAATTTCTCATCCATTTACTAGTTTAGATCTCACCTCTAATGGTTCAAAGGAGATCTTAAGAAACCATGATTCAAGTCTTGGATCTGATTTGGATTCCAAGCAATCACTGATATTTGATGGTTCTTTTGGGCATAATCTCACCCATGATGGTTCAAAGGAGAAAACAAAAGACTATCTGCATATTCATGGATTTGATCCTACCTCAACTGATTCAAATCATAGGTTCAAGGATCATCCTCATACTTTTGGATTTGTTCTTGTCACATTTGATCTGAAGAGAAAGTACAAGCACATGCTTTCTGAGCATGATCCACTTCTTCCCAAGAAGAAGATACCTCCAGACATATGACCAAGCATCACACCTACTTGAGTTTGGAGCATTTATTTTTTTTGTGTGCCTTACAGTTTATTTTGAGGGGGGGTATTTTTTCCCATGAGTTTTTCCCCATTTCCTCGGTTTATTGACTGTTATTATTATTCATTGTATTGGGTGACCTTTGGTCTCAGTTACTAGGGCTCAGGATGGATTAAGGGGGGGTGTTAGGATATTCCTATACTCCATCCTAGTCCTACTAGCATTTTCATTATTTGCATTTTCAGTCTTGCATGCATTTCTGCATGCAGCATGCATTCTACATGCATGCATGCAATTGCATGCATCCCAGTCATTAGTCCCAGCACCTAGCCCTCAGTTAGCTATCCCTGGGAGCTTCTCACTGATCAGTTTTAGACCTCCTAGTGCTTAGTGCGCCCTTCATGTAGTTGCATGCATCTCATGCGCCCTCTCTCACCTACCACTTAGTTGCACTTCAATTAGTTGAGTTATCTTTAGTTCTCTCCTTGATTTAAGGATAGACTGACTCTCAACTGACTGTATCACTCCGATGAACCTCCAGTGAGACTAGACTACCCATTCTAACTCCAGTTAGCTCCTCATCCGCCCTCCATTGAGCCTCCTTCATTCAGTTAGTGCTTCCATGTGCCAGTTACACCTACCACACTCAGTTAGACTCAGTTTGACTGATGATTGACAGTTACTTGTGCATTGAGGACTCCAATGATGATGATGAAGACTTCTAGTTGTGCTTTGATGACACTCTAGTGATCTTTTGATGTCTCCATGAAGGCTAATTCGAATTTCCACCTTGGCATTCGAATCCTCATGCATTGTATTATTTATTTGTCCATTTGTGATTAATGAATTAGTGTGTGAAGTTATTTTGCTTCTATCCGAGTTCTACTGTATTATTATTCTGTTGCTCATTTACACTGCATTGACCACTCTTCTTCTATCTTCATTCTTAATCATAATATTTCTTGTGAGGTATACATCAGCTCTTAGATCTGCTGTGAGGATTTTCACAAAGTGTCCATGATGCTTTGGTATTGTTAACATTGGCATATAAAATTTGAGATTGAAGTGGCAATGAGCTTAAAATCAACTTCCTAAAAAACAATTTGAATAAGAATAGATTTGAGTTTAAGATTTAGGAAATAAGACAAAAGACTAAATTTATTGACAAACTAATACTTGGGCATCCATTCTTTATCATTGTGATTTCAATGATCTAGGAATAATTCATGCTTTCTACTATGCAAGCATGTGATATATAATAGAATATTTTCATCCTTGAAACATAGATTCAATTGAAATAAGAAAGCATGGTTACAATAATCGACACAACTATTACATTTGCAATGGAAGAATGACTGCCTCTAAAAATTTGCCACCCGCAAGGGCCATTGCATGATGAAGTCTCTCATTTTCCTTTTTCGAAGAGTGATCTTAATCAATCTAGTATAGGAGTGTGTAGTTGCATGCATCATCATGTGCCCTACAAATATTGAATAAGATCATATTTTTCAACCCAGATTTGTTTCTCCATTACCAATTTTTCTATGCACTATATATAATTTCCATGTGTTTGGTTTTACTGTTTGATTGATTATTTTTGTTTGATGTTTTCCATTAGAAAGAATTAATTAAACCATAGAGAATAATCATAGTAGTTTCATTATTTTGTTGACTTATATCCTCAGTGTATATACATCAGGAGCTTTAACCTACCCACTTGAATACAAATAAAATTCACAAGCAGTAGTGAGGGATAAAAGGAGGTATCTCCATGGAGACTGCTAATCATGTGGCATTGCTAGGGAACCTTCACCAAATAGGTAGGAATAGAAAATAGAAAATAGAAAATAGTGGTGTAGAATGGAGTCATTCCCATGACTTGTGGCTCATGACAAGTGACAATAAAAAGGAAGTGTCGTGATTCTTCTTCCTGGTGTAGGTAGGTTCTATTAATTTTCTTATCAACCTCCAATTGTAGCAGACCTCTTTAACATTTCTTTGTGCCGAACTTTGAAATTTCAATCTTATTTTTCCCAAGATATAGACTTGAATTGCTGAGAGACTACAATGCTCCATGGGTCCAATTTTAGAAAAATTATCCCACAAAGAGCGTCTTGTAGGTTTCTTAGTCTCTCACATATGCAACTTCCCACAATAGAGAAACCCCAACCATTTCCTCATCAAGTTGACCATGAATATTTCAATGTAGAAGAGAGAGTTGTTCTTTGGACATATTATTTTGGAATATTAATACCGTTTGATATATGTGTAGATTCAAAAAGTACCATAGGCATTGAGAGGCTACCCCAACAAGAAACTAAGAACCAAAAGCATCACTACATCACATTAAAATCATAATGAAAAGTATTAGAATAAGTTCATGCAAAAGGTTAGGTGAAGCAAAAGCACATTCAATTAAATACCAACATATAGGATAAAATATTAAGTAATAAAAAGGTTTTCCAATTGTGGGAAAAAAATAATTGGATTTAGAGAAATTTCATGTCCACCTCACTTTTGAAAAGATTTGGGGAAAAAATGCATTTAACATTTAAAAAATGCAAGTGAAATTTTACAAAATTTGGGTTTACAAGAGAAGATTAGCATTGTCAAGACTGGTAACTAATTCAAAGTTCAAACCGTAGACCCTCACTAGAATAAGGCACATGATCACGAGTCAAGGAGAAAATTCTTCCTAGATCCAATTTTACAAATCATGTAATACATAGGATGCATAATGCCACATAGCCTTTTGTTTATAGAGATGATGAAGAAGAAGATTTTGGGGATGATGGAATGGAATGGAGTTATAAACGAATCTAAATCATGGACCTAACAACGAATTGTTGTTTGTATTTTACTTACCTATCTGCTAAGTAAAAATCAACCGATGAGAATCTCGAGAGTCTACAAGAAAGTAATTAAAATATATGAAAGGAATTTGTGAAAAATAGATCATAGGAACTAGTAATGGAAAAGAAGATTCATAAATAATTTTGAAAGGAGTTGCAGTGTAAAACTGAGATAAATGATATCATTGAAGAACAATGGAAGCTACATGCAAAAACACTGTGAGAAAGATCTCTCTTGAAGCTGGAGAAAAATATGGTTTTCTCAAAAGAGGTCTTTCTCGGAAATGGTGCTATTGTGACATCTCCTAAGCTAGGGTTTTGCTCAATGAAGGTCGTGCCAATATTGCTCTGGGGGCACGAAACCCAAACCAGCAAGCGGAACGGGGTTTTTTCAACTCCCAGACGTGCACATGGCCATTGTGGACATGTTCACGATGGCCACGCACTCCCAGGAGCCTTCAGATCATAAATGACCCCCTTGAGCAAGATTGGAATGCCCTTCACTAAGAAAAAGCCTAGCTTCGGAGATGGAAAAATAACACCATTTCTGAGACTTTGAGGCATAGTGTGGGGGGGGCCTTAGCTGAAACCCAACGTCCCGGATCCATCGGAATCGATAGATTCACGATCGGAGTCATGTAATTTCTACTCCAAGCATTATGGTCCATCACCCCGGGGCCATTCAGGGACAGTTTGAGGAATTGCTCAGGGGGAATGGTACCCAAACCGACAAGCGGACTTGGGGTTCGTCATCTCCCACACATGCACATGGCCATTGTGGACATGTTCATGATGGCCACGCATGCCCGGGAGCCTTCGGATCGTAAATGAACCCCTTGAGCAATATTTCCATGGCCTTCACTGGGAAAAACCCTAGTTACTGAGATGGCACAATAACACCGTTTTGGAGACTTCGAGGCATAGTGTGGGGGGTCCCCTAGCTGAAACCCGATGGCCCGGATCCACCAGAATCTATGGATTCGCGATCGGAGTCACGGTTGTGGTGCTACGAACATTTTGGTCAGGCACCCCGTGGCCATTCAGGGACACTTTGAGGATTTGCTCCGGGGTCATAGAACCCAAACCGGCGAGTGGAACGGGGTTCCATTAGCTCCCACACTTGCATAAAGGAGATTTCAAACTACCATATAGGACATTTCTTAGGGTTGTTTGGCTCCCAAGTGTTGATACATATGAAAAATGGCTAGGTAAATGTTTCTAATGAGATGAAATGAGGGTTGTGCTTGCTTAAATCCCTAAGGGAACACCTCACACAAGAGGTCATACACTTATAAACATTGGGGTTTTAATCATTGTTGTGAAAGCCATGTAGTTGTTTTCCTATATATTGAAACCATATATGAATTAAAAGTTGTTTAGAATGGGTGAAGAAAGTCATTATAGCCTTTCTTTACATTTGGATCTACCTAAAACATAAATTATGAGTGTCTATAGGTTGGGATTGTTGCAAGGAATAGATGAAAATCAAATTGTATTGAATGGATGAAGCAAAATAAGCATTACATCCTTTCTTTGCATGCAGATCTACTTGAAACCCCCGTTTATGACTGTAGAGGTCAAGATAATTAGAAGGAACATTGTTAAAGGTATCCATTCCAATAGAATGTATTCCTTATTAACTAGAAAAAAGAGGTGGGTTTTACTAGATGTACTCACTATGTCATATTTACCCAATATGAGAAGGGAATTGAATTGAAATAATTTTGTTTGTAAATTGATGCTAGTTGAAAATTTTAAATGCATATCTAACTAACAACATGAATATCCATGGAGATGCAAATCCCATTATGTTAACATCCATGTGATTTTTTCCACTTATATGTTCTACTTCCATGCCCTATTTTCTAGCCCTTAACTTTTGAGTTTGATCAACTAGTAGTGAAATATATTACATAGAACAATATGATATCCCTCACACCTACATATTGTCAATACTAAAGAAATATGACATAAAATATAAGATAGTCATTTTTTAATTTTTGCATTCTTAGTTATACGAACATTGTTGAAAGTACAACATGAGCTATAAATAAAGATATCCTTGTGTGGGTCAAGATGTTTTCTTCCTTATTTGGATTTACTTAGGTCTTGTCCTTAACAATAACATTTTGTTATCATTTGATGACTTAAACTTGGTGAGTATTTCACATGGAAAATATAAACAACATGCAAACCTTCTTTATATAAAAGCAATGCAAGATTTATTTAGAACTTTCATCTTTTTAAGACAATAATAGATCCATAAGCAATCAACTTATGGCCCATCTCTTTCATCAACATGGATGCTTATTGTGGAATTCCAATTTAATTATATCTTCAATTAGTCTTTTAATGTTGAGTTCAAAATTCTATTTAATGAGGCTAAGTTCAAAACTCCTTGTCACTATTCTAGTTTGGTTTGCAATCTTGGTCTGTTTCCCTGCCTTCACAAGACCAAATCTCAACAAAAATTAGATATTAGTATTACTATTTAATTTATATTTTATTTCTTATATATATATATATATATATATATATATATATATGGGGATTACTCCGAACCTACCATCTTGGCAAGTTCAAATGCAAAAAAGAACCCCACGTTGTCTCAATGAGTCTACATAGAGGGGAACTCCATAAGTTCTTGACCCAGATCGACTCCTTTTTCCCAACTCCACATCCGTTCTAGGGTTTTCCCATATACACTTGATAGAGACACTCTTGGTTGAAAGTGTCTCTATCAAGTGTCTATGGGAAAACCCTAGAAACCCAGATCCTAGCATAAAAACCCTAGTTTTGAATCCAAATAATTATACACTTATATGCAAAGTTTCTAACATGTATATAACAAGGGTGCATACAACTAAAAACAAATCAAGTGCAATCCATATCTGACCCAAAATACATAAACAAAGAGGCTAAATGGCCTAGACTCCAATGAGCATGATGGAAACAATGGTGACAATGAGAACAATGATGACGATGGTGATAATGGGCGTGAGGATAGATATGGTGATGGTGACAGTGAGATAAAGTGCATTAGGTTGATGGTGGATGACGAATGATTGATGGGGATGAGGATGGTGGCACCGTGAGCAAGAGGATGATGAGGCTTGACAGTGATTGTGGTAGTGGGCATGGTGTTGGTGACAATGTTTTCATGATATTGGAGTTCAACATTAAGCTGGTAACCCTAGAGCTATGAGCCTATCCTAAGAACCCTAGTTGGTAGCGTAAACCCTAGCTTGTATTCTAATCACAATGAAACCCTATTATGTAGCCTAATACCTTGCCTAAATTATAATACATATAAAAGGTAAATCATTTGCATTGTACATATATATTCATGTGCATACATTTGAATCCAAATCATTATACACATATATAGAACAAAACTCGAACAAAACTATATAAAAATCCATGAGATAAAACCATAGTGGAACAAAACTCGAACAAATATATAAATTTTCAGGAAAATAGTGGAACATGGTTCCCAATGTACATACGATGGAAACTCGTGCCCTATACAAATACCGACAACTCATGTAGTAGATCCAAAATACATGGCAACTCGTGCCCTATAAAAAATATGACAACTCGTGTCGTAGATCCAAAATACATGGCAACCCATGCCGTAGATACAAAGTACATGTCAAATGGTGCCCAAAGGTGCCCCATCGTGGCTAATGTACATAACATGGTGTGTCAATAATTGTGACCACCCCGGTCACTCCCAGGCGCATCTCCAAAATCGATCTTACTCTTATTGGAGCTACTGGTATCTCGGGTCTTCTTCCATCTAGGAGTAGACCATCTCTCCACGCTCCAAAACAAATGATATAAGATACCATCATTTTCAAGCATTTGTAACATTTACCACATTTATAAAATGAATGTACAATTCAAATATTAAATAAATCACCTCTAATGCGATTGGGATACGAGAGGCAGTTGTCCTGGATCTGCTGAGCCTCTCAGCAATTCCACCCTACAACATTTATGACAGTCATTTCATTGAAAAATAATAATTTCCTAAATTAATTTTGGTTAATGCATCAAAACATTTTCATAAATTAACTTGATTATCACCGTGAAAACCTGTGACAATGGACATGGCTGGGCTTCTGGGATAGCAGGTGGAGCAGTTGGATGGACAACCTACTCCGATGCAGTCATTGGGGGGGGGCACATATGTAGATGCAACAACTATGGATGAAACCAATGTAGATACATGGGAAGATAATGGAATAGTAGTTTCCACAATAGTGGTGGGAAATGGAGATGATATGGTGGAAGAGTACATGGTGGTATCAGGTGGAGGAGGACATCGTGGATGATGAACCCCTATCGATTGTACAATAGGGGTATCGACCCAAAAGGGATAGGGGGTATGTTGAGGTATGGTGAATGGGAGGGAAGTCCTATATAGAGTGAGGAGGATGGATAGAAGTGAGGTTGTGGACGAAGGGGGGAAGTTGGATGGAAGGGGGGGCGTGGACGAATGGGAGAGGATGGATAGACGGGGGGCGTGGATGAATGGGGGAGGATGTATAGATGGGGGCCGTGGACGAATGAGGGAGGATGGATGGAAGGGGGAGTATGGACAGAGAGGGGAGGGTGGATGGAAGGGAGGGGGTGGACTGAGGGAGGAGTATGGATGGAAGCAAGGGGGGTGACTCATGGGAGAGGGTGGAAACATGGGACTAAAGTGGCCTGCAGATCTTGGAGGCCTCTACATACAAATTTGTAATATCATAGTTTAGTAAACAAAAATCAAATTAAACCATAGTATGCCGTAACATTTCAAATTAAAAAGCGTGATTTTAACTACACATTGTACCTGTGGATATAGTGATTTGCCGACCCCTAGCGGAGATGGTTGATCATCATAGTTTGTGCATACCTGTGGACACCAAAACACAAGTACGTTATAAATATATTAAACAAGTAATTATTCAGTCAATCAAAATATTAAAAAATATTGTACAAACTATCATCATGCATGTCATAAATAGAAATACATAAAAATAGAAATGCCATAAGTAATAACAATAGTGTGTGGGGTACTGAAAATACCTCCGTGTGAGGTGCCGCAATTTCAGTTGCAGGTGCCATTGTTGCATCCAGGTTGGGAGATGTTGCATTCTCCCATGACGGCGTCTCAACTCTAAATAGTTGTACATTGAAATAATAGTTTAAGTCAAGCACAAAAACTTTAAAATTACTTTACAAATTATCAAATGATGATTTAAAACACATTAAAAAAAGTGCTAACCTGCTTCATATAGCAACCCTCGATCGGGCCAGGGAAAGTGTGCCCACAACGGGGACAAAGATGTGGAATTTTCCCCGTCAAACTAGAAGGCCCAACATGGCTACCTTCAGTCACAGGTCTATCCTGACTTTGTCATGAAGGCCTTGCACCTGCGTCTCTATCAAGGTCAGCTTGTCTCCCCATTGTAGTAGCTGCTACAAAGGAAATGTGTCTAAGCAGTCCACATGCAACACTCCTCATCATGCCCTCGATCGGATCAATTTTGTGGGGTAAATGAGGCGGATGGGGAGAGGGGTTGGGCTCGTGCCTAAGATCTAGTGGCCCTCTCAGTGGGTTCCTCCTAGCATTAGGTCAATCTTGGGAAGAGCCACGCCCAACTCCTTGGAACTCGGTTATGTCAAAATAGTTGACATGTAAACCAAGTGCAAACTCATCCCACAGTTACCGAAGGAAGTACTGTGGAACCTACCTATTATTGCAGAGAGGTTTATCATAAACCATGAAGCACCTATGCATCCAATTGTCCCTACATGGTTGGAAATGACACCAATCCATGCAGACATTTGGCTTTCTAATGTTTGGTGGTTGTTGTGTTCTTGGATCGGTGAACATATTGTACAATTGGGCCTTTGTAATATTCAAAACTTTTATTTCCTCCTCGGAAATTCCCTTGGAATAATACTCCCGCATCCTAGCTCTATATTTAGTCATGTCAGTCAATTGGCAATGTGCATGGATGAGTGATTCAATTGAGCTCTCAATTGAGGTGGCAAGGGACACTTGAGATGGTTCCCCTATGTTTCTTAGTTCTCGAGTGTGCACTCTCATTTCATTTACATAATGGTTCAAGTCATCTTGGTCAAAATTTTGTTGGGGGTTTTGATTTTCTTGGGGATTTGGATTTTGTTGAGGGTTTTCATTGGTTCCAAGATTTGTGTTTTCTTATGCTCCACCGGACTCCATGTTAATATTTTGTTCATTCATTGTGTAGGTTTACACTCCGCAATTGTAAAATTCTCTATTATTTTAATAATTTGGGAATTATTACAAATTTAATAAACAAACAAAAATGAATAAAATGACAAAAACAATGAATAAAATGACAAACAACATGGAATTTACCTATCCAATGCACTTGGTGGATGGATGAAGATGGTTTTTGAGTGGAAATGGTGAACTTGGTTGGTTGTAGCTCCACGCACGTGGTGGTTGACTCATGCTTGGCCGCAATGGAAACAATGAAAACAACTCTGCCAAGTTTTTTTTATTACCTTAACAGGAGCGCGTGCAGGCATTTGAGCACACAGGCGCCCCGGTTCAGTACTGAACCTAATGGAATGTGCGCAAGTTTGCTTTTTCCTTGCTAGTGCGACCTCATTGCAACACTTTTGGGGAGCATCTTTGTGCGCCCTCCCTCCATCTTCCTAGGAATGGTGGGAAAACCAAAAACACCATTCCTTCTTAACAAGTGAAGGTTGTTCTTATTTAGATGACCATAACTAGCATGCCATAAAAACTGGATGACATATTACCTTCTCCATGATGAGAGTGGTAGGAAAAGTTCTGAACTCTTGCAGATGAGCCTTTTGAATTCAACAACTTACCATCTTCATATCCGGTCATGATGACCTTGTAACACTAATTTCATTAAACTTGGACTTATTAGGAAAAATTTGGACTAAGAAAGTGTGAATTTAGACTTTGAAAGTGTCAATATCAACCTTTCTAAAGTGCAAAATTAGGTTCTGAAAGTGGCAATATTGGCTTTGAAAAGTGTGTTTTACTATTTGACTAGTGTATTTTTTTACTACTTATGAACCCTAATATTGTAGTTTTTATTATGAAACTATGAATTTCAATTCAAAAAGTGTTAATTCCAAATAAAAAATGCAAATTTTGATTTGAAAAGTGTGAATTTCAAATAAAAAAATGCAAATTTTGATTTGAAAAGTGTGAATTTCAAATTAAAAATGGAAATTTTGATTTGAAAAGTGCAATTTTCATTCGAAAATGTGCAATATTTTAAGGTGAAAAGAGAAATGTCTATAATATTCAGTCTGTGTTTGAATGACAAGTTTATTAGTTCTTGTTTCTTTTTGATACAATATCAAGAATATCTAGCTTTTATATATATAATTTTAGTAGCTTCCAAATGAGGCAAGAATTCTCTACGTAATATGTATAGGCACAGCTTACTTACATAGTAGTAACTAGCAAACATTGTATTATGCATCATAGTGGTAATTTTCCTCAAATTCCTAAAGGCTTGTGGACATTCCAAACGCTCGACGTTTTCTCACCCAGCCAGGTTGATAGACAGAGTAGAAGGATTGTAACAAAATATAAATTTGTTGGCCTAAGATCCATCAAACGATATCCATAGGAACATCCATCCCACTCTCAACACTATGCCCCATCTTTTCTCTTTGTTCCTTAACTGCTGCAAGTCCCTTCTCGTTTATTCTATTTTTTTCTCTTGTCCATCTTAGCCTTGGTGACCATTCCCTTATGATGCTATTTACATCAATCATCATATTTTCTTCTACACCAACAACCCATTGTTGCTTTATATTTAAGTAGTTTTTGTACAAGTCATTCATATCCTTCGATGCTCCTGTTGGCTTCCACCATTGCACCTCTACTTTGTAAGACCCAAGAGTACTAGCATTTGAATCCTGATAAATATTACCAATCGCCCTATCCAACCATATTGCACAATCTGGATTTGGTGATTACACAATGACCATTTGTCCTTTTACAACATCCACTCTTGGAATAAATTCATCTCTAGGCTTGTTGCATACTGGTCCAACATAACAATGCTCCAAAGTAGGAACATTTTCCTTCAAATAGACATCCATAATTTCATGTTCAGATCTTGTAGGTTCACTACTATGAATATCATGGCTTGTCGATGGCCAAAAGTTAGTTGCTGACTGATCAACACTCTCAAAGGGACTGTCCAAAGCTTTATATACAGCCTCCCAATAATTTAACTTGGGACGCCAAAATTGTTCACCTCCTTTCTCAATCCCTCGATTCCATAATGAAATATATGTTTCTATTCCTTTTTTTATTTCGTCAGTGTCTGATGGTCTTTTTGAATGCAAATTTAATAACCTAGGATGCCCCACCGGCAAGTCTATGCTACCATATGGAAATGACCACCACAGATGAATATGAGACGACCAAGCTTCATCCCGAAGTGATGCCCTCCATTGCACGAATGGAATGTTATCTATGAGCTGAAATTTAAAAAAACTGTCATCATTTGATACCGATGATTTTTGCATTTCCATCCAAAAGGTGGGGTTTCAGATTGGATAGCAAAGCTAAACGGAGACTACTTGGCTAATGTCAAGATCATTTAACTTTTCCAACAACTATAGAAATATCAAACCAACCCTATACACTATACCTGAAATAATGACACATTATGGTATAAAATGCATACTTTTTTGGTGCTAAATTCTACTTCAAAACTATGGGTGCTAAATGAAGTGTGTTCCTCTCCTATAGCAGGATGATTTATATTTTAGAAAATACATGATTGGTTAAGTGTTCATTCCTTTGGGTTGACATACATATTGACTTTTTTATGTCAATTATCAATAAAGTGATGTGTGATAAAGAAATAAGGGTGAAATAATGAAGTTGCATGGGGCATTGCAACCTTTGCAAATGTCTATCACAATATGGCTTGACATTTCCATGGATTTTATCATTGGCCTACAAATATACACAAAAAATCTATCACCATGGTGGTTGTTGATCACCTTTCCAAATATACCCACTTTTGTGCCTTTCAACATCGTTGAAGACACCACTATTTGAAAAGTCTTCATGCATTATATTTTAGAACTAAATGGCATGTCTAATAAAATTTAATTGATTGAGCCTACCTTCAACAATGAATTCTTATAGGATTTGTTTAAGTTATAAGGCACCTAATTAAAAATGAGCACATATTATCACCCCAGAACAAATGGTAAGACATAAGTCCCTCAAAAAATAATTGAGATTTTTATGGTGGACAAACATCGTAAGTAGGTTTAATGGATATTCCTTCTATGATGGTGGTACAATACAACCTATTATGGTGCTACCAAAATCTCACACTATAAGGTTTTTTATGGGGAAAACTCCCATATGTATCCTTGTACTTACCAAGCACATTTAATGTTTAGAAAGAAGATATCACTCTTAATGCAATAAAATACATTATCTTTTCACTTAAGGGAAGCATAGTCATGGCTCAAAATAGAATTAAGAAACAAAAAGATAAACATTGGTGAGAGAGCCACTTTAAAGAAGGGCATTATGCACATTTTCATATCTGTCCTTATAAAAAGAAATCTCTCAAGGAAAAGAGGCACCAAAATCCATCACTCACTTTCCATCGCCCCTATGATATCCTTAAGTAAAATAGACATGCCGCCTACATATGTTATGTATTGACCCACCAATGATCAACCTAGTGTTTCATGTATCCTATTTTAAGAAAGTGGTTTGGCCAAATTACGTCTTATAGATAATCCTCATTGAACTTGATGAAATTTCTTCCAATCAGTTTGAATAGAAAGTAATATTTAGAAGGAAAGTATGTCAACTTTGTCATGGCATTATCTAGGAAGTGTTGATATAGTGGGGGGATATGCCACCTAGGTATGAATCACAATTTTATAGCAATTTTCACATCTCGAACCTTTAGCAAAACACTAATTTTGAATGGAAAGATCATGGTAGCATGCTACCCTAACCTCCCTAGTTATGAGCACTCAAGAGAGAGCTAATTAATGTATGGTGGTCATCCTTGTATTTAAGTATGACCCGCTAAGTACTTGGAGTATAGTTATTTAATGTAAATGGTCATCATTATAGAATACCGATCACTTATTAGATGGTACTCATTAATAAATATATACCTAGACATTCATGTCGGGGCCATTAATGGTTAAGGTTTAGGTAATGACTCATGAGAAACTATTTATAGAGGTATAAATTTATGCAATGCTTTGTGAAAATGTATCCTTATATTAAATCTCTTCTCATTCAAAGGTTTCCTCCTTAAAGGGACACATGAACATTGCTCACCTCTTCGAATATTAGTACAAGGTTTCTCAATGGTAGGTTGAATACTCTTTTTTGCTTCATTTTACATTTTTTAAATTGAATAATTTGTTTAAATATTGTTTTTAATTCTATATGTTTACTATATAAATATACTAAAAATTAAATTTGAATTAATATTCAAAGACCTTGGAGAAATGGATTACGAGAAATGTTTAAATAAACATCCAAGTCTCCTAATGGTAGTAATTTCAAGTATTTTAGATTTTTGGAAATAAAGCACATCTCTAATACATTTCTCCCTCAACTATGTAAGATTTCATATGATCAAAATATGTTTATGATGACCTTCCAAATATCATTATAAAAATAACACAAAGTCATATGATAGAAGTTTCTATTGATCATTGCGTTCCATGGTAACCAAAGTTGTTATTGAACTTGAGGATTATTATACTTCTGGTACAAAGTATATCTCCTTATATTGTAGTATAGGCATGGGTATTAACAACTTGGCATAAATAAAAGCAATTTTCTTAATGTTTGGCTTATATACTTCTGTGGTACAAACAATATCTCCTAGGCATGGGTATTAACAACAGGGCATAAATAAAAGCGGTTTTCTTAATCTTTGCTAGGAACAATGTATATATCAAATCGATGATCTAAACAATTCAAATTGATGATGGAATGAATCAATGAAGATTAGATAAGTGAAATTTTCTATTAAAGAATGTTATCCTTTTAAGTTTAAAATGTTTAGATTTTCATTTCAAAACATTTTTTTGGAAGCATACGTTTTAATAAACAGCATCATGGCAAATGGATTTGCTAAGAGGTTTAAATTCACTCGACGAAGAGCATTGTGAATCTTATAATGGAGAACTAGTTTAAGATGTTGAGATTTTCTTAAAATATTTTTTATAAGTATACTTTGAAAAATAGTATTATGAAAGGGTATAGGTGTTTATATTTCAGAATTTGGGATGGATTATAATTTATGTTTTTTAGGTTGAAAGAGAATGTAACAAGTGATAATGCATGGATAACATGTAGTGACACACAACTTAATTAACTAAAAAAGATAACAAGTAGTTGAAACATAAACAATAAATAATTACAATCAAGCATGAAAAACAAATAATAAATAACTTGTTTATGACACTTAACTCGTGAATCGTGACATATAAATGTTCACATAATTTACAAATTAAGTAATTATACTAATTTTATAATATTAGAGAGAACCGACAATATCCTACAAATTACAAATCACCATTATGTTGTTACGGACTTAGTACGAACCGTTGCTAAGTGATTATGCCTGCAGTACGAACCGTTGCTACGGTTTATACATTTTATCGTCTTAAGCAGAGCAATTTTTGTCTGTTTCTGGCAGGCGGTTGCAGCTATTCAACCAGATGGGCAAAGGCAGCAGCAAGCTGAGAAATATTTTACCAAAAGAAAATCCTGAAGCTGCAAAGGGTTCCTCTTCCCTCGGAAAAGATAAAGATGACAAAATCTCCATATCCAGAAAAGATAAGTCAGAAAATCTTGAAGCTGCAAAGGGTTCCCCTTCCCTGGGAAAAGATAAAGGTGACAACGTATCCATATCCAGAAAAGATGAAATGATATCCAAATTGAGAGAACTTAATCAAATCCTTATCGGAGAAAGAGAAAGCTTAAAAGAAGAAAGAGAGAGCTTAAAAGAAGAAAGTGAAGCTGCAAAGAAAAGGGAAGACAACTGGAAGGGAACTGAAATAGAGTTAAGAAAGGATATTAATGGCCTTCAGGAACAGCTGAATGATGTTGTCAAACAACATTCAAACTCAGTTCAGAAGTTCAAGGTAACAGAAAAATTACTTAATGAGCAGAATGAAATGCTACACAAGGAAGCAGACGGTGCCAGATGTTTGCTTGAAATGGAGAATCAGAGAGTTAAAGATTTTCTTGTAGAGAATAGTAGACTTAAGAAGCAGCTGGAGAAAAAGGAAAAGAAGACGAGTGAATTTAAATCACTGCATGCAAAATATAGAGAACTAGACGAGAAGCACTTCGAGTGGTTGAAAGAAAATGAAGAGCAGAAAAATATGATTTTATCGTTGCAAAGAGAGAAAACTTCTCTAGCGAATGAGAAAACTTGGCTTCTTCAGAGTCTAAATGAGGAAACCAAGAGATGTCAAGAACTTTTAGCAAAATGTTTGAAGAGTGATGAGAGAGTGTTGTACCTAGAAAGTCAGTCGCTGGGATTGCAGACAGAGGTGGCCTCAGCAAAGTCGGCATATGATGAAATAGCTGTTCAACTTAATAAGATCAAAGAAGACATGAATACGTTATCAAATGATTCCCACCAAATCAAAGAAGAAAATGAGGCTTTACATCAAAACTTTATGTCACAGCTCTCCATAAATAAAGAACTTGAAGAAGAATTACTGTCAACGAAGTCTTCTTTTGATGAACTGAAGGAATCTGCTTCCAAGACTGAACAACAAATAGCTATGTTACAAAGCCAACTTTTTGATGTTACAGCGGAAAAGGACAGCCAAATCTTTGAAATACAGTGTGAGCTTTGTGCCATGGTCATCCGGTTAGCTAATTTACAAGATCTACTTTCGTCCATTGCAGACGAAAAGAGATTCCTTGAAGAGAAAAACAGTGAAATAGAGAGAAAAAAGTTGGTTTTAGAGGAAGAACAAGTGCATCTTAAGAGCAGAATAGGGGAATTGGAAAGAGATTTGGATTTTCATGTCAACAAGGATCTTGAATCGTCCATTGCAGAAGAAAAGAGATTCCTTGCAGAAAAAAACAGTGAAATAGAGAGAAAAAAATTGGTTTCAGAGGAAGAACAAGTGCATCTTAAGAGCAGAATAGGGGAATTGGAAAGAGATTTGGATTTTCATGTCAACAAGGATCTTGAATCGTCCATTGCAGAGGAAAAGAGATTCCTTGCAGAGAGAAACAGTGAAATAGAGAGAAAAAAATTGGTTTCAGAGGAAGAACAAATGCATCTTAAGAGCAGAATAGGGGAATTGGAAAGAGATTTTGATTTTGTCAACAAGGATCTTGAATCGTCCAGGGCCATAGTAGTTGAAAAAGAATGTCAGTTAGCTGATTTACAATACCAGCTTTCGGACCTTGGCGAGGCAAAAAGGTGTCTCTGGGAGGAAAATAACTCTTTAAGGACGGAATTGAACAAATGTATAATGGACTCAAAACAAACAGTCCAGCTTTTGGAGAAAACATGGGAATTGGAGAGTGCTTTGGAATCTGTCAAAATGGATCTTCAATCCAGAGATGGCCAGCTACAGCAGTTGATTACTGAACGTCAGCATTTGCAACCAGATGTGAATGAAAATGGAAATTCAAACAGTTTCCGGGATAATGGAATTACAGATATTGGATATGAAGAACCAAACTCAAACAGCGTGCATGAGAATGTAGAACCAGAAGTTGTGCATGCTGACGGAAAGCCAAACACTTCCTAGAGAACGTGTTTATGTTGTTAAGAAAAAGGAGTTGAAAAAAAGAAATTATATAGGTAAATTGGGGTTGTGATAAATTAAATGTGTTACTTGTTTTCAAGTTATTTATTTTACCAACATTTTCTTCTTATCCATACATCAATTATCAATTATTTTTCATATTCATTTTTTATATAATTGTTTATTTCAAATTTAGAAAGACTACCATAAAATCAATTTTAATAGTATATTTGTCTCATCCATATGCAATATAGGATACATAGAGATCCACCTCCATCTAAGATCAAAAGTGAAAAAAATTACATCATAAATTACAAAATATAATGTTACTTATTTTAATAGAAAAATGGTATTAAACAAAAAGGACCTTTGATGAATATATGTTTCTATTTAACTTTAATAAATTTTACTCGTTGAAGTTATCCCTTAAAATGGAGTAAGCAAACAAATAGAGAAATGATATTAAACAAAGAGGACCTTTGATGAATATATGTTGCTATTTAACTTTAATGAATATTACTCGTTGAAACTATCCTCTAAAATGGAGTAAACAAACAAAGCAAATGGATATAATGCCTTTTGAATTGGAATTTTGTCTCAAAAACCTTATTTAATAAATAAATTTATATGTTCTAATTAATTCATTTAATTTTAATTAGTTTAAATTTTAAAATTAAAATCAATATGGTAAAACTTTTGTCTATTTAAAGTTAGTCATTATGACCGTCATTTTTAACCAAAATCTCACTTATATATAATGAAGAACAAAATTACCTTCCATAAAATAACCAAAATACCTCTACACTAGTGCAATTGTTCTTTATGTAAGTTGAAAGATGGCAGGTAAAAAATCATATTTGCAAACAGTTTGGAATTCGCTTTTCATTAACACTTTGAAACTCAAATAATTGCACAGATAGGTTATGTATCTTAGAATTTAGGTTATATTGAAGGATGATATGACAATTATACTATTCAGATTGATTTTAACAGATAATTTGTTCACGATATTTAACTTATAACTTATTGATGGCGCATGTATTTCAAAATTTTATAAGTTAGATGATTTGTTATGATTAAAATCACATAATAAACTAATTATACACGTGATGATAAAGAAGATTTATCATGAAAAACCAACCATAATACATCTATTGATATCCATCCTAAAATGGATTGAGACTTTATGTTTAATTACATGTTTAATGTATTTTCAAAAGTCATCATCTCTCATACATCGTAATTACTCCTATTACAACCATTTGGATATTAATTTATTTTTTCTTGTAAACTTGAGAGATCAATTGCTATATTTTCATAAACAAAAAGAAAGGTAGTGGCAATGTCTTTTTTACAAATTGCGGGTGATTCTAAAATTGTTATTGATTGGGCTATGCAAAAGGGTTAATTATAGGTGGCTTCGTTGGAGGGTTGGAAATTCAATATTAGAAACCTTCAGACAATTTTTTAGGCTTGTAGTTTCATCATGTTTATCGTGAATTTAATGTGGAAGCGGATCTTCTACAAAACATTGAATTTGGTAGAAGGCTTTATTTCCTTTGTGGAATTAGTGGACTCTCACAAGTTTTATTAAGGAAATATCCCATTTTTTTTAGAAGTGTTGTAATATAAATTATTTGGGGCTTATATTTTTTGAATGGATTTTTGAGGAGAATACATTACTTAGCTAGAAGTGTTTTGAGTTTGTATTTTTGTCTTTTCTGGGTTCCCTTCAGTTTTTGGGGAAAGTTGTTTCAAAGTTTTACTTGAGAAGTTGATCTGGTTGGAAGTAGAAAGGCTCCAAATGGTGAGATTTTGGGTATGTGAGTTTTTTTTAAAGGACTATATATGTTATTTTATACTTCTAAATATAAGTATTTAGTATTTTTTCCTTGTGAAAAAAAAGTAGTGGCAATGTTTTCGTAAATATAAAAGTTTAGCTGAGACATATTTGATAAATTATTTAGTGTCAGAGGAAATAACACCTGATTGTTTATTTTATTGAATGAGAAGACATTTATTTATACATTCACATGTGGTTGTTGGTATTCATCTACCAACAACTCTTTGGATTCTTTCGGGTTCTTCATCTTCTCAAGAATAATTACAATATTTACAATTTACTCTTGGAACAATAATCCCAAAGGATTACATTTCTAACATTGCCCCCCTTAATCCGAAGGGGTGTTTGTAAGTCCAAGCATGCTTCTAAACCTCTCAAACGTTTCTTGTCCAAGCACTTTGGTGAAGATGTCTACAATTTGGTTGTTCATGGAACAATGTCGTAGATGAACTGTGTTGGCCTCTACATGATGTTGAATCAAATGGTACTTCATGTTGATGTTCTTGATTTGACCATGGAATTTGGGATTCTTGGCCAATTTGATTGCAGTAGTGTTGTCGATCAATAAGGGAGTGGAGTTCTCTTGTTTCTCCTACAAATATTCAAGTGTCTTCCTGAGCCACACAATCTATTTTGTTGCTTCCGCAACGACCACATATTATTCCTTGTCAAATATGTTGGAACTGACTATTTGTGTGATCTACAGCAGACAATTATTGATCCAACAATCATTGTGTATCCATAAGTAGACATGCATATTTCTTTGTTTCCATGAAAGTCTGAATCAAAGTACCCAATAAGATTGAAGTCATCCACCTTAGAACTGTTTTTGTAGCAAACCGGTCTCCTTCACAAGTTGTGTGCATGAACCTTGAAAGGATGCCAACAACATATGAAATATCTAGTCTAGTGGTAGTAAGGTAGATAAGGCTTCCTAGAATTTGTCGGTACTTGGTTGCATCCTTGAATTATTTTCCTTCAATTGATGTTAGATTCATCTTTTGTTCCATTGGAGTTGAGAGGGGGTTGCATTCTATCATGCAAAATATTTTCAACAATTCTCCAACATACTTCTTCTGGGAGATGAATATTTACTTAGGATGTTGAGTGAATTCAATTCCCAAGTAGTAATGAAGGTGTCCCAAATATGTTATTTCAAATCGCTTCTTCAAATATTTCATTATGGATGTAATGTAACTTCCGTTACTCCATATCATCAAAAGGTCATATACATACACCATAAGAAACAAAATGGATCGTCCAACTTTCTTAAAAAATGATGTTGCATCATCAAGATTATGGTGTTTGAAATTTAACTTTAGAATATGCTCAGTTAGCTTTCATACCATGCTCAAAGTGCTTGTTTCAACCCACACAAGGACTTGAAGAGCTTACATACCTTTTGTTCTTGTCCCTTCAACACAAATCCTTCTTGATGAGACATGAAGACATTTTCTTTTAAGTCTCCATTCAATAAAACTGTTTTTAAATCCATCAGATGGACATTCCACCCATTTTTTGCAATCAAAGTGAGTAAGGTGAAAATGGTAGCCTATTTTTATGTGGGGGAGAATGTCTCTTCATAGTCAATTCCTTCCTTCTGTGCACATTTTTTTGTGAGCCTTGCTTTGTGCTTGTCATGTGAGCCATATGATTTGTATTTATTCTTATAGACCCACTTACAACCAATTAGTTCGGATATGAGTGGAGGGTCAACTAGATTCCATGTTCCATTATTCATGACCATATCATACTCATTTTGGATGGCCTCTTTCCACTCATCACAAGTAGCAGCCTCTTCAAAGGAAGTTGGTTCAAAGTTAGCAGATAAATTCAATTCACAACAAAATGAGACGTACATGTCATCATCTGAGTTATTTGCTTTTTCTCCATCTTCTTGTCTAGTTGAGCTTCTTGTTCCCAGCTTTCCAACTTCATATGGATGGAAAATTTCAAGTGCCTTTGTGGCCCATGCTCTTGCTGCGCCTTAATTACTGCAAGTCCCTTCTCATTTATTCTAATTTTTTCTCTTGTCCATCCTTGCCTTGGTGACCATGCCCATTTGATGCTATTTACATCGATCATCATATTTTCTTCTCCACCAACAACCCATTATTTCTTTCTATCTAAGTTGTTTTTGTACAAGACCTTCAGATCCTTCGATGCTCATGTTGGCTTCCACCATTGCACCTCTGCTTTGTAAGACCCAATAGTACTAGCATCTGAATCCTGATAAATATTACCAATCACCCTACCCAACCAGATTGCACAATATGGCCCTGGTGATTGCATAATGATCATTTGGCCCTTTACAACATCCACTCTTGGAATGAATTCATCTCTAGGCTTGTTGCATACTCGTCCAACATAGCAATCCTGCAAAGAAGGAACATTTTCCTTTAAATAGGCATCCAAATTTCATGTTCAAATCTTGTAGGTTCACTACTATGAATATCATGGCTTTTCGATGGCCAAGAGTTAGTGAATGACTGATCAACACTCTCGAAGGGACTGTCCAAATATTTATATATAGCCTCCCAATAATTTAACTTGGGATGCCAAAATTGTTCACCTCCCTTCTCAATCCCTCGATTCCAGAATGAAATGTATGTTTCTATTCCTTTTTTTTATTTCGTCAATGTCCGAAGGTCTTTTTGATTGCAGATTTAATAACCTGGGCTATCCCACCGGAAAGTCTATGCTACCATTTGGAAATGACCGCCATGGATGAATAGGAGACGACCAAGATTCATCCCAAAGTAATTCCCTCCATTGCATGACTGGAATGTCATCTATGAGATGAAATTTAAAAAACTTGCATTTTTTTATACCGATGATATTGGCATTTCCATCCAAAAGTTGGGGTTTCACAGAACTCTTAAAATCGTAAAGTTCATCAATTAGATAAGGGACATTGAAATTTTGATCTTCACATGTCCTATACGTATCCATAATTTCTGAGAGTGAAAATATATCCTTGCACATTAGCTTTATTGATAACCTACCATAAGTTCCATCTATGTCTTCATGGGTTTGTCCGACTAGGAGGAATCCAACTTCAACTATCTCGAACACTCTCCTTGCTGTTAAAAGAGATAAAAATGCAAATACAAAGCGGTTTTTTTATCGCCTGAACAATTATCCCTTCGCAACAACAATATGGGTGGTATTTTTCTATTTGGCATGCATTGATTAGTACCATCAACACACAATACATCATCTTGCATTGCATCTTGTCTTTATATCAAACACTTTTCATATGAGTCGGATTGCAATAGAGCATCATGCAATTGGTTCTTAGATGTTCCGCCTTTATAGAGCAAGTCACCATATTTATCAACCACTGGTTCTTCAAGACACTTCAAGCATTTATCTAGGGATGTCACAGTGAAATTCGATCCCATCTCTAAAAATGAGAGGTTGAAATGGCTAAAACCCCCAGTCTTGTGCCCATGAGTCAACATTCCATTCAATGATATGGGAAGATTCATAACATTACTAAAAGCTTTTTCCTTCTTACCCATCCTTGGAATGGAAGCCTTTGACTTATCCATTTTTTCATGAACAATACTCATAAAAGTATTTGGATTTTTTTGTGAAGCTAATCTGTGAGAACAATATAATTGGTGACAACTTGATATATTTATTATGAGCTTCTTGATTTCCTCGCAACCTTTCCACCTCAGCTGGATCAGTAGGTCCCTTAAGCCTATATATCCTATATTGTAATGCACTCATTACACCTTGCAAAGTAGTTTGATTTAGAAATTTTAACATCTCGGAAATCTTCTCTCATCACCTCGCTAAAGGAGGATTGTGATACTGGAGGCAAACCGATTCTTTCGATTTCATCATTATCATTTTTCGCAGAAAACCATGCGACATATTAGATGTCAATAATTTCAAGCTTGTCCTTGTTCCATCTTCACTGATTAATCGTGTAAGATGTGGATATTTGTCTCAATTCTCTTCTACAATTTTATTAATAGTAGCTACCATTACAACAGTGTTCGCCCTAGATTTTTCCAAGCCAGTGTTACCATGCACAACTCTCACATCACCATTCAAGAACGTGCTTTTATAATTCTAGAAAGTGCTCCTTTTTATCCCATGGCATTTATACCATGCATTTTGACAAATGTCTATTGTGTCTAATCTCATTGTAAACATGCTTCTTTTTCTGTCATCTCCTTCTTTGGCCACAAAAGCATTTGATCCCATAGAATTTATAGGATATTGTCTTCTTGAATTTCCATTCATACTATCAAATTTATTCACACATTCAACTATCGATTGAAGTGAAATTTTTGATATACAAATATTTGAGCAACAATGTTCGGTGAAAGTTTTTTAAAGGAATGCACCCTAATCAATTCCAAGCTTGTAAGGTACCAATCTTGAATTTCTTTTGGAAATTTTAGTTCCAGCTTTCCGCTTTACGAAATTGTATGGCCTTGTTCCATTACCTTTAAAATATGTATATTCACAATGGGGAGTACCTGGAAGGACCATCTGTAAAGGACATTATTCAAAAATATTCCAAAGTTTGACCATATCTTCGTCTGTTTTCTTTTTTTAGTATAACATCCAAAGGAACATCATCGAGGTCAAGCAAATTGTTTGCAGGCCATCTTATAAGAGAGCCTTCAAATACACCACAATCCTCTCAATTGCATAATACTTTATGAACTAAAATACCAAACTCACCAGCATCTAGTGCTTTGAATTGTACAATGTCTCCCTAGAAAATAGTTGACACTAATCCTCGAGCAACATACTGTGGCTTTAAAGAACATTGATGTATCAAATTAACTTTCTCTCCCACAAACCTGACATTGTGATTTTCTCTTAATACTTTCAATGTATTTTCAGATTGATAACTGTTGATATTGCTTTCAATGGAAAGCAATGTTTCTGTATTAAAATATATGATTCTTTTAGTCGGCCATACAACAAAACCTCCACTGCTCAACCCTGGACAACATGCCATACAAGAAAACACCACTTCATCCACCAGAATACCAAAGGAGAAGTCACCCAAAAATGTTCCCCCAACAAAATTATTCCCACTCACATTTGTTATAAAACATATGGAAATGCAATCCTTGCTTTCTGAACACTTATGTAACAACTTAACTTTTCTCATAGTAAAAGAAGATTTATTCTCAGTTGTTATGATATGTGCTACACTCAGCGAAGTAGAAGCTGTTATACCATTCACCTCATTCTCGCGAAGAGCAGACTCAATGTGGTTAACTATATCATATACAGGCCATTGAATATAACCACCAACAACCTCTGACGATGTATGTGCACCTTCTGATGGATAGGGAAATGGAAGACTTGCATTTAAAGTCTTGGTAACGTTTACAATGATATATCCATCATGAATGCTGATATTATGCAATATTTTTCTTTCTGGAAAAGAGATTCCTTCGACAGCTTTTAATCCATTCAAAAGAAGGTCCACACATTGTTCAGTACCAAAATCCATTTCACAAATGATATCTGAAATATAAAATAACAGGACACATTGTTCAGAATCAAAATCCAGTTTAGAGGCAATTTATGAAATATAAAATAACATAAGCACATTGAAAATCATATTTATTTTAAACAAAGAATAATTTTTCCACTAGTATATATTATCAAATAAGTCAATTAGAAGGTTCGTGTCACGTCCCCTCCTGTCGATCCAATGCAAGGAAGGGAACATGATCCAATTATTGTAGTTTTTATGTTTAATATTTTAAAAACAAATAAGTTTAACTATTATATCTTATATCATGGAATATGAGAGATGCGAGGTCCGGTCGTCCCTAAATGATTTCTTGTTTCCAGATTGGTTCGGCCGAGTCACCTCTGCCATTCCTTAACGAGTGATCGCTGCCAGATTGGGTGGGATTAACCATTTTTGGCTGAGCCTTCATTTACGAGATAAATTTAAAAATATTTAATCTACGAAGGCTATGTCGACAATTCCTGACTTCCGACTTCCGCTGTAAATAGTAGCGACCCGGAAATCATCTAATTTCTAACATATAAAATTTTTTGTCCCGACTTCCATTTTCCGATGAGAAGGATTGGTCGCCCCTTCATTTAGTATATAATTGTGAACAACTATATCCAACAATTCACCTATATCTAGAATGGCGAAAGAAAGAAGGATCGGTCGACCCTTCTTGCATTCTAGAACTATTATGAATAGAATACTAGGCAAAAGAAGGGTCGGTCGCCCCTTCATTTATGAAGGAATTGTAAAAATATTCAATCTACGAAGGCTAAGATATCAATTCATCTATATCTAAAATGGTGAACATCGAAAGAATACTGAGCACAAGAAGGGTCCGTTGACCCTTCATTTACAACAGAACTGTAAAAACCGGACATCAGCTAAGTTATAACATATACAAATTGTTTGTCCTGAATTCCAATTTTTGACAAGAAGGATCAGACGCCTCTTCACTTAGTAGATAATTGTGAAACCTTTATGTAGAAATTGAATGATATCCAGAATGGATAACACAAGAAGGATCGACCGACCCTTCTTGCAGTCTCAAAATATAACGAAAAGAATATTGGGAAGAAGAAGGGTCGGTCGCCCCTTCTTTTACGAGGGAATTGTAAAAATAGAACTTAAAGAAAGAGCGACTGCTCTTTCTATGTGGATATTTCCACTTTCCATCAAAATGTGCAAAGCAATGTTCCTATGAAATTTGTGTTTAGAGTGTTTATATCTACTTTAGCCACTCCTAAAAAATCATCCATGGAGGAAGGAGCAGATGCTCTTTCTCCTCAACATCTACTTCCAACACCCCAAAATAGAACAACCCGAACGAAAGAGCGACCTCTCTTTCTTTGACAAAAGTTCGACTTGCCAGCAAACTCTATAGAAAAACGTCTATAAATTTTGTTGTTAAAATGTCGATATCTAGTTTTCTAGGGGGACATGTGGAATGCTCAGATTGTGCCACATGGTAAGGGAAACCACTTAGGCACCATGCGAAACCACTCTTGTGGGTTGTAACATTAAAAGTCAAAATTTAATGATAAATCAATGGTTAGAATCAAAGCAGAAAGGAATCCGATGGTGGAGATGATTTTCTGTAATATTCACAAGAAATGAAGGTAAAATGATGGATGATCCAATGGTCTGGATCGCTCTAGGGAAGATCGATGGGTGGAATACTCTTCTACTAGGAAAAAACCAGGGGAGATAGACGAGATTCCATGGGTAGCATTAAAAGAAAAGGTTAAAAAGTGGGCAAGTATCACCGTTGATTGAACATGAATGGATGGATCGACGGCTCAGAGACATTTTGCATTGTGGAGATGCGCAGTAAATTGAAAGGATAAGCTGTTGCAAAATCTGAAACTGTTATCCACGTGTTGATACATGGGCATTTCACAAATTGAAAGTGTGGTAAGGCAAACTGCCCGGTCTTCGTGTGAAACCACCTTCGATGGTTATAAAAGGGGAATATGTCATGTGAGGGTTGACATTTGACATTTGTCTCATGGAGCTCTAGAAATTTTGAAACATGTGCAGATCGAGAAAGTGACAGAGCACGCCCTATTTGCAGACTCACCAGTTGCAGGTAGGTTTCAAAACTCGTGCTGTCAGTCAATTAATTTATTTTTATAATGGAAAGAATGGAATAGACCGCAGCAGTCAAACATACCAGGATAAATGATGCCCTAGAAGATAGGGATAAGGATATTTTTGACCCTGTGGTTAAATTGTCAATTACAGAGATAAAGGCTAAATTGGATAGGTTGTATAAGGAAGGCACATACATACACAAAGTTTTTCAATCTTCTTTCATATATTTTTACCCAGACCAAATTATAGGGTTTCCTGAGTTTGTTTCCTGGTGTGTAATGAACTACTCACAAACTGAGAAAGTAATCATGAATGCCCCAAAATCCAAAATTATTTGTCCTATTGAGTCTACCGCCGTTAGAATCTCCCTTGAAGTACCTCTGTCTCAATCCCATGAACAAGAAAATATTACCGAAGAATTTGTTTTCACCCAGTACCGTCAGTCGTCTCTGGAAACTAAGCAAGAATTTTTAATCAGTTGTCTTAATCCCGAGCTTGAAATTCAAGATACTCCTTACCCATTAGATATTAACTTTTTCAATGAGAATACACAATTGGTGTTATGCCTGATTTCTCAGTTTTAAGGGTTAGACAGTGATGCAATGGTAACAGAAGTGCAATTGTGTCTTCTTTTTAGAATATTTTTTGGCATACCAGGAGTAGAGTACAGTCAGATACCTTGTCTTAAATATGGTGAATTCCTAGCTAATAGTGTTCACTCTCAGCTAGTGAATTTCCATAATACTAGGCATTTTTAATTCCGGTCTTATTTGATGAAGATGCTTATATTTTCAAGTCAGAAAGACTTAAATTTTTCACAGGTGGTTTTTTCAAACACTTTGGAGGATAATATGTTTAATTACATGAATCATATTGTGTCAGAGATATATAAATTGATTTTTGGGGAAGAATTGTGAAGAGTACTATCAGAGATGAAGACATTGATGCAGCTGAAACAAGACATGGCAGTAGGATATTGGTTTCTATTAAAAGAACATACAATAGCCAGACTGTATGGATTCATCAAACAACCTTATATCTTACCAGCTTGTCTAACCTCGAGAATATTTTCCTTGGAGTTTATCAGGAAAAATTTAATTGTTGAAAATGATCATTTTCTGGATTTTAAAAAGGCATCAGATATAAAGTTTCCTTTGAAAGTGGGACCTTTCATTGTAAAGAATAAGTATGCATTGTCTTTTGTGGAAAAACAATTAGAAGAAATGGATTTTAAAAAGGCAGATGCTATCAACTACGATCCTTGCCATATTATTTCTCAAAGGAGATAACAAAATAAGAATAAGGGATTTGACTATCAAGAAGTTGAGAGATTGTCAAAAATGGCTAATTGTCTGCAGTATGAATCAGATAAGGAGGTCTCAAAATGTTCATAGTCGAATCTTGTTGTTCCATAAATATCCTCAACATAAGTGATACCTATTCTAGGCAAGGTGGAGATAGTTATTAAAAGTAGTTTTGAAGAAGAAAAAGAAAATCAGAAAAAATAAATAAAAAATAAAAAAATTATAAGATAAGAATAAAGACTTGAAAGACATGAGCCAAAGATTCATAACCCGAGTGACAGGGTAGATCCCAATGCAAGGTGCAAAGCATTTGATATGGGATTCAATTATAAATGAATCTTTAAAGTTTAGACCCTACTTAAATTTCATGAAGGAAAAAGAAAAAGCAGCAGATGAAAGTTTACAAAGTTGCACAGCCATGAGGGAAGGTTTGAACAGAAAACCAAAAGACACAACCCAAAACATTGTAAATTTTCTGAATACTCTGACAGAAGATGATCTGAAAGCTATGCAAATCAAAAAAACGGTGTCAGTCATAACTTGGGCAAGGAGAGTACTTGGGAAACATGCACACTTTGAAAATGTTCAATCTAGAGCTGAACAAATGAAAAAACAGGTCGCAGAATTTAAGAAGGAATTTGAGAAGTTAATTGAGAAAGGATTTCCCACATTTTGGGAAGAAAACAATGAGTTGGTCCCTCATAAAAATTCCAAGGAATTACTATTTAGGGTCAGAACAAATCATGAAAAGTTTGAAGGTTTAACTCATGTTTTAACAGGCAAAATTTTAATGGAAAAGCTTTCAGATGATTTTGAGATTTTAAATTAGTTGACCATGATTGGTGGGAGAATACCCCAAATTTACATTGCAGATCACATAGAGATGAATATTTTTGTCAAATAGATGACGAGTTATGAAATAACCATTGCAGATCAATGGAAAATGGTAGAAAGGTATGGAAATATGAAGTATACCTTGCACTCTTGAAGAATTATGTTCGAATTTTCTAGACAGCTGCCAGCCAACAAAAAGACATCAAGAGTCTATGTTTTGATCAATTTTGACATGTGTATAAAATTTGACCAAAGTAAAATGTAATAGTTAATTTAATATTTATTGTTTTGGTTATGAGGCAGTTAGGGTTTGCCTCAAAGATATTTTGTATAAAAGACTATTTTGCAATATTGTAAGGGCTAGAACCCGTGAAGAGATACACTTTGTATGGAGATTGCTTTAGTTTTAATAAATACTACCATGCAGAGTTGAAGCGCATTTTTGACGAGAAAAGATTCCTATGTTGTTCATGTTACAGTCTGTATTTTCCTCTCCTTTACGTGATTTGTAATTTTCCAGTGAAACTCTTTCATTATGTTGTTCTTTCATGTTTTATGGTGAAAGTTTTATTTAATCCAGAATTCATGTGACCACAACCAAAGGGTAAAATCTGAGTGCTAACACCGATTCTTCCCAAAATTGACATTGGATGAGAAATTTAGGGGCCTAAGGAGTTATGAAGTTGAGCTTTTGAATTTCCGAACTCGCATTACGGATTGCAGATTGCGGAAATGATATTTTCCGGAGTCGAGAAAATTGGCGTTGCGCATTTCCGACTTCCATATTGCATATTGCGGAAATGATATTTTGCGGAGTCAGGAAAATTGGTGTTCTGCATTTCCGAGTTCCGCATTGCAGATTGCGGATTGCGAAAGTGATATTTTTGAAGTTGGGAAAATTGGCATTCCGCATTTTCGAGTTCCGCATTGCGGATTGCGGAAGTGATATTTTCCGTAGTTGGGAAAATATTTAATCTACGATGGCTAGGCCGACAATTCCTGCCTTCCGACTTCCGTTGTAAATAGCAGGAATCCGGATATAACCTAAGTTATAATATATAAAAAGTGTATGTCTGGACTTCAAATTTTCCGAATGGAAGGATCGATCGCCCCTTTGTTTAGTGGATGATTGTGAACACCTATATCCAACATTTATATATATCTAGAATAGCGAACACAAGAAGGATCAACTGACCCTTCTTGCAGTGTAGAAATATTATGAAAAGAATAGTGGGAAGAAGAAGCATCTCCCCCTCATTCATTTATGAGGGAATTTTAAAAATATTCAACCTACAAATGCTAGGCCTTCAATTCATGTATTTTGAAAATGGTGAACATGGGAAGAATACTGAGCACAACAAGGTTGGACCGACCCTTCATTTAAGAGATAAATTCAAAAATATTTAATCTACGAAGGCAATGTCGACAATTCCCAACTTCCGACTTCCGCTGTAAATAGTAGGGACCCAAATATCATCTAAGTTCTAACATATAAAAATGTTTGTCCCGACTTCCATTTTATGACGAGAAGGATCGGCCGCCCCTTCGTTTAGTAGATAATTGTGAACAACTATATCCAACATTTCACCTATATATAGAATGGTGAAAGAAACAAGGATCGACCGACACTTCTTGCATTCTATAACTATTATGAATTCAATACTTGGCAAAAGAAGGATCGACCGCCGCTTAATTTTTTACGGAATTGTAAACATATTCAACCTACGAAGGTTAAGATGTCAATTCATATATATATAAAATGGTGAACACCGGAAGAATACTGAGCATAAGAAGTGTCGATCGACCCTTCATTTATGAGAGAAGTGTAAAAACCAAACATCAACTAAGTTATAACATATAAATATTGTTTGTCCTGACTTCCATTTTCCGACAAGAAGGATCAGACACCCCTTCGTTTAGTTGATAATTGTGACAACCTTTATCTAGCAATTGAATGATATCCAAAATGGAGAACAAAAGAAGGATCGACCGACCCTTCTTGCACTCTCGAACTATAATGAAAATAATATTGGGAAGAAGAAGGGTCGGCCGCCCCTTCTTTTACGGGGGAATTGTACAAATAGAACTTGGAGAAAGAGCGGTCGCTCTTTCTCTGTGGATATTTCCACTTTCTAGCAAAATGTGCGAAGCAATGTTACTATGAAATTTGTGTTTAGAGTGCCGATATCTACTTTCGCCACTCCTAAAAGCTCATCCCTAGAGGAAGGAGCGGACACTCTTTCTTCTCAGCATCTACTTCCAACACCCCAAAAGAGAACAATCTCACAAAAGAGCGACTTCTCTTTCTCTGACAAAATTTTGACTTGCCAGCAAAATCTTTGTAGCAAAACGTCTATAAATTTTGTTGTTAAAATGTCGAAATCTAGTTTCCTAGGGTGACACGTGAAAAGCTCAGATTGTGCCTCATGGATTTGATTATTCCATAATTGATAATATACAACTCAATACTTCATTTGTACTACTGCTGATTTATAACTGAAACTAATAGTTAGATGCCTTAGTATTAAAGTCTTAATAGAGAATTATTTTGGCCATTTTGAACATTTGATCTTGAACCCAATCATGGAAAACTACCTTCATCACTTTAGGTAACATTGTAATTCCCATTGTAGCTTTGGCAGTCGATAATCCTTCTTAGTTCACCCCATAATTCACTTTGTGACTTGAATCCATTTCTATAATCCTATGAATGAGTTTACTTTTACCTGTATTAGCTTAAAGTTATCGCAATCATAATCATTCCAACTAATGGAATCACTATCTTTATTATCATTACTGTTAAATTCCTTTTCCAACACAGTATCTTGCTTGAATTTTAATTAGCATTATGGTGTGTCTGGGAAGGCATGCACGTGTTGCTTGTTTTTGAAATTATACATGGAATGATGGAATAGTCCGATGCAAAGCTTATATGTTTGAGCAATAAAGACTGATTATTTTTGTGGTTGCAGGGGATGAGTCTACTACTTCTATGTCTACAAGTCGAAGCTCCAATAAAAGTTTAGTATTTTCTTACTACTGCAAAGGAGATGATTTGATTAAGGATAAGGAGAATCTAAAACGTTCAGAGACTTTAAATTACTATGAAATTGAAATTGTCATTGGATTGATTTTTGACAACCATGGAAGATATGGATTTTGATCCCGGAGGCTGAATAAGCATGCTTTGTTATAGATTTAGATTTATGGTTTGAATAATATAAATACCTAGCAATTGAAAAACTAGAAGTCGATTCTTCAAACCAATCTTACTTCTCTAGCTGCCCAACACTCTTCTCGGTTCCACCTCAGCCAAAGCAAACCTCGGTCCTTAGGGAAAACAAAGCTCGAAACTAGAAAACACAAAGTACCTCGGTCCTCAGGGAAAATAGAGCTCCAAAATGGAAAACATGGAGAGTTTGAACTTTTAGTTTCAATGTAGGCGGTGGGCGGTAGGTATCCTGTATCAATGCAGGCATTGGGCGGCCCACGAAAGTAAGCCAGCTTCCTTACACAACACTCCATATTCAAGAATAAATTTTGCATTTACTTGATATTGACTCGCTACCCACTGGCAATTAATACCTCAAATTGACAAAAGGATTTTTTCCTTGTTGACACAGTTTTATTGACAGGGGTTCACTTCACACTGTCTTCAACAAACACCAACCAAACACCCTTAAGCACCGGCCCATAAAGGTTTTACCCTTTCCAATAACACCCGCGAAGTGAGTGAAGTCTCACCCGAGATGGTTAAGGGGGCTACAGGAACTAGGTTTCCGTAGTGGGGAAAGGACATGCATCTATTTTGATTCTATCACAACAGAAACCAGAGATTCACATTCGCATCATGCTTTTAAATTCAAACATACATTCGTCCTTCGCATATTTGCTAGGTAATCAACATTTGCATTAACAGGACTTTATTGGTGATCGCATCAATCGGAAATTACAGAACAACAACATTCAGATATGACACAGTATTCATCATTTGACATAAACAGAGACAAAAAAGACAGATCTGGACATCTTCAAACATTAACTCATCAAAAACCTGCGGGATAACCATCACAGGGACAGTTCAAAACACCTTATCGCGGATCCATACAAAACTGCCGAAAACAGAGAAAAACATTACAGAGTTCATCCGCAAACCTATCGATCACTTATGATCTCATACTAGGATTCCCTTAGGATTACATGCATAATCCTATTTATAGCCAACTATGGTAGTTACAAAATAGTCCAAATGACCCTTTCTAACTAACTAAACCTAGTCTTATGCTTCCTTGTTCTTCGCGAATGGTCCTTTCTTCCATGGATGGTACTTCTTCACTGTTGTCGGCTTCCACACTTTATGCAGTCTAACCCCGTGCCAACAATCCCCCAACACAAACTTCTGGCTCACCCTCGACTCACCTCAGCTATATCTGGTGGAACTATTCTTGTCCTTTGCTCTGTTAATCTTCTGAGGCTGTTCTTTTCATCTAGAGCTCGTTGTCATGTACTTCTCAAACTCATTCTCCAGTCTCTTGGAACCTTCATCATTGATTCCTTCGTGGCCGTCTGTTACCTTTGGCCTGGGCTGGCGAATGGAAATAAATTTCTCGACAGCACCAACTTGTGGAGCGGGTGTAGTGGTCCGGCACATCTGTTTCACACATTTGATTGTCCTTTGTTGGTGTCGGCATGCCCTTTCTCTTGGTACTTCTACGGTCGGAGGGACCGCTACTCTTCTAACACTCAAAACTTGCTTAACCATCTTGGGTAAAACCTCATGTTTGCTTTTCCTAACACCAGGTGCCTCTACATCAGCTGGTTTCTCATGAACACTTGTCATTCTTTCCCTTAGCGCACCTTGGGTGCTTGCACTGGAAACAAAATGCACCATTGCAACTATCTCACTTTCTTTTTCCATAGATCCCTTGGACCTTATCATTCAAATTACTAACTTCTGCATCCAACTCACTGACTCTCTTCATTTGAATTACTGACTGTCTTCATTTGAATTACTGACTTTCTTCATATGACTTGCAACCTTCAATATCCGTGCATGTATTTATGCTTGGTCCCCATGTACTTGACGCCTGATTATCGAATCATTTGAAAAATATTTCCCATAGTGATCAGATTATGTCCTCAAGTGTGTAATCATCCATCTCTGCCATCTTTTGGTGATGCTTAGCCGTAGTATTCATGCATTGATTGCACTTCCACGTGATGAACGTGCTAAGAATCGATGAGCAACCGGTCTGACCATGTCTCCCACTTTTTGTCATAATGGCTTTTTTTTTACATTGTCATCATTGATTCTATGACACCAATCCTTCTCTGGGGTCGCTCTCGTTCATGTCTTCTGTGCTCTTGGCATATTAGGTTCAACAGATGTAGTTGCTGCGTTCTTAGATCAACACAGGTCCTGACTTCGCCATTTTTCTTATCTTGGAACACCATCGAGCTAATCCACTCGGATTCCTCTACTGGTTCTATAATCCATGATTCCAGCCTTCTCTTGATCTCAGCCTTCACTCTTTCCTTGTACCGCAGATTCAACCATTAAGGTCGCTGCTTTACCGCCTTCGCATTAGGTTTTAGTGGGATTTTCATCTCACCTAGGTCCCCCGAAATTACTTTCATCTCCGAGAATTTTGTCGGAAACAAGTCTTGAAACTCATGCATTAGATCTATCATCTTCTCAATAGTCGAGTCATCCTAGTAGTCTCCGATGCTCGCGAGCTTGGGATTTTCTTCTGACCCAATGTTCACTTTCTTGATTCGCAATGGCTGCTGAAACTTGTCGGAAGGCATATCTGGTGCCTTGATGTTGTAACTTCCTTCTGACTATGGGATATACATATCCCTCAGATCATCCTCATCATATGGTTCTCCTATTATGTTGTAACATTCCATCAGCATTTGGGGTGTCACATTTCACTGAAGTCCCATAGGTTTCTCTGTCGGAACTACGTCAAGTACTTTCTCCCATACCTCCTGTAAAGCACTGTGGATGAAGGGGTTTTCGCTAGAGAAATTGAATGTTTGGATAAAGCCAATTGTTAGTTGTTCCACATCACATTTCTGCTACAATATACCAACTGCGTGGTACTTCATCCAGTGTGTGAATAAATGCGTGGACCCATTCCTGTTTCGCTTGTGGTCCCCATTTACTTTCACATTCATTCAAATGCTTATTCGGATCTCCTCTGCCATCGTACTTCCTTCCGCATTATCCTTTAATGTCTCTGAACCTAACCGTAATTAGGTGTCGACATAGTGGTTGTGATGAACCTGCAATAATTAATTAATGAAAACACACGAGATAGCAGAAATAACATAACTCAGAATCACTTTTATATTGATCAATGGCCACTTCGAGGGGGAAACCTCCTTTGAGCAAGCTCAATACAACTAACTTCATGGTACCTTCATTGGTCTAAACACAAACTTATATACTAAGTCTAGGCACCAATACCATGAGTCAATACCATGTGTCAATACAAACCATGGGCCAATACAAAATATGGATCAACAATTACTACGGGACGACTTACAAAGCATATACGTCCAACAACAATAATACAAACTATGGATCAACAAATACTACGGGATGACTTACAAAGCATATGCGTCCAACAACAATATACTAACAAAGTAAATAGAAGGGTTGACATGGATTCCTAACATACCCTCTCCCTTAGAAAAATCTTTGTCCTCAAAGCTTTAGATGTGGAAATTGATGCAGAATCTGAAGGAGTGGTTCCCCTGTAGCATCCTCGGGTTGCATTCCGTCCCACTAACGCCTTTTGAGTTTCAGGGAGGATTGCTTGGAAGGATATAGACAAAGAATGACCATATCAACTGCGTGAAAAGTGCACTTAGAACGGTGCTGCTCGGCTTGTTGTTTCAATCGAATTCTTGCCATGTGAAGATTGTCCTGTAGAATGAGAAGAATTTGATCGCGGTTTCGAAGAACCGGGTCAATTTCCTGAACTGGGGAGTTGCTGAGCATGTATGGAAGAAGAACTAGCGGTGCATATGCATAAACTGCTTCATATGGTGTCCTTTTAGATGTGGTATTGTACCACTGGAGCGCTTCTAGTAAATCCATAGAAATAGGTGTCCACATCTGTGTACGGATGGGAAAGGGTTCGAGCAGTCCCAAAAGGAGTGTCATTTCACCCTTGTTGACCTAGAAAGTATCACACTCAACCACCATCTGGTGAATTTTCATTTTCAGTCCTTGCCAAAATAAGTTACATTGTTCCCGGTCATAGGTTTTGAGGAACCTCGAGTTCCCTGCCAATGAAGAAGCATGGAGTTCATAGAAGAGATAGCCCTGTTGAACAGATTGCAACCAATTTGGAACAAGCAGAGAAATAGATATAAGAGAAGCTGGGTCATCAAATTGGCGAGAAGGAGCATCTGCCACAATATTATCCTTACCCTTCTTGTCAGTGATCGCATAGTCATAACCCATGAGTTGGATAACCCATTTCTGGTTTGCTGGTGAGGAGACCCGTTGTTCCAGAAAATGTTCCAGACTCTGGAGATCAGTCTTGATGCAGAAATAATTTCCTAATAGGGATGGCTGCCACTTCTGTACTGCATGCAAAATAGCCATCATTTCCTGCTGAGATGTAGATGCGGTTAAATGCTTACCGGAAAGGTCTCTTGAAGGCGACAAGCCCATAGGTGCAAAAAAGACACCTGTATATCTATCCAAGGAAGTAGTGGAGACCGTTGGTGGGTGCATCTGAATGGAATGGAGTTGAGTGATCAAACCATGTGAATTCTTCTTAAGGATCTTTTCCAGGCGATGTGAACAGATGATGCAAAGAGATCCTAGTTGTAAGCCCATAAATTTGTGTTGTGTCCCATTGACTGAAAACTGCATCCAAAGTTCAACAAAATCCCATAAGATGGGGCCAAGTGTGTGTAACCATTGAACGCCCAAAACCACATCACATCCGCCTAAGGACAAGGCAAACATGTCAGAGTGTAGGTTATAATCTTCCATAGAGATAAGCACATTGTGACACTTTCCCTTGCAAGGTAAGGTGCCCCCATTGGCAACCATGACTTCAAAGTTGGAGCAAGGATGGACAAAACAATCAGCATGTTTGGCGATCCGAGGGTCAATGAAGTTATGAGTGCTACCAGAATCAATGAGTATTGTAAGAGGAAGCTTCTTGAAGTAACCTCTGACCCGCATTGTTTGGGGGGTGGTGATGCTGGATAAAGCATGGAGAGATATCTCTCGGTGGTCTTCCTGATATGGGAAGTCAAGAGGCGGCTCCTGAATGTCAACCTGATCATCCGATGTATCTAGAGCTTCTTCATCAACTTCATAGGCGGGCAGAGAATCCACATCCAAGAGATAGAGCTTTTGTTGAACACATCGATGTCCTCGAGCGAATTTTTCATCACAATTATAACAAAGCCATTTTTCTCTGTGTGCCTGCATCTCTGTTTCGGACAAATGCTTGATAGGAGTTGGTCGAGGCACTGGCGAGATGAGGGGTCATTGAGAACCCATATTTTGGAATGGAACAAAAGTGGGTTTGGAGCACTGTTGGGCGGCAATCTTGTCTTCTGCCAACTTAGCCAACCCTAGGACTTCCATCATTGTGTTGGGACAAAACATTTTAACCTCTGACTGGATTTAATCCTTAAGACCACTGATAAAACAACTCCTGTAGAATTCATCAGACAATCCTTCTGTGTGATTGGCTAGTTTCTCAAATTCTTTATGATACTCTCTCATAGTGCCATTTTGATGAATTTTAGTGAGTGCTCCAGTGAAGTTGTCAAAAGAACTAGGACCAAATCGTTGCAAAAGGAGTTGGAAAAAATTTGTCCATTTTTGCTCGTCATGAGCCTTGATGTACCAACGGTACCATTGAAGGGCTTCCTGTTCCAAATGAAAGGATGCTAGTGGAATTTTTTGGACATCAAAAGTAAAATGCAGATTGAAATACTGTTCTGCATGATAGATCCATCCAGTCGGATCAGTACCATTGAAGTAAGGAAATTCAAGCTTCGGACCACGGAATTGCTGGAAGAAGAGAACCCATTGGCTACAAAAGATTCTTGCTGTCGGTTATTGTTCATGGCTGAATGCTGAAGATGGAGGCTACGAAATTTTTCATCCAGATCTTAGATTTTGGTTTGGATGGCTGCAAGTGCTTCCTCCATGGTTTTTGCTCCTGCGCAGGTGACAACCATAACTAGGAGTTTTTTTTTTTGGGTGGGGGGGGGTCAATGGATAGAAAAACACAAGCAAAATCTTATTTAGTAAAGGGAAATTTGGATTTGGGAAAAATGCGGAGGGGTAATTGGGGTTTGACTAGGTTTTGGACACTTTCTGATGGACAGGGTAGCAAAAAATGGGGATTTCAGAAGCGGGGTGAAAGAATGAGAAAATTTGTCCAAGAGGGACAAAGAAGCAGAAATGGGGAGTGAACACGGTGGAAAAATTTGGAGTTGAGTGGGTGAAAAATTGAAGAAGTTATTGCAAACCCTAAAAATAGACAAATGTGGAATTTATGGCTTTGGGAAATGGAATTTGGGATAGGGTCCTCAAGAACGAAATATGCAGAATCGGATTACAGGGGTGTCAGGGAAGTTTCAAGGGAAATGGAGAGAAAGCAAGGGAGATATGGATATGCAACGATGCTTAAGGGATCTGAATTAGATAGATCTACAATGGTGCGAAAGTGATCGGAAACAGAGGGATCTGAAAACGACTGGATCTGAAATAGATCTGAAACGGCTGGATCTGAAACTATGTGGAAGTGATCGGCAATAGTTCAACTAAAAATAGATATGGACCCCAGGTATGTTCAGCTTCCTATCGGTTCACGAGATTCACTTAGCCATCAATGCTGTCTGACAGCTTGTGTATTGGGGAAATACCCCTCACTCCATGACTCAAGTAAAACTGATAACCACTTTGCCACAAACAACAGCTCTTGATTTACCTCACAGGTGGGAACTAGTCAATCAGGTAGGGGTCGTTGCCCTTTTCACTGGCAGGTCCTCTCAATGGGCGAGCTACTTTGGGGTTCCTGTGGTACTCCTCACAATGAGTTTTAGGGCTTATGCCCAAGTACTTCCCACAGTTAAGCAGACAAGGATTATTCCTAGATCCGAAGCTGCAACAGAGGCGAAAAAAAATTTGGCAAAAATTTCACCCAGCGAGCCCAAGAAAGTGCTCTGATACCAGATGTGATGAACCAACAATAATTAATTAATGAAAACACATGAGATAGTATAAATAACAGAACTTATAATCACTTTTATATTGATCGCAGGCCACTTCGAGGGGGCAACCTCCTTTGAGCAAGCTCAATACAAATAACTTCACGGTACCTTCATTGGTCTAAACACAAACTTATATACTAAGTCTAGGCGCCAATACCATGGGTCAATACCATGTGTCAATACAAACCATGGGCCAATGCAAAATATGGATCAACAATTACTATGGGACGACTTACAAAGCATATGCGTCCAACAACAATAATACAAACTATGGATCAACAAATACTACAGGACGAATTACAAAGCATATGCGTCCAAAAACAATATACTAACAAAGTAAATAGAAGGGTTGACATGGGTTCCTAACAGTGGCCAGTTAGTTATTGTGGTCTTGTGCGTCGCCCACCATGATGCTGGTGTATCATTCAGGGTTTCCTCCAAGGCCAATAGTCGCTGTGGTTATGCCACATTTTCTTCAAATTCAGTAATAAATGCAACCAAGTTGGGAAATCCCTCATACGTTAGTATATCGCACTCTTATGTAGATATCGATCGCAGCGACTGAGTGATCCATGCACACCTCCTAAACGATACTTCATGCAGTTGATTCTGCCAATTTTCAAGTGCTTCGTTTGAATCTGATGACGCCAAACTGCTACTGCACCACCCTAACTCTCCATCGGTAGTAGGGTTGATGTAGTCTTAAGAGATGTTGTAAATATTGTCCCATCCCTTAGTGAATTCATCCCTTGTTGGCTGAAAATATCTTTTCCCTTCCGCGGGGTCAAGAGGTGCGACTACGCTTATCTCACGGTTCTCGAACGACATAGTTCTTTCCTTGAAGTTGATAATATCCTGATTATCCATCGCTTAGTCTATCCCTAGTAGCACTGGATAGGGGCTTGTGTTGTCAACAATCTGGATCACATCAAAATCTGCATATGTTTTGAGTCCCTCGATCTCAATGGGGACCCAACATAGTTGACTAATCAGGGTGACCTTACTTTGGTTTGCTATTCGAATTTGTATAGTTGGGACCAAGCCAACTATGGAGGAAACAAAAAATGAAATTTCCAAGTTGGAGGACTATCATGTTGCAATAATTCAAGGATGTGTTTCCTGATGAGATTCCAGGACTTCCTCCAAAGAGGGTCATTGATTTTACAATTGACCTCATGCCAGAAGCTGCACCAGTGTCCAAGACACCCTACAAGATACGTACACTGGAATTGCTAGAATTGAAAATCCAATTACAATAGTGGTTGGGAAATAAATATATCAGGACAAGCGTTTCCCCATAAGGAGCACCTGTGGTATTTGTGAAAAAGAAATATGGAACACTCAGGTTATGTATTGACTACAGGAAGTTGAACAAATTCACTGTGAAGAATGTTAATTTTTTATCTTAATACAGAATTATATTAGTACTTGAAATCAAATGAATAATCCACAAGCATAATAATTCACATGAGACACATTATTTGCTTTGGGTAAACCCTCTAGTACATGAGGGAGAAAACCCTAGAAAAATATTCCTTAGAATATTGATAGATCACGTGGAATGTCTTTACAATGAGAAGATTACATCAAGCACCCCTGATGCATTATCAAAGAGAAATACCAAAAACCCTTTGTGCAATCACAGATCAAGAGAGAAGATGGAAGAATGGAACTATGGATCAACAAATACTATGGCATGATTTTCAAAGCATATGCACCAAAAAACAATAATACAAACTATGGATCAACAAATACTATGGGACGGCTTACGAAGCATATGTGTCCAACAACAATATACTAACAAAGTAAAGAAAAGGGTTGACATGGTTCCTACCATCCTCTCCCCCTTAGAAAAATCTTTGTCCTCAAAGCTTTAGATGTGGAAATTGTTGCTGAATTTGAAGGAGTGGTTCCCATGTAGCATCCTCTGGTTGCATTCTATGCCATGGAATTAAGAACTCTGTGATAGAGCGAGAGAGAATCTGACAAGTGCGTCTATTGAGGATGGCCTCCAGATCCAAAAGGATGTATCATTCATTATCCAGGTTTGGTAAAATAGTTTTTCCTCTGATGTTGGTGTTAAGAACTTTCTTCAGACAAGAGACATGAAATACTGGATGAATGCGGGAAGAAGGAGGAAGTTTCAATTTATAAGAATCGGACCCAATCTTATAAAGAATCCTATATGGCCCATAGAAATTTGGAGCGAGCTTATGATTCCCTTTGAGTTTCAGGGAGGATTTCTTGTAAGGATGGAGACGAAGAAAAACCATATCACCTCCTTGAAAAGTGCACTCAGAATGGTGTTGATCAGCTTGTTGCTTCATGCAATTTCTTTCCATGTGAAGATTGTCTCGCAAAATGCGAAGAATCTGATTGTGGTTTCGAAGGACCGTGTCGACTGCCTGAACTGGTGAACTGCTGGGGGTGTATGGAAGAAGAACTGGCGGTGCCTGACCATAGACTGCTTCATATGGAGCCATTTTAGAAGTAGTGTGGTAAGAGGTATTACACCACCATTCAGCGAGAGGGAGCCACTTTTCCCACTGATGTTGTTGTTCAGAGGTGAAGCAACGAAGATAAGTTTCCAAGCATTTATTGATAATTTAAGTATGACCATCTATTTGTGGGTGATACCCTGAACTCATCATTAGTTTGGTGCCAGTGTGGCGAAATAGTTCTGTCCAAAAATGACTAGTAAAAGTCACATGACGATCCGAGACAATGGAAGAAGGGATTCCATGAAGATGAAAGATATGGTCCAGGAAAATTTGAGCGACTGAGGAGGCTATATAGGGATATTTGAGAGCACAAAAATGACTATATTTGGAGAGGCGATGAACCACAACCAAAAGCATGGATCCCTTCAATAACATTCATAGAAATATCTGTCCAAATCCATGTAGGGATGGGAAAGGGTTCGAGCAATCCCGGAAGGAGCTTCGTTTCACCCTTATTGCACTAGCAGGTATCGCATTCAGCCACCATCTGTTGAATTTTCCTTTTCATTCCCTGCCAAAAGATGTTACGTCACTCCCGCTCATATGTTTTGAGGAACCCAGAGTGCCCTACCGATGGAGAAGCATGGAGTTCATAGAAGACATCCTCTTGAATATCTGTGCTCTGGGAAAGCACCAGACGACCCTTGTATCTTAAGGAAGCACCATCCCAAGAGTAATGTGGTACAACAAAAAGGTTTTTGGGCAAGCATTGGATGATGTTGGCCTAATTTTATGACCTAGCCAACTTAAGGAAATCAAACCCACACAGATTGCTTAAGGTAGCTATCGGTATGTTTGATATAATTTGATCTCACAGGTTATGGTCTCCTGCTACCAGTTAAATTTATTCTCTTAAGGAGAACCTGCAAAATTTAACAAAAATGTAATTCTAAGCTAATCTATTGTTTATGAAATGAATCCTAAATCTAATCACTAAATGAAAAACTAATCTAATGTGCTTTCTTAAGGAAAGTCTTCTGTTTTGTTTGTGTTTTTTGGATTTTGAATCTAATGACTATTTCGGAAGAATTAATAAAAATAATCTAAATGGAAAATTAACTAAAATATTTAATCTGGAAATTAAACAAAACTCATTAGCTATTTTAGTCTGACCTATCTCAACTGAGAGCGATTTTAAAAGCTAAATTTAATCATTAACTAATTGTCTAAAAAAAATAAGAGAATCAAATATGATAACAACAGAGATAGAAATTCATCAATCATCCATCATAACAATACTCTGCATATATATGTATGTCCACATAGAAGGATAAAACAGAAAACTGTTTTTATCAACTATGATATTCAATTAGTTAATAACTAAAACTGCAATACTCAAATATTTGAAGAGGAAAATAATACTCAGTATGAAAGCATCATACAAATATGAATGCTAACAGTCCCAAGTATATACTGTATCATTAATAGATTCCTATCACCAAAAGCATATCAAATGATAAGATGCAGTAATGATTAATTCAAATAAAGGTACTGTGCAAATAGAGTAACATAAAATGACGCATAAAATCACACAGAGGTAAAATTGTATAAGTATAAAATTGAGCAAATGATATATTAAAATCAGTATTAATTTTTCATAAACTGTAATCAAAACATTGATACAAGTTTAGAACTCTAGCACTAATCATCCACGGAGAAATCCAGCAGAGTAATCAAAACTAGCAGAAAAGTATGACTTCAATAAGCATTTCTTTTGTACTCCATCGACCCTAATACAATCTGTCTTCCTAGCTTTTATCTCCAAAGTGTAATGCCCCTAGAATGACTGTGGACCTTAAGGGCACATGTCGAGTGACCCGGCTGAACAACTTCGATATAATGGTCTCGTGAGCCTTGTTATGTCTTAAATGATTGAGGAAAACCTAAAGATGGGAATGACGACAATAATTGATAAATGAATTAAGGAATTAAATTATACGTGTGGAGTGGGATAATTGATTGATTACGTCTTGCTTAATGATTAGCACTGATTGATCAAGTCAAAGTGGAGTAGGACAGTTACAGTCCTAGCTTTGTGACTTGGGAGGACGCAACTGAGATGCGTCATAACTTTCCATTTTTATTCTGAACTACGGGACGAAGTTCTAAATAAGTAGGGGTGTATGTATTGCCCCTAGACTACTGTAGACATTGAGGGCACCTGCTGAGTCACCCGAATGTTTGAAACATTAATAAAATAACCCTATGATTTTATTTTGAGTATTTTTATGATTACGATTGATTGATATATGTGCATTTGGGTAGTTATTGTGAATGGACGATTTCATGTTGTTTAACGATTAACTTTGATATGAAAATTTTACATATGAATGATGCTTAACGACCAGCTGTGCAATAGATTATGTGATTAGACGAATGAGTAATGATTGAGTAAATTATAGATGCTTAATAAAGCAGCATATCTATAAATCAAATTGTGATTATTGAGGACAATGCTACTAATTTACGTTTGTGAGAAATGTGTGTAGCGATAGGTGAAAGGGTTCACCGACAGACACACAAAGGAATATGAAGGGTCGTAGAGTACGGGTAAATCACACAAAGGGAGAGAGATGACGATGTCGACTTCCGACGGAATACCACGCTTGAGCAGATAAGCACTGATCCGCTTGCTCAAGAGGAAAGCGTGAGGGCGTACGAGATGGGCCACGACGGAGCTGGTCACGTACGAGTTGGGGGACGCGGAGTGAGAACGGACTCACTCCTCAGTGCCATTAGTCCCTAATAGCATGTAGACTGAGGATGGAAGGTAACGGCTCCTGAAATCCCTACATGAAGTTCCCGCAAGTCAAAACGAAAGGATGACGGCAGAAGGGCCTGACAGGATGATTGCTAAACTTAACTGCATTGAAACGTATAAGTTTGCACCTAGAACATTACTTAGAAATGCATTTGAGTACTTTAGGCATTTGCACATAAATGATTACCTTGGAATTTAAATAATATTAAGTGTTATTTAGGCATTTGCACATGAAAGGATATTTCTAATTATTTAAAAATATTAAAAATATTTATTTAGGAGCAAAATGGAATCCTAGGCATTGACACCTAGTCAACTCCACTTACACCACAAATCTAGGATTTAAGTGAAATATCTAGGGGACAAACATGAGCAAACTTAGGGATGTTGATGCATCTCCTAGAGAAACTAACACATGGATGGGTGAGTTTTATTAATTTATTAATTTAATAAAATTAATTTTTTTTTTGAAGCGACATGTGTTGCATGAGATTTTCCTTTATAAGGAAGGCATTGGGAATGGGTAAAGGACCCAGACCCCGGATGACTATCGTAATTTTGAGTTACCTCATGAATTGCTGCTATTGAGGGTTTGGCTGGAAATCTTGGTGGGGGGGAAACCCAAGCTGGGTTTCTTGGTTATTGTGTGTGAGATCTACGACCCAAAGCTCGGGGGAGGCCATGCGACTGAAAGCATGAGCCTATGGTTGGGTGGCGAAGCTAACGGTTGCTTCGCCTATGGTTAAACGAGCTTTGCTGGAGGGATCCTACGGAAGACGCAGATGGCAGTGGACAAGATGGTATCAGAGACAGGTTATGGTTTGTTTTAATTTGCTAAGTTATTCATGTATTTAGTTTATTTATCTAGTCATTGTGCTTTCTAATCTCTTGTGTATTAAGTGGTTGAGTTTCAGGTTAAGCATGAAGGCCCCTACAGGAGGGGCACTACATTTGGTATCAGAGCTGGTCGAGCCTTGAGGGCACCGGATTCATATTTTTTTTAATCAAGGTTTGCGGTAAAATCGAGAAGACTCGGGAGAGATCAACGGAAACGACCGAATCATAAATTAGTCGGTGGCAGCTGGACCAACCGTCGAAACAGGTTACCCCTCTTAAATTACTATTTAAAATATTTTTATAGATCATTAAGCTCCGGTGAAGATAGGCAACCTGCACTCTCCCCTATAATTTACTGTACACTCTTATGAGGAATCCAAGTTATATTTTTTTTACTGTTTTAAATATTTTGATAGATCATCTAGGTTCCGGTGGAGAGAGGCGATCTACTCTTTGCCAATACGTATGCCCAGATCTGGTAACTGTATAGAATGGGTCAACTGTTTATTGAATTCTGAGACCCATCTATATTGCAGCCCCTATGATCTCGTTGACTATTTTTACTCATTGAAAGGAACAACCAGCCTCTGCCTAATATTGGTATTTCTATTCTAGATATGTTTTAACAATGTGAAAGATAGATAAATTTTTACCTGTGGATTTATTTCTGTTCCATATCTGTTTTAACAATGCGAAAGATAGATAATTTTTTTTACCTGTGGATTTATTTCTATTCCAGATCTGTTTTAACAATGCGAAAGATAGATAATTTTTTACCTGTGGATTTATTTCTATTCCAGATCTGTTTTAACAATGTGAAAGATAGATAAATTTTTACCTATGGATTTATTTCTATTCCAGATCTATTTTAACCATGCGAAAGATAGCTAAATTTTTACCTGTGGATTTATTTTATTCCATATGTGTTTTAACCATGCGAAAGATAGCTAAATTTCTACTTATATATTCATTTCTATTCCAGATCTATTATAACCATACTGAAAATAAATCGATTTCTACCTGTGGATCAATTTCCATTTCAGATATGTTTTATCCATGCTAAGAATGAATAGATCTCTTCCTATGATCAAGCTCCATTCCAAATCTGCCTAACCATCCTGTACAATGATTCGATCTCTGCTAAAATTCAATTTGAGATATAAAGAAGCATTGATATCCTTATACGCGCATTAACCTTTGTATTTATATTTTTCGCTGCAAGTTATGATCATAATCATAATCACTCTGCATTCTCATCTTGCAAGTTAATCATATAGAACCACTCTGCCTTTCCAGATATCTTTCTCTGTACAAGTTAATCACTAGAATTTATGGTTAAAATCGTAATCACTCTGTGTATTTATCTTTCTCGGTATAAGTTAATTGCCAGCAAATTATGGTCCACCACCCTGCGATTCTCATTTGCAAACTAATCATCAGAAATACATGACCCCTATCATATTTGAGTCATTTCTGTGTTTCATAAACGAATTCATCAGTAATCCTATACGATTGATTATTCTGGGAAACTGAATCCTATACGATTGGTTATTCTGGGAAACTGTGTTTTTGTATGGAATTCCAGATTAAATTCATAAATGAATTCGTCAATAATATTATAGGATTTGAATGTATTTATTCTATGCAATTGTGCTTTAAATTTCTGGTAGAACAGATCAAACCCCATTTGATCCACTTCCATCTGCATCTTGTTATCATATTTGATTCCTCTGAGAGCTGTGTACTTTAAATTATAGAAGAATAGATCAAGCTCAATCGGATCAATCCCATGAGAAGCTAATCATGCCGCAAACCTCGGTCGAAGCTTGTTGTAACTGAAACCTCACTTAGCCAAGTGACTCATTCTAGTAGCACCTAGATTTCTATTGGTTAGCACACCATTTGCGGGATGTTACTTGTAGTTAGATCGGGTTTCCTTGGGTACTATGTCACATTTATGATCCCTGCAGTATTAAACGACTTATTACCCAGTTCAAAGACAATTATACTCCAAGCGCCCATGCCGCCATTAGATCTAATTTTGATATGATGATTCAGTGTAAATGGCAGAGTCAATAATTAGCTGAAGCGATCATTTAGATCAAGCAGTGACTTGCGACAGCCTGAAGGTTGAGACCATAGTAACCCTTGAGTTTTCACCTTAAACATTTAAGAATTATGATGATCTTATGCCTTATTTGACAAATTTTTGGTTTAGTTTTCTTTTATTTATTCTTTTATGAAGCCGATCTGTGTGATACCAAGTGATTTTAAGAATTCTGTCGACCACCGTTAATTTCTTGCAGAAAGGCACGAATTTATAGAGAGGGGAACCTCTACTTCTCCCGGCTCGCATGTGGATTCTCGGTCAAACCTGAGTCTTAGCTTTTGTTTATTATCATCTAACTTATAGTTCATCGTTCATTGACTATTGCAATACCTACTTTCTGGATGGACATAACAAGAAGAGTTATAATTAGGGAATAAAATATAACCACTTTTCTTGGATGCGATTGTGGAATAATATCGGGAAATTGGGCGTATCCATTTGCAGTCTCATTAAAGATTAGGTATGTTATCTACATTCTAATTGTAAGATTTGTTTCTTGATCCAACCGTGACACATGAATGTTTGGGATTAGATCGTAATTATCAATTGTTAGTGACCGTATATCCCATCTCTTAACTAGCGTTCACTGGAATGAACTTTATTATGAATGCCTTAATTATATAACTATGTGTATGCTGAACGAATTATTTATGAGAATAAAGTTATGTATTTACATGCATATTTAGTTATGTAATCATATGTCATTTTAGATAATGTATGTAGCCGTCTATAAATTTTAACTAAGAAGTGAAGGTTAAGATGTGTCTCATTGCATCAATAATGAAATAAATAAAAAAAGGTTGTATTTGATACGCAAATATGGAAGTGTATGTCTACATAGAAGTTAGTGAGGAATACGCAAATATGGAAGTGTATGTCTACATAGAAGTTAGTGAGGAATATATTGATACACACCATGATTAATTTCAAAAAACAAATGCAAGTGTGCGTGTTGTTACCTCAAGGAGCAAATTGAAAGAATAGGTAGAGTGTGCTAGTCTCAAGGATAAATGATGTTGTATTGTAGAAATTATTCATATTTTATACTTTAACATTTCTATGAAGGATAAGTCAATAGTATTAATAATCCATGATAATTGTTTTGTACTTTATGATTAATGGCATTGTATATAACTAATTCTTATATTTTAAAAGGAAAGGAGGGGGTTAAGCATTGAAAGTTGTAAGTAATTTTATGCAAGGCAGCTTAGGATAGTGAATTTGATAATTGCTTGAATACAAATTTTGTTTTAGATATCATATATGTAAAATTGCTAATTTTGAGATGACAATGGGATAGTTGTCCTTTAGATTTAATGGTCATAAAGGTAAGTCAATTGTATGGATAAATATAGTCCTTATATATCAAGGGTTATTTTAGAATAAGTGTGTAGTGAAGTTTTATATATGACAAACAAAGATAACTCAATTAAAGTTGGGTTAATAAGTGCTTTTAGATATGATGATTAGAGGAAAATTAATAAGTTTTATTTACAAAGGGAGCTAGAAAGAAGAATTATTCTTATATTGATATCATAGGAATAAATTATAAGGGAATACCCTAATAGTTAAACTTAAAAAGTTAGTTGAGAAAATGTTTAGAAATTTTGATGATTATGACTATGAAAGAAATTAGTGGGCTTATATATCTATATCTATATATGCGGGTTGATTTTATGAAGATAATTTTATATACGTTATATATATGATTATTTTTAGGAAAGGAATTTTATGTGTCAATCTATGTATGGAATTTTATAGATATATATAGAGTATATATTTCTAAGTATATATTAAGTGCTATTGTATTGAGATTATTATAAAAGAAAACTTGATTTATTTATGACCAATCGATAGAATCATGATTGAGGTGTAATTGTTATGTGTGTGTTTAATGGTTAATACTAAAAATAGAGATTTATACGGTAATCAACCATGGTTATTGTAGATAGCTACTATTGTTCATGAAATTATAGGTTATGTTTGAATAGACTTATGAACCTTCTAGTCGAAGTAGGAGATGCATAAATGACTTGGTAATGATCAATTATAACTCGGAAGACCTACCAACGGAACATACATAAGAAGATATGATGAAAGGGTAGAGATTTTCTACTTATAAATTAAATAGTGGTGTTTTAAACTAAATGAAGATTTATTAGGTACATTAAAAGCAATTTTATGTGTCTATTACATGGGGATTCAAGGACCTTGTGAAAAGTAAAGGAAAGCATGAATCTAAGTTAGGACATTTAAAACTTTTCCTACATAACCATGATAAGAAGACAAGTGGATGAATATATTGGGTGGATTTACGAAATGATGGGAAATTGATAAATTTTAACTGACAAGACACCAAGATACTTAAATGGAAGAGACTTTAAGAGATTGTCGAGGGAGAAAAATAGACATAAAATATGAAAACGAGATATCAGTGTGATCAGTATGATGAGCTGAACTCAATGACATGCATTTTGCATTATGACAAAACCATTTATGAAAAACTCTGGACTACGAACTTGAAATTTAACCATGGTATCGAAATGGTCAAATGAAGACAATGTTTCGTAAAAAGAAGTATGGAGACGATTAGCATAATAAACCAAACACAATAAAGCTAACATTGGGTCATGATCAAACTTGATGAAATGACAATTAACCCTCAAGATGGAACTCAATGGGGTTAAGAAAACACACATTATAAAATTGATGAAACTAACGAAGTGGTCTTATGGCAACATGAATGATGAAATGAGGTAAGGATGAGATAATATCATTAACCTCGAGTAATGACATTGATGAAAGGAATAAGAGATCAATTTTGATATGTTCGACTAAGTCACTAAGTCTCGATGCCTCGAATCCTGCTGAATTGAGAATTGGTTTCTGAGTATTTGAGGGTCTCTCATGATTTGTTAAATCCGTGATTATAACTTACCTATTTTTATTTGATTGAATACTTTATGATGCTTACCTTCTCGTCTTGGAGGGAGGATAACCAGATAGATTTAAATCCTTGCTTGGATTTGTTATGTTTTGATAAAATTTTGGTGGTTGTTGATGCATTGCAGCTTGTCGAAAATTTGGACATCATGGACCTTCGTGAATGAATAAAAAATATAGAAAATCTAGTTGGAACTGACAATTATGGAATGTATTATCGGATTGATATGATACAAAGTTACGATTAAGTTCCTAAGGGTGTATTGTAACCATACTAGATGATATTGGAGCTAATGACTTTAAGCACTTATGCTTATAGCCATGATTATTGGAGAAAACTAGAATACAATGACATGGGGATGATAATATAAAAACAAGATAACGCCTAGCATCGAAAGTACAAGAAAAAAAATTAACTTCGAGACGAAGTTCTATTTAGGACAGGGTGTATGTAATGCCCCTAGAATGACTGTGGACCTTAAGGGCACCTGTCGAGTGACCCGGCTAAACAACTTTGATATAATGGTCTCTTGAGCCTTGTTATGTCTCAAATGATTGAGGAAAACCTGAAGATGGGAATGACGACAATAATTGATAAATGAATTAAGGAATTAAATTATACGTGTGGAGTGGGATAATTGATTGATTACATCTTGCGTAATGATTAGCCCTGATTGATCAAGTCAAAGTGTAGTAGGACAATTACAGTCCTAGCTCTGCGACTTGGGAGGACGCAACTGAGATGCGTCATAACTTTCCATTTTTATTCTGAACTTCGGGACGAAGTTCTAAATAAGTAGGGGTGCATGTAGTGCCCCTAGACTGCTGTAGACATTGAGGGCACCTGCTGAGTCACCCGAATGTTTGAAACATTAATAAAATAACCCTATGATTTTATTTTGAGTATATTTATGATTACGATTGATTGATATATGTGCATTTGGGTAGTTATTGTGAATGGACGATTTCATGTTGTTTAACGATTAACTTTGATATGAAAATTTTACATATGAATGATGCTTAACGACCAGCTATGCAATAGATTATGTGATTAGACGAATGAGTAATGATTGAGTAAATTATACATGTTTAATGAAGCAGCATATTTATAAATCAAATTGTGATTATTGAGGACAATGCTACTAATTTACGTTTGTGAGAAATGTGTGTAGCGATAGGTGAAAGGGTTTACCGATGGACACACAAAGGAATATGAAGGGTCATAGAGTACGGGTAAATCACACACAGGGAGAGCGATGACGATGTCGACTTCCGACGGAATACCACGCTTGAGCAGATAAGCACTGATCCGCTTGCTCAAGAGGAAACGTGAGGGCGTACGAGATGGGCCACGACGGAGCTGGTCACGTACGAGTTGGGGGCGCGCAGTGAGAACGGACTCACTCGTCAGTGCCATTAGTCCCTAATAGCGTGTAGACTGAGGATGGTAGGTAATGGCTCCTGAAATCCCTACATGAAGTTCCCGCAAGTCAAAACGAAAGGATGACGGCAGAAGGGCCCAACGGTGCGGTACCCTACCGAGAACGGAAAGAGTGGACGCAAGGACCCAACGATGTGGTACCTTGCCAAGGAATGGAAACTACAGATGACTGGACCCGATGGAGTGGTTCCATGTTGGGAAAATGAAATTAAGGGACGAGGAGGCCCAACGGCGCGGCACCGGGGTCCTAGTAAAAGTTGATTGCTAAACTTAACTGCATTGAAACGTATAAGTTTGCACCTAGAACATTACTTAGAAATGCATTTGAGTACTTTAGGCATTTGCACATAAATGATTACCTTGGAATTTAAATAATAATAAGTGTTATTTAGGCATTTGCACATGAAAGGATATTTCTAATTATTTAAAAATATTAAAAATATTTATTTAGGAGCAAAATGGAATCCTAGGCATTGACACCTAGTCAACTCCACCTACAGCACAAATCTAGGAGTTAAGTGAAATATCTAGGGGACAAACATGAGCAAACTTAGGGATGTTGGTGCATCTCCTAGAGAAACTGACACATGGATGGGTGAGTTTTATTAATTTATTAATTTAATAAAATGAATATTTTTTTTGAAGCGACATGTGTCGCATGAGATTTTCCTTTATAAGGAAGGCATTGGGAATGGGTAAAGGAACCAGACCCTGGATGACTATCGTAATTTTGAGTTACCTCATGACTTGCTGCTATTGAGGGTTTGGCTAGAAATCTTGGTGGGGGGGAAACCCAAGCTGGGTTTCTTGGTTATTGTGTGTGAGCTCTACGACCCAAAGCTCGGGGGAGGCCATGCGACTGAAAGCATGAGCCTATGATTGGGTGGCGAAGCTAACGGTTGCTTTGCCTATGGTTAAACGAGCTTTGCTGGAGGGATCCTTTGGAAGATGCAGATGACAGTGGACAAGATGGTATCAGAGACAGGTTATGGTTTGTTTTAATTTGCTAAGTTATTCATTGATTTAGTTTATTTATCTAGTCATTGTGCTTTCTAATCTCTTGTGTATCAAGTGGTTGAGTTTCAGGTTAAGCATGAAGGCCCCTACAGGAGCGGCACTACACAAAGCTACTAACTGCTTAGAGCCTTTTACGTAACAACTATTCTAAAAATAATCATTTGGATCTTAACAGCTGTTACATAAAAACAAACAAGAAGGTCTTGTCATTGTTCTGTTACATCAAATTCCTTCAAGAAAAAGGCACCTGGAATATTTGATCATCATATGAAATGATAGTTGTAATTGTCACTAGGATGATCAGTTTGCATTAACTTCTGTCTATAAGCATCGAGCAGTAGGTACAGCTGGCGTGTCTTCTCCAAATTGGTAGCCAAAATAGTTGTAACTACAACATCTTATCACAAAAATCCCGACTGTTGTAACATGTAACATTACTATTAATTCAACCAAAAATTGAACAACTTCCACCTGGCATGCATAATTGTTTTCGTGAATGTCCAGCTTCTAGAATATACTTTGTCTTTCTCTAACAAAATTTCCAACCTGTTCGTGATATATGTATACCTGAGACAGTCAACAATTAATTTATGTTAAGATAAATATAATAAGGAATAATACAAACTAATAACAATTTATCTATAGAATTTAAGATTCTAGAGTTATGTTTATTAAATTGTAGTATTACCTGCCAAAAATCAAAACAAAGCATATGTCAATTTCTAACTGCCCTTCTTGCTTCGGCCAGCCTAACCTTTAGTTCCAAGATCTTAAGTTTTTTCTCTTCAACTTGTTCAAGTAAATGTGTGTTTGTTATTATCACAGCGTTCCTGGCTTCCTTATACTTCTGTTTCCTCAAATTCGCCTTATGCCATCTTTCCACCAAGCTTAACACTTCAGCCCTGAATGTTTTAATCTCCTCATCCTTTGATATTACATTAGCCTTGCAATCTTTTAATTTTTCTCTTAACTGTGAGATCCTAGTCTCATACACTCTGTCAAGAATTTGCTTGAGTGTCTCTTCATCCCGATCAATATGGTCAACAAAATGAGGCGAATTTGGTTCTTTTTCATCTTGAACAGGTTGGGGCATATTTCCAAATGAAGGTTCTATTCCCGATTTGTTTGGATGATTTTATTGATAACTTCATATTTTGCCAACGGTGACTTAAGGTCATCAACACATGAAGCTTGTTCATTATCCTGAATGATCTCAGGAGTTGGAAGTGAGAAAACATCATCATTTTCAAGTTGAATAATGACAGGCTTACTGTTTTGTTGTGTTGTTACAGGAATAGAAAAGCTATCCATGCTTCGAGTGAACCTTCGGGGAACCTCTGCTACTACATTTGTTTGCTCAAACCTAACCTCATCGCTACAAACTTATGCTAACTTCTCAAGCTTATCAACACAAAGACCTTGAGTATTCTTCTGCTGAGAAATGAGGGTTTTAGCAACACCTTCATTATTGATCAATTCCTTCTCTGAATTGTTAACACCGGAATCCTCTAACATAACATCTGATTTCAATACTAAATTCTCAGAGACTGGAATCTTCTTTCATTTAGCCCGAGTCTTAGGTCTATCTAGTGGCCAGAATTCATTTTGTCCTAAATATTTCTCCATTAAAAACTGATCCCAGGTTCAGCCATCAAGAGATAATTGGTGTTTGATTAAAATTTTAATTAATCCATGATGAAAGAGACTTTGATCACGAAACTCCATTGTAATTTTGATTAGCCAAAGCCATCTTCTCTAAACTATGGAGTAGAAAAAAGGGCAAACTCATTTTATATCCTTTCAATCCCATTAGCAATCTAAGATGATAAAAGCGTACATGCGAAAATCGGCCATCACAGGTTATAAATGGGTCTATCAACCTAAATATAGGCATCCAATTGGGTTTCAAGAATTTTACTGGAAAGCCATGCCTGTCATTAAAATCTTTAGGTACATGTAAAAGAAACGTTTTCCATTTGTCTTTATACATTACGCCTTTCTTAAACCATTTTTCTCCATCTAAAGGTATCTTGGTTGCTTCAGCAATGAATTGCTCAAACAGGGTCAACTGTAAATCACCAATTTGTGCAATTTTTCCATTAAAAGACAGAGCGAATCTTCGTGTAACTTCCACATTATGGCCACTGAAGCTATCGAAGAATTTTCCCCAACCAATTTTATCAAAGAAACAGGCTGACTCAGGATCCCCAATAAGCCATTCTGAACCCTCTGGTTTGAATCTGCATAACGGTGCCATTTCTTCTTCCTGTGAATTTCTCTTGACTGGGAAACATAAGGTGAGGTAAAGACCGATGGAATAGGTATCCAGGATTTAACAGACATGATATCAATCTTTTACTTAACTCCATTGAAAACACTAGACTCGTGTTTCAAGCTGATAAACGCAGGCTTTCATACCAAAACCATCATATTGACACAGTGTGGAATGATCATAAGGTACTTGGGTATTAAATGAAATGATTTCGAATATGATGTTTGAACACAGCTATAAGCTGGATAATACCTTCATGCGATGTATCTCAAATCGATGTAACCAAAATGAGTTCGTGGCATACACCAAAACTTATGTTTCCAGGTTTTGATTGACACCTTGGCTATGTAAGGGTTGGATCTGTCAACTTGAAATTCCTACGAAATTACCAATAGTGATTATACTACTTCAAATCATCAATGATTTTGCATAATTCCAAAACATGGATCGTTGTTTAAACTCATTACAAAATATTAATGTCGTACTATGCAAATCTTTTCTAATTTTGATAGGAGTGCATCATATGAAGTAATTACACTTAGCCTTGATGAGATAAATCTTCGCATTGTGGAAACTAATGACCTATGGTTTCAAAAATCACAAATTAATGAATATAATATATCACACTCCCATAGGCTAAATTCACAATTCAAACTTCTAAATGTCATCCATTGAAAATATTATCATAACGACATTCATTCATCATTTGGATCAAACGTGAATTCTAATGTGACAAACATATTTACATGGAAAAATTGATTTATGAACAAGGTTAAAATATGATTTTCATAAGATAGGAATAATATTAATATCTACTAAGGGTTAAAAAGGTTTATGACACACAGTTAATTAACCCTAAGTAATATATATTATCATATGCTTAATCTTAGAAAAGCATATCTTAAGAAAAATAAGATAACAAAATAAAACAAGAAATGATAAAATCCAATGCAAACCATGAAATTAATTAATCAATGACTAGCATAGCATAAATATCATCATTTGAAGTGGGACTAAAAATTGTTCATATTTAACAGCTGCTTAGCCAAATAATTTTCAAACGATCATGAACTTGAATTAAATTCATTTCTTCAATTTGTTTTAATTATCAATTCCTTCCTTTAGAGAATACCTTAAGAAAGAAAAAATTCAAGGGATATCTCAGAATTAACTGTGATAAGTTATAAAAGGAATTGATCAATTTTATTGAATAGAACAGAAAAATTGAGAGGGTTGTTTCCTGCCAACAAATGGCGATCATCATTTTAAAAGCCGAAACCAACATAGTCTTAAAATTTCTTCAAAACAAATGAGAAAAACCTAATATAATCAAAATCAAAATCAAACAATATCTACGGATATTTTTCAGAGCCATGTTCATTTCTGTAGATAAAGATTTCATTATAGACAAACTAACAATTCCCTCATCAAAACAAAATACTTAGTATAAGGGAAATCTACATCATTGTATAAAAATGAACGTACTTATTTCTCTGAAAATTTTTCAAAACCTGCTCCAATTATAAATCCTTGTAGATTTTCCATTAAACATTAATTGAAGACTACTGTCCAGGAAAGGTAACCAAATAAGACAGTATCATTCACAAGTTTTATCAAAGATAAAAAGGGCGGCTCGTGATCAGACCTCATGTCCCTTGATCTTTTGATCAAGAGCCATCACCCTAGTGATTAGAAATGATGTTATCTTTAATACAACTGATGATCATGATTAGGCCGGCTCGTGATCAGACCTCCTATTCTCCAATTAAAATCTAACGTATGAAAGATAATTATGCAAGGATCAGATCAAAAATCTTAACAGATGAAAAGAAGACTTTTAAATAAATGACTAATGATGCAAATTAATAAAAAAATTCCCAAGTACTATGCCTTGAAAAAAAGAATTATCAGTCATCCTAATGTATAAGTATACAGATAATGAAAGATTAATCCTGATCATATGCGCAAACATCATTAATAAATGATCCAAATTAGATTCAAGAAAAACTGATAAATCCGACCAAATCTTGAAGACTTATCAAATTTCAACTATTTTTAAAATAAATGAACAAAACTAAATTTGAGTCCCCAGGGTTTATTTATATACAAATACCCCTCTCAAACAAAAATATCTACAAGTTTTTTTTTTTTTTTTTAACTGAAGTTATGTACAGAAAAATTGAAAAGAAATACTCACAACAAGATTTCCTTCAATTCTGTAAGGTTAGGAAATAAATTCTGAAATCAATTTTGAGGAAAAGTTTATAAAAAAATTTAAAATCAGAATTTGAATGAAGGTAAGATCAGGGATCGAGAAATGAGTCTGATTTGAAAGAATTTACAGAAAACCCTGAACAAACCAAATTTACAACAACTTGCTATAAATGAAAGAGAAACTGTACATTGCAGAAATCAACAAATCAATTCTTATGTAACTATTTACAACAACAAAAAAAACTTATGTACGGCAGCATCTACAGATTCAAAAACTGAAAAGATCAGAAAAAATACTTTTTCAACACCAACACATTTACAAGCAAAGTTTCAAGTTGGCCTTCCAAAGTTTGAAGTCGAAAAGTACTAGGACCTAGCTTTTCAGAAATAACGAATGGTCCTAACCAAAAACTCTGAAATTTCGTATGCTTACCTTTATCTTCGTGTGCCTTATCCCACTTAAGAACTAAGTCACCGACTTTAAATTCTCTGTTAGAACTAGAAGACTGATTGAACCAAGATTTGACTATCTGTTGGTGTTTAAAAAAATGATATTTAGCTTTGTCTCGTTCTTCTTCTAATTTTAAGAGAGTATTAATTATTTTCTCTAGTACTAGGCATTCCTCCTCTTTGACAGACTGTGCTAGCTGAAGAGAAGGTAAAAATAAATGTGGTGGTAAGATAGCTTCAGTTCCATAAAATAAAAAGAAAGGTGAATCCCAATAGAAGCTTTAGGGGTAACTCTGTCATCCCATAATGCATTGAATAAGGCTGTGTGCCAGTTACGATGGTGAATTGAAGCAGTTCTTTTCAAAATATTTAACAAGTTTTTGTTGGTTGATTCAGCTAAACCATTTTCGTGAGGATGGTAATTCGCAAAATATCTAACCCTTATTCCCTTTTCTAACGCAAATTGAGTTAATTCAATTGATGAAAAATAAGCTGCATTATCAAAAACCAGAGAGTCAGGAACACCAAATCGTGTAATAATAAAAGATTCAATAAATAGAATTACCTGATTAGTGTTGACTACTTTTAAGGGTACATCCTCGAACCATCGAGTAAAGTAATCAGTCGCTGTTATGATATACTTATGACGTAAAGATGAGGGTGGATTTATCGGACCAACAATATAAATTCCCCATTGTTGAAAAGGTCTCTCCACTTAAATAGGTTGTAAAGGAAAGGTAAAATTCTTTACTCGTCCTGCATAAATTTGACATTCTCGACACTTTCTTACGAAAGCATAAGCGTCTCTGAATAAAGTTGGCCAATAATATCTAGCCCTAATAATTTTATGAGCAGTAGTTTCTCCTCCAAAATGACCACCTGCATGGCCGGAATGTAACTCCTTCATGATTGTTTCAATTTCATCCTTGTCTAAACAATGAAGTAAGACACCATCTGAATTTTGCCTGAACAAAATTTTATCAATTAAAAGATAAGGTGTTGATTTCAATCTAAGTGCTCTTCTTTTCTTAGGTTCTAAATGACCAGGGGCAGTACCTGTTTCAAGAAGAGTTCTTAGATTTGAATACCAAGAATCTTGTGGTGGTGGATAAAAATAGAGTTCCTTAACTAGCAGGGTGTCATCAATGTTTATTTCAAAATCTTTGTTTGGCAAATGAGCTGCTTCTTCAGCCAGCATACATAACCCTTGACCTTTAACCACCGTTGAAGCTTTAATTTCTAGATCATAATCCTGAAGAGAAGTCATCCATGGTGCTCGTTTATCTCCTAAGTCTTTTTGAATTAACAGGTTCCTTACTGCAGGAAAAGATACAATCACCTTAGTTCTTGACTTAAGCAGGTATGGACGAAAATGTTTAACTGCTTTAAACACAGCAAAGGCTTGTTTATCAACTTCGTGATAATTTAATTCAGCAGCTTTGAAGTTTGAACTCATAAATGAAATTGACACTTCATTGTTCTGTTGGTTTAATTGAGTTAAAACTGCTGCGTATGAAATATCTGAAGCGAAAGTATACAAAATGAAATCTTTGCTAAAATATGGGCTAAGCAAACTGGGTGCTTATGAAATTGCCTCTAAAATTCGCTGAAATGATTCCTTTTCAATCAACCCCCAGTTGAAGATAGCATCTTTCTTTATCATTTTTTGTAATGGACGAACTATCTCTTAAAAACTAGGAATGAATCTCCTAACAAAATTGATTTTTCCAAGAAATGATTGCATTGCTTTCTTATTTGTGGGGAAAGTTATTTTTGCTATGGCCTGTGAACATTCCGAATCAATCATGATCCCATGTCTTGATACCACACATCCTAGCAAGATTCCTTGCGTAACAACAAAAATTGTCTTCTTAGCATTCAAAGATATTCCATATTTCCTACAACGTTCAATTACCTTTCTAAGGTGTGAAATATGATGAGACCTGTGTTTGGAAAACACTGTGACATCATCAGGGTATACAACTACTGAATTGTTGATCAGTCCTCTAAACGCAATATCCATTGCTCTTTGAAACGTTGCCCCAACATTAATTAACCCAAAAGGCATCTTACGATAAGCATAAGTTCCCCAAGGGGTCTTGAATGTTGTTTTAAGTTGATCATCAGGGGATACTAAAATCTGATTATACCCTGAGAAACCATCAAGTAATGACAGCATCTCAGAACCAGAAACTTTTTGTAAAATTTGTTCCATGGGAGGAACTAGATAATTGTCTTTTTCTGAGTCTCGATTTAAATTTCGAAAGTCAACACACAATCAAATATCACCCTTTTTTTTTCTTACTGGAACCAAATTTGCTACCCACTGAGTTTGTCTAATTGGAAAGATAATTTTGGCAGTTAAGATCTTATTAAGTTCTTTCTTAATGGTTGGTTCCAGATTAGGATGAAACTTCCTGAGTTTCTGCTGAGAAGGTTTGGTTGCTTTTTTGATAGGAATGATATGTTGCATGACTTGTGGATTATAGGTTTTTAAATCATCATATGTCCTTTCAAACACGTCCTTGAATTCTTTAAACAAATTAATGAATGCTGATTTTTCTGCAGGAGTGCAATCCATTCCTAAATTCACAATTTGTGGATTAGATTCAGTTCCTAAATTTATGGTTTCAAATCCCATTTGTGAATTGTTGGTTTTTCAATTGGGAACTGCTTTAAACTTATCATGCAAATCATAAAATTTCTCCAATTGCAAAACATTGTTAGGGATCGATTTTACCTTTTCCATAGCCTATTCGATTGAACAAATTTCATTTATTACCGTAAAATCATGCAAATTTTTGTCATGAGTTATTTCATCAATTGCAACATCCTTGAATGTATCTTCATTTGTCAAGAAATTCACAATCTGCGCATCATCATCAAAAAATCTCCAGTTAATTATATTATCTGGAATTGAAGGTCTAAAAATTAAATCAACATAAAAGAAATCTGAAGTGAATTTTTCAGACGGAATTAACTTTGAGGCGACATTAGCTAACAAGTCAGCTTCCTGATTTTGAAACCTAGGAATAGAATGAATGTTAAATGCTTAAAAATATGAAATTATATTCCATACCTCACGTTGATAGTTCTATAAATGTTTTGAGATACAATGTATGGAATTACGAACCTGTCTGATGACGATTTCAGAATCTCCATAGATGATCAAAGTCTTTATATCAAGATCTATTGCCTTTTTCAATCCTTGAATCAATGCTTCATATTCTACAATATTGTTTGTACATTCAAATTCTAACCTACAAGCTATACAAATCTTATTTCCCTTTGGATCAATTAAGAGGTAGCCAGCTCTTGCACCTTCCTTGGATTTTGATCCATCAAAATATAAAGTCCACGCTGAACTATCTGCAACAACCTTGCTTTCTACTATATGTACATAATTACTATTTGCACTATTTACAACATTTTTCAATGAAGAACTTTGCTGAATCGTAGTAACGTTCATAATTTCTGAGTGTAGTTTTTTATCAGCAAAATCAGATTTGTCAGATTCAAAATTCCCAACACCTTTGTGACTGTATGCTTCAAACACCTCTCCCTGCTTATTTCAATTTGATTTGCTTTTCCATTTTTGGGCAGCCAGAGAGTTGACCAGTCAGTAGTAAAGAATCCATTCAAATTTTGTGACCAGTATTTGCTGAGAAATAATCCATAAGCATCTGGGATATCCGCAACTACAATATCAATAATCTGAAAGATAGAAGGATTGCAAGCAAGTCTAATCAACACATTTTTCATTTCTCCCAACACTCTCACATTTGTCCTATCAAGCTGAGTGATTTGTGACTCTGATGGAACATATTTACCATTTAGCCTTCGACAGACTGATAAAGGCATTACATTAGTTGATGCACCAGAGTCAACCATACAGTTGTGAACATTTTTGTTAAAGATTTCGAAAGTGAGAAGGAATGGAGGAGTAGTGGATTTTGAGTTCTTACCTATCAGTGTGGATTTGGCAGCTATTGATTTTCCTTTATCATTAAAAACTGTTTCAACGGTTGAATTATTTGCAGCTACATTTTGTTGAACATTTGTGTCAACAGAACTAATAGCTGGATTAATGATAGAACCATTAGGCATGGGATAGATTTGAAGTAAGTCATACATGCTAATGTTAGCACACAACTTCTTCAAATCTTCAATTATATCATACTCTAACTTTGGACCAGTCTGAGTCAGTTGAGTATTTTTAGCAAGTTGAACCTGTTTGCCAGATTGTTGATTATTGTTATCTTTACTTTGAGAAGAACTGATTGATGCTCCAGGAGTATTAGTTGATGTTCTTCCTCTAGTATTATATGTATGTTGTCCTGCAGGTGGATCTCTATTTTCAGCCTCCTTACTCAAACTATCCCAAAAATGACCATTCAATTGTTGAGGTTCTAGTGGCTCTTCTTCATTTTAAGACTGTTCTTCTTCATCCTGATCAACAAATTCTTGATTTGAAGAAGTTTCAGACAATGACAAAACTGTTCGGATGGTATTAAAAATTTCTTCTTGAACCGCTACATCAGGACATAAATTTGGTTTATTGTTAGTAGCATGGTTTGGTCTAAATTGATTTCTGAAGTATCCTCTTGAAGAAGAACCTTCAGGATTTCTTTTCTTTAACCCTACAACTTCATTAGTTAATGCTCGGACTGCATTCTGCAATTGTTCAACGTCATATGCCTTATCTTTATCCACATTAGATCGTTCTGTTTTCTTACGTGGAAAAGTATCAACCTTTCCACTTCGTTCAGGCTCATAAGACATAGAGTCTTTTTCAACTTTTATGGCTTCTTCGAAAGTTTCAAGAAGTGTTGTTTTACCTGCTCATTTGACCCACATCCCTAAGTATTTAGGCAAAGTAGAAGCAAAGTTTTCAATAATGATGTCCTCGGGTGGTTGTGATGCAGTAGGAATTTTATTTTTTAATGCCAAGAATCTTTGATTAAAGTCTTTAACTCGTTCCTTGGTTTCCAATTTAATTCTAGACAACTCAAGTGCCAAGGCTGCAGGTGTTTTGTCTTCACCAAATTTTCCTAAGAAGGATTTACTAAAATCTTCCCAATTGGTAATTGAACCTTGGACTAATGAAAAGTACGAAGTTGATGCTCTACCTTCAAAAGTTAATGGGAAAAGACGACACACTACGTCTTCATGTTGAACTTTCATCATTTAAATACCTAAAATAAATTTATCAACATGTCCTTCAGCTGACACTTTGTTATCCGGATTAAACTTTGGGAGAAGCTTATCTGGATGTTTAGGTAATGCATGTTGGACACCACGTACAGCGACAGCAGCTGTCCTTAGCCATGGAGTTGGTATATTAGGTTGATTACCTGCCATAGGTTTTTCTTCAAAATCTAAGGAACTATCCTAATTAAAACGCTTGGGAGAATCAAGTGGAGAATCTGGAGGGGATGGTGGTTGAACAAAACCTCTAGGATTAAGAAGCCCAGTAGCAGTGTGTGTTCTAACAATTCGAGGATTTAAAGTACCTGTTAACACAATATCAGTGTTTGTTGATTCTGGTTCGGTTTGAGTTAACTGAGTATGATGTTGATTTCTACGAGGCAATCCGTAATCAATAGGTGGTAAACGAGTTTGACGAGCATAAGCTCTTGTAAGGATTCTACGTGTTTCTGCTAAAACTCTGATAATTTGATCATGTGTAACATAATTTTGGATAGTTTCAGTAAGTTGTGAACTACTGATTTCAGCTTGTGAATCATACCGTACTGGGAGTTGTTGACTGGTTGAAGGTTTCTGTTAGGTTTATCAGCCATTAATCATTAGCTGGCCCTCCTTCTAGCGCCATTTGTTGGCCTGATTTTATGACCCGTCCAACTTAAGGAAATCAAACCCACACAGATTGCTTAAGGAAGCTCTCGATATGTTTGATATAATTTGATCTCGCAGGTTATGGTCTCCTTCTACCAGTTAAATTTATTCTCTTAAGGGGAACCTGTAAAATTTAACAAAAATGTAATTCTAAGATAATCTACTGTTTATGAAATGAACCCTAAATCTAATAACTAAATGAGAAACTAATCTAACGTGCTTTCTTAAGGAAAGTCTTATGTTTTGTTTGTGTTTTTTGGATTTTGAATCTATGATTGTTTCAGAAGAATTAATAAAAATAATCTAAATGGAAACTTAACTAAAAGATTTAATCTGGAAATTAAACAAAACTAATTAACTATTTTATTCTAACCTATCTCAACTGAGAGCGATTTTAAAAGCTAAATTTAATCATTAACTAATTGTTTAAAAAAAATCAGAGAATCAAATATGAAAAAAACAGAGATAGAAATATCATCAATCATCCATCATAACAATACTCTGCATATATATGTATGTCCACACAGAAGGATAAAACAAAAAACTGTTTTATCAACTATGATATTTAATTAGGTAATAACTAAAACTGCAATACTCAAATATTTGAATAGGAAAATAATACTCAGTATGAAAGCATCATACAAATATGAATGCTAACAGTCCAAAGTATATACTGTATCATTAATAGATTCCTATCACCAAAAGCATATCAAATGATAAGATGCAGTAATGATTAATTCAAATAAAGGTACTGTGCAAATAGAGTAACATAAAATGACGCATACAATCACACACATGTAAAATTGTATAAGTATAAAATTGAGCAAATGATATATTAAAATTAGTATTAAGTTTTCATAAACTGTAATCAAAACATTGATACCAGTTTAGAAGTCTAGCACTAATCATCCACGGAGAAATCCAGCAGAGTAATCAAAACTAGCAGAAAAGTATGACTTCAATAAGAATTTCTTCTGTACTCCATGGACCCTAATACAATCTGTCTTCCTAGCTTTTATCTCCAAAGCTACTAGCTGCTTAGAGCCTTTTACGTAACAACTATTCTAAAAATAATCATTTGGATCTTAACAGCACTTACATAAAAACAAAGAAGAAGGTCTTGTCATTGTTCTGTTACATCAAATTCCTTTAAGAAAAAGGCACCTAGAATATTTGATCATCATGTGAAATGATAGTAGTAATTGTCACTAGGATGATCGGTTTGTATTAACTTCTGTCTATAAGCATCGAGCAGTAGGTACAGCCGGCGTGTCTTCTCCAAATTGGTAGCCAAAATTGTTGTAACTACAACATCTTATCACAAAAATCTTGACTGTTGTAACACGTAAACTTACTATTAATTCAACCAAAAATTGAGCAACGTCCACCTGGCATGCATAACTGTTTTCATGAATGTCCAGCTTCTAGAATATACTTTGTCTTTGTTTCACAAAATTTCCAACTTGTTCGTGATATATGTATACCTGAGACAGTCAACAATTAGTTTATGTTAAGCTAAAGATAATAATAAATAATGAAAACTAATAATAGTTTATCTACAGAATTTAAGTTTCTGCAGTTATGTTTATTAAATTGTAGTATTACTTGTCAAAAACCAAAACAGAGCATATGTCAATTTCTAACTGCCCTTCTTGCTTCGGCCAGCCTAACCTTTAGTTTCAAGATCTTAAGTTTTTTCTCTTGAACTTGTTCAAGTAAATGTGTGTTTGTTATTATCACAGCTTTCCTGGCTTCCTTATACTTCTGTTTCCTCAAATTCACTTTATGCCATCTTTCCACCAAGCTTAACACTTCAGCCTTGAATGTTTTAATCTCCTCATCCTTTGATATTACATTAGCCTTGCAATCTTTTAATTTTTCTCTTAACTGTGAGATCCTAGTCTCATACACTCTGTCAAGAATTTGCTTGAGTGTCTCTTCATCCTGATCAATATGGTCAAAAAAATGAGGAAAATTTGGTTCTTTTTCATCTTGAACAGGTTGGGGCATATTTCCAAATGAAGGTTCTATTCCCGATTCATTTGGATGATTTGTATTGATAACTTCATCTTTTGCCAATGGCGACTTAAGGTCATTAACACATGAAGCTTTTTCATTATCCTGAATGATCTAAGGAGTTCGAAGTGAGAAAACATCATCATTTTCAAGTTGAATAATGACAGGCTTATTGTTTTGTTGTGTTGTTACAGGAATAGACAAGCTAGCCATGCTTCGAGTGAACCTTCGGGGAACTTCTGCTACTACATTTGTTTGCTCAAACCTAACCTCATCGCTACAAACCTCTGCTAAATTCTCAAGCTTATCAACACAAAGACCTTGAGTATTCTTCTGCTAAGAAACGAGGGTTTTAGCAACACCTTCATTAATGATAAATTCCTTCTCTGAATTGTTAACACCCGGATCCTCTAACATAACATCTGATTTCAATACTAAATTCTGAGAGACTGGAATCTTCTTTCATTTAGCCCGAGTCTTAGGTCTACCTGATGGCCAGAATTCATTTTTCCCTAAATCATTCTCCATTAAAAATTGATCCCAGGTTCAGCCATCAAGAGATAATTGGTGTTTGATTAAAATTTTAATTAATCCATGATGAAAGAGACTTTGATCATGAACCTGCACTGTACTTTGATTAGCCAAAGCCATCTTCTCTAAACTATGGAGTAGAAAAAAGGGAAAACTCATTTTATATCCTTTCAATGCCATTAGCAATCTAAGATGATAAAAGTGTACATGCTAAAATCAGCCATCACAAGTTATAAACCGGACTATCAACCTAAATACAGGAAGCCAATTGGGTTTCAATAATTTTACTGGAAAGAGATAAATGTCACTAAAATATTTAGGTACAGGTAAAAGAAACATTTTCCATTTGTCTTTATACATTACGCCTTTCTTAAACCATTTTTCTCCATCTAAAGTTATCCTGGTTGCTTCAGCAATGAATTGCTCAGACAGGGTCAACTGTAAATCACCAATTTGTGCAATTTTGCCATTAAAAGACAGAGCGAATCTTCGTGTAACTTCCGCATTATGGCTACTGAAGCTATCGAAGAATTTTCCCCAACCAATTTTATCAAAGAAATAGGCTAACTCAGGATCCCCAATAAGCCATTCTGAACCCTCTGGTTCGAATCTGCATAACGGTGCCATTTCTTCTTCCTACGAATTTTCTCTTGACTGGGAAACATAGGGTGAGGTAAAGACCGATGGAATAGGTATCCAGGATTTAATAGACATGATATCAATCTTTCACTTAACTCCATTGAAAACCCTAGACTCATGTTTCAAGCTGATAAACGTAGTCTCTCATACCAAAACCATCATATTGACACAGTGTGGAATGATCGTAAGGTACTTGGTCATTAAATGAAATGATTTCGAATATGATGTTTGAACACAGCTGTAAGCTGGATAATACCTTCATGCGATGTATCTCAAATCGATGTAACCAAAATGAGTTCATGGCATACACCAAAACTTATGTTGCCAGGTTTTGATTGACACCTTGGCTATGTAAGGGTTGGATGTGTCAACTTGAAATTCCTACGAAATGACAAATAGTGCTTATACTACTTCAAATCATCAATTATTTTGCATAATTCCATAACATCGATCGTTGTTTAAACTCATTACCAAATATTAATGTCATACTATGCAAATCTTTTCTAATTTTGATAGGAGTGCATCATATGAAGTAATTAGACTTAGCCTTGATGAGATAAATCTTCTCATTGTGGAAACTAATGACCTATGGTTTCAAAAATCACAAATTAATGAATATAATAGATCACACTCCCATAGGCTAAATTCACAATTCAAACTTCTAAATGGCATCCATTGAAAAGATTATGATAACGACATTCATTCATCATTTGGATCAAACATGGATTCTAATGTGAAAAACATATTTACATGGAAAAATTGATTTATGTACAAGGTTAAAATATGATTTTCATACGATAGGAATAATATTAATATCTACTAAGGGTTAAAAAGGTTTATGACACACGCTTAATTAACCCTAAGTAATATATATTATCATATGCTTAATCTTAGAAAATCATATCTTAAGAGAAATAAGATAACAAAATAAAACAAGAAATGATAAAATCCAATGCAAACCATGAAATTAATTAATCAATGACTAGCAGAGCATAAATATCATCACTTGAAGTGGGACTAAAAATTGTTCATATTTAAGAGCTGCTTAGCCAAATAATTTTCAAACGATCATGAACTTGAATTAAATTCATTTCCTCAATTTGTTTTAATTATCAATACCTTCCTTTAGAGAATACCTTAAGAAAAAAAAAATTCAAGTGATATCTAAGAATTAATTGTGATAAGTTATAAAGGAACTGATCAATTTTATTGAATAGATCAGAAACATTGAGAGGATTGTTGCCTTCCAACACATGGCGACAACCTGGGTGAACCAGTTATCTCTGTTCATCATTTTAAAAGCCGAAAACAATATAGTCTTAAAATTTCTTCAAAACAAATCAGAAAAACTTAATCTAATCAAAATCATAATCAAACAACATCTACGGATATTTTTAAGAGCCATGTTCATTTCTGTAGATAAATTTTTCATTATAGACAAACTAACAATTCCCTCATCAAAACAAAATACTTAGTATAAGGGAAATCTACATCATAGTATAAAAATGAACCTACTTATTTCTCTGAAAATTTTTCAAAACCTGCTCCAATTATAAATCCTTATAGATTTTCCATTAAACATTAATTGAAGATTACTGTCTAGGCAAGGTAACCCAATAAGACAGTATCATTCACGAGTTTTATCAAAGATAAAAAGGTCGACTCGTGATGAGACCTTCTGTCCCTTGATCTTTTGATCAAGAGCCATCACCCTAGTTGTAGGGCCCCTCCTCTAGGGTCTTTCCTGTTTAACCTGAAACTCAACCACTTGATACAAAAGAGATTAGAAAGCATAACGACTGGATAAATAAACTAGCAAATTAAAACAAACCATAACCATAACCAGCAAAGCTCGTTTAACCATAGGCGAAGCAACCGTTAGCTCCGCCACCCAACCATAGGCTCATGCTTTCAGTCGCATGGCCTCCCCCGAGCTTTGGGTCGTAGAGCTCACACACGTTTTTCAGAAATCCAGCTTGGGTTTCCCTTCCCACCAGGATTTCTTAGCCAAACCCTTAGATAGCAACAAGTCTTTGAGGCATTCGAAAATTACGACAATCGTCCAAATTGTGGGCCCTTTACCCATTCCCTAAGCCTTCCTTATAAAGGAAAATCTCCTGCGACACATGTCGCTTCATGCATAATTAAATATTTTTAATTAATTATTTAATTAAAACACTCACCCATCCAAGTGTCAGTTTCTCTGGGAAGTGCACCTACATCCCTAAGTTTGCTCTAGTTTGTCCCCCAGATATTTTAATCAACTCCTAGCTTTTAGTTGACTAGGTGTCTAATCTTAGGATTCTATTTTGCTCCTAAATAATGATTTCTATTATTTTAAATGCTCAACAAAAACAACTATTCATGTGCAAATGTCTAAACTATTTTTTTTATGCATTTGCTAAGTAATAATCTAGAGTTATTCTCCTAAGTTTTTATGCAGTTTAATTTAACAATCAAACTCACTAGGATCACGGTGCCGCGCTGTTGGGCTCCTGGTTCCTTAACTTTAATTCTCTGACATGGAACCACTCCGTCGGGTCCAGTCATCCATGGTTTCCATTCCTTGGCATGGTACCGCATCGTTGGGTCCTTGCATCCATTCTTTAATTTCTCGACAGGGTACCGCATCGTCGGGCCCTTCTGCCACCATCTTTCCGTTTTGACTTGCGGGAACTCTTGTAGGGATTTTAGGAATCGTTACCATCCATCCTCCGTCTACATGCTATCTAGGGACTAATGGCGTTGAGGAGTGAGTCCGTTCTCACTGCGCGCCCCTCGACTCGTACGTGACCAGCTCCGTCGTGGCCTACCTCGTACGCCCTCACGCATTCCTCTTGAGCAAGAGGATCAGTACTTATTTGCTCATGCGTGGTATTCTTGTCGGAATTCGACATCGTCGTCGCTCCCCCTATGTGTGATTTATCCGTACTCTACGACCCTTCATATTCCTTTGTGTGTCCTTCGGTGAACCGTTTCACCTGTCGCTACACACATTTCTCACAAACATAAATCATTATTTTATTGATTTACAATCAATCGTAATCATAAATATACTCAAAATAAAATCAAAGTATTATTTTATTAATGTTTCAAACAGTCGGGTCACTAAGCAAGTGCCCTCAATGTCTACAGTAGTCTAGGGGCACTACACTACTGATTAGAATTGATGTTATCTTTAATACAACTGATGATCATGATTAGGCCGGCTCGTAATGAGACCTCCTATTCTCCAATTAAAATCTAACGTATGAAAGATAATTATGCAAGGAGCAGATCAAAAATCTTAACAGATGAAAAGCAGACTTTTAAATAAATGACTAATGATGCAAATTAATAAAAAGTTTCCCAAGTACTATGCTTTGAAAAGAAGAATTATCAGTCATCATAATGTATAGGTATACAGATAATGAAAGATTAATCCTGATCATATGCGCAAACATCATTAATAAATGATCCAAATTAGATTCAAGAAGAACTGATAAATCCGACCAAATCTTGAAGACTTATCAAATTTCAACTATTTTAAAAATAAATGAACAAAACTAAATTTGAGTCCCCAGGGTTTATTTATATACAAATACCCCTCTCAAACAAAAATATGTACAAGATTTTTTTATTCTTTTTTTAACTGAAGTTATGTACAAAAAAATTGAAAAGAAATACTGACAACAAGATTTCCTTCAATTCTGTAAGGTTAGGAAATAAATTCTGAAATAAATTTTGAGGAAAAGTTTATAAAAAACTTTAAAATCAGAATTCGAATGAAGGTAAGATCAGGGATCGAGAAATGAGTCTGATTTGAAAGAATTTACAGAAAACCCTGAACAAACCAAATTTACAACAACTTGGTATAAATGAAAGAGAAATTGTACATTGCAGAAATCAACATATCAATTCTTATGTAACTATTTACAAAAAAAAAAAAAAAAACTTATGTACAACAGCATCTACAGATTCAACAAATGAAAAGATAAAAAAAATATTTTTTCAACACCAACCCATTTACAGGCAAAGTTTCAAGTTGGCCTTCCAAAGTTTGAAGTCGAAAGGTACTAGGACCTAGCTTTTTAGAAATAACGAATGGTCCTAACAAAAAACTCTGAAATTTGGTATGCTTACCTTTATCTTCATGTGCATTATCCCACTTAAGAACTAAGTCACCGACTAGAAATTCTCTGTTAGAACTAGAAGACTAATCGAACCAAGATTTGACTATCTGTTGGTGTTTAAAAAAATGATATTTAGCTTTGTCTCGTTCTTCTTCTAATTTTAAGAGAGTATTAATTCTTTTCTCTAGTACTAGGCATTCCTCCTCTTGGACAAACTGTGCTAGCTGAAGAGAAGGTAAAAATAAATGTGGTGGTAAGATAGATTCAGTTCCATAAACTAAAAAGAAAGGTGAATTCCCAATAGAAGCTTTAGGGGTAACTCTGTCAGCCCATAATGCATTGAATAAGGCCGTGTGCCAATTACGATGGTGAATTGAAGCAGTTCTTTTCAAAATCTTTAACAAGTTTTTGTTGGTTGATTCAGCTAAACCATTTTCGTGAGTATGGTAATTCGCAGAATATCTAAACCTTATTCCCTTTTCTAATGCAAATTGATTTAATTCAATTGATGAAAAATAAGCCACATTATCAAAAACCAGAGAGTCAAGAACACCAAATCGTGTAATACTAAAAGATTCAATAAATAGAATTACCTGATTAGTGTTGACTACTTTTAAGAGTACAGCCTCGGTCGATCGAGTAAAGTAATCAGTCGTTGTTATGATATACTTATGACGTAAAGATGAGGGTGGATTTATCGGACCAACAATATCAATTCCCCATTGTTGAAAAGGTCTCTCCACTTAAACAGGCTGTAAAGGAAAGGCAGACTTCTTTACTCGTGCCGCAGAAATTTGACATTCTTGACACTTTCTTACAAAAGCATAAGCGTCTTTGAATAAAGTTGGCCAATAATATCCAGCCCTAATAATTTCAATAATATCATCCTTGTCTAAACAATGAAGTAAGACACCATCTGAATTTCGTCTGAACAAAGTGTTATCAATAAAAAGATAAGGTGTTGATTTCAATCTAAGTGCTCTTCTTTTCTTATGTTCTAAATGATCAGGGGTAGTACCTGTTTCAAGAAGAGTTCTTAGATTTGAATACCAAGAATCTTGTGGTGGTGGATAAAAATAGAGTTCCCTAACCAGTAAGGTGTCATCAATGTTTATTTCAGAATCTTTGTTTGGCAAATGAGCTACTTTTGCAGCCAGCTTACATAACCCTTCACCTTTAACCACCATTGAAGGTTTAATTTCTAGATCATACTCCTGAAGAGCAATCATCCATGGTGCTCGTTTATCTCCTATGTCTTTTTGAATTAACAAGTTCCTTACTGTAGGAAAAGGTACAATCACCTTAGTTCTTGACTTAAGCAGGTATGGACGAAAATGTTTGATTGCTTTAAACACAGCAAAGGCTTGTTTATCAACTTTGTGATAATTTAATTTAGCAGCTTTGAAGTTTGAACTCATAAATGAAATTGGAACTTCATTGTTCTGTTGGTTTAGTTGAGTTAAAACTGCTGCATATGAAATATCAGAAGCGAAAGTATACAAAATTAAGTCTTTGCTAAAATCTGGGCTAAGCAAACTAGGTGCTTCTGAAATTGCCTCTAAAATTCACTGAAATGATTCCTTTTCAAGCGACCCCCAGTTGAAGATAGCATCTTTATTTATCATTTTTTGTAATGGACGAACTATCTCTTAAAAACTAGGAATGAATCTCCTAACAAAATTGATTTTTCCAAGAAATGATTGCATTGCTTTCTTATTTGCGGGGAAAGTTATTTTTGCTATGGCATGTGAACGTTCCAGATCAATCATGATCCCATGTCTTGATACCACACATCCTTGCAAGATTCCTTGCATAACAGAAAAAATTGTCTTCTTAGGATTCAAAGATATTCCATATTTCCTAGAACGTTCAAGTACCTTTCTAAGGTGTGAAATATGATGAGACCTGTGTTTGGAAAACACTGTGAAATCATCAAGGTATACAACTACTGAATTGTTGATAAGTCCTCTAAACGCAATATCCATTGCTCTTTGAAACTTTGCCACAACATTAATTAACCCAAAAGGAATCTTACGATAAGCATAAGTTCCCCAAGGGGTCTTGAATGTTGTTTTAAGTTGATCATCAGGGGATACTAAAATCTGATTATACCCTAAGAAACCATCAAGTAATGATAGCATCTCAGAACCAGAAACTTTTTGTAAAATTTGTTCCATGGGAGGAACTAGATAATTGTCTTTTTCTGAGGCTCTATTTAAATTTCGGAAGTCAACACACAATCGAATATCACCGTTTTTCTTTCTTACTGGAACTAAATTTGCTACCCACTGAGTGTGTCTAATTGGAAAGATAATTTTGGTAGTTAAGAGCTTATTAAGTTCTTTCTTAATGTTTGGTTCCAGATTAGGATGAAACTTCCTGAGTTTCTGCTGAAAAGGTTTGGTTGCATTTTTGATAGGAATGATATGTTGCATGAATTTTGGATTATAGGTTTTTAAATCATCATATATCCATGCAAACACGTCCTTGAATTCTTTAAACAACTTAATGAATGCTTATTTTTCTGCAGGAGTGCAATCCAATCCTAAATTCACAGTTTGTTGATTAGATTCAGTTGCTAAATTTATGGTTTCAAATCCCATTTGTGAATTGTTGGTTTTGCAATTGGGAACTGCTTTAAACTTATCATGCAAATCATAAAATTTCTCCAATTGAAAAACATTGTTAGGGATCGATTTTACCTTTTCCATAGCCTGTTTGATTGAACAAATTTCATTTATTACCGTAAAATCATGCAGATTTTTCTCATGAGTTATTTCATCAATTGCAACATCCTTGAATGTATCTTCATTTTTCAAGAAATTCACAATCTGCGCATCATCATCAAAAACTCTCCAATTAATTATATTATCTCGAATTGAAGGTCTAAAAATTAAATCAACAGAAAAGAAATCTGAAGTGAAATTTTCAGATGGAATTAACTTTGAGGCGACATTAGCTAACAAGTTAGCTTCTTGATTTTGAAACCTAGGAATAGAATGAATGTTGAATGCTTCAAAATATGAAATTAAATTCCATACCTCACGTTGATAGTTCTGTAAATGTTCTGAGATACAATGTATGGAATTACGAACCTGTCTGACGACGATTTCAGAATCTCCATAGATGATCAGAGTCTTTATATCAAGATCTATTGCATTTTTCAATCCTTGAATCAATGCTTCATATTCTACAATATTGTTTGTACATTCAAATTCTAACCTACAAGCTATACAAATCTTATTTCCCTTTGGATCAATTAAGAGGTAGCTAGCTCCTGCACCTTCCTTGGATTTTGATCCATCAAAATATAAACTCCACGTTGAACTATCTGCAACAACCTTGCTTTCTACTATATGTACATAATTACTATTTGCACTATTTACAACATTTTTCAATGAAAAACTTTGCTGAATCATAGTAACGTTCATAATTTCCGAGTGTAGTTTTTTATCAGCAAAATCAGATTTGTCAGATTCAAAATTCCCAAAACCACTTTCAAGCATGGAGTTTCCCATAATAGACTTTGAAAACAATACTGGCTCACTTGGGTCATGCAACTCTGTGACTGTATGCTTCAAATACCTCTATGTGCTTATTTCAATTTGATTTGCTTTTCCATTTTTGGGCAACTAGAGAGTTGACAAGTCAGTAGTAAAGAATCCATTCAAATTTTGTGACCAGTCTCTGCTGAGAAATAATCCATAAGCATCTAGGATATCTGCAACTACAATATCAATAATCTGAAAGATAGAAGGATTGCAAGCAAGTCTAATCAACACATTTTTCATTTATCCCAACACTCTCACATTTGTCCTATCAAGCTGAGTGATTTGTGACTCTGATGGAACATATTTACTATTTAACCTTCGACAGACTGATAAAGGCATTACATTAGTTGATGCACCAGAGTCAACCATACAGTTGTGAACATTTCTGTTAAATATTTCGAAAGTGAGAAGGAATGGAGGAGTAGTGGATTTTGAGTTCTTACCTATCAGTGTGGATTTGTCAACTATTGATTTGCCTTTATCATTAAAAACTGTTTTAGCAGTTGAATTATTTGTAGCTACATTTTGCTCAACATTAGTGTCAACAGAACTAATAGCTGGAGTAATGATAGAACCATTAGGCATGGGATAGATTTGAAGTAAGTCATACATGCTAATGTTAGCACGCAACTTCTTCAAATCTTCAATTATATCATACTCTAACTTTGGACCAGTATGAGTCAGTTGAGTATTTTTAGCAAGTTGAACCTGTTTTCCAGATTGTTGATTATTGTTATCTTTACTTTGAGAAGAACTAGTTGATGCTCCAGGAGTATTAGTTGATGTTCTTCCTCTAGTATTATATGCATGTTGTCCTGCAGGTGGATCTCTATTTTCAGCCTCCTTACTCAAACTATCTCAAAAATGACCATTCAATTGTTGAGGTTCTAGTGTCTCTTCTTCATTTTCAGACTGTTCTTCTTCATCTTGATCAACAAATTCTTGATTTGAAGAAGTTTCAGACAATGACAAAACTAATCGGATGGTATTAAAAATTTCTTCTTGAACCGCTACACCAGGAGGTAAATTTGGTTTATTGTTAGTAGTAGGGTTTGGTCTAAATTGCTTTCTGAAGTATCCTCTGGAACAAGAACCTTCATAATTTATTTTCTTTAACTTTACAACTTCATTAGTTAATGCTCGGATTGCATTCTGCAATTGTTCAACGTCATATGCCTTATCTTTATCCACATTGGATTGTTCTCTTTTCTTACGTGGAAAAGTATCAACCTTTCCACTTCGTTCAGGCTCATAAGACATAAAGTCTTTTTCAACTTTTATGGCTTCTTCGAAAGTTTCAAGAAGTGTTGTTTTACCTGCTCGTTTAACCCAAATCCCTAAGTATTTAGGAAAAGCATAAGCAAAGTTTTCAATAATGATGTCCTCGGGTGGTTGTGATGCAATAGGAATTTTATTTTTTAATGCCAAGAATCTTTGATTAAAGTCTTTAACTCGTTCCTTGGTTTCCATTTTAATTCTAGACAACTCAAGTGCCAAGGCTGCAGATGTTTTGTCTTCACCAAATTTTCCTAAGAAGGATTTACTAAAATCTGCCCAATTGGTAATTGAACCTTGGACTAATGAAAAGTACCAAGTTGATGCTCTACCTTCAAACGTTAATGGGAAAAGACGACACACTACGTCTTCATGTTGAACGTTCATCATTTGAATACCTAAAATAAATTTATCAACATGTCCTTCAGCTGACTCTTTGTTATCCGGATTAAACTTCGGGAGAATCTTATCTGGATGTTTAGGTAATGCATGTTGGACACCAGGTACAACTACAGCAGCTGTCCTTAGCCATGGAGCTGGTAGATTAGGTTGATTACCTGCCATAGGTTTTTCTTCAGAATCAGAGGAACTATTCTGATTAAAACGTTTGGGAGAATCAAGTGGAGAATCTGGAGGGGATGGTGGTTGACCAAAACCTCCAAGATTAAGAATCCCAAGGGCATTATGTGTTCTAGCAATTCGAGGATTTAAAGTACCTGTTAACACAATATCAGTGTTTGCTGATTTTTGTTTGGTTTGAGTTAAATGAGTATGATGTTGCTGTCTACAAGGCAATCTGTAATCAATAGGTGGTAAACCAGTTTGACGAGCATAAGCTCTTCTAAGGATTCTACGTGTGTCTGCTAAAACTATGATAATTTGCTCATGTGTAACAGAAGTTCTGACAGTTTCAGTAAGTTGTGAACTACTTATTTCAGCTTGTGAATCAGACCATACTAGGGGTTGTTGACTGGTTGAAGGTTTACTGTTAGGTTTATCAGCCATTAATCATTAGCTGGCCCTCCTTCTAGCGCCATTTGTTGGCCTGATTTTATGACCTGGCCAACTTAAGGAAATCAAACCCACACAGATTGCTTAAGGCAGCTCTCGGTATGTTTGATATAATTTGATCTCGAAGGTTATGGTCTACTGCTACCAGTGAAATTTATTCTCTTAAGGAGAACCTATAAAATTTAACAAAAATGTAATTCTAAGCTAATCTATTGTTTATGAAATGAATCCTAAATCTAATCACTAAATGAAAAACTAATCTAATGTGCTTTATTAAGGAAAGTCTTGTGTTTTGTTTGTGTTTTTTGGATTTTTAATCTAATGATTGTTTCAGAAGAACTAATAAAAATAATCTAAATGGAAACTTAACTAAAAGATTTAATTTGGAAATTAAACAAAACTAAATAGCTATTTTAGTCTAACCCATCTCAACTGAGAGCAATTTTAAAAGCTAAATTTAATCATTAACTAATTGTTTAAAAAAAATCAGCGAATCAAATATGATAACAACAGAGATAGAAATATCATCAATCATCCATCATAACAATACTCTGCATATATATGTACGTCCACACAGAAGGATAAAACAAAAAACTGTTTTATCAACTATGATATTCAATTAGTAAATAACTAAAACTGCAATACTCAAATATTTGAAGAGGAAAATAATACTTAGTATGAAAGCATCATACAAATATGAATGCTAATAGTCCCAAGTATATACTGTATCATTAATAGATTCCTATCACCAAAAGCATATCAAATGATAAGATGCAGTAATGATTAATTCAAATAAAGGTATTGTGCAAATAGAGTAACATAAAATGACGCATACAATCACACACAGGTAAAATTGTATAAGTATAAAATTGAGCAAATGATATATTAAAATTAGTATTAAGTTTTCATAAACTGTAATCAAAACATTGATACCAGTTTAGAAGTCTAGCACTAATCATCCACGGAGAAATCCAGCAGAGTAATCAAAACTAGGAGAAAAGTATGACTTCAATAAGCATTTCTTTTGTACTCCATGGACCCTAATACAATCTGTCTTCATAGCTTTTATCTCCAAAGCTACTAACTTCTTAGAGCCTTTTACGCAACAACTATTCTAAAAATAATCATTTGGATCTTAACAGTTGTTACATAAAAACAAACAAGAAGGTCTTGTCATTGTTCTGTTACATCAAATTCCTTCAAGAAAAAGGCACCTAGAATATTTGATCATCATATGAAATGATAGTTGTAATTGTCACTAGGATGATCGGTTTGTATTAACTTCTGTCTATAAGCATCGAGCAGTAGGTACAGCTGGTGTGTTGTCTCCAAATTGGTAGCCAAAATAGTTGTAACTACAAAATCTTATCACAAAAATCCTGACTGTTGTAACACGTAAACTTACTATTAATTCAACTAGAAATTGAACAACTTCCACCTGGCATGCATAACTGTTTTCGTGAATGTCCAGCTTCTAGAATATACTTTGTCTTTCTTTCACAAAATTTCCAACTTGCTAGTGATATATGTATACCTGAGATAGTCAACAATTAATTTATGTTAAGCTAAAGATAATAAGGAATAACACAAACTAATAACAGTTTATCTACAGAATTTAAGATTCTGCAGTTATGTTTATTAAATTGTATTATTACCTGTCAAAAACCAAAACAAAGCATATGTCAATTTCTAACTGCCCTTCTTGCTTCGGCCAGCCTAACCTTTAGTTTCAAGATCTTAAGTTTTTGCTCTTCAACTTGTTCAAGTAAATGTTTGTTTGTTATTATCACAGCTTTCCTAGCTTCCTTATACTTTCGTTTCCTCAAATTCGCCTTATGCCATCTTTCCACCAAGCTTAACACTTCAGCCCTAAATGTTTTAATCTCCTCATCCTTTGATATTACATTAGCCTTGCAATCTTTTAATTTTTCTCTTAACTGTGAGATCCTAGTCTCATACACTCTGTCAAGAATTTGCTTAAGTGTCTCTTCATCCTGATCAATATGGTCAACAAAATGAGGTGAATTTGGTTCTTTTTCATCTTGAACGGGTTGGGGAATATTTCCAACTGAAGGTTCTATTCCCGATTCGCTTGGATGATTTGTATTGATAACTTCATCTTTTGCCAATGATGACTTAAGGTCATTAAAACATGAAGCTTGTTCATTATCCTGAATGATCTCAGGAGTTGGAAGTGAGAAAACATCATCATTTTCAAGTTGAATAATGACAGGCTTACTGTTTTGTTGTGTTGTTACAGGAATAGACAAGCTAGCCATGCTTCGAGTGAACCTTCAGGGAACTTCTGCTACTACATTTGTTTGCTCAAACCTAACCTCATCGCTACAAACTTCTGCTAACTTCTCAAGCTTATCAACACAAAGACCTTGAGTATTCTTCTGCTATGAAACGAGGGTTTCAGCAACACCTTCATTAATGATAAATTCCTTCTCTGAATTGTTAACACCCGAATCCTCTAACATAACATCTGATTTCAATACTAAATTCTGAGAGACTGGAATCTTCTTTCGTTTAGCCCGAGTCTTAGGTCTACCTGATGGCCAGAATTCATTTTTCCCTAAATCATTCTCCATTAAAAATTGATCCTAGGTTCGTCCATCAAGAGATAATTGGTGTTTGATTAAAATTTTAATTAATCCATGATGAAAGAGACTTTGATCATGAACCTGCACTGTAATTTGATTAGCCAAAGCCATCTTCTCTAAACTATGGAGTAGAAAAAAGGGAAAACTCATTTTATATCCTTTCAATGCCATTAGCAATCTAAGATGATAAAAGCGTACATGCTAAAATCAGCCATCACAAGTTATAAACCGGACTATCAACCTAAATACAGGAATCCAATTGGGTTTCAAGAATTTTACTGGAAAGCCATACCTGTCATTAAAATCTTTAGGTACAGGTAAAAGAAATGTTATCCATTTGTCTTTATACATTACGCCTTTCTTAAACCATTTTTCTCCATCTAAAGGTATCCTGGTTGCTTCAGCAATGAATTGCTCAGACAGGGTCAACTGTCAATCACCAATTTGTGCAATTTTTCCATTAAAAGACAGAGCGAATCTTCGTGTAACTTCCACATTATGGCCACTAAAGCTATTGAAGAATTTTCCCCAAACAATTTTATCAAAGAAACAGGCTGACTCAGGATACCCAATAAGCCATTCTAAACCCTCTGGTTTGAATCTGCATAACGGTGCCATTTCTTCTTCCTACGAATTTTCTCTTGACGGGGAAACATAGGGTGAGGTAAAGACCGATGGAATAGGTATCCAGGATTTAATAGACATGATATTAATCTTTCACTTAACTCCATTGAAAACCCTAGACTCATGTTTCAAGCTGATAAACGTAGGCTCTCATACCAAAACCATCATATTGACACAGTGTGGAATGATCATAAGGTACTTGGGCTTTAAATGAAATGATTTCGAATATGATGTTTGAACACAGCTGTAAGCTGGATAATACCTTCATGCGATGTATCTCAAATCGATGTAGCCAAAATGAGTTCGTGGAATACACCAAAACTTATGTTTCCAGGTTTTGATTGACACCTTGGCTATGTAAGGGTTGGATGTGTCAACTTGAAATTCCTACGAAATGACCAATAGTTCTTATACTACTTCAAATCATCAATGATTTTGCATAATTCCAAAACATGGATCGTTGTTTAAACTCATTACCAAATATTAATGTCGTACTATGCAAATCTTTTCTAATTTTGATAGGAGTGCATCATATGAAGTAATTAGACTTAGCCTTGATGAGATAAATCTTCGCATTGTGGATACTAATGACCTATGGTTTCAAAAATCACAAATTAATGAATATAATAGATCACACTCCCATAGGATAAATTCACAATTCAAACTTCTAAATGTCATCCATTGAAAAGATTATCATAACGACATTCATTCATCATTTGGATCAAACATGAATTCTAATGTGAAAAACATATTTACATGGCAAAATTGATTTATGTACAAGGTTAAAATATGATTTTCATAAGATAGGAATAATATTAATATCTACTAAGGGTTAAAAAGGTTTATGACACACGGTCAATTAACCCTAAGTAATATATATTATCATATGCTTAATATTAGAAAATCATATCTTAAGAGAAATAAGATAACAAAATAAAACAAGAAATGATAAAATCCAATGCAAACCATGAAATTAATTAATCAATGACTAGTAGAGCATAAATATCATCACTTGAAGTGGGACTGAAAATTGTTCATATTTAGCAGCTGCTTAGCCAAATCATTTTCAAACGATCATGAACTTGAATTAAATCCATTTCCTCAATTTGTTTTAATTATCAATACCTTCCTTTAGAGAATACCTTAAGAAAAAAAAAAATCAAGTGATATCTCAGAATTAATTGTGATAAGTTATAAAGGAACTAATCAATTTTATTGAATAGAATAGAAAAATTGAGAAGGTTGTTGCCTTCGAACAAATGGTGACAACCTGGGTGAACCAGTTATCTCTGTTCGTCATTTTAAAAGCTGAAACCAACATAGTCTTAAAATTTCTTCAAAACAAATCAGAAAAACTTAATCTAATCAAAATCATAATCAAACAACATCTACGGATATTTTTCAGAGCCATCTTCATTTCTGTAGATAAATATTTCATTATAGACAAACTAACAATTCCCTCATCAAAACAAAATACTTAGTATAAGGGAAATCTACATCATAGTATAAAAATGAACCTACTTATTTCTCTGAAAAATTTTCAAAACCTGCTCCAATTATAAACCTTTATAGATTTTCCATTAAAAATTAATTGAAGACTACTGTCTAGGCAAGGTAACCCAATAAGACAGTATCATTCATGAGTTTTATCAAAGATAAAAAGGTCGCCTCGTGATGAGACCTCCTGTCCCTTGATCTTTTGATCAAGATCCATCACCCTAGTGATTAGAAATGATGTTATCTTTAATACAACTGATGATCATGATTAGGTCGGCTCGTGATGAGACCTCCTATTCTCCAATTAAAATCTAACGTATGAAAGATAATTATGCAAGGAGCAGATCAAAAATCTTAATAGATGAAAAGTAGACTTTTAAATAAATGACTAATGATGCAAATTAATAAAAAATTTCCCAAGTACTATGCTTTGAAAAGAAGAATTATTAGTCATCCTAATGTATATGTATACAAATAATGAAAGATTAATCCTGATCATATGCGCAAACATCATTAATAAATGATCCAAATTAGATTCAAGAAGAACTGATAAATCCGACCAAATCTTGAAGACTTATCAAATTTCAACTATTTTTAAAATAAATGAACAAAACTAAATTTGAGTCCCCAGGGTTTATTTATATACAAATACCCCTCTCAAACAAAAATATGTACAAGATTTTTTTATTTTTTTTTAACTGAAGTTATGTACAGAAAAATTGAAAAGAAATACTGACAACAAGATTTCCTTCAATTCTGTAAGGTTAGGAAATAAATTCTAAAATCAATTTTGAGGAAAAGTTTATAAAAAATTTAAAACAAGAATTCAAATGAAGGTATGATCAGGGATCGATAAATGAGTCTGATTTGAAAGAATTTACAGAAAACCCTGAACAAGACAAATTTACAACAGCTTGGTATAAATGAAAGAGAAACTGTACATTGTCGAAATCAACAAATCAATTCTTATGTAACTATTTACAAAAAAAAAAAAAAAATTATGTACCACAGCATCCACAGATTCAACAACTGAAAAGATCAGAAAAAATACTTTTTCAACACCAACCCATTTACAGGCAAAGTTTCAAGTTGGCCTTCCAAAGTTTGAAGTCGAAAGGTATTAGGACCTAGCTTTTCAGAAATAACGAATGGTCCTAACCAAAAACTCAGAAATTTGGTATGCTTACCTTTATCTTCATGTGCCTTATCTCACTTAAGAACTAAGACACCGACTTGAAATTCTTTGTTAGAACTAGAAGACTAATCGAACCAAGATTTGACTATCTGTTGGTGTTTAAAAAATGATATTTAGCTTTGTCTCGTTCTTCTTCTAATTTTAAGAGAGTATTAATTATTTTCTCTATTACTGGGAATTCCTCCTCTTGGATAGACTGTGCTAGTTGAAGAGAAGGTAAAAATAAATGTGGTGGTAAGATAGCTTCAGTTCCATAAACTAAAAAGAAAGGTGAATTCCCAATAGAAGCTTTAGGGGTAACTCTGTCAGCCCATAATGCATTGAATAAGGCCGTGTGCCAATTACGATGGTGAATTGAAGCAGTTCTTTTCAAAATCTTTAACAAGTTTTTGTTGGTTGATTCAACTAAACCATTTCCATGAGGATGGTAATTCGCAGAATATCTAACCCTTATTCCCTTTGCTAACGCAAATTGAGTTAATTCAATTGATGAAAAATAAGCCGCATTATCTAAAACCAGAGAGTCAGGACCACCAAATCGTGTAATAATAAAAGATTCAATAAATAGAATTACCTGATTAGTCTTGACTACTTTTAGGGGTACAGCCTCGGTCCATCGAGTAAAGTAATCAGTCGTTGTTATGATATACTTATGACGTAAAGATGAGGGTGGATTTATCGGACCAACAATATCAATTCCCCATTGTTGAAAAGGTCTCTCCACTTAAACAAGCTGTAAAGGAAAGGAAAAATTCTTTAGTCATCCTGCAGAAATTTCACATTCTTGACTCTTTCTTAGGAAAGCATAAGTGTCTCTTAATAAAGTTGGCCAATAATATCCAGCCCTAATAATTCTATGAGCAGTAGTTTCTCCTCCAAAATGACCACCTGCAGGGCCGGAATGTAACTCCTTCATGATTGTTTCAATTTCATAGTTGTCTAAACAACGAAGTAAGACACCATCTAAATTTCGCCTGAACAAAGTGTTATCAATTAAAAGATAAGGTGTTGATTTCAATCTAAGTGCTCTTCTTTTCTTAGGTTCTAAATGATCAGGGGTAGTACCTGTTTCAAGAAGAGTTCTTAGATTTGAATACCGAGAATCTTGTGGTGGTGGATAAAAGCAGAGTTCCCTAACCAGCAAGGTGTCATCAATGTTTATTTCAGAATCTTTGTTTGGAAAATGAGCTGCTTCTGCAGCCAGCTTACATAACCCTTGACCTTTAACCACCGTTGAAGGTTTAATTTCTCGATCATACTCCTGAAGAGCAGTCATCCATGGTGCTTTTTTATCACCTAAGTCTTTTTGAATTAACAAGTTCCTTACTAGAGGAAAAGGTACAATCACCTTAGTTCTTGACTTAAGCAGGTATGGATAAAAATGTTTAACTGCTTTAAACACAGCAAAGGCTTGTTTATCAACTTCGTGATAATTTAATTCAGCAGCTTTGAATTTTGAACTCATAAATGAAATTGGAACTTCATTTTTCTGTTGGTTTAGTTGAGTTAAAACTACTGCGTATGAAATATCAGAAGCGAAAGTATACAAAATGAAGTGTTTTCTAAAATCCGGGCTAAGCAAACTAGGTGCTTCTGAAATTGCCTCTAAAATTCGCTGAAATGATTCCTTTTCAACCGACCCCCAGTTGAAGACATCATCTTTCTTTATCATTTTTTGTAATGGACGAACTATCTCTTAAAAACTAGGAATGAATCTCCTAACAAAATTGATTTTTCCAAGAAATTATTGCATTGCTCTCTTTTTTGCGGGGAAAGTTATTTTTTCTATGGCCTGTTATTGCTATCATAACACATCCTAGCAAGATTCCTTGCGTAACAGCAAAAATTGTCTTCTTAGGATTCAAAGATTTTCCATATTTCCTACAATGTTCAAGTACCTTTCTAAAGTGTGAAATATGATCAGACCTGTGTTTGGAAAATATTGTGACATCATCAAGGTATACAACTACTGAATTGTTCATCAGTCCTCTAAACGCAATATCCATTGCTCTTTGAAACGTTGCCACAGCATTAATTAACCCAAAAGGCATCTTACGATAAGCATAAGTTCCCCAAGGGGTCTTGAATGTTGTTTTAAGTTGATCATCAAGGGATACTAAAATCTGATTATACCCTGAGAAACCGTCAAGTAATGACAGCATCTCAGAACCAGAAACATTTATTAAAATTTGTTCCATGGGATGAACTGGATAATTGTCTTTTTCTGATGCTCTATTTAAATTTCAAAAGTCAACACACAATCGAATATCCCTGTTTTTTCTTTCTTACTTGAACCAAATTTGCTACCCACTGAGTGTGTCTAATTGGAAAGATAATTTTGGCAGTTAAGAGCTTATTAAGTTCTTTCTTAATGGTTGGTTCCATATTAGGATGAAACTTCCTGAGTTTCTGCTGAAAAGGTTTGGTTTCTTTTTTGATAGGAATGATATGTTGCATGAATTGTGGATTATAGGTTTTTAAATCATCATATGTCCATGCAAACACGTCCTTGAATTCTTTAAACAACTTAATGAATGCTGATTTTTCTGCGGGAGTGCAATCCGATCCTAAATTCACAGTTTGTGGATTAGATTCAGTCCCTAAATTTATGGTTTCAAATCCCATTTGTGAACTGTTGGTTTTGCAATTGGGAACTGCTTTAAACTTATCATACAAATCATAAAATTTCTCTAATTGCAAAACATTGTTAGGGATCGATTTTACCTTTTCCATAGCCTGTTTGATTGAACAAATTTCATTTATTACCGTAAAATCGTGTAGATTTTTGTCATGAGTTATTTCATCAATTGCAACATCCTTGAATGTATCTTTATTTGTCAAGAAATTGACAATCTGTGCATCATCATCAAAAACTCTCCAGTTAATTATATTATCTGGAATTGAAGGTCTAAAAAATAAATCAACAGAAAAGAAATCTGAAGTCAAATTTTTAGATGGAATTAACTTTGAGGCGACATTAGCTAACAAGTCAGCTTCCTGATTTTGAAACCTAGGAATAGAATGAAGGTTGAATGCTTCAAAATCTTAAATTAAATTCCATACCTCACGTTGATAGTTCTGTAAATGTTCTGAGATACAATGTATGGAATTACGAACCTGTCTGACGACGATTTCAGAATCTCCATAGACGATCAAAGTCTTTATATCAAGATCTATTTCCTTTTTCAATCCTTGAATCAATGCTTCGTATTCTACAATATTGTTTGTACATTCAAATTCTAACCTACAAGTTATACAAATCTTATTTCCCTTTGGATCAATTAAGAGGCATCCAGCTCCTGCACCTTCCTTGGATTTTGATCCATCAAAATATAAAGTCCACGCTAAACTATTTGCAACAACCTTGCTTTCTACTATATGTACATAATTACTATTTGCACTATTTACAACATTTTTCAATAAAGAACTTTGCTGAATCGTAGTAACGTTCATAATTACCGAGTGTAGTTTTTTATCAGCAAAATCAGATTTGTCAGATTCAAAATTCCCAAAACCACTTTCAAGCATGTAGTTTCCCATAATAGACTCTGAAAACAATACTGGCTCACTTGGGTCATGCATCTCTGTGACTGTCTGCTTCAAATACCTCTCCCTGCTTATTTTAATTTGATTTGCTTTTCCATATTTGGGCAGCCAGAGAGTTTACCAGTCAGTAGTAAAGAATCCATTCAAATTTTGTGACTAGTCTCTGCTGAGAAATCATCCATAAGCATCTGGGATATCCGCAACTACAATATCAATAATATGAAAGATAGAAGGATTGCAAACAAGTCTAATCAACACATTTTTAATTTCTCCCAACACTCTCACATTTGTCCTATCAAGATGAGTGATTTGTGACTCTGATGGAACATATTTACCATTTAGCCTTCGACAGACTGATAAAGGAATTACATTAGTTGATGCACCAGAGTCGACCATACAGTTGTGAACATTTCTGTTAAAGATTTCGAAAGTGGGAAGGAATGGAGGAGTAGTGGATTTTGAGTTCTTACCTATCAGTGTGGATTTGACAGCTATTGATTTGCCTTTATCATTAAAAACTGTTTCAACAGTTGAATTATTTGCAGCTACATTTTGCTGAACATTAGTGTCAACAGAACTAATAGATGGAGTAATGATACAACCATTAGGCATGGTATAGATTTGAAGTAAGTCATACATGCTAATGTTAGCACGCAACTTCTTCAAATCTCCAATTATATCATACTCTAACTTTGGACCAGTCTGAGTCAGTTGAGTATTTTTAGCAAGTTGAACCTCTTTTCCAGATTGTTGATTATTGTTATCTTTACTTTGAGAAGAACTAGTTGATGCTCCAGGAGTATTAGTTGATGTTCTTCCTCTAGTATTATATGCATGTTGTCCTGCAGGTAGATCTCTATTTTCAGCCTCCTTACTCAAACTATCCCAAAAATGACCAGTCAATTGTTGAGGTTTGAGTGGCTCTTCTTCATTTTCAGACTATTCTTCTTCATTCTGATCAACAAATTCTTATTTTGAAGAAGTTTCAGACAATGAAAAAACTGCTCGGATGGTATTAACAATTTCTTCTTGAAAAGCTACATCAGGAGGTAAATTTGGTTTATTATTAGTAGCACGGTTTGGTCTAAATTGATTTTTGAAGTATCCTCTTGAAGAAGAAACTTCAGAATTTCTTTTCTTTAACCCTACAACTTTATTAGTTAATGCTCGGACTGCATTCTGCAATTGTTCAACGTCACATGTCTTATCTTTATCCACATTGGATCATTCTCTTTTCTTACGTGGAAAAGTATCAACCTTTCCACTTCGTTCAGGCTGATAAGACATAGAGTCTTTTTCAACTTTTATGGCTTCTTCGACAGTTTCAAGAAGTGTTGTTTTACCTCCTCGTTTAACCCACATCCCTAAGTATTTAGGCAAAGTAGAAGCAAAGTTTTCAATAATGATGTCCTCGGGTGGTTATGATGCAGTAGGAATTTTATTTTTTAATGTCAAGAATCTTTGATTAAAGTCTTTAACTCGTTCCTTGGTTTCCATTTTAATTCTAGACAACTCAAGTGCCAAGGCTGCAAGTGTTTTTTCTTCACCAAATTTTTCTAAGAGGGATTTACTAAAATCATCCCAATTGGTAATTGAACCTTGGACTAATGAAAAGTACCAAGTTGATGCTCTACCTTCAAACGTTAATGGGAAAAGACGACACACTATGTCTTCATGTTCAACATTCATCATTTGAATACCTGAAATAAATTTATCAACATGTCCTTCAACTGACTCTTTGTTATCCGAATTAAACTTCGAGAGAAGCTTATCTGGATGTTTAGGTAATGCATGTTGGACACCAGGTACAGCTACAACAGCTATCCTTAGCCATGGAGCTGGTATATTAGGTTGATTACCTGCCATAGGTTTTTCTTCAGAATCTGAGGAACTATCCTGATTAAAACGTTTGGGAGAATCAAGTGGAGAATCTGGAGGGGATGGTGGTTGACCGAAACCTCAAAGATTAAGAATCCCAGGAGCAGTGTGTGTTCTAGCAATTCAAGGATTTAAAGTGCCTGTTAAAACAATATCAATGTTTGTTGATTCTGGTTCGGTTTGACTTAACTGAGTATGATTTTGCTGTCTACGAGGAAATCCGTAATCAATAGGTGGTAAACCAGTTTGACGATCATAATCTCTTGTCAGGATTCTACGTGTGTCTTCTAAAACTCTGATAATTTGCTCATGTGTAACAGAAGTTCTGACAGTTTCAGTAAGTTGTGAACTACTGATTTCAGCTTGTGAATGAGACCGTACTGGAGGTTGTTGACTGGTTGAAGGTTTACTGTTAGGTTTATCAGTCATTAATCATTAGCTGGCCCTCCTTCTACCGCCATTTGTTGGCCTGATTTTATGACCTGGCCAACTTAAGGAAATCAAACCCTCACAGATTGCTTAAGGCAGCTCTCAGTATGTTTGATATAATTTGATCTCGCAGGTTATGGTCTCCTCCTACCAGTTAAATTTATTCTCTTAAAGAGAACTTGTAAAATTTAACAAAAATGTAATTCGAAGCTAATCTATTGTTTAAGAAATGAATCCTAAATCTAATCACTAAATGAAAAACTAATCTAATGTGCTTTCTTAAGGAAAGTCTTCTGTCTTGTTTGTGTTTTTTGGATTTTGAATCTAATGACTGTTTCGGAAGAATTAATAAAAATAATCTAAATGGAAACTTAACTAAAATATTTAATCTGGAAATTAAACAAAACTAATTAGCTATTTTAGTCTAACCTATCTCAGCTCAAAGCGATTTTAAAAGCTAAATTTAATCATTAACTAATTGTTTAAAAAAATCAGAGAATCAAATATGATAACAAAAGAGATAGAAATATCATCAATCATCCATCATAACAATACTTTGCATATGTATGTATGTCCACACAGAAGGATAAAACAAAAAACTATTTTATCAACTATGATATTCAATTAGTTAATAACTAAAACTGCAATACTCAAATATTTGAAGAGGAAAATAATACTCAGTATGAAAGCATCATACAAATATGAATGCTAATAGTCCCAAGTATATACTGTATCATTAATAGATTCCTATCACCAAAAGCATATCAAATGATAAGATGCAATAATGATTAATTCAAATAAAAGTACTGTGCAAATAGAGTAATATAAAATGATGCATACAATCACACACAGGTAAAATTGTATAAGTATAAAATTGAGCAAATGATATATTAAAATCAGTATTAAGTTTTCATAAACTGTAATCAAAACATTGATACAAGTTTAGAAGTCTAGCACTAATCATCCACGGAGAAATCCAACAGAGTAATCGAAACTAGCAGAAAAGTATGACTTAAATAAGCATTTATTCTGTACTATATCGACCCTAATACAATCTGTCTTCATAGCTTTTATCTCCAAAGCTACTAACTTCTTAGAGATTTTTACATAACAACTATTCTAAAAATAATCATTTGGATCTTAACAGCTGTTACATAAAAACAAACAAGAAGGTCTTGTCATTGTTCTGTTACATCAAATTCCTTCAAGAAAAAGGCACCTGGAATCTTTGATCATCATATGAAATGATAGTTGTAATTGTCACTAGGATGATCGGTTTGTATTAACTTCTGTCTATAAGCATCGAGCATTAGGTACAGCTGGCACGTCTTCTCCAAATTGGTAGCCAAAATAGTTGTAGCTACAGCATCTTATCACAAAATTCTTGACTGTTGTAAAACCTAACCTTACTATTAATTCAACCAAAAATTGAACAACTTCCACCTAGCATGCATAACTGTTTTCGTGAATATCCATCTTCTAGAATATACTTTGTCTTTCTTTCACAAAATTTCCAACCTGGCCGTGATATATGTATACCTGAGACAGTCAACATTTAATTTATGTTAAGCTAAAGATAATAAGGAATAATACAAACTAATAACAGTTTATCTACAGAATTTAAGATTCTGCAGTTATGTTTATTAAATTGTAGTATTACCTGTCAAAAACCAAAACAGAGCATATGTCAATTTCTAACTGCCCTTCTTGCTTCAACCAGCCTAACCTTTAGTTCCAAGATCTTAATTTTTTGCTCTTCAACTTGTTCAAGTAAATGTGTGTGTGTTATTATCACAGCTTTCCTGGCTTCCTTATAATTTCGTTTCCTCAAATTCTCCTTATGCCATCTTTCAACCAAGCTTAACACTTCAGCCCTGAATGTTTTAATCTCCTCATCCTTTGATATTACACTAGCCTTGCAATCTTTTAATTTTTCTCTTAACTGTGAGATCCTAGTCTCATACACTCTGTCAAGAATTTGCTTGAGTGTCTCTTCATCCTGATCAATATGGTCAACAAAATGAGTCGAATTTGGTTCTTTTTCATCTTGAACAGGTTGGGGCATATTTCCAAATGAAGGTTCTATTCCCGATTCGTTTGGATGATTTGTATTGATAGCTTCATATTTTTCCAATGGCGACTTAAGGTCATTAACACATGAAGCTCGTTCATTATCCTGAATGACCTCAGGAGTTGGAAGTGAGAAAACATCATCATTTTCAAGTTGAATAATGACAGGCTTACAGTTTTGTTGTGTTGTTACAGGAATAGACAAGCTAGCCATGCTTCGAGTGAACCTTCGGGGAACTTCTGCTACTACATTTGTTTGCTCAAACCTAACCTCATCGCTACAAACTTCTGCTAACTTCTCAAGCTTATCAACACAAAGACCTTGAGTATTCTTCTGCTAAGAAACGAGGGTTTCGGCAACACCTTTATTATTGCTCAATTCCTTCTCTGAATTGTTAACACCTGAATCCTCTAACATAACATTTGATTTCAATACTGAATTCTCAGAGATTGGAATCTTCTTTCGTTTAGCCCAAGTCTTAGGTCCAGCTGGTGGCCAGAATTCATTTTTCCCTAAATCACTCTCCATTAAAAATTGATCCCAGGTTCGGCCATCAAGAGATAATTGGTGTTTGATTAAAATTTTAATTAATCCATGATGAAAGAGACTTTGATCATGAACCTCCACTGTACTTTGATTATCCAAAGCCATCTTCTCTAAACTATGGAGTAGAAAAAAGGGCAAACTCTTTTTATATCCTTTCAATGCCATTAGCAATCTAAGATGATAAAAGCGTACATGCAAAAATCAGCCATCACAGGTTATAAACCGGACTATACACCTAAATACAGGAAGCCAATTGGGTTTCAAGAATTTTACTGGAAAGCCATACCTGTCATTAAAATCTTTAGGTATAGGTAAAAGAAATGTTTTCCATTTTTCTTTATACATTACGCTTTTCTTAAACAATTTTTCTCCATCTAAAGGTATCCTGGTTGCTTCAGCAATGAATTGCTCAGACAGGGTCAACTATAAATCACCAATTTGTGCGATTTTTCCATTAAAATACAGAGCGAATCTTCATGTAACTTCCACATTATGGCCATTGAAGCTATCGAAGAATTTTCCCCAACCAATTTTATCAAAGAAACAGGCTAACTCAGGATCCTCAATAAGCCATTCTGAACCCTCTGGTTCGAATCTGCATAACGGTGCCATTTCTTCTTCCTGTGAATTTTCTCTTGACTGGGAAACATAGGGTGAGGTAAAGACCGATGGAATAGGTATCCAAGATTTAATAGACATGATATCAATCTTCCACTCAACTCCATTGAAAACCCTAGACTCGTGTTTCAAGCTGATAAACGCAGGCTCTCATACCAAAACCATCATATTGACACAGTGTGGAATGATCGTAAGGTACTTGGGCATTAAATGAAATGATTTCGAATATGATGTTTGAACACAGCTGTAAGCTGGACAATACCTTCATGCGATGTATCTCAAATCGATGTAACCAAAATGAGTTCGTGGCCTACACCAAAACTTATGTTGCATGTTTTGATTGACACCTTGGCTATGTAAGGGTTGGATGTGTCAAGTTCAAATTCCTACGAAATGACCAATAGTGATTATACTACTTCAAATCATCAATGATTTTGCATAATTCCAAAACATGGATCGTTGTTTAAAATCATTACCAAATATTAATGTCGTACTATGCAAATATTTTCTAATTTTATAGGAGTGCATCATATGAAGTAATTAGACTTAGCCTTGATGAGAGAAATCTTCTCATTGTGGAAACTAATGACCTATGGTTTCAAAAATCACAAATTAATGAATATAATAGATCACACTCCCATAGGCTAAATTCACAATTCAAACTTCTAAATGTCATCCATTGAAAAGATTATCATAACGACATTCATTCATCATTTGGATCAAACATGAATTCTAATGTGAAAAACATATTTACATGGCAAAATTTATTTATGTACAAGGTTAAAATATGATTTTCATAAGATAGGAATAATATTAATATCTACTAAGGGTTAAAAAGGTTTATGACACACGGTTAATTAACCCTAAGTAATATATATTATCATATGCTTAATCTTAGAAAATCATATCTTAAGAGAAATAAGATAACAAAATAAAACAAGAAATGATAAAATCCAATGCAAACCATGAAATTAATTAATCAATGACTAGTAGAGCATAAATATCATCACTTGAAGTGGGACTGAAAATTGTTCATATTTAACAGCTGCTTAGCCAAATCATTTTCAAATGATCATGAACTTGAATTAAATTCATTTCCTCAATTTGTTTTAACTATCAATACCTTCCTTTAGAGAATACCTTAAGAAAAAAAAAAATCAAGTGATATCTCAGAATTAATTGTGATAAGTTATAAAAGGAACTGATCAATTTTATTGAATAGAATAGAAAAATTGAGAGGGTTGTTGCCTACCAACGGATGATTTGAGATAATGAAGATTCATTGACATAGTCCTGTTGAACAGATTGCAACCAATTTGGAACAAGCATAGAAATAGTTGAAAGAGAAACCGGATCATCAAATGTGCGAGAAAGAGCATCCACCACAATATTTTCCTTACCCATCTTGTAAGTGATATCATAGTCATAACCCATTTATGTTGTGCTGGGGAGGGTACACGTTGTTCCAATAAATATTTCATACTTTGGTGATCAGTCTGGATGTAGAAATGATTCCCTAATAGGTATGGTCACCACTTCTGTACTGCATGCAAAATAGCCATCATTTCCTTCTCATATGTTGGGGTAGCTACATTATTATTTGAAATGGATTTGCTGGTGAATGCAATGGGATGTTCATCTTGAAGGAGAACAACACCAAGTCCATTTCTGCAAGCATCACTCTCAATAGTGAAGGGCTTGGAAAAATCAGGCATAGCTAGAACAGGTGTAGTACACATAGCTTGTTTCAGTTTGTCAAATGCACACTCAGTAGAAGGTGTCCATGTAAAAGCATCCTTTTTCAATAGAGAAGTTAATGGAGCTAAAATATTCCCATAATCCTTCACAAACTTGTGGTAGTATCCAGTTAACCCCCAAAAATCACGAAGGCTCTTGTGTGTCTAAGGATGTGGCCAATTGTTCATGGCAGCAATTTTGGCAGGATCCACGCAAACCCCTTGTGCTGAAATAATGTGCCTGAGATACTCTACTTCCTTTTGTCCAAAAACACATTTAGACTGTTTGGCGTGGAGATGTTGGTCAGAAAAAGGTTGCATTACAAGATCCATATGGTGGAGATGTTCAGCCCATGTTTTATTGTAGATGAGGATATCATCAAAGAAGACCAGAATGAATTTCCGCAAGTAGGGTCGGAATATTTCATTCATCAATGCCCAGAATGTAGAAGGAGCATTAGTGATGCCAAAGGGCATGACCAAAAACTCATAGTGGCCATCATGTGTGTGGAAAGTTGTTTTAGGGATATCATCCTCATGAACCCAAATTTGATGATACCCAGAACGAAGATCCAACTTGGAGAAAAATTGAGCACCATGAAGCTCATCAACAACAAGAATTGGAAACTTATCCTTCATTGTGAGGTGATTAAGTGCTCGGAATTCAATGCAGAGGCGCCATGAACCATCTTTTTTGGGGACAAGAAGAACTGGTGAAGAAAAGGAACTAGTGCTTGGGAAAATAATACCTTGCTTCGGTAAGTCCCTGACGATCATTTCAATCTTTGTTTTTTGGTGAAATGGGTAGCGATAGGGCCTAATGCTGGGGGGAATGCTTCCAAGAAGGAGATGAATACGATGGTCCTCTAACCTTGAAGGTGGAAATCCCACTAGTTCAACATAAACACTTGTATATCGATCCAGAATTTGTTGTAGATCCAAAGCAGTAGTGGATACTGCTAATGGTTGCATCTGAGTGATGACACCATGTGAATTCTTCTTAAGGACTTTCTCCATGAGATGTGAACTGATGATGCTGAGAGACCCTAGTTGTAATCCTATCAATGTGTGTTTTTGTTCATTGGCTGAAAACTACATCCAAAGTTCAGCAAAATCCCATAAGATGGGGCCAAGTGTGTGTAGCCATTGAGTGCCCAAAACCACATCACATCCACCTAAGGTCAAGGAAAACATGTCAAAGCACGGGTTATTATCTCCCATAGAGATGTGCACATTGCGACACTTCCCTTTGCAAGGTAAGGTGCCCCCATTGGAAACCATGAATTCAAAGTTGGAGGAAGGATGGACAAAACAATCAGCCTGTTTGGTGATCCGAGGGTCAATGAAGTTATGAGTGCTACCAGAATCAATGAGTATTGTAAGAGGAAGCTTCTTGAAGTAACCCCTGACCCACATTGTTTGGGGGGTGGTCACTCTAACTAAAGCATGGAGAGATATCTCTAGGTGGTCATCCTGAGACAGAGGGTCAATAGGAAGCTCCTGAATGTCGACCTGATCATCTATTGTATCTGGAGCTTCTTCACCAATTTCAAAGGCAGGAGGAGATTCCACATCCAAGAGATAGAGCTTTTTCTCAACACATTTATGTCCCTGAGTGAATTTCTCATCACAATTATAACAAATCCATTTTTCTCTGCATGCCTGCATCTTTGTTTCATACAAATGCTTGATAGGAGTTGGTCGAGGAGTTGGTGGGATGGGAGGTCGTTGAGAACCCATGTTTCTAAAGGGAACAAAAGTGGGTTTGGAGCATTGTTGTGCTGCAATCTTGTCTTCTACCAACTTATCCGATCCCATGGCTTCCATCATTATGTTAGGACATAACATTTTGACCTCAGAGAAGATTGCATCCTTTAGACCACTGATAAAACAACTCCTGTAGAAGTCATCAGGAAATCTTTCGGTGTGGTTCGCTAGTTTCTCAAATTCAGTTCAATACTCTCTCACAGTGCCAATTTGGCGAAGTTTAGTGAGGGATCCTATGAAGTCATCAAAAGTACTAGGACTAAATCATTGCAAAAGGATCTAGCAAAAATCTAGCCATTTTGGCTCTTCATGAGCCTTGATGTACCAACGGTACCATTGAAGAGATTCCTATTCCAAATGAAAGGATGCAAGTGGAAATTTGTTGACATCAAAATTATTATGTAGACTAAAATATTGTTCTTCCCGAGAGATCTATCCAGTCGGATCAGTACCATTGAAGCGAGGAAAATCAAGCTTTGGACCACGGAAATTGCTGGAAGAAGAGAACCCATTGTCTGCAGAAGACTCTGACTATCGTTTATTGTTCATGGTTGAATGCTCAAGATGGAGGCCGAGAAATTTTTCATCCAGATCCTGGAGTTTGGTTTTGAGGGCTGCAAGTTCTTCCTCCATGGTTTTTACTCTTGCGTGGGTGACAACCATAACCAAGATTTTTTTTTTTGTTTTTAATGGGTAGAAAAAAAAAACAAAAGCTGTTTTAGTAAAGGAAAATTTGGATTTGGGAAAAAATCTAATGGGTAATTTGGGTTTGTCTAGGTTTTGGACACTTTGGAATGGACAAGGAAGTAGAAAAGGAGGATTTTAGAAGCGGGGTGAAAGAATGAGAAAATTTGGTAGAGAGGTACAAAGAAGCAGCAATAGGAAATGAATACTGTGGTAAAATTTGAAGACGATTGGGTGAACATCGAAGAAGTTATGGAAAACCCTAAAAATAGACAAATGTGGGATTTCTGGCATTGGGAAGTGGAATCTGGGATAGATTTCTCATAAATGAAATAGGAAGAATGGTATTGCAGGGGTGTTAGGGAGGTTTCAATGGATACAGAGTTAAAACAAGGGAGATATGGCAGAAAAATGGAATATATATATATATATATACATATATATATATGTGTATTTTCAGAAATGGATCTGCAACAGTGCGGAAGGGATCAGAAATAGATGGATTTGCAATGGCACAAAAGTGATCAAAAATAGATGGATCTTCAATGAGGTGGAAGTGATCGGCAACAGTTCTGGACAGAGGAAATCTGCGATTTATCAACTGAAAATAGATATGGACCTTAGGTACGCTCAACTTCCTAATGGTTCAAGGGATTCACTCGGCCACCAATGATGTCTGATGGCTTGTGTATTGGGGCATTAACCCTCACTCCACAGATCAAGTAAAACTAATAACCGCTTTGCCACAAACGATAGCTCTTGGTTTACCTCACGAGTGAGAACTTGCCAATCAGGTAGGGGTCGTGTCCCATTTCACTGGCAGGTCCTCTCAATTGGCTATCTACTTCAGGGTTCCTGTGGTACTCCTCACAATGAGTTTTAGGGATTATTCCCAAGTAATTCCCACAATTAAGCAGATAGGGATTATTCCCAGATCTAAACCTGCAACAGATGCGAAAAAAAAAATTGGTAGAAATTTCACCCAACGAGCCCAAGAAAGTGCTCTAATACCATATGTGAGGAACCTACAACAATTAATTGATAAAATGCACAATATATGACATCACATAATATTTTTATTGATCGCATGCCACTTTGAGGGGGAAACCTCCTTTGAGAAAGCTCAATAGAAATAACTTCATGGTGCCTTCATTGGCCTCAACACAAACTTATATACTAAGTATAGGTGCCAATACTATGGGTCAATACCATGGGCCAATACAAACAATGGATCAACAAATACTACGGGAGGACTTACCAAGCATATGCACCCAACAACAATAATACAAACTATGGATCAACAAATACTACGGGATGAATTACAAAGCATATGTATCCAACAACAATATACTAACAAAGTAAAGAGAATGGTTGACATGGGTTCCTAACATTACCTCAACACATGAGGCTTTATTTATTCTTGAGTCCAACTCAAGATTCTTCTCCAAGTTTCTTGAGTCCAAATCAACTCCTATAAGGCACTTCCTCAACACACGAGGCTCAATATTGACACATAAGATTGACTTGGAGAATGACTCATGATGTTGTAACTTTAACAAAGAACAAATACCCATTACCTCGAATTGATGAAATTTTTTATCAAATGAGAGGGGAAAATGTATTTTCAAATATTGACTTGAGGTCTAGTTACCATCAAGTAAGAATCAAAGAGGAACATATTCATAATACAACCTTTAGAACAATATATGGGCACCATAGGTTTGTGGTGGTACCATTTTGTCTCACAAATGAACCAGCTACATTCATGTGTCTAATGAATAGTTTTTTAGCAAGTACTTGTACAATTTAGTTCTTGTTTTTCTAGATGAAATTATTATCTATTCTAAGAATGAAGAAGAGAATGCAAAAAAATTAACAACAGCCTTGAAATTGCTATGGGAGCATAAGTTGTATGCAAAGATGAGAAAATGTGACTTTTATAAAAATAAAATTCATTATTTGGGTCACACTATCTTAGAAGAAGGAATATTTGTGGACCCTAAGAAGATTGAAGCCATTATGAATTGGCCAAATCCAAGGAACATGATGGATGTGAGATCCTTTATGGTACTTTTTGGTTACTACAAGAAGTTTATTAAAGGATTCTACAAGGTTTATAATCAAATTACTTCCTTATAGAAGAAGGGAATGAAATTTGAGTGGACACCAAGATGTGAGGAAAGCTTCCAGCGGTTGAACAATATTATCACGAGTGCACCAATTTTGAAAATTACATACCTAGAAAAAGACTTTCTAGTGTGTACTGATGTATTCAATCAAGTACTTGGAGGGTTTATTATGTAAGAAAACCATGTGGCATGCTATGAGTTAAGAAAGTTGAAGGAACATGAAAAGAACTATGCCACCCATGATTTAGAACTTGCAGCCATAACGCATGCTTTAAATATGTGGAGGCACTACTTAATGGGCATAAAATTTGAGATAAGGATAAACCATTTGTGATATTCCATAGGGATAGATCATTGAGCTTGAACAAAACTCACAATTTCACAATGTTATTACTGAGAATAATTAGAAAGAAACATTGATCAATTCACTCATAAAACTAAAACACATATGAAAAAATAGTGTTGATACATTAATCAATAATAAGATGGCAATCAAAATATGTTACAATAGAATGAATTCGATAGCCTCTGATAGGATTCGAATTCACCTCAATTCTAGCCTTAGTTTTCATTGGAACCATCGCTCGATAAGGTCTAGTGGCCATCGATGATGAATGATCTGTTAACTAAGGTAGAACTAATCATGAATGAGTCATATGGGCACCAAAATAGGGAAGGATACTCCAAGGGGGCACATAACTAACTTTTACTGGTAAAAAAGGGAACTCCTATACTCAATAGTAGTCAAACTAGGTGCAACTGTCAGTCAACTGAGCAATCAAGAGGACAAGGCACCCCAAATCATGGAACTGACTATGTAGACTCCTAAAATAATGCATGAGGGTGCATTGGAACTCCAGTGATGTAAACAAGGATCTTTGAGTGGAGAGGAGGGATACTGATGGCCAAAAAGACTCTCTAGGGGGGGGGAGTAAGGACTAGGTGCTAAGAGACTCAACTGCCAATGCATGGATGCATGGAGTGTTGCATGGAATGTATGCATGTAAAGCATGCAAAACCAAGATAATATTGTGAGAATATTCTAACACCCCCCCTTAAGCCATACTATGAGGAAAAATATAAGTAAATAATGAAAAAATAGGGCCCTAGATACTAAGACCAAAGGTCACCCCATACAAAAATCTAAAGAATAAATGAGGAAAGAGGGAAAACACAGTGGGAACAAAACCCCCCCTCAAGATAGACTATAAAAAACTAATCAACCAAGGAAGCACTCACCCCAAGAAGGAATCAACAATGAGTGAACCTTTTCACTGAAAAAGTCTTGGTGAAAATATCTGCAATCTGCTCTTCTGAAGGATAATACAACAAGTGATGGTACGATCATGTATCAATACTTGGATGTAATGTATGAGTATCTCAATGTTTTGGTTCTTTGTCTGTGAAACGGATCTGTGGAAATTTTAATAGCACTCTGATTGTCATATTAGATGACTAGTGGAGTACTGTAGCGAATCCAAAACTCTGACAAGATTCCCTGCAACCATATTCATTGTGTGCATGCATTCACTGCAACTCTATACTCGGACTTGGTGAAGAGAAAGAGCATTCTGATTTTTGCTTGACCAATAGATAGGACTAGATCCAATCATGAAGACAAAAACTGATGTATAATTCCAATCTGAGCTATCTCCAACCCAATCTGAATTTGTGTACCCAACTAGGTTCAATGGAGACCCAGCTGCATAGTGAATACCATAGGTCTTCGTCCCTTGCACATAGTGCAAGATCCTTTTGGTTTCCTTCTAGTGAAGCTCATGAGGATATTGCATGTATCTGGAGACAACACTCACTACATAGGATAGATCAAGGCGAGTATGTGTAAGAAACAAAAGAATCATGATCAGTTGTCGATACAATGTACTATCCACCAAAGGTGAAGAAGAACCATCCTCAAGAATGATACCTGAAAGAATAGGAAATGCTCTTGGTTTGCATTTTGTTTTCATATGAAACCTGTCAAGTAGATCTGATGCATACTTGGACTGTTCAATATTGATTATTGAATCACTCTGAGAGACTCCAATACCAATAAACTGCTTTAGCAGTCCCAAATATGACATAGAGAAGGAAAAGGAATTGTGCAAGGTTGTTTTGATAGATATAACGTAGGAAGAGAGACTCCTTGTAATCAGTAAATCATCAACATAGAGGACAACAAGGAGAAGATATTTACCATCATTCCTCATGTATAAATTCGAATTAGAATTGCATCTCTAAAAATCTTGTGACAATAGAAAGGAATCCATCTTAGAAGACCATGCTCGGGGATCCTGCTTGATCCCATATAATGACTTCCTTAGTATGCACACTAATGAAGGATCATCAATGTATCCTTTAGGTTTCTTCATGTAGATCTGATCCTCTATATCTCCATGAAGAAAATAACTCTTCACATCCATGTGATGCACCTCCCAGTGCTTGGATGTAGCAAGATACAAAACAATACGGATGGAGTCCATCTTTGCAACATGAGCGAAGGTCTCTGTATATTCAATCCCTTGAACTTGTGAGAAACCTTTATCAACCAAGCGAGCCTTGTACTTGATTTTTACTCCATCTGATCCCATCTTTGTTTTGTATACCCACTTACATTGAACAAGATTCCTTCCAGGAGGGAGAGAAATAAGCTCTCGAGTCTCATTCTTTTGAAGAGATTGGTACTCTTCATCCATAGTTGTTATCCATCTTGGATATTTGGATTCCTCAAGGAAGGTTTTTTGGATATGATCCAACCATAAAAAGAAATATATCAGGAAGAAAGGGATCTATATGAGAGAGTGCAAACCTTTCATTTTGAAACTTAGATCTAGTTCTTCTTGGATCTTGGATCTTCTGGATCTCCAACAAGGTCACCAGCAGAATCAATGTTCTTGGAAGTCCATATTGGAAGTGGTGGTGGATCTTCTGGTGCTATATATTCAAGTTCTTGTGGATATGTATCTAGCATTCGCTCATATTCACTTTCTGAGTTAGAATTTGAACTTTCATGAGAGGATGATTCACATCTTGTTCAACATGCTGTGGTGGAGTAGTTGGTAACTTTTTTGCTTCGACATGGTGGGCATCATGCAATGGCCATTCTTCAAACTGGACATGTCTTTCAAGGAAGGTCTGCATGGTAGACAAATATAACAATTTATAGACTTTTTCATTATATGCATAGCCAACCAATATCCACTCTTTTCTTTAAGGATCTAAGGCTCTCCTATTCTTTGAAGGAATCATTGCCCAAGCTTTGGAACCAAAGACTCTTATATGAGACACATCTGGCTTGTATCCCATCCATGCTTTGAAAGGATTTTTTCCTTTTAGGACTTTGTGTGGAACTCTGTTATGGAGGAATGCAGCACAGTTGACATCTTCTTCCCAAATTTTAGGAGCCAATGCTTTAGACTCAAGCATTCATGTAGCCATCTCTTTCAAAGTTTTGTTCTTTCTCTCAGCTACACCATTCTGCTGTGGTGTGTAAGGAATAGTGTGCTGCATTTCAATACCTTCATCTACACAAAATAATGGAAAATCAATCTTCACATACTCTCCTCCATCTTTAGTGTGAAGGACCTTGATCTTATTGTCAGTAAATTTTTCTACATAAGCTTTAAAAAAATTGTAATATTCAAAGAATTCTGATTTCAACTTAAGAAAATATACCCAAATAGATATTGCATAATCATCTATGAATGTTAAGATGTATCTATCATTATTCAAAGATATGTTAGGAAGAGGTCCTGTTATTTCACTGTGAATCAACTTGATAGGATATGAGGCTCTCTTTGCCTTTCCCATTTCAAACTCTTTCTCTGGATGCTTACCAATCAAGTAACCTTGACAAGTGCCCTTAGAAAATCTGATGTTTGGGAGGTCTTCAACCATATTATGATTGTGTAGTTCTTGCAAATATTTGTAGTTGAGGTTCCCAAACCTCTCATGCCTAATTCTCCTCACTTCATTTGCATGAGTAAGAAGTGCACTTTGTTTTGAGTAAGGAAATAAATGAAATAACTCATAGAGTTTGGAATGTTGATTTGCAATGCTTGTGCAATTATCTTCCCAGAAGAAATCTCTTGAATTTCAACCACATTATGAGTAAAAATTACTTTCTATGGAACTCTTGTATGGGGCATTTGATAAACTGAAAGGAGGTTAGATGCCAAGGTAGGAACATAGAGCACATCATTGAAGTATCCATGATCTAGATTGATCATTCCAATCCCTTTTGAAAGAAATTCAAAATCATCTCCCATTAGGATAGAAGGCCCAACAATTGGTTTGAAATCCGAGAATAGATCCTTGGATGCAGGCATGTGTCTGGAGGCTCCAGAATCTATGATGAAGGAGGATGCATTCGAATTTCCAGCCATGAGTGCATGACACCTCTCTTTATCCTCTGATTTAGGATCAACTTCTTTCCTTCTAGAACCTATAGGTACTAGAAGGTTATTATTCTCTAGAATTTGGGCCATGAGATCAATAGTATTCTTCATGCAAGCACTTTCTGGGTGAAAACCTCTATTGTAGTATGTAAATTTGGTTTTCTCCTTCTGGTTTTGATTGCCTCTATTTGGAATGGAGGTTCCCTCTGACTATTTGGGAGACTCCTTTGACTTCTTCTCATGTTATTTATTCTCCTTTCCCTTGTGCTTTCCTTTCCCATTCACATTCTTTCATTCTCCTACAGCAAGAGCTTAATCCCTTGATGGTTTTATTACTCCCATCTGAACCAATTTGTCTTTCTCCTTCGTGAGAGACAGGATGAATGCATCTAGAGTGGGAATTTTCTAGTTTGGGATGGATGGATTTTCTATTTGGAAGGTGGATACAAACACATAATAGTCTGATCCCAATTTTGAAACAATAGAAAGAATAAGTCGCTTGTTTTCCTTCTCAATTCCACATAGTTTTAGTTGCACAACCAAGTTCTTGAATCTTGTGAAGAAATTTGTGATGGATTCGAAGTTGCTAGGGCACAAAGAGATCAACTCATTTTCCATGTCACGTCCCCTCCCATGGATCCAAATCAAGGAAGGGAACATGACTAAAATTTTGGGCTTTTACAAAAAAATCAGCCCCATTCATCATGAACAATTCATAGCAAATAAAACACATGTGTGCAAATGTATAATTCAATTTAATGCAGTGGAAATAAAATTTATATCCACATGCATTTCACATGCATTCATCAATATAATCAAAACAGTAAAAAATTAAGAACATTGTAGAATTTAATACACATAGAGAATACTTATCTTGGTTGTGAAGTTGTCCCAAACAACTAGCTATACTACCGAAACGTTCCACCCAACCATAGGCCAATGTGCTCATCAATCTATCAGCACGGTTTCCACCCCTAATTTGGGATGATTTCTACAAGGAATGGGAACACTCAAGTTCAATCCCAAACTCAAACCCCAACATTCTCTTCCACACACAACAAGTGCATATGTTGGGCATAGAAAAACGTTTTTAGCTATGGTATTCATAAGAAATATGTCCATGGGTTTTCCCCAAATCGTGGCACCACAAAAACGAGTTGTGGGAAAGGAAAATCAACCAGAGGGAAGAAAACGTTTTTTCCCACATGTATATGAGCATTCAAATGGAACAAAAGACCTCTCTAGACCCCCAAAACAAGCTCCCTTCCTCCCAGTCGCTCTGCGACACCAAAAATGCCCTCTTCACAACTAGAAATCAAGGAAACATGGGAAAAACATGGAGGAAAAATGCCCCACTAGCTAGAAATCGTGAGAGAGAAAAACCCATGCATGAAGAATGGCTTGGGGAGAAAATTCATGGCTCTTTTCTTTCCAAGGAATCCAAAACATGTTTTTCCAAAATGGTGGCTTTCCCATAAATGAAATTGGACATCCATACCTCTCCATTTCCCCAAAAAATAACTATTTCAACCAACTCTTGGAAGAAATAAATGATTGGATACAAAAGTCAACATGGGTAGTTGATGGTTCATGGGTTCTCTCATTGACACTTGGCTTGAATTTATTGATTGAAGTGTTTGAATATTTCCCTCCCAATTCCTTGTAAAAATCATTCCATGTACTCCTGTTGCATTGCATAGCTAGTTGTGGGTATTTTTTATTAAAATGCATATTTACATTATATTTACGATTTATATTGTGCTTGGCTAGCACACAAACCATATGCATCAATTTTAACAAGTTTAAATCGATGGTGGACCTTGGCCTTGAGATCCTCACCATGATTTTATAATGATATTACATCATTTATATGTTAAATACAATGGGGTCGAAATCAAGATATTACCTTCCAATTGATGTCCTCTCTAATGATCATGTTGCCCAAATAAGGATTCGATCTTTTTCCAAACCTCCTTGGGGGTTTTCAGACCAGAGAGATGAAAGATTAGATCTTTGGAAATGTTGAGGCACAACAATCCATATGCTTCACCAAGATTGTTTAGATACTTTTCCTTTTATGTAGCACCATTTGGTTTTACCTCAATGCCCTTTAGCACCTTGTAGAGACATTTGTTATGCATGAAGATCTCCATTTGGTCCTTCCATTCAAAGAAATTGGAGGGATTAATCTTCGGAATCGAATTTAGATCCATAGTAGATGACTGAATGCACTATTGATGATGGAATAACCTAAAAAAACAATGAAAAAATATCTGGAGGATTTTTACTGAATCTATTGAGCACTGCTTTAGGACAATAGGAACTTTTATTATGATCCTTCACACCTAGCTAGACCTCAAAGGATTTATCCAATGAATTCAATGTAATGGAACCAGGATTTGTTGTGGAAATCCAGAGGCTTCTGGTGCACTGCTGAAAGAAAGCTGCCCAACCTAAGGGATAGATCATTGAGCTTGAACAAACCTCACAAGCTTTGATACGATGTGAAATTCCATAGGGTTATATGATTTATCTTGAACAAACCTCATAATTTCATAATGTTATTTCTGAGAAGAATTAGAAAGAAACATTGGTCAATTCACTCATAAAACTGAAACACATATGAAAAACTGTTGCTGATACATTAATCAACAATAAGATGGAAATCAAAACATGTTACAATAGAACGAATTTGATAGCCTCTGATAGGATTCAAATTAACCTCAATTTTAGGCTTAGTTTGCATTGGAACCATCTCCCAATAAGGTATAGTGGCCATCATTGATGAATGATCAGTTAATCGAGGTAGAACTGAGCATGACTGAGTCATCTGGGAACCAAAATAGGGAAGGAGACTTCAAGGGGGTGCATAACTATGTGTTATTTTACAAGATAGATCACACAGCTAGAGTAAATCTCACTAATCTCACTCAAGAATAAGAAGAATAATAAGAAGAAGAATTGAATCAATATTCACTCATAAACTCAGAAATGGTAAAAAATTAAGTATAATCATACATCAACTGTAAGATGGCACTGTGAAATTGAATAATAACTCAATACAAATCAAATGAATTTGAATACACCTAAGGTCATTCGAATTCTCCTCAATGTGTGGCTTGGATAGCATTGGAGACATCACCCAATTAGTGGTAGTAGTCACAAATAGGAAAATATTAGTCAAGTGAGTCTAACTGATTCTAACTAATCCATGTGAGCATAAATAAAGGGAAGGAGACTCCAAGGAGGTGCATGAGGTTGTCTGTAGGTCAAGTGGCACTCCGATACAGACAACTGGAAGCTGCATGAAGTTAAACTGAGTAATAAGTGCATGAACTGAGAAATCAATGTTGCAACTGACTGTTAGAATCCAAGTAGGTGTAGTAGGGTGCATTTGTCATCCAGGTGAGGAAAACAAGGCACACTAGGTAGGTAGGAGGGTTACTAAGAGATAAAAACAGGCTCCAAGGGGCTGAAAGTAAACTCTAGGTGCTGGGGAGACTACCATACTGATGACTAGATGCATGCATGCATGTAGAATGCATGCATGCATGCAAATATAAAAAATTATGGTGAGAATATTCCAACACCCCCCCGAAGCCAAACTATGAGGAAGTAACTGAAAAATAGTAGGGCTCTAGTAACTGAGACCAAAGCTCACCTCGTACAATAATCTAAATAAATAAAGTGAGGAAAGAGGGAAAAACCAGTGGGAATAAATCCCCCCCTCAAGATAAATTGTAGAAGGATACTTAATCATATATATCACTCACCCCAAAAGGTAAGTGGATTTATCCACAGAAGAAGGATTTATTGGCAAGAAATGGATCAGTAATGTGAGAAGGATGAAATCTTCCATTCTGAAAATATGATCTAGTTATCCTTTGATCAAGTGGATCACCAAAAAGATCTCCAACAGATCTAAGGGTAGTGGTTTCCCATCTAGGAAGAGGAGGATATGTAGGCTATAGATCTAGATCTTGTTCTTCCATTTCCTCATCTTCACTGTCAGGTGCTAAGTATTCAGGTTCTTGTGTATCTAGATCTAACATTCGCTCAAAAAGAGTTATATTCCTCTTGGGAAGAAGTGGATCATGCTCCAAAAACATGTGCTTGAGTTCTCCAACAATGGATGCAAGCGAATATGGAGGCTTCCTGAACTTTCTCTTCCTACCAAGCATGGTGAGAATAAATCCAAAAATATGAAGATCATTATGGAGCATGTGATTCGAACCAACTAAGGTAGAATCAAGTCCATGAATGTGTAGATAGTTCTTTGATACCTCCTCTGAACCAACATAGGTGATATCGTAACCAAATGAACTATGATATGATGATGGTATCTTGGACTTCAAATCAGCTCCAAGAATTGATAAATGGTTTCTTATGATCTCGTTTGAACCAACAAGGGTGATATCAAAACCAAAATCACAAGGATATGCATGAGACTTGAACCGAAGCAAATGATGGTATCTTCCATCTTCGATGAAACTATGAAAACATGTTCCAATGACCAAATAGGATTGCATAGGAAGAATTTGATTAAGGAGGGTGAATGCATCACCTCCAAAATACTTAGTAGGTCATCATCTTGCACATCAACAGGATCATGGGAAGTAGATATTTTGAAGGTCTCTTGAACTTCTAGAGTAGTAGCTGACATATCTTGCTCAGAATTTGAATCAGAAGATGGATCAACTCCATCAGTTTTGTTACTTTCATGCCATAGTATACTCTCTTCATTGTATGTGTGTGAAGAGCAGACTGTTTGGAGAAGGTTGAAAGTGAGAGAACTCATAGAGTTTTGACTTGTCGTTTGCAACACCTTTTGCAATGGTAGATCCTGATACCATGTCTTGTATTTCGACTTCATCTTGAGCAACTTCATCATGAGAGATGATACATGACGAATCATGAATAGAGAGAGAACTAGAGGCAGTATTACTGGGCTTGTTCTCCAAATGGATAACATCATCCTCTTCCTTTTGCTTTCCAAATAATCTGTCCAATATGGTTCAGGTATCACTTGGATGTTCAACAGTATTAATAAGGTACTCCGATTTGGAAAGAATAGCAGTAGATATTGTTGTTGAGGCTCTGTCACAATCATCTATCCAATCTTCTTCCTCTTCATAGGAAGAAAAATCTCTCTTAACACCAATACACGTATCGAAAAGACCATATCTCTTGAGGTATGTTGTCATCTTTGGCTTCCACTAATCATAGACCAGTGGAAAGAGAGAAGGAACTTCTTTCAGTGTTAAATTTTCAAGCTTTAATTCAATATACTCTAGGATCTTTACTGAGAGAATAGCATGTACAGTATATCAATGCATATCAATCATAGCAATCATATCAATCATCACAAGATGCAAACATAAGAGATAATAGACACACAGAGTTTCTGTGGGGAAAACCCTAAGGTGAAAAACCCCACAACTTCCTCAGAGATAGATAGAGCAATAGTACAACAAAAGTACAACCAGAGTACATAGAGATAGACTCCTCCTAACAGTTGATCCTCCTCCTCACATGTGTGCCACTTTCCGAGTGATGGAAGTGTGAGTTCTGAAGTGATCCAAATAGATATCAGGAAATCTCTATTTATACTTGTCCAGATTGCCCAATAAACTTATGGGGCTGACTTGTCTAGCTTAGCACAATAACCTCATGTTACATTAATCCGGCCTGACCCCTTACAAGGTGGTCTAATAAACCATCGGCAAGTTAACACACTTGCGACACTTGTCAATACAAATGACGACACTTCCATATAGAGGAATAATACATCTCTATAGGAGAACAATAAATATATAATTGAAATACATTCCGAAATTACATATACATCAACACTCTCTCTTAACTAGGAAGGTATTTCTCGACACAGATCAGCTAGCACAAGTCTTCTTCTCTGGATCATCGTCACTAATGCATCGTCCTCAAATCATCATCATTGTCACTGCTGCTGCTATCTCAATCAATCTCTGAATCTACTCATCATAGGAAATTCTACAAAGCCAGTCCTTTTTCATATTGGATGTAGGCCCACCATCTGTAGGTCTTCATCATCACTGGACATATTGTGGAAATATCATGACTTATTATGTGCATCACAAAACCTTAAAAGAGTCTCTTGGATAGCAAGAACCCTAAAGAGCATCTGAGGCCTTTTTCATCCTGTCTAGATCTCCAAGACTAATTACATGTGACTTCACCACAAAACCTCAAAAGAGAATCCCAGGACTGATTATAAGCACACGGCTCAATGTATCAGATCTCCCATGGCATAAATTACATGTGGTCACCACGAAACCTCGAAAGAGCATCCCAGGACTGATTACAAGCACACGGCTCAACCTATCGTATCTCCCAGGGCACAAATTACATGTGGTCATGGCAAAACCTCGAAAGAGCATCCCAGGACTGATTACAAGCACACGGGTCAACCTATCGGATCTCCCAGGGCACAAATTACATGCCATAGGACAAAACCTCAAAATAGCATTTGCCAGATATCCCAGGGCACAAATTACATGCCATAGGCAAAAACCTTGAAAGACTATCTGCAAATCTCCCAAGGCACAAATTATATGTCCTCCCAAGCAAAAACTCAAAAGAGCATTTTCTAGATATCCGAGGGCACAAATTACATGCCATAGGAAAAACCTCGAAATATTATCTACAAATCTACCAGGGCACAAATTATATGCTTATCTGCACAACCTGTTCCACGGCCACAGAGTATGAACCTGATACTCATCATACATCATCCTGATGTACACATGATCATCCTGATCATCAACACTGCATCATCCTGCTACATGTCATCTGGAGAAACATCCTGAAGCTCATCATCCATGATCATCCTAATCATACAATGCATCTATCTGATGCATAGCAAGTATCTACCTGATACATATAATCATACATGATCCATCGGATCATACAATGTATCCACCTGATACACATACAAATACATTATCCACCTGATCATACCTGATACATATCAACATAAATAATCTACCTGATCATACAATGTATCCACCTGATACATATACAGATACATGGTCCAAGCATCCAACATGATGTATATACATATACATGATCCAATTGATCATATCCAGCATCCAACATGATGCATACATACATACATAAAAAATTTATCCAACTAATCATAACAAGCATCCAACATGATGCATATACAGAGCAATAACTGGAGCATCGTCCTGATGCTCATCATCCAATGCTTACATCCACAACCATGGGAAGGATCCTCCTCCCACCATGCTTGGAATGGATCCAACAAATGTCTCCATCACTTCTTCCTTGAAGTGTCGTCGATCTGAAGAACACCAAGCCTCTCTCTGAAGTACTCAAACTTCATTCTAGCTAGTGGCTTCGTCAGTACATCTACAATCTACTCATCCGTCACAACATACAGGAGCTTCACTGCTCCTCTCTGCACCATATCCCTGATATAATGATATTTGATCTCTATGTGTTTCGACCTGTCATGGAACACTGGGTTCTTAGACATCTTCACACAACTCTGGTTGTCACAAAATATACCAATAGCCTACAGTGGTAGATCAAATAACTCAGACAGTAGCTTCTGAAGCCATACTGCCTCACAACTAGCCGAATAGGCTGCAACATACTCTACCTCAGTTGTACTCAGTGCTACGTAGGACTGCTTCCTGCTAAACAAAGAGATCACACCTGATCCCATACTAAAGTAGCACCCATATGTGCTCATCATATCTGCAGCACTGCCTTCCCAATCTGAATCAACATAACCCTGTAGGTTAAACTTTTGATTTGCATCATACTTGAACCCATAATCAACTGTAACCTTCAGGTACCTCAGAATATGCTTTACAGCAACCAGGTGAACACTCCTTGGATCTGTCAAGAACTGGCTCAATGTGTTCACCACAAAGCAAATATCTAGTCTCGTGTTCGTCAGGTACATCAAGGACCCAATCATCTGACGATACATCGAGACATCAACCGGCTCAGTTGAAGCATCACACAGAAGCTTCAGGTTCGATGCCATAGGTGTGGCCATGGCCTTGCAGTCCATCATCCATAACCTCTTCAGGATATCTACTGCATACTTCCCTTATCCAAGGAAGATTCCATCTGTACTCTGCCACAGCTCCATACCCAAAAAAATAGTGCATCATCCCCAAGTCCTTCATCTCGAACTCGGTAGCAAGCTTCCTCTTTGTATCGACAATCAATCTATCATCCCCTGTTACAAACAAGTCATCCACATATAGAAGTAGTATCACAGGATTTCCTTCCTCAACCTTGTAGTAAAGGTTGGAATCCGCTTTACTCTTAGTAAATCCCAAACTAGATAGGAAACTATCCATCCTACCATACCAAGTTCTAGGAGCTTGTTTTAAGCCATACAAGGCTTTCTTCAATCTGCACACATATTATTCCCTATCATGTGTTTCAAAACCAAGTGGCTGCTCCACATACACTTCCTCTTCAACTACACCATTCAAGAAGGCATTCTTGACATCCATTTGGTGTATCTTCCATTTCATCACCGCAGCAAGAGAAAGTACTATTATGATGGAAGTGTACATGGCTATAGGAGAAAAATTTTCTTCATAATCTATTCCCTCTTTCTGAGAGAAGCCACGAGCTACGAATCTTGCCTTGTATTTCTCTATGCTGCCATCTGCAGCATGCTTGATCTTGTAGATCCATTTGGAATTCACAACAGACTTCCCTTCAGGTCTTGGGAAAACATCCCAAACATCATTCTTCATTATTGATTGGTATTCTTCGACCATGGCATCCTTCCATTCTTTCTTTTCCGTTACTTCTTCATAATTGGAAGGTTCTTTATTCATGATATCACGGAGTAAAGCAACATAGTTGGTATGAGATCTAGTTCTCTTCTTTGCTCTGTGTTCTTCTTCTAGAATGCCATATCTTCTGCATCTTGAATGATCTCTCCAGCCCATGCAGGTTTCCTCTTGTGAGAGTTATTCTCACGGGGTGGATCTATAGGTTCTTGCAAATCTTCAATTTCACAATCTGCATCTGGAATTGCTTTAGTCATAGTAGTGTCTTGAAATCTAGTTTCCTTAGGTTCTTCATAATCTTCAATAGGTGTCTTCCTTGATTTGATGAATGCTGAGTTTTCATCAAATGTCACATCCCTGTTGACATCAATTTTCTTGAACCCTGGAAAGTATATTCTATAAGCCTTCGATCTTTCACTATAACCCACAAAGATACCCTTCTTTCCTGAAGGATCTAGCTTGGTCCTCTTTTCCTTTGGGACATGAGTGTATACTGGACAACCAAATATTATGAGATGGTTGACTTTAGGTTTCTTACCAGAGAAGACTTCTTCTGGTGTCTTGTTGTCCAATATCTTGTGGGGTGTTATGTTCTGCACATATACAGTTGTCCTAGCTGCTTCTTCCCATAGATGCATAGGTAGATCCAAGTCATGCAGCATTTCCCTTGCTGCTTCCATGATTGTTTGATTCTTCCTTTCTGCAACTCCATTCTGTTGTGGATTGTAAGGAGCAGTCAACTCCCTCTTAATCCCCGAATCACTGCATAACTTCTCGAAATCTCCGGAAGTGAATTCTCCACCATTGTCAGATCTAAAGGTCTTGATCTTCTTATCAATTTTGTTCTCCATCAAGGCTTTGAATTCCTTGAACTTATAAAACACTTCATCCTTGTTTTTCAAGAAGTAAACCCAAGCCTTCCTAGAGAATTCATCAATGAAAGAGACATAATAGACATACCCACTCAGAGAACTGGATGACATCGGACCACATACATCGGAGTGGATAATTTCCAAGATACCTTTTTCCTTGCTTTCACTTCTTGGAAATGCCTTCTTTATGTTCTTTCCTTTTGCACATCCTTTGCAAACACCTTCATGCTTGGTCTTGATTTCAGGAAGACCTTCTCTAGCTTTACTTGCGATTGGTAATGCCCTGTAGTGCATATGTGCAAGTCTTCTATGCCAAAGTTCACTTGGCTCCATGGAATCATGCACCATGGCATGTTCAGGTTGTCCCTTCAATTTATACAATCCTTCCTCTTGCTCTCCAATCACTACTGCATCATCAATAGTTTTACCTTTTGGCCACATTAGAACTTGGCCATCTACAAATGCAACCCTCATACATTTTTCATCCAATGCGGATATGGAGAGTAGGTTCTTCTTGAGCCCAGGTACATAAAGAACTTCTTTCATCTTCAAAGACTTCCCAGAATCTAGGTTGTAGGAGGCTTCACCACTTCCTTTGATAGGGTATTGATATTCATCCCTAAGTTTCACTTTATGGGGTGATTCATGTTCAGATAGATTTACAAAAGATTCTTTAAACCCAGTCATGTGTTTGGAAGCCCCACTGTCAATTAGCCAATCATTACAACCATGAGAAATAGTACCTGTGAGAGCAGAGATTAGAACATACTCTTCTTCGCTTGATGAGTCATCATCATCACTTTCTGCTCTAGCTTTCTTCTTTGGAGGTTCATCACCCTCAGCAACATGAGCATGATATCTTCTTTTGTTGTTGTTCTTCTTATTGTTGAAGTTGTTGTTGTTGTCTTTATTCTTCTTGGGACAATCTGAAGCAAAGTGTCCTTTCTCATTGCAATTGAAGCATATGAGATCTTTCTTATGTTTATGGTAATGGTGGTGTGAATATCTCCTATTATGAGATGGCTCCTTCTTAGGTTTTCTTCTTTTGGTGTGAGCTGCGAGGGCTTGGTATTCACTTCCCATCTTTTATTCTCGGGCTACAAGCCTAGCCTCTTCTTGTGAACACTCCTCCCACAATCTACTGAAAGAGATCAATTTCTTTCTTGCACAAATTCCTTGAATAAAAGAGTCCCATGACCTAGGTAGGCCATTTAGAGTGGTCATAACAACTTCACCATTGCCCACTACTTCATCCACAGCTTCAAGTTGTTCCTTGATCTGAGAGACCTTGGAGAAGTAAGATTGAATGGTTTCTCCATTCAACAGTTTGATCCCTTTCAATTGATTCCGTAGAGTCATCTTCCGATTTATGTTCTTCCCTTCAAATAACTTGGTCAAGGAATCAAACATCTCCTTGGGTGTCTTCAAGGATGACACATGTGGTATGAGATGGTCTTTGATAGAATCAACAATTATTCTCTTTGCCTTGACCAAGTTCTTCTTATGCAATGCTTTAGCTTCTTCATCCTCTAGGACGGGGACTTCAGAACTGATATATCTATCCAATTCATTTTCTTCCAGGATTAACCCAATCCTATACTTCCAGGCTCGGAAGTTATCATTCCCTTCAAGCTTATCCTCAAGCTTGGTGTGGTGAGACATCTTTAAAGAGTACTTCAAATGGAAATAGAAAAGATTTAGGTCTTATCACTTGATTTGCTGAAAACTGGATCTGGTCCCCGATTAGGGTTTGTCAGAGAAACCCTAAAAATTCAAAATGTGAATTTCAACTTTCTGAAAGGATAGAAAGATGCGCCTTGATGATCTGATCATCCTAGTATACTCAGAATTTGATTTCTGTAAAGTTTCACTCTTCAGAAGTGCCATTTAGTATTCCCGGATTCACTAAGGAGGACCCTGAATTAGGGTTTCAATTTCCCAGAGTTTTACCTAGCCAAAAATCTCGATCCAAAGCTCTAAACTTTGATGTTTTCAAGGAGCTTCCAGCTGTGTCTTCAGATTTTAGAAATTCCTATTTTTTAAGAAACCCTAATTGTTAGGGCCAAAACAGAAAGTGCTGAGAATTGAATTCTGATTGGACAGATAGATTCACCTTGCTGAGGAGATTCAATCTACCATATTACTTTTCCAAATTCTATTGAGAGAAACCCAATAAACAAGAAACCTTGGTTTCTGTCACTGCACAATGTCTTCTTCTCAGGTTAGCTCTGATACCATGTTAAATTTTTGAGCATTAATTCAATATACTCTAGGATCTTTACTGAGAGAATAACATGTACAGTATATCAATGCATATCAATCATAGCAATCATATCAATCATCACAAGATGCAAACATAAGAGACAATAGACACACAGAGTTTTCGTGGGGAAAACCCTAAGGTGAAAAACCCCACAACTTCCTCAGAGATAGATAGAGCAATAGTACAACCAAATCACACAGAGATAGACTCCTCCTAGCAGTTGATCCTCCTCCTCACATGTGCACCACTTTCCGAGTGATGGAAGTGTGAGTTCTGAAGTGATCCAAATAGAGATCGGGAGATCTCTATTTATACTTGTCCTGACTGGCCAATAAACTGATGGGGCTGACTTGTCTAGCTTAGCACAATAACCTCATGTTACATTAATCCGGGCCGACCCCTTACAAGGTGGTCTAATAACCCATTGGCAAGTTAACACACTTGCGACACTTGTAAATACAAATGACGACACTTCTGTATAGAGGAATAATACATCTCTATAAGAGTACAATAAATATATAAATGAAATACATTCTAAAGTTACATATACATCAACATTCAGATCCATGGAAGCTGTTGTAGAAATCGAATCTACTGTTGCAACTGCAGAAAACTGTTGCAACTACAGAAGACATCAAAACTGTTGCAACTAGAGAAAAAATTTGAAACTGCTACAACTACAGAAAACTGCTACAATTGTAGAGAACTTTGAATAACCTGCCAAAAAAATTGAGATCCATAGTAGCTTTTGAATTCGAATATGTTGAATATGGAATAACCTGCAAAAAAAATGAAATTGTTGATGGAGATTTGCTGCAAATTCGAATGAACACTTCCTTAGGATAGTGATCACATGTGACTGGATCCTTCACACTTGGCTAGGCCTCACTGGATTGCTCCAGTGAATTCAAGACTATTGCACCAGGAATTCCTATGGAAATCCAGAGGCTTCTGGTGCTCAATGAAAGACAATTGCTTAATGAATTGTTGCAACTACTGCTACTGCAAATCGAATAGCTGGATTCAACTTTGATACCATGTGATATTTTACAAGATAGATCACACAGCTAGAGTAAATCTCACTAATCTCACTCAAGAATTGCATAGAAGAAGAAGAAGAAGAAGAATTGAATCAATATTCACTCATAAACTAAAAAATGGTAAAATCTGCAGTATAATCATACATCAGTTGTAAGCTGGCACTATGAAACTGAATAATAACTCAATACAAATCAAATGAATTTGACTACACCTAAGGTAATTCGAATTCTCCTCAATGTGTGGCTTGGATAGTATTGGAGACATCACCCAATCAGTGGTAGTAGTAAAAAATAGTCAAATATCATTCAAATAAGTCTAATTGAGTCTAACTAAGCCATGTGAGCATAAATCAAGGGAAGGAGACTCCAAGGAGGGTGGATGAGGCTGTCAGTAGGTCAAGTGGCACTCTGATACAAACAATTGGAATCTATAGGCAGTTAAACTGAGCAATAAATGCATGAACTGGGAAATCAATGTTGCAACTGATTGTTAGAATCCAAGTAAGTGTAGTAGGGTGCATTTTTCATCCAGGTGAGGAAAACAAGGTGCACCAGGTAGGTAGGAGGGCTACTGAGGGATAAAAACAGGCTCTAGGGGGATGAAAGTAAGCTCTAGGTGCTGGGGAGACTACCATACTGATGACTGGATGCATGCAGTATGCATGCATGCAAATATAACAAATGATGGTGAGAATATTCCAACAAACTAACTGTTAATGGTCAAAAAGGGCGCTCCTATACTCAGTAACAGTCAAACTAGGTGTAGCAGTCAATTAACTGAGCATTCAAGGGGACAAGGTGCCCCAAATCATGGAACTGACTGTGTATACTCCTAAAATCATGCATGAGGGCGCCTTGGAACTCTAGTGATGTAAACAAGGTGCTCTAAGTGGATAGGAGGGATAATGATGGCCAAAAAGAAGCTCTAGGTGGGACAAAGTAAGGACTAGGTTCTAGGAGACTCAATTGCCAATGCATGGATGCATGGAGTGCTGCATGGAATGCATGGATGTAAAGAATGCAAAACCAATATAAGATGGTGAGAATATTCGAACACCATTGTGGTATGAAATATTTTTTTGATCAGCCAATATTAAATGCTAGGCAAGATTGATGGATGGAATTTTTGTGTGAATTTGATTTTGAGATGAAAAACATAAAGGGGAAATCAAATAAGCTGGCTGATCCACTCAGCATAAAAGTACATGAAATGCATGTGGCAACCCTTAGTACCTTCCAATCAGATTTGAGCTAGCATATTTTTAACTGTATTGTTGGAGATGAAATGTATGTGCAAATAAAGGATAAATTGCAACAACTGAAATTTGAAAAGAGGTATGAAGGGTATCATTTGGAAGGTGATGAACTTCTTACTTATAAGAATAGAATTTATATTCCAAATGTGTCAAACTTGAGGAGGATTGTTATGGTGAAATCCATAAAGCTCCATATTTTGGTCACCCAGGATATCAGAAAACAATTGCTACAGCCAGAAAACAATACTTCTGCCAGGGATGAAAAAGGAAATCACTGAATACATTTCTAAGTGCATGAAATGTCAGCAAATGAAGGTTGAACACCAACACCCGGCAAGTTTATTGCATCCATTTCCAATTCCGGAATGGAAATGGGAGATTGGATTTTATTAGGGGTTTTTCGATTACAATAAAGCAGCATGATTCCATCATGGTGGTGGTGGACAAGTTAACAAAGGTTGCACATTTTATACCGGTTAAGTCCACATATAAAAGTGATGCCATTGCAAATATTTTCATGAAGGAAATTTTCATATTGCATAGATTTCCTAAGGAAATAATTTTTGACAAGGATACCAAGTTCACTTCAATTTTTTGGAAAAGTCTTTTTGCATATTTGGGTGCGTAGCTGAACTTTAGCACAACATACCATCCTCAAACAGATTGGAAAATAGAAAAAGTAAATCATGTGCTTGAAGACATGCTTCGCATGTATGTAATGGACAAACTATCCAAGTGGGAGGATTATCTACACTTGGTAGATTTTGCATATAATAATGGGCTATGGATGGAAGTGCGGGACACCAGTGACTTGGGATAATCTAGTGAACAGAATTGTACTTGGGCCATAATTTCTTAAGGAAATGGAACAAGAATTTGCAAAGATCAGGTAGAATTTACAAGAAACCCAAGATAGATAGAAAAGCTATGCAGATAAGAACAAGGTGCATAAGGAGTTTAGTGTTGGGGATCATGTTTACCTTTGAGTTAGGCCAAGGAAGAGATCCTTGAAGCTTTGGGGTTGTGCCAAGCTATCATCTAGATATTGTGGTCCATTTGAAGTGCTTGAAAGAATAGGGCCACTTGCATATATACTTGCATTGCCCGCTATCACTATATCTCATAATGTTTTTCATGTTTCTTTGATTAAGAAATATGTGCATGATCTTAACCATGTGATTAATTGGGATGTGATCTAGGTGGAACCCAATGGAGAGTTCCAAATTGATCCATTGCACATCCTAGATAGGATGTTAGAATTGCTTTGCAACTGAGCCATCCAATAGGTGAAGGTGCAATGGAAGCACTACGGTCTCGATGAGGCTACATGAGAGCTGGAGGATTCCATGAGAGTGGCATATCTATTTTTGTTCAATTTTGAAGAGCACTGAGGACAATGCTAATTTCAGGTGGAGGGGAATGTAACACCCTGATTTTGATCCCAGAATTAAACATGTAAATGATGTAATATAGTTATAAAATCATGGTGAGGAATTCAAGACCAAGGGCCTGCCATCGATTTATCATTCTTGTATCAACAATTAAAAATCGATGCATGTGGATTGCATGTTATTCTGGCATGATGGAAATCTTAAATATGATGTAAATGTATTTTAATAAAAATAACCACAACTAGTTATGCAAGGAAATAAGAGTATGGGGGAATGATTTTTACAAGGAATAGAGAAGGAAATATTCAAACCATTGAATCCAATAATGTTAAGCCAAGTGTCAATAAGAGAACCCACGAACCATTAATTACCCATGTTGAATTTTGCACCCAATCATTTAATTCTTCCAAGAGGTGGTTGAAGTAGTTATTAGTTTTGGAAATGAAGAGTATGGTTGTCCAATTTTCGTGTATGGCCAAGCCACCATTTTCGAAAATCATGTTTTTCTTCTTGGGAAAGAAAAGACCCACAAAATGTCTTCCATTCCATTCATTCATCTAGGATGTTTTCTCTCTCATGCAGTGTTTGCTTGTTGGGCATTTTCCTCCATGAATTTATTGAGTTTTCCTCCATTTTCTAGCCGGGAAAGTCATTTTTGGTGTTACAGAATGGTGTAGAAGAAGGAAAATCAAATTGGGAATCTATGAGATCCATTTTTTCTATTCAATTGATTGTGTACCCATTGGGAATTCAAATTGTAACTTCGAGTTGTTGTTTCCCCTCTCAAAAATTCATTTTGGTGTGCCCACAATTTGGAACACTCATAGAAATCATGTTTTGTGAATCCCACAACTAAAATTTTTTTCTATGCCCAACAATTGTGCTTTGTTGTGTGCGTGGGATATTTCTATGGTTTGGGTTATGTGCATCCCTAGTTAGGATTGAACTTGTGTGTAAGCAACAAAGAGTAGACAAGGATTTGGAATTGGCTTGATAAACCTAATGAAGGGTGTAACCTCACCAAAGATTATAAGGCTTTGGCTACTTTTCTATGAACACTCTGAAGAGCACTAGAAGGGAAGGTATCACCTGAGGGATTGTGGAGTAGTGAAGGGAATACACGCCTTGTGTTGAGTGTGTAGGTATTGTGGGTGCCAAACTAGCTAATCTTGTAGAGGTTCTGGTAGCTCTATGGATTGAGCTCACTATCTTAACAATTCCTTTCCCTCTACTACCTTGACAACCTGATAAACCCAGCTGTGGATTGGTTTGGCTGAGATATGGTATATACTTGGCTATGTGTGATTTATTTGTTCCCTTTTTCCTTGTGGAACTCATTCCCATATCGAGGGTGGAAATTGTGTTGAGAGGTTGATGAGCACAGTTGGCCCATGGTTGGGTGGAAGGTTGCACTTGTATAGAAAATTGCTCGAGACAACTTCATTTGAAGATAAGAATTCTCTTGTATTTAATTATGTAATGTATTTAATTGATGCATGTTATAATTATGCTGGAAATTGCATGCTAGATGTGTGTAGTAGAGTTTATTTCTGCTATGTTTATTTTGATTATGCATCTGCACACATGTTTCATTTGTTATGAATTTTCAAAATGATGATGGGTCTAATTTTCGAAGCTCGAATTTAGTTCATGTTCCCTCCCTTGAGTCGGATTGATGGAAGGGGACGTGACACACCTTCCAACCTAAGTGCTCATGTGAGTATTTATCGTCATATTAATACATGGCCCTCTCATTTCAACCAAGCAAATGAAATCTTCTTCTCCTTATCTATGTTGTGGATACTAAAATAGACCTTTAATTGTTGCAACCAATGATTCAACTTTAAAGCATCGATCTCACCTTGATAAGACTTGATATAGACTTTCATTTCCATCTTAAATAATGGTTGAGAAGTGGTAATGGAACTGGAACTTGGTTCCTCTTTCTCGGGCTCTTTCCTCGGTTCATTTTGTGGGTCTCATTTGTTTATTGATTTCCCCTCTAATCCGATCTCTAAGTTTGAGCTTCCAAAATCACCAAAAGGTCCAAATTTTCTCTCCAAAACTTTTGTGAGGATTGATATATTGCATCAGATATCAAGGACCTGTATTTCCTTCTTTGTAAATCGGCGTTCATATTCACCACCATGGATAGGGTTTAAAGACTTTTTCTTTACTCCATCAACTCCTAGATCAAGCAATTTGCCACAAAATCTAAAATAAATTTTCTCTGATACCAATATGATCCTTAAACTATTGTGGATATTCCATCAAAATAGTTTGTTACAATGGATCTTACAACTTAATTCATTATGTTAGCTTAATTTGACAAAATGATAAATAAACTGGAACTGAAATGAAAATTTAACTAGACCAAAGCATCACATCCACATGAATAACACAAGATATAGCCTAGGGAAAACCACTATGGGGAAAACCCAGCCAAAAGTGAGTTCTATGCCTTGCTCTTTTCATCTCCAGAAAACAATGCAAATTCAAAGAAAGTTGTACTTACTGTGGAGTTACCTCTTACATTATGGCATGCACAGCTACTACAAGGTCTCCTACTTCCTCTATTATGCTCTAATATCCACTCCCTTACTATTGCTCAACTATGGAACAATACAATAACATCATAATAAAATGGAATCCACTTTTTTCCTAAATGCATGGTATTTAACATGGCTCAATAGTCGCCTAGGGTTAGTTTTAGGGTTTGTACATGCTTTAACTCTCTATTAGGGTTAGGGTTTTGGATCATGTAGAATGTTGTTGAAATTCCATAAGTGACTAGCTCTACACGTGTGGGTAATCAGAGCTAATGTGCAATCCACTCAGTACCATGGTAATAAGTTGGATAGGTCAACTTGTACGTGTCATGACTTCCTCACACGAACTCATATTGAGGTGATTATTGCACTATTGGAAAGGTCTCGCTGTGTATATTATGAAATTTTATTCCTATTTATGATTTGGACAAAATAAGATGTCATTTAAGCCCTCAAAATAGTTCTAGAAGGTTTCGTATGGTTTTTGACCCCAAACCTAAAAAGTAAGATCTATTCGTTTTTCATCATTTAATTCAATATGATTTAGGATCTTAATTAAAAGAACAACATGTACAACATATCGATCATAAGAGACAAGAGACAAGAGAAACAAAGCATTTCACTAGGAAAAACCAAGAAGGTGAAAAACCCTGCAACTTCCTCAGATATAGAATAAGCACCAATACAAAGATCACCAAGATGAATCCCCAAGAGATAAATGTTTGCAGCAGCTACTCCTCCTCCACTTATGCGCACTCCTCCTCTCTCTCACTAATGCAAAGTGAGTGAGAGTGAATGAATAGAATGAGAGAGACACACTCTCTATTTATACAATGACTTGACTTTCCTTTTACTCTAACTGGGCCGACTTCCCTTAGGTGAGACTAATAACTCATTACCACTTGTCACTGGTCTGACCCCACTAGGGTGGTCTAATAACCCTTTAACCCACATGACTCATACAGGGCCGACCCCACCAAGGTGGTCTAATAACCCATCAAATATAATTTATGACACTTAGAATATAACTTGTGACACTACTCCAGGGTAGAATTCCCTATCATACATGGGAGGATGGACCTCAATGACTTTACATGACTCAAGTACAATAATGACTTCTCCGACCTGGAGAAACAAACATCTCTGTTAGAGGTACAACAATAGAATACAAATGATGACACTTTCAATCGGAGGAATAAGACATCTCTGTCGGGGATACAATAAAGTACAAATGTAATACATACAATATACAAGTGAATATCTTCCAAAGTTACAAATACATCCACACTCCCTCTTAACTAGGAAGGTATTCTCGTGACACATGTCATCAATACATATAGGCACAAGTCTTCAATTCTAGAGCTGGATCATCATTACTGGATCATCGAGCATCATTGTCACTGCTCCTATACTCGTCATCTCGATCACTGGTGCTATCTCTCAATTCTTCTCATCATAGGAAGCTCTATAGAGCCATCCCTTTTTCATGTTGGATGTAGGCCTAGCCTCCTATAGGTCTTCATCATCTCTGCGAGCATGCCATCTTGTCGAATTCTTAGGGCTAATTACGTGCATCAACAAAACCTCGAAAGAGCATCCCAGGAATTTTACGAGCTTACTACTCAACCTATCGGATCTCCTAGGATATTTTACATGTGACCTTCACAAAACCTTCAAAGAGTATCTTGCAACCGTCAAGATCTCTAAAGAGCATCCCAAGTTCTTTTCTATGCCTAGCACAACCTGTCCGGATCTCCAGGATCTTTTACATGTGAACTTGCAAAACCTTAAAAGAGTATCTTGCATCCTGCAAAATATCTAAAGAGCATCCCAGGACATTTTCTGTGCCTAGCACAACCTATCCAGATCTCCAGGATCTTTTATATGTGACCCTTGCAAAACCTTAAAAGAGTATCTTGCATACTGCAAGATCTCTAAAGAGCATCCCAGGATCTTTTCCATGCCTAGCACAACCTGTCCGGATCTCCAGGCTCTTTTCTATGCAACTGCACAACCTATCCATGACCACAAAGTATCATCCTGATACTCATGATCCCATTGATCATCTTCTTCACATGGAAAATCATCCTGATTCTCATGATAATATTAATCATCATCATATAGTATATACTCCTGATGCACAACTTCTGGAGCATCGACCTGATTCTCATAACATATGATCATCCTGATCATCATCATACAATACATCACCCTGATGTACAAAATCTGGAGCATCGACCTGTTTTTCATGACATATGATCGTCCTGATCATCATCATAGCATCATCCTGATGCATATCATCACATGATCATCTTGATCATCATCACAACATCGTCCTGATGCATATCATCTGGAGCATCGTCCTGATGCTCATCACACAACACTTACATCCATAGCCATGGGAAGGATCCTCCTACCACCATGCTTGGAATGGCTCCTACAAATGTGTCCCATCACTTCCTCCTCGAAGTATCTTCTATCTGAAGAAAACCAAGCCTCTCTCTGAAGTACTCGAACTTCATTCTGGCTAGTGGTTTGGTCAACACATCTGCAATCTGCTCATCTGTCGCAACATACTGGAGCTTCACTACCCCTCTCTACACAATATCCATGATATAATGATATTTGTTCTCGATATGCTTCGACTTTTCATGGAACATCGGGTTCTATGACAGCTTCACACAACTCTAGTTGTCACAATAGATACAAGTATCATCCAACTAGAGATCAAATAAATTAGACAGTAGCTTCCTTAGCCATACTGCCTCACAACTAGCCGAGCAAGATGCAACATACCCTGCTTCAGCTGTACTTATTTCTATACAGGATTGCTTCCTTCTAAACCAAGAGATCACACCTGATCCCATACTGAAGCAGCACCTCGAAGTGCTCTTCCTATCTGCAGCACTGCCTGCCCAATCTGACTCAACATAACCATCCAAGTTAAACTTTTGATTCGCATCATACTTGAGCCCATAATCAATCGTACCCTTCAGGTACCTCAGAATATTCTTTACAACAATCAAGTGAACATGTATAGGATCCGTCAGGAACTGGCTCAAGGTGTTCATAACAAAGCAAATATCTGGTCTCATGTTCATCAGGTACATCAAGGACCCAATCATCTGATGATACATCGTGGCATCAACCGACTCTGATGAAGCGTCACTCAATATCTTCAGGTTTGATGCCATGGGTGTGGCCATGGCCTTGCAGTCCATCATCCCAAACCGCTTCAGGATATCTACTACATACTTCCCTTATCCAAGGAAGATTCCATCTGCACTCTGCACTCTGCCACACCTCCATACCTAGAAAGTAATGCATCATACCCAAGTCCTTCATCTCGAACTCGGCAACAAGCTTCCTCTTCGTATCGACAATCAACCTATCCTCACCTATCACAAACAGGTCATCCATATACAGTAGGATTATTAGTGGATTTCCTTACTCAACCTTGTAGTAAAGGTTGGAATCCGCTTTACTCTTGGTAGCCCAAACTAGACAGGAAGCTGTCTATCCTACCATACCATGTCCTGGGTGCTTGCTTCAAGCCATACAAGGATTTCTTCAATTTGCACAAATGTGACTCCCTGTCATGTGTCTCAAATTTGAGTGGCTGCTCCACTTCCTCTTCAACTACACCATTCAAGAAAGCTGTCTTGACATCCATTTGGTGTATCTTCTACTTCATTACTTGCCTTGTATTTCTCTATGCTACTATCTGCAGCATGCTTGATCTTGTAGATCTACTTGGAAGTCACAACAGACTTCCCTTCTAATGTTGGGACCACATCCCAAACATCATTCTTAATGATCAATTGGTATTCCTCCATCATGGCATCCTTCCATTACTGCATCCCTGATCTTGGGAACTTCAGATTCTTCAATAGGTTGTTTTCTTGAGCTTCGTCACTGGAACAAATGTCGTTGTCCTTCTTTTGTAGTTGATTGTACACGATCTTTCCTACAAGTCAAATTCAATTGCATGATTAGAAACTTCTCATAGTTTTTCAAAAACAAATTCTTACACATAAGAATGTATGTCATACAGTCATGCAATTATCTTAGACAATGCTTCAATACAACATTTATCCATATCACGTAACTTTCTAGATGCCTTCCATCTCTACCAGAACATTGTTAAGAGTGTGCACAAATCCCAACATGTTAGCGAAGGGGTTTCATTCTAGATAAGTAGCAATGGAACATTGTATAGTACCATAGGCCACTTACCCATTACTTGCATATTAGTAGTATCTTGTTCATTGATGCAACTTTTCTATTATGCATAATATACATCCTAAATCTAGGAACATAAGCATGTACATGACTAGACAACATCATTTAAGTAATCAAATATATAATAAATGACAATTCAAATACTTATATTTGTTTGGTTGTTGGGTGGACTCCCTCTCAATCTTTGCTTCCTTGCAGGAACTACTAGAGTGTGATCCCTCTTGATCTTTGCTTCCTTTATGGTATCATCATGATTATATGTCTTTGGAATTCTATCCATCCTAGACCACTATGCATGCTTAAGTGTGCACTAGTGTCATCATTGTGACATCCTCAATATCTCATACGTAATCATACATGCATTAGTATAATCTCAATACTATCAAAACATTATGATTCTAAATAATCTTAATCATGTATGGTCATTATCATTTCATACACAAGCGTTAGTATTCAAGGTTTTAGGGAGGACTTCTTATGCATATTTTTATTTGACCATAGGAATCTTCTAGTTTGTCATATCATTAATCAAACTAAGAAGCATAATATGCGTAAACCCATGATTGCTCAAACTTATAACTTCATGAATTATCAATCATACCAAGTATACTTATATAAGATCCTAACACAAGGTAGGATTCTAACTTGATATAGGAAAAACATACATGGATTATCATGCTTGCTAGTTATACCCACATAATGTCTTCTTGTTCTCTTCAATGACTTGTGCTAGTAACCTGCAAATCTCATAAGTTAACCATTGTAGAACCAAATTATACATACCTCGTAAGTAGAGCTTTTATGTGATCCATGACTATGGATGAGTCTTTGTCTTCATGTCACCATGGTCATACGTTCTTGATCTAGTACTTGATTTGTCTTTGTTGATGTTAGCGGACAACATCATCCTCATACAACACCACAAGGCATTAGTACAATCATGAAGTGTCATAACCCTAATCAATAAATGTCTTCTATCATTCACATGCATTCATACTTTTACTAGGGTGATAAGACAAGTCTAGAATTAATCAAGATTGTTACTAATCTCAATAATATGAAGACAAACATATTATAAACTTAATCATGAACAGATTTCAAAACATACCTGTATCTCCTCAAGTCATACCTGTTGGGATTGCTTTTAGTCTTCTTATGTAAGGCCTTAGCCTCATCTCCCTCTGGGACGGGAACTTCTTCACTTATGTAGGTGTCAATTCATTCTCTTCTAGGATTAACCCAATCCACTTTGATTTGTTGAAGCTAGATCTAGAGCTGGATTAGGGTTTGTCAGAGAAAATTCAAACTTATGATTGGATGAAAAAATGTGCCTTACTGAGATGATCAAGCTGGTATACTTCAATTTTGAAATCTCCAAAATTTGACCCCTCAAAATTGACTTTGGAAGTTTCGGATTTGTAGCTTCTGTCAAATTCTGGTTTTCTAGTCAAAATCCCGAACTAGGGTTTGATAGAGCCCGGGGTTCTACCCAACCAAAAAATTCGATCTTGGTCTCTAAATTTTGATTTTGATGAGGAGCATCCATCTGTGGTCTCGGATTCCAAAAATTCCAACCTTTGCAGAAACCCTAATTTCCCGCAGCAGTGATGAGCCAAAAATGAAAGTGCTCAGAATCCAATTCTGTTTGGACAAAAATATATGCCATATTGTTTCTGTTGTATCTCTGAAATTTTGAATCCTCAGGGTCTGAAACGTTAACCTGTGGTAGACTGACTTGTCTTCTTTCCGAACCCATAGATCTGAGCCTTAATTGATTCTCAGAGAGAGAGATATGCCAAGTGTCGCAACATGACCTATTTATGGGATGAAACGGTATAGAAAACTTGTACGGAGTGCCATTTGTCACTGTTTCAATTTCGGCCTCTGAAACCCGGACCTGTGAAACTACAGTCCGTGCCCTAACTGCCAATTTTTACGGAATTCCATTTGGAGATTCCTAGCCCGATATATGACCTTTGTTCCTAGGTCACCTGTTTAGGACTGCATTTTGGAAGAGGTAGAAACCCTAACTTGTACGGATCATATCTCACAAAGTACAACGAATCTGAGGCTGATATTTGGATACAAGGTACATGAAAATTTCATCTTCGTCCTGTAAAAGTTTCAGATCCTGAACCTTCGCCAAAACTAATTTATAGCGAAAGTGCCACGATGTGTAGTTTTTACTATACCAAGCCCTAGCTTCCAATTTGTCGCAAGTGCAACAAGTGTCATAAATGCCATACCATGCCTTCCTTCAGGTTAGCTATGATACCATGTTATTTTTTCATCATTTAATTCAATATGATCTAGGATCTTAGCTGAAAGAACAACATGTACAACATATCAAGCATAAGAGAAAAGAGACAAGAGACACAAAGCATTTCACCGAGAAAAACCAAGAAGGTGAAAAACCCCGCAACTTCCTCAGAGATAGAATAAGCACCAATAAAAAGATCACCAAGATGAATCCCCAAAAGATAAATGTCTGCAGCAGCTACTCCTCCTCCACTTGTGTGCACTCCTCCTCTCTCTCACTAATGCGAAGTGAGTGAGTGAGTGAATGAATAGAATAAGAGAGACACACTCTCTATTTATACAGTGACTTGACTTGCCTTTTACTCTAACTAGGCCGACCTCCCTTAGGAGAGTCTAATAACCCATTACCACTTGTCACTGGGCCAACCCCACTAGGGTGGTCTAATAACTCTTTAACCCACATGACTCATACAAGGTCGACCCCACCAAGGTGGTCTAATAACCCATCAAATATAAGTTACGACACTTACAATATAAATTGCAACACTACTCCGGGGTCTAATGCCCTATCATACATCGGAGGATGGACCTCAATGACTTTACATGACTCAAGTACAATAATCACTTCTCCGACCTGGAGGAACAAACATCTCCGTCGGAGGTACAACAATAGAATACAAATGACGACACTTCTGATCGAAGGAATAAGACATCTTTGCCGGGGATACAATAAAGTACAAATTATAACATATCATAATATTATTGGATACTTATATACACTATTATTTACTTTAGTAATTGATAAAGGACATACAATGTTACCACAACAATTAAAGGATGAACATTAATCTTTTAGAACCATATTACGCCCTTCTTTTATAACCATTTTGACATGTTAGATAAATAATATACATTTTATCTAATTGTTTATGTGATCTTATTTATTTATTTTTTCTTTTTAAAATTAAGAAACATGTTATAACAACCTTTAATATTGATATAGATTTGCAAAATACTAAAAAAACAACTTTTAATATTAATACATAGTTGAACGTTTCATTCTTCTTGATACACAATTGAACGCATCACTCTTCTTTAAAATAATTTAAATATTAAAATATCATATTTTGATATTATTTTTATTCGAATAAAATATGGATCACGTCACCAAATAATCCTCAAACACACAACGCCAAGGGTGGACGTGATAGGTACCTACTATGAAAAGGTCACGATGGTTGATCAAGTTGTGGGGGAACAATGCCACAAGGCCCCACAACACCTTGGATCATGCAAACAAAATAATACCTTGGGTCAATTTTGACTCAATTATCTCATAATTATTTTTGGCCGGGCTTCGAGTCGCTTATATATACACTGCCCAATTACGATTTAAAAGTGGCTTCCTCACTTGTGTTATTCCAATTACGATTAGAGACAGCTGCTAGCGGAGTCGAGCTTTCACGATAGAAACTCTGTGGAATTAACGGAAATTCCTCCCTGTAGTAAAGGTTGGAATCCGCTTTACTCTTGGTAGCCCAAACTGGACAGGAAGCTGTCTATCCTACCATACCATGTCCTGGGTGCTTGCTTCAAGCCATACAAGGATTTCTTCAATTTGCAAAAATGTGACTCCCTGTCATGTGTCTCAAATCTAAGTGGCTGCTCCACTTCCTCTTCAACTACACCATTCAAGAAAGCTGTCTTGACATCCATTTGGTGTATCTTCTACTTCATTACTTGCCTTGTATTTCTCTATGCTACTATCTGCAGCATGCTTGATCTTGTAGATCTACTTGGAAGTCACAAAAGACTTCCCTTCTAATGTTGGGACCACATCCCAAACATCATTCTTAATGATCAATTGGTATTCCTCCATCATGGCATCCTTCCATTACTGCATCCCTGGTCCTGGGAACTTCAAATTCTTCAATAGGTTGTTTTCTTGAACTTCGTCACTGGAACAAATGTCGTTGTCCTTCTTTTGTAGTTGATTGTACACGATCTTTCCTACAAGTCAAATTCAATTGCATGATTAGAAACTTCTCATAGTTTTTCAAAAACAAATTCTTAAACATAAGAATGTATGTCATACAGTCATGCAATTATCTTAGACAATGCTTCAATACAACATTTATCCATATCACGTAACTTTCTAGATGCCTTCCATCTCTACCAGAACATTGTTAAGAGTGTGCACAAATCCCAACATGTTAGCGAAGGGGTTTCATTCTAGATAAGTAGCAATGGAACATTGTATAGTACCATAGGCCACTTACCCATTACTTGCATATTAGTAGTATCTTGTTCATTGATGCAACTTTTCTATTATGCATAATATACATCCTAAATCTAGGAACATAAGCATGTACATGACTAGACAACATCATTTAAGTAATCAAATATATAATAAATGACAATTCAAATACTTATCTTTGTTTGGTTGTTGGGTGGACTCCCTCTCAATCTTTGCTTCCTTGCAGGAACTACTAGAGTGTGATCCCTCTTGATCTTTGCTTCCTTTATGGTATCATCATGATTATATGTCTTTGAACTTCTATCCATCCTAGACCACTATGCATGCTTAAGTGTGCACTAGTGTCATCATTGCGTCATCCTCAATATCTCATACGTAATCATACATGCATTAGTATAATCTCAATACTATCAAAACATTATGATTCTAAATAATCGTAATCATGTATGGTCATTATCATTTCATACACAAGCGTTAGTATTCAAGGTTTTAGGGAGGACTTCTTATGCATATTTTTATTTGACCATAGGAATCTTCTAGTTTGTCATATCATTAATCAAACTAAGAAGCATAATATGCGTAAACCCATGATTGCTCAAACTTATAACTTCATGAATTATCAATCATACCAAGTATACTTATATAAGACCCTAACACAAGGTAGGATTCTAACTTGATATAGGAAAAACATACATGGATTATCATGCTTGCTAGTTATACCCACATAATGTCTTCTTGTTCTCTTCAATGACTTGTGCTAGTAACCTGCAAATCTCATAAGTTAACCATTGTAGAACCAAATTATACATACCTCGTAAGTAGAGCTTTTATGTGATCCATGACTATGGATGAGTCTTTGTCTTCATGTCACCATGGTCATACATTCTTGATCTAGTACTTGATTTGTCTTTGTTGATGTTAGCGGACAACATCATCCTCATACAACACCACAAGGCATTAGTACAATCATGAAGTGTCATAACCCTAATCAATAAATGTTTTCTATCATTCACATGCATTCATACTTTTACTAGGGTGATAAGACAATCCTAGAATTAATCAAGATTGTTACTAATCTCAATAATATGAAGACAAACATATTATAAACTTAATCATGAACAGATTTCAAAACATACCTGTATCTCCTCAAGTCATACCTGTTGGGATTGCTTTTAGTCTTCTTCTGTAAGGCCTTAGCCTCATCTCCCTATGGGACTAGAACTTCTTCACTTATGTAGGTGTCAATTCATTCTCTTCTAGGATTAACCCAATCCACTTTGATTTGTTGAAGCTAGATCTGGAGCTGGATTAGGGTTTGTCAGAGAAACCTAAAAATTCAAACTTATGATTGGATGAAAAAATGTGCCTTACTGAGATGATCAAGCTGGTATACTTCAATTTTGAAATCTCCAAAATTTGACCCCTCAAAATTGACTTTGAAAGTTTCGGATTTGTAGCTTCTGTCAAATTCTGGTTTTCTAGTAAAAATCCCGAACTAGGGTTTGATAGAGCCCGGGGTTCTACCCAACCAAAAAATTCGATCTTGGTCTCTAAATTTTGATTTTGATGAGGAGCATCCAGCTGTGGTCTCAGATTTCAAAAATTCCAACCTTTTCAGAAACCCTAATTTCCCGCAGCAGTGACGAGCCAAAAATGAAAGTGCTCAGAATCCAATTCTGTTTGGACAAAAATATATGCCATATTGTTTCTGTTGTATCTCTGAAATTTTGAATCCTCAGGGTCTGAAACGTTCACCTATGGTAGACTGACTTGTCTTCTTTCCAAACCCATAGATCTGAGCCTTAATTGATTCTCAGAGAGAGAGATATGCCAAGTGTCGCAACGTGACCTATTTATGGGATGAAACGGTATAGAAAACTTGTACGGAGTGCCATTTGTCACTGTTTCAATTTCGGCCTCTGAAACCCAGACCTGTGAAACTACAGTCCGTGCCCTAACTGCCAATTTTTACGGAATTCCATTTGGAGATTCCTAGCCCAATATATGACCTTTGTTCCTAGGTCACCTGTTTAGGACTGCATTTTGGAAGAGGCAGAAACCCTAACTTGTACGGATCATATCTCACAAAGTACAACGAATCTGAGGCTGAGATTTGGATACAAGGTACATGAAAATTTCATCTTCGTCCTGTAAAAGTTTCAGATCCTGAACCTTCGCCAAAACTAATTTATAGCGAAAGTGCCATGATGTGTAGTTTTTACTATACCAAGCCCTAGCTTCCAATTTGTCGCAAGTGCAACAAGTGTCATAAATGCCATACCATGCCTTCCTTCAGGTTAGCTATGATACCATGTTATTTTTTCATCATTTAATTCAATATGATCTAGGATCTTAGCTGAAAGAACAACATGTACAACATATCAAGCATAAGAGAAAAGAGACAAGAGACACAAAGCATTTCACCGAGAAAAACCAAGAAGGTGAAAAACCCCGCAACTTCCTCAGAGATAGAATAAGCACCAATAAAAAGATCACCAAGATGAATCCCCAAAAGATAAATGTCTGCAGCAGCTACTCCTCCTCCACTTGTGTGCACTCCTCCTCTCTCTCACTAATGCGAAGTGAGTGAGTGAGTGAATGAATAGAATAAGAGAGACACACTCTCTATTTATACAGTGACTTGACTTGCCTTTTACTCTAACTGGGCCGACCTCCCTTAGGAGAGTCTAATAACCCATTACCACTTGTCACTGGGCCAACCCCACTAGGGTGGTCTAATAACTCTTTAACCCACATGACTCATACAAGGTCGACCCCACCAAGGTGGTCTAATAACCCATCAAATATAAGTTACGTCACTTACAATATAAATGGCAACACTACTCCGGGGTCTAATGCCCTATCATACATCGGAGGATGGACCTCAATGACTTTACATGACTCAAGTACAATAATCACTTCTCCGACCTGGAGGAACAAACATCTCCGGCGGAGGTACAACAATAGAATACAAATGACGACACTTCTGATCGGAGGAATAAGACATCTTCGTCGGGGATACAATAAAGTACAAATTATAACATATCATAATATTATTGGATACTTATATACACTATTATTTACTTTAGTAATTGATAAAGGACATACAATGTTACCACAACAATTAAAGGATGAACATTAATCTTTTAGAACCATATTACGCCCTTCTTTTATAACCATTTTGACATGTTAGATAAATAATATACATTTTATCTAATTGTTTATGTGATCTTATTTATTTATTTTTTCTTTTTAAAATTAAGAAACATGTTATAACAACCTTTAATATTGATATAGATTTGCAAAATACTAAAAAAACAACTTTTAATATTAATACATAGTTGAACGTTTCATTCTTCTTGATACACAATTGAACGCATCACTCTTCTTTAAAATAATTTAAATATTAAAATATCATATTTTGATATTATTTTTATTCGAATAAAATATGGATCACGTCACCAAATAATCCTCAAACACACAACACCAAGGGTGGACGTGATAGGTACCTACTATGAAAAGGTCACGATGGTTGATCAAGTTGTGGGGGAACAATGCCACAAGGCCCCACAACACCTTGGATCATGCAAACAAAATAATACCTTGGGTCAATTTTGACTCAATTATCTCATAATTATTTTTGGCCGGGCTTCGAGTCGCTTATATATACACTGCCCAATTACGATTTAAAAGTGGCTTCCTCACTTGTGTTATTCCAATTACGATTAGAGACAGCTGCTAGCGGAGTCGAGCTTTCACGATAGAAACTCTGTGGAATTAACGGAAATTGCGCTTTTTGAAGACTCTTTGGTGGAGGGATCGCATATTCGCAAGTGAAAAAGGGTCTGAGTAGAAAAGCCCTTCAGTTCTTCAATTTCACGCTGAAGGTATCTATCTCAAACTTTATTTTCTGCCGTTTTGTTAGTTGTTTTCGCTATTGTGACGGTTATTAATGTTAAATTTAATGTTTCCTAATTTCTAAAGTATTGTTTTGCAATCGTGACCGTTATTACTGGCAAATTTAAAATTTCCCAATTTGTCAAATTGGCGTTGTTCGATTCTTCGTCGAAGCCATTTTCAAAAAATATAGAAACCATTGTTCTTGTTTTGAAAAAATATGGATTCTGGTTTTTTGGTTGAAGATTTATGATCAATTAGGAAATCAGAACATTTTTTGGGTCTGTCTTTGGCAGCCGGTTGTAGCTGTTCAGCAAGATGGGCAAAGCTGGCAGGCTGAGAAAGGAGAGACAAAATTTAGAGTTAGCAAAGCGTGAAGCTGCAAAGGGTTATTCCTCCCAGGGGAAAGATAAAGATAATAAAATATCCATGTCCAAAAATGATGGTAGGGAACTAAATCAAGTCCTTGTCACAAAAACAGAGAGCTTAAAGGAAGAAAGGGAATCTGGAAAGAAAATGAAAGACAACTCGAAGGAAGCTGAGAAAGACTTAAGAAAGGATATCGATGGCCTTCAACAACAGCTGAATAATAAAGAAGATTCAAATTCAGCTTGGCAGTACAAGGTAACAGAAAATTATTTTCATCAACAGAATGAAATGCTACATAAGGAGGTAGACAATGCCAGGTGTTTGTTTGAAATGCAGAATCAGAGGGTGGAAGATTTTCTTGTAGAGAATGCTAGACTTGTGAAGCAGCTAGAGGAAAAGGAAGAACGGAGGACTAAATCTGAATCACTCCATGCAGAGTTTGCCAAGAAATATAAAGAGTTGGAGGAGAAGCACTTGGACTTGCTGAAAGAGAATGGAGAACATAAAAAAATGATTTTAGCATTGCAAAAAGAGAATGCTTCTCTTGGGAATGAGACAAGTTCCATTCTCTATACTCTCAATGAGGAAACAAAGAGATGTAGAGAAATTTCAGCAAAATGTTTAGAGAGTGATGAAAGAGTTTTGTACCTAGAAAGTCGGTCACTGGAATTGGGGACAGAGTTGGCATCAGCAAAATCAGCTTATAATGAAGTGGTTGTTCAACTAAATAACATCAAAGAGGACATGAATAAATTATCAAATGATTCCCGCCGCATCGAAGAAGAAAAAGAGACTTTACATCAGAACTTGATGTTACAGGTCTCCATAAATAAAGAACTTGAAGACAATTTACTGTCAGTGAAGTCTTCTTTTGAGGAACTGAAGGATTCTACTTCCAAGGGTAAACAACAAATAGCTATGTTACAAAGACAACTTTTAAATGCTGCTATGGAAAAAGACGGCCGAATCTTTGATTTACAATGTGAGTTTTCTGCCATGGTCATCCAGTTAGCTGATTTACAAGATCAACTTTCGTCCACTGCAGAGGATAAACTGTTACTTGAAGAGCAAAACACTGAACTAGAGAGAAGAAAATTGGCTTCACAAGAAGAGCAGGTACATCTTCAGGGAAAAATAGGGGAGTTGGAAACTGCTTTGGATTTCGTCACGAAAGATCTTGAATCGTGCAGGGCCATGTCAGTGGAAAAAGAATGTAAGTTAGCTGATTCAGAATACCAACTTTCAGACCTTGCCCAGGTTAAAAAGTGCCTGCAGGAGGAAAACGACTCTCTAAAGACTGAGCTGAACAAATACAAATCTACAATGGTTTCAGAACAAATTGACCATATTTCATACGGGATAAGGGAATTGGACATTCCTTTGGAATCTGTCAAGGATGTTGAATCCAATGATATTCAGCTCAGCATTTGCAGGCACATGTGCATGGAAATGAAAACTCGACCAGTGTGCAAGTAGATAAAATTACAGAGAATATGCCAGTAAATCCAAAACCAAATATCGCGCATGAAATTGGAAAACCAAAAGAAGTTCAGAGCAATGGAAAGGCAAACAATGTGCATGAACATCAACCACCAAAGCGGGGGCGAGGAAAGCAAAAATCCAGAAAGTGAAACATAAGTTCTCAAAGTAAGATCTCAAAGCGTTCTTCCATCTTCTGTATACTTCTATGGTAAGATCTGAAAGCATTTTTCCATCTTCTGTATATTTCCATGCAACCATTCTTATTTTTCCATGTAATAGTTATGATATGTTCTAATAGGATCTTCTGTATTTTGTCAAACAAATACAAATAACTGTACAGAACTTCTTGCTTTGAAAGATTCTCTTAAAATTTGGCTGTATTTTTAAGTGTTTGGGATTTTGGGCAGTAAGTAATTAATTGTTTAAAGTAGAAAATTGGAAGGAGAAGCTTTGGTTCTGAGTATTATATTTGAGGAATTGAAATTTTCTTTTATCTCTTTTTAACTCGGCTTCCTTTGCCATGTCTACAGAGAATTGAGGTCGACTCTATTTTAAAAAGAAGAACTAAGAGATCCAGTTTGCAATTGGTTCTTGTTTTTAAAAGGAAACAAAGGATGACATTGATGCAGGAAAGCATTCTTTTCAGCTAGGTCAGGGCAGTTCCGTTAACATTCCTTTTGGATTTGATCGAGCGGCAGTTTCCTTATACAGTTCTACTTATTGTTTTCTGAACTGATATTTTATGTTGCTACTGGGTTAAGGTGATCTATTACTTTAGAGTCTTTCGACTTATAAAGTTTGGATTGTTTATGCTTTACTCTCTTTGTCTCGTTTGAATACTTTATAATTTTGAAAGAATTTGGGAGGCCAAATCTCTTTGGCACTATTATTAATGGTTTCATTTGTTTTTTAACGAAATCTGATTTGTTTTGGGAGAGAAATCTGGTTTCTATATATTGAAATGTTTGAAATGTTTACAAGAGTGAATTTATTGGATTATTTTCATGTTGTATTTATAAGGAAATTTAATTTTTTTGAGGAGACAAATTTGGTTTGTATATATGTTTATAAGAGAATGAATTCATTGGATTTTTTTTCATGTTGTATTTATAAGAAAATTTGATTTGTTTTGGGAGAGAAGTCTGGTTTGTATATATTGAAATGTTTATAAGAGAATGAATTCATTGAATTATTTTCATCTTGTATTTATAAGGAAATTTGATTTCTTTTGGGAGAGAAATCTGGTTTGTATATATTGAAATGTTTATAAGAGAATGAATTTATTGGATTTTTTTCATGTTGTATTTACAACGAAATTTGATTTGTTTTGGGAGAGAAATTTGGTTTGTATATATTGAAATGTTTAGAACAGACTGAATTCATTGGATTATTTTCATGTTGTGTTTATAAGGAAATCTGATTTGTTTTGGGAGAGAAATCTTGTTCTTATATATGAAATGCTTATAAGAGAATGAATTCATTGGATTTTTTTCATGTTGTATTTATAAGGAAATCTGATTTGTTTGGGGAGAGAAATCTGGTTTGTATATATTGTAATGTTTATAAGATAATGAATTCATTGGATTTTTTTCATGTTGTATTTATAAGGAAATTTGATTTGTTTTGGGAGAGAAATTTGGTTTTTATATATTGAAATGTTTATAAGAGAATGAATTCATTGGATTTTTTTCATGTTGTATTTATAAGGAAATAGGATTTGTTTTGGGAGAGAAATTTGGTTCGTATATATTGTAATGTTTATAAAAGAATGAATTTATTGGATTATTTTCATGTTGTATTTATAAGAAAATCTGATTTGTTTTGGGAGAGAAATCTGGTTCTTATATATGAAATGCTTATAAGAGAATGAATTCATTGGATTTTTTTCATGTTGTATTTATAAGGAAATCTGATTTTGATTTGTTTTGGAAGAGAAATCTGGTTCGTATACTCAACAAAAAAAATAACAAACTTTATAGAAATAAAAAATTGATCTTGGTTGTCCCACCTAAAATACATTCAAAAATGTTATCTTCTGTCATTTTTGTTGAGTTCGTATACTAAACAAAAATATAACAAACTTTATAGAAATAAAAAATTGATCTTCGTTGGCCTACCTAAAAATACATTCGAAAGTCTTCAAGGATAATTAGATAGCCTTTGTTTGTAATCATACTTCATTGAAATTGGACATCAATTATAACATCGTGCATGAGACTAATTTTTATCAACAAAGGTTGTCTTTGGATGCCAAATGCTCTTATGACTAAGATATGGCTAAAATCACCACTCATCCTTAACTCAATTATTCTTTTTAATGGTAAAGAATAAGACCAAATGCTTTTGTGACAAAGACATGGATAAAATCACCACTTCTCCCTAAAACTCAATTAAGTTCTTTTGAACGATCAAGAATAAGACCTTGTTTGAAAACTAAAAGTATTATTTTTCATTATGCATGTTCATATCATTCAATTTTCCATTGGGTTCCAAGCATTCAATCACATATTTATCTAACATAATCGTGCGTGTTACCATCGTATGATGACTTGTTATACATGGAAAGATGTGAACAAGGAAGGATCTAAAAATCGACTTGTATCACCCTTTTCTTCTCATAATGTCACCTTGAAATATTTATAAATGAGGGACTTATAGCCCACACTATTCACCAAAACAGATCCTCTACAAATTAGTCTACATTTCATTATCTTTTACAAAGATATCTATCTTTTAAATAGCTCCAGGGCCTCTTATTGGTGTAGTTTTGAGTGGAAACTACTATTATTGGTGTACATTGGGACCAACCAGGAGGCCGGTTGGGTGTCATTTTGAAAAAAATTGCAGAGTTGTAGTTGCAAAGTCACCAAGTCATTTGTTGAAACTTTTAATGGGCAAGTCGATCAAGTAGAAAAATTGGTATTGAGCGTTTCTAAGGAGTCTATCGCCAACATCATGAGGCTTACACAAGAGGGCGAGTGTTGTTTCAAGAGTAGAAAAAGCAAAGAATTAGGCTCCAATCAATTTTTGGTACCAAAATACCAAGACCCAAAATGGAGTAAGGGAATCCTTCAAGCGTGGGTCAAGGAAGAATCGCAGGATGTTCTTTATCATTCAGAAGTACATTACATGTGAAGGGAGCATTGCTGTCATATTTTTGTGCCATTTAAGATTCCTTCTGCATTGTCAAGGAACATGAAAGATGAACCTCATGTTTTTCTTTTGGATAAGTTTAACCAATATGGCTATGCATGTACAAGCTCACCTAAAAAATGTTACTTGTGGAAGAAGAATTGAAGAAAAGGAAGCAAAACTGGAATCATTTCGTCTTTTGGGGAGGGTTTGAAGAAAACCCTTCAGGATAACATGTATCTCAGTAGAAGAAGGAATCCTCTAAGAAGGGAAGAATCTCCCCTCTTAAGAGAAGGGAAGAGGAATTAAAGGAATAATATTTTCAGAAGGGCAGAACTACCAAGGACGAAAATAAATATTTTAAGATATTTATTTTTCATGCTTTCAACATTTTTGTTCTTAAGTTGAGCAATTTGGATTGATTATTGGGGCCTCAAGAGTGTATGTGTTTTGGTATTTTTGCTAAAACTAATCATGTATTTCCATTATGAGAAATCCAGTAAGGTTTGGGTTACTAGACCTTAAATGATAGTGTGAGTGTCGAGGGTTTGGTTTACTTGCAAATAATCTTGGTTTGAGTAACTAACTTTAATCAAAGTCATAAGAATCTAAATAGTACATTGATCAAATCCAATTATAAGAGAATTATAGGAATTTCCTATAACTCGTTATGTGAATAGAGATTTCCAATAGCTAGTAATGTGAATAGAGTGAGACTCTTATACCTATCTATTTGATCTTGGTATCAATTGATTTAGAAAACTGAGTGTGTCTATGTTGAGGAACTATTTAATTTATGAATTTATACTTTGAGAACCTATAGAATTTTTATTGAAATCAAATAAGGAACAAATCATAGTATTACATGAATATTCTTTATAAGAGTAAAAGATTGTAATCTAAATAAATTATATGACCTTGTTTGTTTTAATATAAACTTTGAAAAATTAGTTCAGTGAGAAATCTATCTTCTATATTAGGTTTTATTCCTTAATTTTGCATATATTTTGTTGACACTTCATAAGCCTATGTGTCATGGATTGATAATTAATGCTTGGAATTTAAGCAATTAAATTCACCAACAATAACCCTACAATGTAGGAAAATCTAAGTTATGGGTTGAGAATTGTGGCATTTATGGAATTTCCACATATTAATAATTTCCTTTTGGGTTTTATTCTATGGACCCAAATGATTAAAATATTAACTAAAGTATTGATTGAGTTGTTGGTTGTATCGATGCTCTTTCCTATTTTTGATCTCTTTATTACTTGTAGTCACATGAATTCTATGAACTCATGTGTATAGTGATTTTCTTATTAGATCCAATCCCATTGTTTCCTTATGAAATCATGTCACCATACACAATCATAAGTAAAAATGAAATGAAAAATTGAACTTTTGAAAATGATAATTGAACTTACATATTTGACAAGAAATCCTTCCATGTTGAAGTCCACTATGGGGTTAAATGCCTCTAATTTTCCCTTGAATTATTTCTACCTCCAACAAATATCTAAGAGAATTGGTTGTAATAACTTAGAGGTTGGTGCCAATGAGCAACAATATCATAGTTTTCAATTCTATAATACAATTTACAATTTATGAAAAAAAATTACAATTTGCACATTGTATAATATGAAACAAGTTGATGGTGGGTTTCACCAAGTTTTCCTTAAAAGGATGATGAGTTTGACATAGTTTTGATAGACAAATGTTCATTGACTCAAAAACCAATTTTTTATTTAACAAATTTTAACATTATATCAATAATATTAAAAGTAGAAGATCCCAAAATACATACTCAATTAAGCTTCTCTTGGTTTACTAAATAAATTATTCTATACAAAACAAGGGAAACCACATGAAAGTCGAATCCCATGTGGATCCTTCCCCGTCGTATCACTTTGAACTACCCACACTCAATATATCTACTAGAAAATAATTTAAATTAACATAAAATAATAAAACATGGACATTCAATAAGATGTATCAAAACAAATATCATACTACAAAATATTTCATATTAATAAAGTTGAACATTACAATATCACATGTCTCAACAAATTTTTTTTTTTTCATATACTATCTACTATAATCATATCAAATCACTTCCTATGGTCTTTCTTATCTATTTCAAAAACCCATGAGTGCATGTTCATGGTTGCATCCTCATTTCATTTATAATTAGTGTTTTCTACTAAATATAACTTGGTAATTCCTTTTTGTAGAAATGTTTTCAAGTTTTTGTATGTGGGCCCACATTGATTTGAAATAATTTATATTCCTCAAAGTTATTCCCTCTTAAATACCTCTCATCACAATATAGCATTTTTTAAGTTAATGGCATTCTGTAGCTTCTTCCTAAGTCCACGACAACTTCATTTTGCAACATTTTTTCAGTTATTGGGATTTGGGACTCTCAAGTGCTAGGACAAGTAGGATGTTGTTATAGGTGCCAAAGGGAGGTGTGGGAGGGTAATACATGGGTTTATTTGATTTGTGCATTTTCCAACACTTCTTCTTATCAATATCAATGAGAAGCATCCAACTAAGTAGCTAGGTGAGCCAACAAAAACATGTGCTTCAATTTTCTCTTTTTGGCCACTGATAAAACATTATTTGAAAACATAATTGGTCATGCCCTCTATGGAGATTGCCAATTTCTCAAAGGAAGATATAAAATCATTCATTGCACATATTTGGCATAACTTCATCAACCAACCTAAATTATGATTGTATATTTCAAAATGAGCATAGATGTCTTTAACAAATTTGATATGGAGAACGTACTACCATGGGATTTCTTATACTATTGCCAACATTTCATATCCAAGTATAAAACATAAACTCAAAATTCCATCATGTCATCAATGTTACCTAAAAGGGAAAATAGTATTCCATCTAAGTAACCCAACCTATGGGATCAAAAAATTTGTTCAGATATACTTTGGGATATTGTGCCACATATGGTTATAATGAAGATGTGATCTATAACATCCATGTGATTATCTTGCCAATTTCTCTCATTCGGTAGGAGGTGTTGAATGTAGACTACTTTTATTTTTCATTCCTGCAATCACAACAACCTTACTTTCCATGGATTTGATCTTGGAAATCTATATGTTAATAAATAGGTTGACTTTAAAAATCCTAAAGTCTAGATTATCGTGCGGGGTTCTAAGTTGGGTGATTTTGTTATACATGGTCATGTTTCAAGTTGCCATCATGGATCCCTTAGGTACACCAAAATTTTTACTATGGAATTATACTAGTAAATTCAACATCATACCAAGATTCTTTTGAGATAGATCACCTACAATAGAATCAATGGATCTACAAAAAAATGTGTTACTTGAGAGTTGTACCAATGGGATTAGCATTTCTTGGCAAGTGTTTTGAGATAGGTCTCCCATGATGGAATAGGTTTGTCACGAACCATTTTTTTACTATGGTAGGAGTATTAATTCTCTAAAATACTTCACGCATTTTTTATATTTTATCAAATTTGTTTCTTTAGATTCCCATTCTAGAAAGGATAGGGATTGTAGGGCCCTTAGGACAAAGTAGTGGCATGTGTTATATCTCTCTTGTATACCAAATGGTTTCCAAAAATAGCACTCATACACATATTTCATGACATGAACTAAGGATAAATGTACTATTGGTCATACTACTTAAGTCCCTAGTATGCGAGACTGATCTCTGCAAGTATTTTTCTTAATATATTATACAAACAAGATGGTCGAGAGGATTACGTAAATCTAGTTTCAAGTGCACTTAAGGGGTTTTTAATATACTTGAAGGTATGTGGAATATTAAATCCATAGGAATATTATGCTTGATGTGGTGCTACTAAAAGGGATACTAATAGAGGTGTGCAGTAGTGTCAAACCAGGTGACTCCACTTCTATTTCCCACACGCATGCTTCCTAAAAAATAGGTTTACATATTGAATGAAAAAACTTTTTTTTTTAATACATTGAAACGTATCTCTAGCACCATTTTTTTTTATATATTTAATTCATGTGTTGGCACAAAAATATATTTAATAACACTTTGTACTACATATAACTCTGCTTCATCAAGAAAATCTACACAAACAAATTTTTTTATCTTACACTATTTTTTTACCTTCATCTTTGTATCCTTGTCTACCCATCCAATGAATAGGGTTTAGGATGATCATTAGCCTCCAAATGAAGCTTGCTGACCAGATCAACTCCTATGAGGTTGGCATGTGAACCATAATTTAATAGAGCATCTACTTTGATATTCTTGATCAAGATCTTGATATGGAATATTTTTGTCATCACCTTCTATTCCACGTGATGAACGCTACTCATATTCACTTCCTTATGCACTGAATTGTAGGAATTATTCTCATCCACATATGAGCTTCTGTTTACCTATTGGCTTGAATCTTTGGATAGAAGGTTCATCTTCATGGCATCTTTCTTGCAGATCATAGGGTTCAATTCTAAATGTAGCTTCCAACACTTTTCTTCAATGTAACTATCAATGCTACAATTATTAATGTGGTTATTTGGATACTTACATTGATGTGTTGTGGTTTTAGTCTTATTATACTTTCCTTTCCACTTCTTCTTCTACTCCTTGGAAGCATCTTGGTTCCCTTTCTATTTGGAACCACTTGGTTTTCCTATCTTGTTCCCTATATTCTCCAATTATTGTACTTGCAAACATGCATCATCGATTATCTTGGCCTTCAAGCGCATCACTTTCTTTTTTAAATGATTGTGAAGACCCCCCAGATACTTAAGGAGTACATCTGGATTCCTTGGTGAGATACCTAACATAATAGCCATCTTTCTGAATTCGATGGTTTACTCTTACAGACTCTTCCCTTGCATTTGTTTGATGTAATACCAATGGATCCATTCGTCCCCTACATACCCAATAGGGTAGAATTGGAACTTTATGAGGGTTTTGAAATCCTCTCACTTACTTATTGGAAGATCACCCTATAACACCCTGATTTTGTCCCTGTTGTATTAAACATGTAAATGATGTAATATCATTATAAAATCATGGTGAGGAGCTCAAGGCCGAGGCCATGCCATCGATTTATCATTCTTTTATCGGTAATAAAAAAATCAATGCATGTGGATCACGTGGTAGCCTGGCATGATGGAAATCGTAAATATGATGTAAATGTATTTTAATAAAAATACCCATGACTAGCTATGCAAGGAAACAAGAGTATGGGGGCATGATTTTTACAAGGAATAGGGAGGTAAATATTCAAACCCTTGAATACAATAACTTTAAGCCAAGTGTTAATGAGAGAACCATTGACCCATTAACTACCCATGTTGAATTTTGCACCCAATCATTTAATTCTTCCAAGAGGTGGTTGAAGTAGTTATTATTTTGGGAAATGGAGACTATGGATGTCCAATTTTCATGTATGGGAAAGCCACCATTTTGGAAAATTGTTTTATCTTCTTGGGCAAGAAAACACCCATGAAATTGCTTCCATTCCATTCATTCATACATGAGTTTTTCTCTCTCATGCAATGCTTGATTGGCGGGTGTTTTCCTCCATGAATTTACTGAGTTTCCCTCCATTTTCTAGCTAGGAAAGTAGTTTTTGGTGTTGCAGAATGGTGGGGAAGAAGGAAAATTGAATTGGGGTTCTATGAGATCCATTTTTTATATTTAATTGATTATGTACCTGTTGGGAATTCAAATTGTAGCTTCCATCTGTTGTTTCCCCTATCAAAAATTCATTTTGATGTGCCAAGAATTTGGAAAACTCATGGAAATCATGTTTTGTGAATCCCATAGCTGAAATGTTTTTATATTCCCAACAATTGTGCCTTGCTGTGTGTGTGGGAGATTTCTATGGTTTGGGTCATGTTCATCCCTTGTTAGGCTTGAACTTGTGTGTAAGAAACCAGGATTAGAAAAGGATTTGGAATTGGCTTCATAAACCTGTTGAAGGGTGTAACCTCACTCAAGATGATAGGGATTTGGATACTTTTCTATGCACACCTTGAAGAGCACTAGAGGGGAAGGTATGGCCTGAGGGACCGTGGAGCAGTGAAGGGGATACCATCCTTGTGTTGAGTGTGTAGGTATTGTGGGTTCCAAGCTAGCTGATTTGTAGAGGTTCCAGTAGCTCTATGGTTTGAACTCATTAGAATAGCAATTTATTTCCCTCTACTACCTTGATAGCCTGATAAACCTAGCTGCAGAGGGCTTGGATGAGATGTGGTATATACTTGGCTATGTGTGAGTTTGTTGTTCCCTTTTTCCTTGTGGAAATCATGCCCAGCTCGGGGGTGGCAGTTGTGTTGAGAGATTGATGAGCACATATGGCCCAGGGTTGGGTGGAACGTCGCACTTGCATAGCCAGTTCCCTGGGATAGCTTCATTCCAAGATAAGTATTCTTGTGTATTTAATTATGCAATGTATTTAATTGATGCATGTTATAATTATGTTGGAAATTGCATGCTAGATGTGTGTAGTAGAGTTTATTTCCATTGTGCTTATTTGGATTATGCGTTTGCACACATGTTTCATTTGTTATGACTTTGCAAAATGATGTTGGGGCTAGTTTTCGAAGCTCAAAATTAGTTCACGTTCCCTCCCTTGAGTTGGATTGATGGAAGGGTACATGACATTATGGTATTAGAGCTATAGGTTGCAACATCAAACCTAAATGGGATAAATCGTGTGACTTGCAGCGTTAAGTTCACACCCTGATTGGTGTAAAATGATGAGTTCTGCCTAAGTATGTGTCGATGAGTTTTGATGAGTTGCGCTGAAGTGTTTCGGTGAACTTCGACAAGTTTTGCCGAAGTGCAGTTTTGGCAAAGTTGGAGAAATTTGCCGACACATTTCAAAACGTTTTGGGAAATTCCACCAACATGTTTCAGTGAATTTGGAGAAAATATGTCGATGCATTTCGGCCAAGTTGGATAAAATTTCACTAACAATTGTTTCAGCGCTTTTTGAAAATTTCACTGACAAAGTGTTTCAAAAAATTTTGAAAATTTCGCCAACAAGCGTTTCAGCGATTTTTGGAAAGTTTGTCGATGAATTGTATTGGCAATTTTTTAGGAGTCCCCCGATGAGTGTCACAATACTTGGGAGAAGAGGCTAACATATCGACAGACTTGGAGAAGTCTTCCGAAACAGAGAAAAAACTCAGTGGATTATGCGGAGATGTAGAATTTGGGAGGCCGCAAGGAGGAAATCCCCCTTTACCCCCATTTTTATTTTTATTATCCACAAAGTTAAATCTATGGTTCAACCCTAGCAAGGACCATCCCTGGAATATATGGATCACTAAAGGACCACCAAGCAGACCACCAATCAATTTTGGTTGAAGTTGAAGATAATATTGCTAAGTAATATGTTTCTATTTTGATTGAACTTGGATCTACTCTCAGTTATATCACTCCTAAAATTGTTGATATTTCTGCTTTTAAGAAATTAAAGCAAAGTAAATTGTGGGTAGTTCAACTAGCCACTGGAACCAAGAGAAAAGTTTGTGAAATGGTAGAGAAATGTCCATTAGAGATGGATGGGCTATTCACTTGTGCAAATTTGAATATTCTTCCACTTGGTTCCTATGATACTCTCATTAGAGTGGACTAGTTAGAAGAACATAGAGTTAAACTTAACTGCTCCAACAAGACTTTTGAATGCATGGATGAAGAAGGAAACTCAAGAGTCATAAAAGGAATTCCAAAGGTGAATTTTGTTAGGCATATTTCATCCATGCAACTGAATAAGTTATGTAGGAAGGGTTGTCAATTGTATGCCACCCATGTTTTGGAGTCAACAAAAAATGAAATTTCCAAGTTGGAGGACTATCATGTCTTGCAAGAATTCAAGGATGTGTTTCCTAATGAGATTTCAGGACTTCCTCCAAAGAGGGACATTTATTTTACAATTGACCTCATTCTGGAAGCTGCACCAGTGTCCAAGACACCCTACAAGATAAGTACACTGAAATTGCTAGAATTGAAAATCCAATTACAATTGTTGTTGGAAAATAAATATATCAGGCCAAGTGTGTCCCCATGAGGAGCACCTATATTATTTGTGAAAAAGAAAGATGGAACACTCAAGTTATGTATTGACTACATGTAGTTGAACAAAGTCACTTTGAAGAATGTTAATTTTTTATCTTAATACAAAATTATAGTAGTACTTGAAATCAAATGAATAATCAAAAAGCATAAGCATTCACATTAGACACAGTATTTTCCTTGGGGAAACCCTCTAGTACATGAGGGAGAAAACCCTAGAAAAATATTCCTTAGAATATTGATAGATAGAAGAGAATGTCTTTACAATGAGTAGATTACATCAAGCACCCCTGGTGCATTATCAAAGAGAAATACCAAGCACCCCTGATGCAATCACAGAGAAAGAGAAAATATGGAAGAATAGAACTCAGAATAATATCCTACACAAAATCAATTTGTTTATTTGGGTCACATGCACAATAAATGTGAATTTCCTTCAAGAGAGAAGAAAATTTTCTCTCACATTGAATTCATCAATCCTGGATAACATATATATACCATATTTATCATGCTTTGGATTCTATTTTTATCTTCTAACTTCAAGATGAACTCGCCCTTCACTTGGATGCTATATCACTTAGCTAGGTGGCTAACTCAAGTGTCGTAACTCAAGTGTCATAACTCAAGTGTCACAACTCAAGTGTCATAACTCAAGTGATGTCTTTTAGTTCAACTTAAGTATTGACATGCAAAACACTTTAATTATTAACACTTAGTTAACTCTTTCAACTAAAGTACTTCTTAATAACATCACTGAAGTGAACAATTCGATTTCTCCTTTAATTAACTGAAGTCTTTCTTGTTAACATCACTAAAGTTTAACAATTTGAGTTCTCTTTTATTTAACTAAAGTCTCTATCATTATTGAAGTGATAAAATCAAGTTCTGTCTTATCTTATCACATATTATCTGTATCGCGTGTCTTATCTACATGGTCCACATGTGCCAACTTTAATTTATCTATCATATCAAATATACTAAGGATATTTTTTCAATGATGTGATCATCTTATTATACTATCGTTCCAAGTGGTCATATGGTAAAGTAATTCACTCTCGAGGTGGTCAGTCTCTAGAGGATACTTAATATCTCAACCATGGTTAGTAGTACTTCACACACCATTCATGCTTCGACATGCAAAGCATTACCTCAACACATGAGGCACCACCTGAACACATGAGGATCTGTCTTGACACACAAGACCTTATTCTTGACAAACAAGACTATATAGCACCATCACTTTGACATACAAATCACTTACCTCAACACATGAGGCTTTATTCATTCTTGATTCCAACTCAATATTCTTCTCCAAGTTTCTTGAGTCCAAATCGACTCCTATAAGGCACTGCCTCGACACACGAGGCTCGATCTTGACACACAAGATTGACTTGGAGAATGACTCATGATGTTGTAACTTTAACAAAGAACAATTACCCATTACCTCGAATTGATGAACTTTTTTATCAAATGAGAGGGGAAAAGGTATTTTCAAAGATTGACTTGAGGTCTGGTTACCATCAGGTAAGAATCAAAGAGGAATATATTCACAAGACAACCTTTAGAACAATATATGGGCACTATGAGTTTGTAGTGGGACCGTTTGGTCTCACAAATGAACCAGCTACATTCATATGTCTCATGAATAGTGTTTTTAGCAAGTACTTGGACAAGTTAGTTCTTGTTTTTCTAGATGAAATTATTATCTATTTTAAGAGCAAAGAAGATCATGCAAAACATTTGAGAATGGCCTTGCGATTGCTAAAGGAGCATAAGTTGTATGCAAAGATGAGAAAATGTGACTTTTATAAAAATAAAATTCATTATTTGGGTCACATTATTTCAAAGGAAGGAATATCTGTGGACCCTGAGAAGATCGAAGCCATTATGAATTGGCCAACTCCAAGGAACGAGACGGATGTGAGATCCTTTATGGGACTTGTTGATTACTATAGGAAGTTTATTAAAGGATTTTCCAAGGTTTATAATCTAATTACTTCCTTACAGAAGAAGGGAATGAAATTTGAGTGGACACCAAGATGTGAGGAAAGCTTCCAGTGGTTGAACAATCTTATCATGATTGCACCAATTTTTAAAATTGCATACCCATAAAAAGACTTTCTGGTGTGTATTGATGCATTGAATCAAGGGTTTGTAGGGTTCTTATGTAAGAAAACCATGTGGTATGCTATGAGTTAAGAAAGTTGAAGGAGCATGAAAAGAACTATGCCACCCATGATTTAGAACTTGCAACCATAGTGTGTGCTTTAAATATGTGGGGGAACTACTTAATGGGTAGAAAATTTGAGCTAAGGATAGACCATTTTTTATATTCCATATGGATAGATCACTGAGCTTGAACAAACCTCACAATTTCACAATGTTATTCCTGAGAAGAATTAGAAAGAAACATTGATCAATTCACTCATAAAACCGAAACACATATGAAAAGCTAATGTTGATACAGTAATCAGTAATAAGTTGGCAATAGAAATATGTTAAAATAGAATGAATTCGATAGCCTCTGATAGGATTTGAATCCACCTCAACTCTATGGCTAGTTTGCATTGGAACCATCTCTCGATAAGGTCTATTTGCCATCGATGATGAATGATCAATTAACTGAGGTAGAACTGATCATGACTGAGTCATCTGGGCACCAAAATAGGGAAGGAGACTCCAAGGGGGCACATAACTAACTGTTAGTGGTAAAAGGGCGCTCCAATACTCAATAGCAGTCAAACTAGGTGCAACAGTCAGTTAACTGTGCAATCAATGGGATAGAGCACCCAAAATCATGGAACTCATTGTGTATACTCCTAAAATCATGCATGAGGGAACATTGGAACTCTAGTGATGTAAACAAGGATATCTGAGTGGATAGGAGGGCTAATGATGGCCAAAACGAAGCTCTAGGGGGCCAAAAGTAAGGACTAGGTGTTAGGATACTCAAATACCAATGCATGGAGTGTTGCATGGAATGCATGCATGCGTGCAAAATGAATGCAAAGCATGGAAAACGAAGATAAGATTGTGAGAATATTCCAACACCCCCCCTTAATATAGGCTATGAGGAAAAATATATGTAAATAATGAAAAATTAGGGTTGTGGATACTAAGACCAAAGTTCACCCTATACAACAATCTAAAAAATAAATGAGGAAAGAGGGAAAACCCAGTGGGAAAAAAACCTCCACTCAAGATAGATTGTAAAAAAATAATCAACCAAAGAAGCACTCACCCCAAAAAGGCATCAAAGATGAGTGAACCTTTTCACTGAAAAATCCTTGGTGAAAATATATGCAATCTTCTATTCTAAAGGATAATAGAGCAATGTGATGGTACGATCATGCACCAATACTCAAATGTAATGCATGTGTATCTCAATGTGTTGGTTCTATGTATCTGAACCGTATCTGTGGAAATCTCGATAGCACTCTGATTGTCACAAGAGATGACTAGTGGAGTAATATAGCGAATCCCAAACTATGACAAGATTCCCTGCAACCACATGCATTGTGTGGCTACATTCACTGCACCTCTGTACTCATCCTTAGGTGATGAAAGAGCAAGAGAAGTCTGGTTTTTGCTTGACCAACAGATAGGACCATATCCAATCATGAAGACTAAACCTGATGTAGACTTCCAATCTGAGTTGACTCCAACCCAATATGAATATGTGTACCCAACTAGGTTCAATGGAGACCCATATGCATAGTGAATACCATAGGTCTTTGTCCCTTTCACATAGCACGAGATCCTTTTGGTTTCCTTCCAGTGAATCTCATGAGGATCTTGCATGTATCTGGAGACAACACTCACTGCATAGGATAGATCAGGGAGAGTATGTGTAAGAAACAAAAGACTCGCGATCAGTTGTCGATACAAGGTACTGTACACCAAAGGTGAAGAAGAACCATTCTCAATACTGATACCTGTTAAATTTTTCGATAAATTCATTCCATTATCATTCAGGATCACTAAGAGAATAACATGTATAGCATATCAATCATAGACACAAAATCAATCACACAAGAGACACAGAGTTTCACCGGGGAAAAAAAAAGGTGAAAAACCCCACAGCTTCCTCAAAGATAAGATAAGCCACAAACCAAGATCACAATGATCAAACCCAATAATATGTCTCTAGTAGATGCTCCTCCTCCTCCACAAGTGCGCCACTTTCTCTCTTAGCTATGCGAGCTTGAGTAGTGAGTGAATGAGATAAATGAGAGAAACAACCTCTCTATTTATACACTGACTTGACCTGCCAATAATCCACTGAGGATGACTTGCGTATCAAGCCTAATAACCCAACCACATGACCTAACCAAGGCCGACCCCACACTGGTGGTATAATAACCCATCAATACAAATGACGACACTTATAATGTAACTTGCGACACTTACAAATACAAATGACGACACTTCCAATCAGAGGAATAATACATCTCTATGGGATATACAATAAAGTACAAATGTAATACATAGAAGAATATATTCCGAAGTTATGAATACATCAACACTCCCTCTTAACTAGGAAGGTAGTCTTTCGTCACAGGTCATCAATACATATTGGCACAAGTCTTTAATTATGAAGCTAGATCATCATCATTGGATCACAGAACATCATCAACATCACTGCTGCTATACTCGACATCTCGATCACTGGGATATCTTCGAAATTTGCTCATCATAGGAATTTCTACAGAGCCAACCCTTTTTCATGCTGGATGTAGGCCCACCACCTGTAGGACTTCATCATCATTGGCCATATTGTGGATCCCAGGACTTATTACATGCGTCAACAAAACCTAGCTCAGACTATAGGATCTTTTACATGTTGACCTTCGCAAAACCTTTAAAGAGCATCCCAGGATGTTGCGAGCACACAGCTCTACCTGTCTGGATCTCTATAGAGCATCCCAGGCTATTACGAGAAAACAGCTCTACCTGTCCGGATCTCCAGGATATTTTTTATGTGAACTTTCGAAAAACCTTTAAAGAGCATCCCAGGATGTTACGAGCACACAACTCTACTTGTCCCGATCTCTATAGAGCATCCCAGGATGTTACGAGCACATGACTCTACCTGTCTGGATCTCCAGGATCTTTTCTATGTGAGATGGTAGCAAAACCTCGAAAGAGCATCCCAAGCTGTTACGAGCACACAACTCTACCTGTCTGGATCTCCCAGTTCTTTTCTATGCTACCTGTAGCGAAACCTCAAAAGAGCATCCCAGGATGTTACGAGCACACAACTCTACCTGTCTAGATCTCCCAGGATCTTTTCTATGCTACATGCACAACCTGTCCACGGCCACAAAGTATCAACCTGATACTCATGATCATACTGATCATCATCACAGCATCAACCTGATGCATATCATCTGGAGCATCATCCTGATTCTCATCATCCATGATCAACCTGATCATACAATGTATTTTTTAGGAACCCATGTCAACCCTTCTCTTTACTATGTTAGTCTATTGTTGTTGGACGCATATGCTTTGTAAGTCATCCTGTAGTATTTGTTGATCCATAGTTTATATTAGCCCATAGTATTGACCCATAGTATTGGATGCATATGCTTTGTAAGTTGTCCCATAGTATTATATGCCCCATGGTTTTGACTCATACTATTGGGCATAGACTTAGTATATAAGTGTGTGTTGAGGTCATTGAAGGCACTGTGAAGTTAATTGTATTGAGCTTGCTCAGAAGAGGTTGCCCCCTCGAAGTGTCCTGTGATCAATATAAAAGTGATTCTGAGTTCTATTATTTATGATATCTTGTATATTTGCATTAATTAATTATTGCAGGTTCTTCACATCTAGTATCAGAGCACTTTCTTGGGCTCGTTGGGTGGAATTTCTGCCAATTTTTTTTTTCGCATTTGTTGCAAGTTCGAATCTGGGGATAACCCTTATATGCTTAACTGTGGGAAGTACTTGTGAATAATCCCTAAAACTCATTGTGAGGAGTACCACAGGAACCCCAAAGTAGTTGGCCCATTGAGAGTACCTGCCAGCGAAAAGGGAAACGACCACTACCTGCTTGACTAGTTCCCACCGGTGAGGTAAACCAAGAGTTGTCGTTTGTGGCAAAGCAGTTATCAGTTTTACCTGAGCCATGGAGTGAGGGGTACTACCCTAATACGCAAGCCGTCAGATAGCATTGGTGGCCGAGTGAATCCCCTGAACCGATAAGAAGCCGCACATACCTGGGGTCCATATCTATTTTCAGCTGAACTGTTACCGATCACTTCCACTCCAGATCCAGCCATTTCAGATCTATTCTGAAAGTCGTTCCAGATCCAGTCATCATTTCAGATCTAGTCATTTTCGATCCCTTCCACGCCGTTACAGATCCATCTGTTGCGTATCCCTTCTGGGCCACTGTTGCCGATCCATTTTTGAAAAAAAAAAGGTATAAAATTCTATTTTTCGGCCATATCTCCTTTGTTTCAACTCTGTTTTCCCTGAAACTTCATTGACATCCCTGCAATCCCATTCTACATATTTCATTCTTGAAGACCCTATCCCAAATTCTACTTCCCAAGACCAGAAATCCCACATTTTTCTATTTTTAGGGTTTTCCATAACTCCTTCAATTTTCACCCAAACGCCTTCAAATTTTGCCACCGTGTTCATTTCCTGATTCTGCTTCTTTGTCCCTCTCTACCAAATTTTCTCATTCTTTCACCCCACTTATGAAATCCCCATTTTTTGCTTCCCTATCCATCAGAAAGTGTCGAAAACCTAGTCAAACCCCAATTACCCATCTGAGTTTTGCCCAAATCCAAATCTTCCTTTACTAAATAAGCTTTTGTTTGTGTTTTTCTATTTATTCCCCCCCCCCCAAAAAAAAAAAAAAACAAACAAACAAAAAAACAAAAAAAACTCTTGGTTGTGGTTGTCACCTGCGCAGGAGCAAAAACCATGGAGGAAGCACTTGTAGCCATCCAAACCAAACTCCAAGGTGTGGATGAAAAATTTCTCAGCCTCCATCTTCAACATTCAGTCATGAACAATAATCGATAGCCAGAATCTTTTGCAGCCACCGGATTCTCTTCTTCCAACAATTTTCATGGGATGAAGCTTCATGTTCCTCGCTTCAATGGTACTGATCCGACTAGATGGATATATCGAGCAGAACAAGAAGCCCTTCAATGGTACCGTTGGTACATCAAAGCTCATCCCGAGCCAAACTGGACAGATTTTTTCCAACTCCTTTTGCCACGATTTGGTCCTAGTGCTTTTGATGACTTCACAGGAGCACTCACTAAACTTCACCAAATTGGCATAGTGAGAGAGTATCAGACATAATTTGAGAAACTAGCCAATCACACAGAAGGATTGTCTGATGAATTCTACAGGAGTTGTTTTATCAATGGTCTCAAGGATGAAATCCACTTAGAGGTCAAAATGCTCTATCCCAACACAATGATGGAAGTCCTAGGGTTGGCTAAGTTGGTAGAGGACAAGATCGCAGCTCAACAACGCTCCAAACCCACATTTGTTCCCTTCAGAAATATGGGTTCCCAACGACCTCCCATCATGCCTGCTCCTCAACCAACTCTTATCAAGCATTTGTCTAAAATAGAGATGTAGGCATGCCGAGAAAAATGACCTTGTTATAATTGTGATGAGAAATTCACTCGGGGACATAGATGTGTTCAACAAAAGCTCTATCTCTTGGTTGTGGATTCTCCGCCTGCCTCAGAACTTGATGAAGAAGCTCCAGATACAGTAGATGATCAGGTCGACATTCAACACCCGCTTGTTGACACCCCATCTCAGGACGACTCACCCGAGATCTCTCTCCATGCTGTAACCAGCATCACCACCCCACAAACAATGCGAGTCAGGGGATACTTCAAGAAGTTCCCTCTTACCATACTCATTGATTCTAGTAGCACTCATAACTTCATTGACCCTCGGATTGCCAAACAGGCTGATTGTTTTGTCCATCCTTGCTCCAACTTTGAAGTCATGGTTGCTAATGGGGGCACCTTACCTTGCAAGGGGAAGTGTCACAATGTGCGTATCTCTATGGAAGATTATAACTTGCGCTCTGACATGTTTGCCTTGTCCTTAGGAGGATGTGATGTGGTTTTGAGCGTTCAATGGTTATGCACACTTGGCCCCATCTTATGGGATTTTGCGGAACTTTGGATGCAGTTTTCAGTCAATGGGGCACAACACAAATTCATGGGCTTACAACGAGGGTCTCTCCGCATCATCAGTTCACATCGCTTGGAAAAAATCCTTAAGAAGAATTCACATGGTGTCATCGCTCAGCTCCATTCCATTGAGATGCACCCATTAATGGTCTCCACTACTTCCTTGGATAGATATGCAGGTGTCCTTGCTGAACCAATGAGCTTGTCGCCTTTAAGAGACCTTTCCGGTAAGAATTTAGTCGCATCTACCTCTCAGCAGGAACTGATGGCTATTTTGCATGCAATACAGAAGTGGCAACCATACCTATTAGGGAATTATTTCTGCATCAAGACTGATCTCCAGAGTCTCAAAATGTTTTTGGAACAATGGGTCTCCTACCCAACACACCTGAAATGGGTTATCCTTATGCGATCACTTACAAGAAGGGTAAGGACAATATGGTGGCAGATGCTCCTTCTCACACAATTGATGACCCAATTTCTCTTACATCTCTTTCTCTGCTTATTCAAAATTGGTTGCAATATGTTCAACAGGGCTATCTCTTCTATGAATTCCATGCTTCTTCATCAGCAAGGCACTCTGGGTTCTTCAAAATGTATGACCGGGAACAATGTAACTTCTTTTGGCAGGGACTGAAAATGACAATTCAACAAATGGTGGCTGACTGTGATACTTTCTAGGTCAACAAGGGTGAAACGACACTCCTTTCGGGATTGCTCAAACCCTTTCCCATCCCTACACAGCTTTGGCCAACTATTTCTATGGATTTCCTAGCAGCGCTCTAGTGGTACAATACCACATCTCAAAGGACACCATATGAACTAGTCTATGGACAGACACCACCAGTTCTTCTTCCATACACCCTTAGCAGCTCCCCAGTTCAGCAAATTGACTTGGTTGTTCGAAACCGTGAAGAGATTCTTCTCATTCTGCAAGACAATCTTCACATGGCCAGAATTCGCTTGAAACAATAAGCCGATCAGCACCATTCTGAGCGCATTTTCCACGCAGTTAATAGGGTTCTTCTTCGTCTACAACCTTCCAAGCAATCCTCCCTGACACTCCAAAGGCATCAGTGGCCCGAAATGCAAACCGAGGATGCTACCGGGGAACCACTCCTTCAGATTCTGCAGCAATTTCTCCAACCAAAGCTTTGAGGACGCATGTTAGGAACCCGTGTCAACCCTTCTCTTTACTATGTTAGTATATTTTTGTTGGACGCATATGCTTTGTAAGTTGTCCCGTAGTATTTGTTGATCCATAGTTTATATTAGCCCATAGTATTGACCCATAGTATTGGACGCATATGCTTTGTAAGTCGTCCCATAGTATTATATGTCCCATGGTTTTGACTCATAGTATTGGGCATAGACTTAGTATATATGTGTGTTTTGAGGTCATTGAAGGCACCGTGAAGTTAATTGTATTGAGCTTGCTCAAAGGAGGTTGCCCCCTCGAAGTGGCCCGTGATCAATATAAAAGTGATTTTGAGTTCTATTATTTCTGATATCTTGTGTATTTGCATTAATTAATTATTGCAGGTTCCTCACAGTATCCACCTGATACATATCATCATACATGATCCACCTGATCATACAATGCATCCACCTGATCATACAATGTATCTACCTGATACATATCATCATGCATGATCCACCTGATCATACAATGTATCTACCTGATACATATCATCATACATGATCCACCTGATCATACAATGTATCGAACTGATGCATATACATATACATGATCCAACTGATCATACAAAGCATCCAAATGATGCATATACATATACATGATCCAACTGATCATAAAAGCATCCAACTGATGCATATACATATACATGATCCATCTGATCATACAAATCATCCAACTACTGCATATACATATACATGATCCAACTGATCATAAAAAGCATCCAACTGATGCATATACATATACATGATCGAAACGATCATACAAAGCAGTAACTGGAGCATTGTCATGATGCTCAACACACAACGCTTATATCCACAGCCATGGGAAGGATCCTCCTCTCACCATGCTTGGAATAGCTCCTACAAATGTGTCCCGGCATTTCTTCCTTGAAGTATCCTCAATCTGAAGAACACCAATCCTCTCTCTGAAGTACTCAAACTTCACTCTGGATAGTGGTTTCATCAACACATCTGCAACCTGCTCATCCATCGCAACATACAGGAGCTTCACTGCTCCTCTATGCACCATATCCCTGATATAGTGATATTTGATCTCAATGTGCTTTGACCTGTCATGGAACACCAGGTTCTTAGACAGCTTCACACAACTCAGGTTGTCACAAAAGAGACTAGTATCATTCAACGGGAGATTAAATAACTCAGACAGTAGCTTCCTCAGCCATACTACCTCACAACTAGCCAAACAAGCTGCAACAGACTCTGCTTCGGCTGTACTCAGTGATATGCAAGACTGCCTCCTGCTAAACCAGGAGATCACACCTGATGCCATACTGAAGAAACACCCCAAAGTGCTCTTCCTATCTGTAGCACTACCTACCCAATCTGAATCAACATAATCCTCTAGGTTAAACTTTTGATTCGCATCATACTTGAGCCCATAATGAATTGTACCCTTCAGGTACCTCAGAATATGCTTTACAGCAACCAGGTGAACACCTCTAGGATCCGTCATAAACTGGCTCAATGTGTTCACCGCAAAGAAAATATCTATTCTTGTATTCATCAGGTACATCAAGGACCCAATCATCTAACGATACATCGTGACATCAACCGACTCAGATGAAGCATCACATAGATGCTTCAGGTTCGATGCCATAGGTGTGTCCATGGCCTTGCAGTGCATCATCCCGAACCTCTTCAGGATCTCTACTGCATACTTCCCTTGTCCAAGGAAGACTCCATCTACACTCTGCCACACCTCCATGCCTAGAAAGTAGTGCATCATCCCCAAGTCCTTCATCTTGAACTTGGCTGCAAGCTTCCTCTTGGTGTCAGCAATCAACCTATCCTCTCCTCTAACAAACAGGTCATCCACATACAACAGTAGTATCACTGGATTGCCTTCCTCAACCTTGTAGTAAAGGTTGGAATCTGTTTTACTCTTAGTAAAGCCCAAACTGGATAGGAAACTGTCCATCCTACCATAGCAAGTTCTAGGAGCTTGCTTCAAGACATACAAGGCTTTCTTCAACCTGCACACATATGACTCCCTGTCATGTGTCTCAAAACCAAGTGGCTTTTCCACATATACTTCCTCTTCGACTACACCATTCAAGAAAGTTGTCTTGACATCCATCTGGTGTATCTTCCACTTCATCACTGCAGCCAGAGCAAGTATTGTTATGATGTAAGTGTATCTGACTACAGGAGCAAAAATTTCTTCATAGTCTATTCCCTCTTTCTGAGAGAATCCACAAGATACAAACCTCGCCTTGTTTTTCTCTATGCTACCACCTGCAGCATGCTTGATCTTATAGAACCACTTGGAATTCACAACAGACTTCCCTTCAAGTCTAAGAACCACATCCCAAACATCATTCTTCATGATCGACTAGTACTCTTCAATCATGGCATCCTATCATTCTTTCTTTTCTGCTGCTTCTTCATAACTGGAAGGTTCTTTGTTCATACTGTCATAGAGTAAGGAAACATAACTGATATGTGATCTATTCCTCTTCCTTTCTCTGTGTTCCTCTTTTGGAATACCATATCTTTCTACATATTTGATGAGCTCTCTAGCCCATGCAGGTTAACTCTTGTGAGAGTTCTTCTCACGAGATGGATCTATAGGTTGTTGTAGATCTCATATTTCACGATCTTCTTCTGGAATTGCTTCATTCATAGTGGTGTCTTGAAATTTGGTTTCCTTTGGTTCTTCATGGTCTTCAACAGGTGTCTTCCTTGATTTGATGCATGCTGAGTCTTCATCAAATTTTACATCCCTGCTTGTTGACATATTGTAACTTCTAAGAATATTATATTTGTACTTTATTATTCCGGAGATGTTTTCATTCCTCCGTGAAGACCTTATTGTATATTCGGAGATGTTTTATTCCTCCGTGGATAATGTGGTAACTTGGGTTATTAGACTTCCCTAGTGGGGGTCGGCCCTAATGAGTCATGTGGGTTAAAGGGTTATTAGACCACCCTAGTGGGGTCATCCCTGTCACATTATGTTAAGTGGTTAAGTTGGGGCCGACCTAGTTAATGTAAAAGTCAATTCGGAGTAGTGTATAAATAGAGGAGGTGTGTTCCTCATTTATCACGCTCACAACACATTCACTCACTTGTGATTGGCACATAGGTGAGAGAGAGATCTTCTATGGAGGAGAAGGATCTCATGTCTAGGGTTTACATCTTTGTATTTGTTGGTCATCTATATTGAGGAAGCTTTGTTGGGTTTTCTACCCCATGAGGGTTTCCCAATATAAATCTGTGTCTCTTGTGTTTATGCTGTGCTTGTTGTTCTTTCAGTGATCCTGTATATGCTATTGTTGTGAAATGGAATGTAATGTTGATATTTTATGTCTTATCATATTGAATCTTAACACTGTTGATGTCAATATTCTTGAACCCTGGAAAGTATATTCTGTAAGCTTTCGATCTTTCATTGTAACCCACAAAGATGCCCTTCTTTCCTGAAGGATCTAGCTTTGTCCTCTTTTCTTTTGGAATGTGTGTGTATACTGGACAACCAAATATCCTGATATGTCTAACTTCAAGTTTCTTACCAGAGAAGGCTTCTTCCGGTGTCTTGTTATCAAGTATCTTGTGAGGTGTTATGTTCTGCACATATGCAGTTGTCCTAGCTGCTTATGCCCATAGATGCATAGGCAGATCTTGGTCATGAAGCATTGCACGTGCTGCTTCCATGATAGTCCTATTCTTCCTTTCTGCAACTTCATTTTGTTGTGGATTGTAGGGAGTAGTCAACTCCCTCTTAATCCCTGAATCACTACATAACTTCTTTAAATCACCTGAAGTGAATTCTCCACCATTGTAGGATCTGAAAGTCTTAATATTATAAGCTGTTTGATTTTCTATCAAGGCTTTGAATTCCTTGAACTTATCAAACACTTCACCTTTATTCTTCAAGAAGTAAACCCAAGTCTTCCTAGAGAAATCATCAATGAAAGAAACATAGTATACATACCCACTCAGAGAACTGGCACATCGAACTGCATACATCGAAGTGGATAATCTCCAAGATTCCTTTTGCTTTGCTTTCATTGCTTGGAAATGCCTTCTTTGTGTTCTTTCCTTTTGCACATATTTTGGAAACACCTTCATGCTTTGAATGCATTTTAGGAAGACCTTCCACAGCTTTGCTTGCAATTGGTAGTGCCCTATAGTGCACATGTGCAATCCTTGTATGCCAAAGTTCACTTGGCTCCATGGATTCATGTACCATGGCATGTTCAGGTTGTCCCTTCAATTTGTATAAACCTCACTCTTGCTTTCCAATCACTATTGCATCATTTATGGTCTTACCCTTTGGCCACATGAGTACTTGGCCATCGACAAATGAAACTCTGATCCCTTTTGCATCCAAAGATGATATGGATAGGAGATTCTTCTTGAGCCCAGGTACATATAGAACATCCTTCATCTTCAAAGGCTTCACCACTTCCTTTCATAGGATATTGATAGTCATCCCCAAGTTTTACTTTATGAGGTGACTCATGTTCAGATAGGTCTACAAAGGATTCTTTAAACCCAGTCATATGTTTGGAAGCCCCACTATCAATAAGCCAATCATTACATCCATGAGAGATAGTACCTATGAGAGCAGAGATTAGAACATATTCATCTTCACTTAATGAGTCATCACTTTCTGCTCTCTCCTTCTTCTTGGGAGGTTCATCATCCTCAACAGCATGAGCATGAAATCTCTTCCTGCTGCCCTTCTTCTTGTTGTTGAAGTTGTTGTTGTTGTGCCTGTTGTTCTTAGGACATTCTAAATCATAATGTCCCTTCTCATTGCAAGAGTAACATCGAACTTGGGAGAGATCTTTCTTCTTATGATGGAAATGAGAATGATTCTTATTATGAGATGTCTCCCTCTTGAACTTGCTTCCCTTGGTGTGAGCTGTGAGAGCTTGATCTTCAGTTCTCAGGCCACAAGCCTTGCTTCTTCTTGTGAACATTCCTCCCATAGTCTACTGAAGGAGACCAATTTCCTTCTTTCACAGATTCCTTGGATGAAGGAGTCCCATGACCTAGGTAGGCCATTCAATGTGGTCATCACAATTTCACCATTCTCCACTACTTCATCCACAGCTTCAAGTTGTTCCTTGATTTGAGAGACCTTAGAAAATTAGGATTGAATGGTCTCTCCATTCTGAAGCTTTACCCCTTTCAATTAGTTTCGCAGAGTCATCTTCTGATTTATCCTCAAGCTTATCCTCAAGCTTGGTGTGGTGAGACATTTTAATGAGAAACTCAAATGGAAATAAAAGATTTAGGTCTTACCACTTGATTTGCTGAAAACTAGATCTAGAGCTGGATTAGGGTTTGTTAGAGAAACCCAAAAAATTCAAAATTTGAATTTCAACTTTCTGAAAGGATAGAAAGATGCACCTTGCTAAGCTGGTCAAGCTGGTATACTTAGAATTTGAAATCTGCAAATTTTCACCCCTCAAAAATGCTTTTGAAACTTTTGGATTCACTCGACAGGACCCCGAACTAGGGTTTGATAAATCCCACACTTCCTCCTAGCCAAAAATTTTGATCCAAGGCTCTAAACTTCAATTTTCTTGAGGAGTATCCAGCCGTGGATTCAGATTCCAGAAAATCCATTTTTTTTCGAAACCCTAATTTTTAGGTCAAAACTGAAAATGCTCAGAATTGAATTATGGCTCGACAGAAAGATGCACCCTTCCAAGGAGAGTCAATCTAGCCTCCTTCCTTTGATGATCTGTGGAGAGAAACCCAAATATTAAGAAGCCCTAGCTTCCGTAGCTACACAGTGCCTTCTTCTTAGGTCAACTCTGATACCATGTTAAATTTTTCGATAATTTAATTCCATTATCAATCAGGATCACTAAGCGAATAAGATGTACAGCATATCAATCATAGAGACAAAAGCAATCACACAAGAGACACAGAGTTTCATCGGGGAAAACCAAGAAGGTGAAAAACCCCGCAAATTCCTCAGAGATAAGATAAGCCACAAACCAAGATCACAATGAACAAACCCAATAAGATGTCTCTAGTAGATGCTCCTCCTCCTCCACAAGTGTGCCACTTTCTCTCTTAGCTATGCAAGCTTGAGTAGTGAGTGAATGAGATAAATGAGAGACACAACCTCTCTATTTATACACTGACTTGACCTGCCAATAATCCACTGGGGTCGACTTGCTAATCAAGCCTAATAACTGAACCACATGAACTAACCAGGGTCGACCCCACACTGGTGGTCTAATAACCCATCAATACAAATGATGACACTTCCAATCAGAGGAATAATACATCTCTGTGGGATATACAATAAAGTACAAATGTAATACATAGAAGAATATCTTCTGAAGTTACAAATACATCAATAATACCTAAAAGAAAAGGAAATGTTATTGGTTTGCATTCTATCATATGAAACCTGTCAAGTAGATCTGATGCATACTTGGACTGTGCAATCTTGATTATTGAATCACTCTGAGAGACTTCAATACCAAGAAACTGCTTTAGTAGTCCCAAATCTGACATAGAGAAGAAATTGTGCAAGGTTGTTTTGATAGATATAATGTAGGAAGAGAGACTCCTTGTAATCAGTAAATCATCAACGTAGAGGAAAATAAGGAGAAGAGAGTTACCATCATGCCTCATGTATAAATTTGAATCAGACTTGCATCTCTAAAAATCTTGTGACAGTAGAAAGGAGTCCATCTTAGAATACCATGATCGGGGAGCCTTCTTGATCCCATATAAGGACTTCCTCAATATGCACACTAATGAAGGATGATCAATGTATCCTTTAGGTTGATTCATGTATATCTCCTCCTCTATATCTCCATGAAGAAAAGCACTCTTCACATCCATGTGATGCACCTCCTAGTTCTTGGATGTAGCAAGAGCCAAAACAAGACGGATGGAGTCCATCTTTGCAACAGGAGCGAAGATATCTGTATATTCAATCCCTTGACTTTGTGAGAAAATTTTAGAAACCAAGCGAACCTTGTACTTGCTTGTTACTCCATCTGATCCCATATTTGTTTTGTATACCCACTTACATTGAACAAGCTTCCTTCTAGGAGGGAGACAAATAAGATCCCAAGTCTCATTCCTTTGAAGAGATTGGTACTCTTCATCCATAGATTTTATCCATATGGGATCTTGGGAGGCCTCAAGGAAGGTTTTTGGATCTGATCCAACCATAAAAAAAATCAATCAGGAAGAAAGATGTTTGTATGAGAGAGTGCAAAACTTGCATTTTGAAACCTTGATCTGCTTCTTCTTGGATCTTGTGGATCTCCAAGAAGGTCACCAGCAGATTCAATGGTCTTGGAATCCCATCTTGGAAGTGGTGGTGGATATTCTGGTGCTAGATATTCAAGTTCTTGTGGATTTGGATCCAGTATTCACTCATATTCACTTTCTGAGTCATAATTTGAACTTTCATGAGAGGATGATTCACTATCATGTTCAACATGTTGTGGTGGAGTAGTCGGTAAGTGTTCTGCTTCGACATGGTGGGAATCATGAGATGACCATTCTTCAAAATGGACACTCCTTTCAAGGAAGGTTTGCATGGTAGAAAAATACAACAATTTATAGGATTTTGCATTCTGTGCATAACCAACCAATATGCACTCTTTTCTTTGAGTATCTGAGGCTTTCCTCTTCTCTGAAGGAATCCTTGCCCAAGCTTTGGAACCAAAGACTCTTATATGAGACACATTTGGATTGTATCCCATCCATGCCTAGAAAGGAGTTTTTCCTTTTAGGACTTTGTGTGGAAATCTGTTATGGAGGTATGCAACACAGTTGACATCTTCTTCCCAAATTTTAGGAGCCAATGCTTTAGAGTCAAGCATTCATGTAGCCATCTCTTTCAAAGTTTTGTTCTTTCTATCAGCTACACCATTCTGTTGTGGTGTGTAAGGAACAATGTGCTGCATTTCAATACCTTCATCTGCACAAAATAACTGAAACTCATTCTTCACATACTCTCCTCCATTTTCAATGTGAAGGACCTTGATCTTATTGTTAGTGAATTTTTCTACAGAAGCTTTAAAAATTTTCAAATATTCAAAGACTTCTGATTTCAACTTAAGAAAATACACCCAACGAAATCTTGAATAATCATCTATTAATGTTAAGATTTATCTAGCATTATTCAAATATATGTTAGGAAGAGGTCATGATATTTCACTATGAATCAACTTCAGATGATATGAGGCTCTCTTTTCCTTTCCCTTTTCAAATTTGTGCTTTGGATGCTTACCAATCAAGCAACCTTGACCAGTGCCCTTATCAAATTTGATGTTTGGAATGCCTTCAACCATTTTCTGATTCTTTAGTTCTTGCAAATATTTGTAGTTGAGGTGCCCAAACTTGTTGTAACATCCCGAATTTTCATAAAAATTTAAAACTTTTTTAAAATATCATTAAATAAGATAATTATATCTATGGAAATAATAAATGCTTGATTACGACAACATTGATTAAGAAGTTGTTTCGCACTAATCATAATTTAATTTCTGAGTTAGAAACATTTTGATAATGTCAACTTAACACACTCTTGGCAAATGTGCTTATTGTAATAAATGCACTGAAAGTTTAGATAAATGATGCGATACTTTTCTTTTGACAATACACTAATAGTTTGCTTTCTTGATGTCCAAGGGTGTCCTACGAGGTACCCTGGAGTTTACTTAGCTGCAACGCTAAGGATTTTGAAATGTTTCTATGTGCAGACGACAGGTAAGAAGTTCAATGACTGCATAGTTTAAAAGTATGTGTGTAATTCAATTCAACGTCGAAAATAAATAAATAAATGCTATGAAGTCTATTGCAAAACAAAATGCTGCAGGTATGAAATACATGATTATGTTTATTGGTTTCAAAAACTGTCTTATAACTCAGCAATGTTAAAAACAATGTCGTCTAGAAAAATCATCATGTTGCTAAGTTCATTGTTGTGACCATCATCGTTGTGATAGCTGGATTTTTGTCGTCGTCTAAAGGTAATTAATACTTTCATAGTACCGATGTAGTAAATGTATCGCGAAAATCATTAAATGTTTGCAATACGAAAATATGGTAAGAAGTACATAGCATTAATATAGTTTTTATGCTAAAATATATAACATTGGATTAATTTGATTACCAAATGCAAATCCTATATTCTTGATATTTGCAATAGTAAGTATTATGAAGAATTATAAACAAATAACTAAAATTCACAATACTAATATTATCATTCTTTTGAATTACTAATCCTATGCTATAATTTGACAACGTTTAACTATATGATATGTACATAAGCCTTGTGGCTTATAATAATTAACGTTCACAATGTAAACATACATATAACAAAACCTAACGCAATTACTTTGATTTTTAAACATAATTTGGACTATAATGGATACTATATAAACCTTTAAATATTAACTAAACGTAACACAATTATTCTACATCGTAAACAAAAGCTTGGATACTATATGGATCAATAAATATGTGATACTAACATGTAATACATGTTGAAATGATAGGTTTCTAAATCTTAAAGCCCGGCATGTGCTTTGAGTTGGTGAGGAGATAGCGTATCGATCCTGCAATTAATGGTTGTCCCCTACTCCATAGTGAAGAGGATTAAAAACACTCCACGTAATACAAGCAACGCTTAAGGTGACTGTGAAGGTCACTGTGTAAATGCTTCCAGTTTTAAACTTCTTCCGAGCTGGTTGTTGAATGATCCATCGTGACCCAAGTTGGCAATGCCATGCATGTGAAATGAGTGAAGCAATAAATGTAGTTGTTTTTGTTCGACCCAAAGAACCTTGCTGGCACTCCTGTGATCGTCGATTGTGATGAATCTGGAATGTTGGATACAACCCTAACAATTTGTTGTTGTGTTGGTTGATAGAGATTTAATGTCTTTCTTTTGTTCACTAGTTTCGGGTAGCAAGGCCGATAGGCTGCTGAAAGTTAGGGTTTAGACGAGATGTGGGGAGGATTCGACCTCATGATCTGTAAGTGTTTGAATAGGCAGTTTGTAGGTTTTTGTTTCAGTACCTTCACGTTATGAGAGAATGCAGTGTATTCTGAACTCGGTTGGAATACTATCGAGTTGATAGATTTATAGTTTTCATTTTTAGGTTTTTGGTGGAGAGAACACTTCCACAAGAAGGAAGGGTATCCCGGTTTCGATCTAACGTGGAGCTCATCATTTGCTAGTAGAAGGTGTGGAGCTCGGTCATTGATACAAAGGGTAAGCATTCGAAACCTACATTTTTTATTTTGAAAGTTCATCTTACAGTTTATACTTATACTGTTTACAAGCGTAACTCTTGAACGTTTGTGTGGTAGGTGCAGGATTCGAGAATAGACTTGAGCCAAGGTTTGGAAATGGTTTGTGAGCCTCCATTATTGGTAAGCTTCGATGGTCTCAAACCCTTCGTAGATGCCCATTTGGACTTGGTTGATAATGAATCAACGCAGTGTTACACCCAAAATCTACTCATCATCAGATTCAGTCTATACACCCATGAAGATACCTGGACTAAGTAACCATCCTAGGAGTTTTTGCACTCAGTTCTGCAATCTTTTGAGAGGTTGTCGCAAGTTGCACACTAGCAACATGCGACGTCGCAGCTTGCTCCACTGCAGAGTGCGACGAAGTCAGTTAATGGGAAAAAATAGCTTATTTGAGATCCTTCTCGAAACTTGCTCATTTAGGGGCTTATCCCTGACCTCTAGGGGAGCTGGTACTCGACCCCTAACTCTTTGGGAGGATCCCCTATCTCTCTCCTACCATCTCTCAACCTATCCTATCCATACCCTATCCACTTAGTCCTATATAAGTGAGGTTCACTCCCATCCCAAGGGGAGGAAGACTATGGTATCTACATGCTAGTGAAATCTCTCTTAGAACATCTCCACTCACCTAATGGACGAATCATACTTCCTTGAAAGGTTATGGCAATTGGCTTGGTCAAAGAAGGGCTACTGCGTTAAGTCTTGGTTGTAGTTCTATATCTCTATCATGTACTCCTCTATTTGCAGTAATACAAATGCTTTCCACCAATATTGTTCATGTGTGCAATGATATTGAGTAGTTTACCTACTTAAATGTTTACTTAGATCGCTTATTGTATAGATGTATTTTACTGGTTTCTCTTGTTTCTTGTCTTGACAGGTCTTGCAGCTTGGATTTGACGACCGTGGGACGTGCATCAACATTCAGGAGAAAGAATTGTGTAGTAAAAAGGTAAGACATCTAGTACTTGATCCTTAAGTAGATCTAGGAAATGTATTTGTAGTCTGGTCTACTTGTTCTAGACTCACTTTGAGCTAGGGAGATCCGGCTCGCGTTCGCTAGAGTGGATTGTCCGATAACAAATCTAGCAACCATACTGGGGAGTATAGAATATGGTCAGTAGTTGTCAATCTGAGAGTCATTTTAAGTTGATTGCTTGACACAAGCCTTTTTATTCTTTCCATTTACTTCTTGAAGTTGGTTTCACCATCAGATCTTCACTTTGAAGACTCTGATTACCTTCCTTTGAGTTTGTACTTCTTATTTTCAAACTAGTTCATTGCTCATTATCTGGAGAATTGGTTCATTTTTTAACTTAGATCTCTCCTGTCGCACCTGGTCAGTGTACTTAGAGAGACACTATGTCTTTTTTTATCTCTATTCTTTGCATGTTGGCTTCTCGTCGCAACCTTTCCATTGGTATACTGCGACATCGTCGCACTTCTCGCATTGGTGAACTGCGACGTCGCACTGTGCACAAGCACAGAGTGCACCGATCTGCCAAAAATACCTTACAGGCATCCCTTCTCCATTTCTGATTTGAGTTTTGGTTTGTGTACAGACTCCTTTGCACTATACCTTCCAGGCAGAGACCCTTTTGTCCAGCAGTGTTTTGTTTGGCTTATTTGTATTGGTTTTTGGGTCTTTCTGAGATTTGGATTCATGTTTGCCCCTTTGAGTCAAAACTAGTGTGTTGCTTGTGTTTTAAGCGAAATGGGTTCTATTGTTTACCCATCTCAAGGTTTTGAGGTCATTTTTGGTTTGGCGTGATTGGCTTGTTTTAAGGACTTGAAGAGTGTGGGATATCCATGTCTTTTTGAGCCTCTTTTTCTTGGGTTATGCATCTTGTTTCCTTTACATGTTGAGCTATTCAATAATTTTTGGGGAAAGATCATTTCCTTATCTCCACTTTAGTTCAAAGAAAAGCTTGATTTTGTCACTCTTTTGCTATATTCATGAAATTGGAAAACATAAGTATTCTTCTTGTTTTAATTTGATCATTTGAAATTCTTGGTCTCACATTTATAAAAAGAAGAAAGGCTTGTTTCAGTTTTGTGTGCATTTGAGTTAGATAATATTGTTAAGTGCTTATCTTTGTCTTGCATTTGATTGGAAACGTTTGTGGAATCCTTCTTTCCGTAGCTTAGATGTGTCTTTTTCAAGTGTAAAAAGATAGGAAATGAGTTATAATTATTGCATTTGGTAGATTTTGAGCCTTTCTTGAGTGCCTTTGAGTTGTTTGGGTGCTTGCCATTTTTCTTTGGGAATTTCTGAATGATTAGAGTGTTGTAAATATTCTCTCACTTTCTGTATATATATATGAAAAGAATTTACTTATCAAGTTCCATTTTTGATACATGCATTTGAATATTGAAAGTGCTTCATCATTTTGTCTTATACATTGTTAAGATTAGCTGCATCTTTCATTTTCTTTACGCTTTTTGGCTGATTATTGCAGAAAGTTAGAATTATTGCACTATAGGAAGGACTTCTTCTTTTCGCTACTACTTAAGTACTTTTGGTTTGAAAGACAAAAGATCTCTCCTTACCTTAAGTAGTTTTCATTGAAAAGGAAAGGAAAATGTGCATTATCATGTAGTTGAGGATTGGATTATGTTTACATTTATGTACTCACCTCATGCATCCACCTAACTGTACAAGATAAAATTAACGCTAGCTTAGGTTAAAATCATTTAGTAACTGTGTGGAAGTTAGAGACGTGTTCCGACATCTTTAAGCATAGTAGCTGTCATTATTTGCCAGCACTGTATCCCGGGGGTATTGTAGTCTTCCACGTACTTATCGGTATATCAAGCTCCTTCATGTACCCACCAAGTACCATAATCCGTACTTGGTGTATATTGAAGGGCGTATCATGTACTCGGTAGTATATCGGAAGGTCTCTTGCCGAACGGTTGTGCATTAGATAGCACCACTATGGATTTGAGCTCCCACATACCTTGCGTATATCGGGAGACACCCTTAGGATTCCTGAAACCAACTGAGTTAACCATTTGGCCATCTTGGCAAAGAAATACACCGAGAACAACACTTTGGGATATTAGCACGCACGTACTGTCCAGGTAATCGGGTATCTAGGTAAGGGTACGGTCCCAATCCTCCTTGTCGCGTCATATTGTTGGACCCTGCTGTATATAGCGGTTTGTGATGCCTTGATAATCCCGCGAGGTTCCAGACTTTGAATCCACTCCTATTCACACAGTCTGCTTGTTGCTTTTAGACTTGAGTAGTGTTTGAGTTGTGTGGTACTTTAGAGACTGTTAGGAAGTTTAGATATGGAAGATTCTTCTGGGACTACCAACCAAGGCGCCCCTTTCCAGGGTATGCCATTTGTTATTCCCCCTTGTGGAACTGTTGGTCCTCCCTTTATGGCTACATTGCGTCTTCCTGGATTGACGATAGGATTACCAATATGGTTATTCTCCAATCCAGTTACACCAAGTGCACCAAATGTGTCGAACCTAGGTCCTTCACCACATGAGCATCAATCTCATGGTGACCCTTCTCCTTCTCCATCGAAAGTTGAATCGGATTCCATATCTTCATCTTCTCCTACTGAAAACTCTAGTGTTAGTAATCAGGTTGAGAAGAAGAAGAAGAAAAGGAAGATTAAGAAGGAGAAGGATAAGAGAGAGACCAAGTGTCAACCATCTGCCTTTGATGGCACTCATTCTATGAGAACACCTCGTAAGCCAAAGTTCCCTTGCAAAATTTGCAAGGGTGATCACCTTCTCAAGAATTGTCCCGGTCTTTCCCGTGTGTCACAAGTGTGGTCTAAAAACCCCAAACCACTTATATCATCAAACTCTGACCATCATGTTGATGATACTCCCTCGACCAGTGACCCATTGGTGAAGGGTCGGAAGGGTAGAGATGCAGACCCTTGTTGTATATGCAAGGGCATGCATCGTACTTACCTTTGTCCAAGCATGGATGAAGCTTCATAGTGGTTGGAAGATATTACTATCTCTCAACATGTGCTTCCAACAAGTGATAGTAAGTTGTCCCTCGACCCCCCGCTGGTTGACCAAGTGTTCAATTCAATTTCATCTGCAATTGAACCCACTCTTCCTTCGGAGAGTGAAGTGATTGAGTCGATCTCATCTCCACTCGATCCCGCTCTTTCATTGGAGAAAGTCCAGACTAAAGCAGTCAACATGACACAATCTTTATCTCATTCTTATCTTCCAAGTGAGAGTGAATTGGAAACTGTTGATGTTTTTCTGATCAGTTCAAAATGTCCTAGGAAAGGGGAGACCCTGTCCATTCCTATAGGACCCCCCCCAAGCACTGAGGTCATTTCCTTTGATTGGAATGGTCTAACAGAATCTCGTCTTCCCTCGAGTATTCATTTTCAAATATCTATAGGAGTTTCCGATAAATAAATATTTCGTATGATAGTTGATGAAGGAGCTTCTGTTAGTATTTTATCCTCAACTGCTTGGCAATCTATAGGTTCTCCTCAGCTTGTGCCAGTAACTGACCAAATTTTGGCTTTTAATAGAATCCCTACTGGACCTTTAGGGATTCTCCCGCAGTTACCTATCACGTTGAGAGGTAAAACTATTTATGTTGATGTCATGGTTGTCCAAGGTCCTTTAGATTTCAATATGCTCCTTGGACATGATTATGTCTATGCTATGAAAGCTATAGTTTCCATGCTCTTTCGAGTGATGTATTTTCCTTATCATGGGAATATTGTGACCATTGATCAGCTTTCCTTCGTGACACCCACTCATCATATGACTCCTAGTCATCAGAATTCCCTAAATGTTCCACATGTTTTAGTGGTTTCTTCCCCCTGAGGATGGGGGGTACCAGCACAGTTTATGCTATGTTTCAAGCTCGTTAAAAAATGAAACCAACCACCCTAGCATAGTTTCCCTTTGGTTTCAAGCTTTCATAAAAATGAAACCAATCCATTAGAGCACAGTTTTATTCCATCTCAAGCTCATTAAAAAATGAAATAGACCCCTCTAAGCATAGTCTACATTTGGTTTCAAGTCTGCATAAAAATGAAACCATCCCTTTGAGCATAGTTTTATTCCATTTCAAGCTCGTTAAAAAATAAGATGGCCCCACTCAAGCATAGTTATTGTCTATTTCAAGCTTGTGTAAAAATGAAATAGATCTCCCTCCCATCAGTTCGAGTCTCTTGCTAGAGTTAGAACTTGAACCTCCATTTCATCTGATTCTCATTTCCCCCCCTTGGTGAACATTTTCATATTAGTAGCCAGGTTGGTAGTTGGGTTAGCAAGCATTATTTTTAGACAAAATGAAGCTTGGCGGGCATACCACATGTCGTATCATCAGCAATCATGTTGAGGGAACACTAGCATGTTAAGCCGCTAGCAATCATGCTGGGGGCATTTACCAACCTCTGGGTATCATGTTGGGAAGGAACCCGTCAATGGGCCTTAACCATGAGCATAGTTCCCTTTCTATGTCAAGCTCGTTAAAAAATGAAATAGGTTCCTGTGAGCAGAGTTCTAATCTTGTGTCAAGCTCATTAAAAGATGAAACATATCCTTTCCCTTTGAGTCGAGTCTCCTCGTTGACTTAGTACCTGAACCTTCTTTTCATCCGCCTAGGGCTAGCTTAGGAGAATGAAATGAAGATTGGGGGCATGTCTTCAACCTCTGAAAGTTATGTTGAAGTCAACTCGATCACGTCTCCACACCATGTTGGAGCTAAGTCACTTACTTCCAACAGTCATGCTGGGGGCACACACCAACCTCTAATGCCATGTTTGGAAAAAGTTCACCATTGGGAACATTTTCGAGCATACTTTCCCTTTTTAGGTTTCAAGCTCATTAAACAATGAAAATTATCCCAAGCATAGTTCATTTTCTGTTACAAGCTTGTTAAAAAATGAAGCAGACATCATGAACGTTCTTCCAACCTATCTTCGAGCTCGGTAAAAACAGTAAGATGGTGTTGAGCTTACTTTTCACCTTTTTTCGTGCTCTGGTTGAAACATGAAAAGTGGTTTGAGCTTACTTTTTACTTTTTCATGCTCTGGTTCAAATATGAAAAAGATTTCAAGTGCTTTTAATACCATTATCGTGCTCGTTAAAAAATTGAGTAAAAAGGTGTGTCTAACGAGTATAGGTTTATCAGTTTATCCGGCCTCACTAGACTATTTACGGAAGAGGAACTGTGTCGAGTTTACTTTTTCCTTTGTCGTACTTGGTCATCAACCATGACAAAGTTGTTCATGGAGACCTTTTTAAGCTCTTTTCAGACTCCCTAAATAGGAAAAGATTGCCCGCGAACTTGATGCTTTCATGCTTGTAAAAGCATCTGAATGATCGTCTTTCTGGTGATAGTTTACCCCTTTTTCGGACCAGGAAGCACTATTTACGAAAAAGGAATACTCCAACCAACCATGGCTAGAAGAGTCCTCTCTCGCGTTGTTTTACCCTTTTTCGGGCGATGAGGCTAACTTTACGAAAAAGGACCGTTGGAGTCTTCTTTAGTTCTTTTTAGACTCTCTAAACATGAAATGACGACCGAGTTTACCTTCTATGTACTCATTAAATTTTTCACATTGAAGGGCCCGTCATGGGACGAACCCCTCCTATCCCAGGTTTGGAAAACATTTGGGATTGGGATCATCTATGAGATGAGCTATACCGAGCATCTGGTTACCCTCATCAAGCTCATAAAAAACACATGAGGCACTCATCATTCATGATGGGGAAAAAGGAAAGTGTTTGTGTTACATACCTTATTAGTGGCAGTATGTAGTCGTTCTTGAACATGGCACTCATCTACATTTGCATATAGCACTTGGGTCATCTGTTTGTCTATGAGTCCCCGCTTACTTTCTGAGTCCTATTACTCCTTTGAGTCATTCAAAGAAAGATCCCATAATCGGTTGCATTAGAATTTTGCGTTGTACTCATTGTGTCAATACTACCAAGTCATGCCATGCCCATGTTCAAGAACACATCTATCATTTGTCATCTGTAGTCAAGTTTACCCGTCACCATATCGGTTTACTCTGAGTCAGTCTTGCATGTTACTGTACCATCCGATCCACTCTACACATCTTTTGTCGTGTTTCATGTCGATTGATGGGGGATTCATCATGGCCCTCCTTAGACTTATTCGTCCTTGTCGAATTCAACTCACCATCCGAGGATCGAATCTAGAAACCAACCAAGTACCTTGGCCCTGCATGCCTCAATGGTAGGTTACCTCGCTTTCATCATGAGTTTACATCATTACTCTTGATTGAAAGATTTCATCTTGCGTTCGAATTCAAATCATTTATTCACGCTTGATAATATGTACTGTGATACCTTGGGAATCATTGACATCAATGGTGATATCCCTTGCACTTGTTAACGGTTTACATCAATGACCGGTAATCAAGTAGTTTCTACCATGTTCGACGTCAAGACATTTGTAATCACATGGATAGATTCGTATCATTGCAGGTTCATCTTGAAGACCCTGGAGAGTCATGTTTTACCTAGGTTGCGATGGATTTTGTATTGAGTCATATTACACAGATCTACTTTTGTATTGGTCATGGCTGTGTTATCATCTAATCATGGATCTACGCTTGTGTCTAGTAGCCACGATTGTGTTCTGTTAGTCATTACTACCATGGATCTGCAATGTATTGGTCGGCAGCCATGTTGTACTTCATATGAGATTGTCAGTTCGTATTCATTTGTACTACAACAGTGACCTTCGTCCAACGAGTCTATTGCCATTACTTCTGTCAAAGCACTTCACTTGTCTATCTTCAACAACTTCATGCTTTGGGGGGCATTATATTACACCCAAAATCTACTCATCATCAGATTCAGTGTATACACCTTGAAGATACCTGGACTAAGTAACCATCCTGGGAGGATTTGCACTTAGTTCTGCAATATTTTGAGAGGTCGTCGCAGGTTGTACACTAGCAACATGCGACATCACAGCTTGCTCCACTGCAGAGAGTGATGAGGTCAGTTAATGGGAAAAAATAGCTTATTCGAGATCCTTCTCGAAACTTGCTCATTTAGGGGCTTATCCCTGACCTCTAGGGGAGTTGGTACTCGACCCCTAATGCTTTGGGATGATCCCCTATCTCTCTCCTATCCTCTCTCAACCTATCGTATCCATACCCTATCCACTTAGTCCTATATAAGTGAGGTTCACTCCCATCCCAAGGGGAGGAAGACTATGATATCTACATGCTGGTGAAATCTCTCTTAGAACATCTCCACTCACCTATTGGAGGACTCATGATTCCTTGGAAGGTTATGGAAATTGGCTTTGTCAGAGAAGGGCTACTGTGTTAAGTCTTGGTTGTAGTTCTATATCTTTATCATGTACTCCTCTATTTGTAGTAATACAAACGCTTTCCACCAATATTGTTCATGTGTGCAATGATATTGAGTATTTTACCTACTTAATTGTTTACTTAGATCGCTTATTGTATAGATGTCTTTAATGGTTTCTCTTGTTTCTTGTCTTGACAGGTCTTGCAGCTTGGATCTGACGACTGCGGGACGTCGATCAACATTCAGGAGAAAGAATTGCGTAGTAAAAAGGTAATACATCTAGTACTTGATCCTTAAGTAGATCTAGGAAATGTATTTGTAGTCTGTTCTATTTGTTCTAGACTCACTTTGAGCTAGGGAGATCCAGCTCGCGTCCGCTCAAGTAGATTGTCCGATAACATGCAATTAGTCACAATGTCCACTAGGGTTTCGGCATTGTCTATCTTGAAGAAATTTTGTGTTGAAAAGAAAACTTGTACAGGGAAATTAGACCCTCGTATGTTTAAATGATACTCGGCCTGTATTTGAATGCCTAGCTCATCAATGTTGAGAGTTTTAATACTCATTTAGATGCTAGATGTGGGGATAAACCCTATGTAGTTTTTGTTTGAAAACATATTGTAATTTCGTTCTGAGAAACATTGGTGTCTCTTTCGTGAAGCTGAAACTTGTAATGGTTTTTAAAACTTGAACTTCAACATGTTTTGGTTAAGTTCGGTGAAATAAGAATGTAGAGCCGAGGCTCATCTAACTCTGAATACTACGTTTTCGGTTCTCTACAAATGGAAGGTGTTGTTTTAAACTATTCGTTTGGTTTCTATGTAAATGATGGAGTCTGTTGAGAATGTAAAACTGTATGCAATTCCTTTAGTTGAATGACTCAGTGTGTAGGGAAACGATAGAGTAGTTTTTCTTCGATTGCAAGATATGTTTTGTAATGTAGTTTAAACATGAATATGTAAAATCGGGTTCTGTCTAACTGTTGAAAACGATGATGAAATCTGGGAAATACTATCTAGGGTTTTATAAACAATACAATTTCATACTTTAAATGATATACATAGTTTGGAATGTACATAGAAAATATGATAATTGTAAACATGATAGGGTTTACATTTCTTTTGTTTACAGTTTTGATAATACTGAAATAATTTATAAAAATATTCTAATAGGAAATTGTGAAGAAAACATAGTGTGTATGTGAAATATGAAGACTGTGTATTGATCATTATTGCACCTCAAATCCATCATTAGCAATACTATTTATTTACAGATAAGATGTATGGAAGTTTTGGATTACATTTATTCCTATGTAAATAATAGAGGTAAGAAAACACAATGTATTTGTATAGAGGTTAAACAATATTTGTTTTTCATGAAACAAATAAAATATCCTATATTATTAAAGATACTATACAGTGAATGTCTACTATGTTTAGGTATAGTACAGAAAATAAAAAAAACATATCAATTACTATACTTATCCGTCTAATCAATGGAAATCAATGTATCTCTCATCTTCATTTAATTTGCTTCTCTATACTAGAGTACGATGCAAACAACAACATGTGGAAAAATGTAGAGATGAATTATCAAATCAGCTTATCATTCAGACTTAGGCAAAAATCAAAAATCAATTCTTTTTCAAAACAGAAATTACTAATTTTTACTAAACAGAATTATTAACTGAAACATATTAGGAAATAATAAAACCTGGTAAATTTGTAGGGAAAAAAACAGCCCAAGAAGATTGTTCCACCCAATCAATTCCTGAAGATAGCCAAGTACTTGCCTTAGGACCCCCGAGCCTGTTCACTGAACCACCAGGAGGAAGAAACTTAGGAATTTAGGATCTCCACTTGCAGTAGCAATAATTGTTCAATCTTTAAGAACTAGCAGTCCAAAGGACCTGTACCAGCACCTCTAGTTCTCCTTATCAAAAATAGTTTGTAGACTTATGATTGCACTCACAACTAGCCTCCCTATTTGAATCTCTCAGTGATCACCTGATACACATGAGGAATATTTCTGCAGAAAATATTGTGTAAGAGCTGCCTGCTTAATTCGAATTTGCTTTATGTAGGATGCCTAGGCCTTTTCAGTTGTTACTTGGTCATTAAATGAGCTTCCTGCCCACTCCCAACACCTGGGGGATAATGCCACATTATTAGGGGTAGTTGTCCCATAACCAACAGCTAGTGGTGAAGTGCAATTGCTGCCATCTGTCCCATGCCTTCTATAGCTTCCATTCCTCCTAGTGGGTTAGTGAACACTCATTTAACAGTTCCCTTGGGTGTTTGTCTCCTACTTAATTTATTTAAATAATAATAATCAATAATTACATTCATCTTTAACCAAACTTGGTCATAATTTCAAAACTTTGAAATTAAAATTTAACATAAAGTATTTTGCAAATAAAATAATATTTTTCAGAATTTGGGTAGGTGACACCTATCATGCCAAATTTTGCTCACTTCATTTGCATGAGTAAGAAGTGCAATTTTTTTTGCATAAGGAAATCAATGAAATAAATCATAGAGTTTGGAATGGTGATTTACAATGCCTTGTGCAATTATCTTCCCAGAAGAGATCTCTTTAATTTCAACCACATTAGGAGTAAAAATTACTTTCTTTGGAGCTCTTGTATGGGCCATTTGATAAACTGAAAGGAGGTTAGCTTCCAAGGTAGACACATAGAGCACATAATTGAAGTATCCATGATCTAGATTGATCATTCCAATCCATTTTGAAGGAAACTTCAAAATCATCTCCCATTAGGATAGAAGGCCCAACAATTGGTTCGAAATCAGATAATATATCCTTGGATGGAGGCATGTGTCTGGAGGCTCCAGATTCTATGATGAAGGAGGATGCATTCGAAGTGCCAGCCATGAGTGCATGACACCTCTCTTTATCCTATGATTTAGGATTAGCTTCTTTCCTTCTGGCACCTGTAGGTACTAGAAGGTTGTTTTTCTGTAGAAGTTGGATCATGAGATCAATGGTCTTCTTCATGCAAGCACTTTCTGGGTGAAAACCTCTATTGAAGTATGGACATTTGGTTTTATCCTTCTGGTTTTTCTTGCCTCTCTTTGGATTCGAGGTCCCCTCTAACTGTTTGGGAGACTCCTTTGACTTCTTCTCATGTTGTTTCTTCTCCTTGCCCTTGTGCTTTCCTTTCCCATTCGCATTCTTTCATTCTCCTGCAGTAAGAGCTTGATACATTGATGGTTTTATTACTCCCATCTGCACCAATTTGTCTTGCTCCTTAGTGAGAGACAATATGAATGCATATACAGTGGGAATTTTCCAGTTTGGGATGGATAGATTTTCTATTTGGAAGGTGGATACAAACACATAATAGTCTGATCTGAGTTTTGAAAGAATAGAAAGAATAAGTTGCTTCTTATCTTGGTTGTGAAGTTGTCCCGAGCAAATAGCTATACTACTGCAACATTCCACCCAACCATAGGCCAACTGTGCTCATCAATCTCTTAGCATAGTTGCCACCCCCGAGCTGGGCATGATTTCTACAAGGAATGGGAACACTCAAGCTCAAGCTCAATCCCAAAATCAAACCCTAACATTCTCTTCCACACACAACAAGCACATATGTTGGGCATAGCAAAACGTTTTTAGCTATGGGATTCACAAGCAATATGTCCATGGGTTTTCCCCAAATCGTGGCACCACAAAAAAGAGTTGTGGGAAAGGAAAATCAACCACAAAGAAGAAAACGTTTTCCCCCACATGTATATGAGCATTTGAATGGCCAAAAACAACCTCTATGGACCCCCAAAATGAGCTCCCTTCCTCCTAGTCGCTCTACAACACCAAAAATGCCCTCTTCACAGCCAAAAATGAAGGAAACACGAGAAAAACGTGGAGGGAAAAGGCCCCACTAGCTAGAAGTCGTGAGAGAGCAAAACCCATGCATGAAGAATGGCTTGGGAAGAAAATCCGTGGCTCTTTTATTTCCAAGGAATCTAAAACACGTTTTCCCAAAATTGTGGTTTTCCCATACATGAAATTGGACAGCGATACCTCTCCATTTCCCAAAATAAAAACTACTTCAACCAACTCTTGGAGAAAATAAATGATTGGGTACAAAAGTCAATATGGGTAGTTGATGGTTCACGTGTTCTCTCATTGACACTTGGCTTGAATTTTGTTTGACGGACAATCCAATCGAGCGGACGCGAGATGGATCTCCCTAGCTCAATGTGAGTCTAGAACAAATAGAACAGATTGCAAATGGATTTCCTAGATCTACTTAAGGATCGAGTACTAGATGTCTTACCTTTTACTTCATAATAATTTCTCCTGAATTTTGCTCCACGTCCAGCAGTCGTCAGATCTCAGCTGCAACACTTGTTAAGACACAAAGAACAACACAAAACAAGTAAAGAGCATCTATACAATAAGAGATCTAAGTAAATAGTTAAGGAGGTAAACTACTCAATATCATCACTCATTAACAATATTGGTGGAAAGCATTTGTATTACTGTAAATAGGGAAATATATAGTATAGACATAGAACTAAAACGAAGGCTTAACGTTGTATCCCTCCTCCATACAAGCCATTTTCCATATCCTCCCAAGGAAGTACGAGTCTCCCAATAGATGAGTAGATATCTCTCAAGGATGATTTCACCAGCATGTAGACACTATAGACTTCCTCCCTTTAGAGAGGGGTAGAGCTTCACTTATATAGGACTAAGTGAGTAGGGTAGGTTAAGATATGGTAGGAGAGAGATAGGGGATCCTTCCAAGAGGTTAGGAACCGAAGGCCAGCTCCCCCAATAGGTCAGGGATAGGGATCCAAGTCAGCAACCTTCCAGAATGAACCCGAAGAAGCTATTTTTTCCATTTAACTGACTTCGTCGCACCCTGTAATTGAGAAAGGTGTGACATCACAAGTTGCATGAGTGCAGCCCACGCCGACCTCTCAAAACCTAGCAGAAGCACAATGATGTCCCTTCTAGGTAAATGACTTAGCCAATGGAACTCTAGGGATGTATACACTGAATCTAATGGTGGTGAGATTTTAGGTGTAACAGAATGCCCCCCAAAGCATGAAGCTGTTTAAAGATTGGACAGGTGAAATTCTTTGACAAAAAGAATAGAAAAATGGACTTGTCGGATGAAGGACGCTGCTATAGTACAACTGACTCTGAATTGACAATCTCATATGATGTACAACATGGCTGCCGACCAATACACTGCATATCCATGGTAGTAATGACTGACTGAACACAATCATGGCTACTGGACACAAGCATAGATCCATGATGAGATGGTAACACAGCCATGACCAATACAAATGTGGATCCATGTAATATGACTCAATACAAACTCCATCGCAACCTGGGTAAAACATGACTCCCCAGGGTCTTCAAGATGAACCCGCAATGATACGAATCTATCCATGTGATTACAAATGTCGTGATGTCGAACATGGTAGAAACCACTTGATTACCAGTCATTGATGTATACCGTTAACAAGTGCAAGGGAAATCACCATTAATGTCAATGATCCCCAAGATATCACAGTACATATCATCAAGCGTGAATAAATGAGTTGAAGTCGAACACAAGATGAAATATTTCGATCAAGAGTCAATGATGTAAACTCATGTCGAAAGCGAGGTAACCTGTCATTGAGGCATGCAGGGCCAAGGTACTTGGTTGGTTTCTAGATTCAATCCTTGGATGATGTGTTGAAGTTGAAGAGGATGAATCCGTCGAAGGAGGTCCATGATGAATCCCCCATCATCGACAGGAAACACGACAAAGGATGTGTAGAGTGGATCGGATGGTACAATAATATGTGAGACTGACTCAACATAGACCGACATGATTGAAGGTGTACTGACTGCAAATAGATGGATAGTGAAAGTATTCTTGAACATGGGCATGGCATGACTTGGCAGTATTGACCCGACGAGTATGACACAAATTCCTAATGCAATTGATGATGGAAGCTTTCTTTGAATGACTCAAAGGAGTAACAAGACTAGGAAGTAAGTGGAACTCGAGGACAAACAGATGATCCAAGTGCTGTATGCAAATGCAGATGAGTGCCATGTTCAGGAATGATTACATACTGCCACTGATAAAGGCGTAATACAAAAAATTTCCTTTTTCCCCATCATGAACGATGAGTGCCTCATGTGTATTTTACGAGCTTGATGAGGGTAACCAGATGCTCGATATATCTCATCTCATAGATGAGTCCAATCCCAAATATTTTCTGAACCTGGGATAGGAGGGGTTTGTCCCATGGTAATGTAAGAATTTAACGAGTCCATAGAAGGTAAACTCGGTCGTCATTTCATGTTTAGAGAGTATGAAAAGAACTAAAGAAGACTCCAACAGTCCTTTTTCGTAAATTTAGCCTCATCGCCCCAAAAAGGGTAAAACAACGCGGGAGAGGACTCTTCCAGTCATGATTGGCTGGAGTATACCTTTTTCGTAACTAGTGCCCCCTGGTCCGAAAAAGGGGTAAACTATCACCAGGAAGATGGCCGTTCGAATTCTTTTACAAGCCTGAATGTGACAAGTTCTCTTGGCAATCTTTTCATATTTCGAGAGCCTGAAAAGAGCTTAAAGACAGACTCCAGGGGGGTTCCGTTTCCGTAGGAGTTTAACGAGCCCGGAAAAGTGATAAATCGTAACTCGGTAACGTATTCTCATAGTTTCAAGAGCACAAGAAAGAACAACGAGTAAGCTCATAATAATTAAATAATTACAATCTAATGAAATGAAAAGATAAACGACAAAATACACAAAGGGTGTTCATACCTTAGATGACCGTTCCAATGCAAAAATGGTGTAGAAAGGCACTTCACAACTCTTGCACACTCGGAAACTAGGTCAAATAGTCAACCGAACGTTCAAATATAATAAAATCGATCCAAACTATAGAAAATGACATAACGGCATCAAATATTTGAAAAAGGAATATTCCAGTTTGTTTATAAATAGAAATAAAAACCAAATATAGTCACCATTGTTCTATTTTCCAAATTGGGGAGGAGTAGTGCCATTTGGAGCCAAATATTCACTCATGGATTCCGGGAGCTACGAGCAGCCATTCCACTCGCCGTCAGGAGCAGGTAACCCTAAACTTCATCCAGCATGATTGTTGTGGTTTACATTTTTGAATTTCAGTCATTTTTTGGGTTTTAGCTTGATTTGGGAAGGGCCATTGCGCCCTCAGCTCGCCGCAGTTTTCCCTTTCGGGAACTGCGATGAGACTGAGTCGTCGCTAGGGTCTCACATATGGACTGCGATGATGTCACTCTGTTTGTAAAAATGGGGTGCGACGACGGCGACGTCCATCCCCAAACTCAAGCTAGCCTCAAAAGAAGGACTTTCAGTGGTTGAAGCAAGTTCTAAGATTGTTAAAATTCTCCTATTGACAGGTTCCAAGCATCCAAAATGGTTTTGGAATGGCGAGAAAGGGAGCATGAAATAGATGACATGCATGCTGCAAATGATCCAGAATGCATAGAAGCATTGAGGAACTGTGGGATCCTCAAGTTCTTTCACATCGAGGGGATGAGATCCCAAATATCATTATTGACTCATATGCTCTGATGCTGGGATGCGGCCCAGCAATACTTCGTGATTAGTAAGCACGATCTTACCATAGATGTCGAGGACATCTACTTTCTGACCGGATTGTCCCGAAGGGGGGACAATGTGCTATGTACTGGATCACGTGGGAGTGATCAGATTGTGGATGATATGATCCAACAACATTTTAGTCCCAAGACCCGTGCATCTAGTGGGAAGATTCCCATTAAAGACGTACGGGAACAGCCATTACGTGCCATACTATTCACCATTACGAGGATGGAGGGGAGACAAGCTCCTCACTTAGCCACTAGGGCACATATTCTTTATGCAGAGGACTATATGTCTCAGAAGATCTTTAACTGGTGCAAGGGAGTCCTCGCAAACATGCGAGATCAGTTGACAAAGTGTCATCAGGGAGAGCTCAAACAGTTTGGCTACGGATCGATACTGATTTTGTTCTTACTGGAACGGGTTCCCCTTTTCCGTCCTCAGGTACCACTGGAGGATAGGGATCCTAGAGATCATGACATGGCTAGGTGGACCAACGTGATGGCCCGACATGGTGGGGGCCCCATTATTGGATACCCTCCTAAGTTCTTCACTTGGCTGGAGGTCCAGTCACTAATGGTGGAGGACTTCCCATACAGTGGTACATACTTTAGAGATGACCCAGACTTGCCGTTGCCAGAGGGAGCGGCATGGGGAGAGCTCAGTAAGAATAAATGACCCTTGTACTTTTTTAAAGTTTTGTGCATTTATGATTTTTTTGATATAGTGCTGACAGGTGAACAACATGTGTGTGCAAATGTGGGGCCTGTATGACCAGTGGGGACCGCTCTTCTTGCTAGGAGAGAGAGAGGAGAGGGAGCATTTGTGGGTCCGGCCGTGCATGTTGTCATCGCAAAGATGGATAGAGTCTATGACAACCTTAGTGGGTTGACACTAGACATTCCTGAGCCGATGGTAGATAAGGTGCCATGGCCCATTCTGCGTCTTCTTCAGGAAGAACTTACAGCCCTCAAGAACAAACTCCAATATATGGATGAAAAAATTATTGGCCTCCATCTTCAGCATTCCGCCATGAACAATAGATGACAACCAAAGTCTTCTGCAGACACTCATTTCTCTTATTCCATCAATTTTCGTGGGCCAAAGCTTGATTTTCCTCACTTCAATGGTGATGATCCGGTTAGATGGATATACCAGGAAGAACAATATTTCAGTCTGCATAATACTTTTGAGGTCAACAAAGTTCCACTTGCATCCTTTCATTTGGAACATGAAGCCCTTCAATGGTTCTGTTGGTACATCAAGGCTCATGAAGAGGAAAAATGGATGTATTTTTGCCAACTCCTTTTCCAACAATTTGGTCCTAGTGCTTTTGATGAATTCATATGAGAACTCACTAAACTTTGCCAAATTGGCACTCTGAGAGAGTATCAGATAGAATTTGAGAAACTGACCAATCATACAGAAGTATTTCCTGATGAATTCTACAGGAGTTGTTTTGTGAGTGGTATGAAGGATGCAATCCGATATGAGGTTAAAATGTTCTTTCCCAGCACAATGATGGAAGCCCTAGGGTTTTCTAAGTTGGTGGAGGACAAGATCACAACCCAACAACACTCCAAATCCAATTTTGTTCCATTCAGAAATATGGTTTCCCAACGAACTCCCATCACGCCAGCTATTTTGCGGGCCCATGGTTTTGGGTATCCCGTGGTATTTTCCCATTCTATTTCCCTTATAAAATAAAGACATTGTAATATGGCTAGGGAGGATGATGTATTAGGTTTTATGCATTGTAAAGATCTCTGAGATCAGGAGAGAGACTGTGAAACAAAGAAGAGGAAGTGCAGCGGTTGTGCTGCAGGTTGTATCCCTTCACCTTGCTGGATGGTAATAATAATAAGGACTGGCAAATTCAGTGTGGACATAGCCCAAGTTGGGTGAACCACGATATATCTGTGTCTCTATTGTAATGTGTATGTGTGATTATATTTTCATTTTTGTTTATTGTTATTGCTCTGCGATCCTGTTTTTCTAGCAACTGGTATCAGAGCCAAAGGTCTATTTGGCAGTTAAACCCGCAGGAAGCTAGGGTTTCTGGTTCGAGTGGGAGCAATGGCAGAAGAAGGAAAGTTTAAGGTTGAGAAGTTTAACGGCCAAAACTTCGGGTTATGGAAGATACAAATGGAGGACTATCTGTACCAGAAGGATCTATTCCTGCCGCTGGGAGGAAAATCAAAGCAGCCGACAGCTATGAAGGACGAAGAATGGGAGGTTCTTGACAGAAAGGCTCTGGGAACAATACGGTTGAGCCTGGCTTCATCGGTGGCTTTCAATATCTCAAAAGAAACGACAACAGAGGGTTTGATGAGCGCATTCGGTAAGCTGTATGAAAAACTCTCGGCCTCCAACAAGGTATTTCTAATGAAGCGTTTATTTAATATGAAGATGTTTGAAGGTGGATCTGTTACTGATCATTTAAATGAGTTTAATACGGTTACAAATCAACTAAGTTCTGTAAGTGTGAACTTTGATGATGAGGTTAGGGCTCTTCTAATTTTGTGTTCATTGCCAGAAAGCTAGAATAGCTTGGTCATGGCTGTAAGTAACTCTGCCTCTGGTTCAACACCTTGAAATTTGATGATGTTATTGGTGTTATTCTTAGCGATGAAATGTGAAGAAAAAGCACAGGTGAGACATCAGGTAATGCGTTGACCATGGAGAGCAGGGGAAGACAAAAGGAGAGAGGAAAGAGCCAAGGTAATCGTGGAAAGTCTAAAACGGTTAGATCCAAGTCCATACTGGGAAAGATAGAGTGCTGGAACTGTGGAAAGAAAGGACATCTGAATAAAGACTGCAAATCTCTAAAGAAGAAAGGAGATGCACAGAAGGAAACTACCCAGGAAGAAAATGTAGCAGATGATGTGTTACAAGATGCTTTGATTCTTGCATTAGATAATACTAGTGATTATTGGGTAGTAGATTCAGGAGCTTCATGTCATGCTACACCCCATAGGAAATACTTTCATGAGTATGTTCCTGGCAACTTTGGACATGTTTTATTGGGTGATGATGAGCCATGTAAAATTGTTGGAATGGGTAAGGTATTGGTAAAAGTTAAGAATGGAACTGATTGGTTGTTGAAAGAAGTTAGGCATATTCCTGCTATGAAAAGAAATCTGATCTCAATAGGGAAGTTGGGAGATGGCGGCTGTCTATCTACATTCGGAGAAAAGTGGTGGAAGATCAGTAAAGGATCAATGGTGATAGCAAAAGGAGACAGAGTAGGTACGTTGTATTTATGTCCTCATAATACTGACCATTCTATCTTTTTAGCTTCCACATGAACAGATACAGCATTGTGGCATAATAGGCTTGGCCACATGAGTGAGAAGGGGATGCAGATTCTCCACTCAAGGAAGTTTCTACCGGATTTGAAGCAGGTAAGTTTGGAATTCTGTGAAAAGTGTGTTTATGGAAAACAGAAGAGAGTCAAATTTCTCAGGGTTGGGAAACAGAAGAAGAATGAAAAATTAGAGCTTGTGCATACAGATGTATGGGGACCGGCTCAGGTACAATCTCTTTGTGGCTCTCATTATTATGTTACATTTATTGATGATGCAACTAGAAAAACTTGGGTTTATTGCATTAGACAAAAATCTGATGTGTTTGCTACTTTTAAGAAATGGAAAGCTTTGGTTGAGAATGAGACAGGAAAAAGATTGAAGTGTCTCAGATCTGATAATGGAGGTGAGTACTGCGGCAAGGAGTTTGATAGTTACTGTTCATACCATGGGATTCGTAGAGAGAAGACAGTCCCAGGAACACCACAGGAAAATGGTGTGTCAGAAAGGATGAATAGAACGATCATGGAGCGTGCAAGGTGTATGAGACTGCATGCAGGGTTGCCCTTACAGTTTTGGGTGGATGCTGTAAATATTGTTGTTTATTTAATAAATAGAGGACCTTCAAGTGCTTTGGATGGTGGTATTCCAGAGGAAGCATGGATAGATAAAAAGGTAAACTACTCATTTCTGAGAACGTTTGGTTGTGAAGCATTTGTCCATATTGATAAAGAAAATAGAACAAAGCTTGAAGCTAAATCCAAGAAATGTACCTTTATTGGATATGGGGTTGATGAAGTTGGTTATCGTTTATGGGATTATGAAAATAACAAAATCATCAGAAGTAGAGATGTGATATTCAATGAAAAGGTCACGTATAAAGATCAGTTCCAGGGAAAGAAACAGGAAAAGGAAAACACAGAGTACATAGTGCTTGATGAAATTAAAGAAAATGAAGTTCCGAAGGTGCCAAAAAATCAAGAGCAGCAGCAAGTACCTGAAACTCCTGCAACTGTAAGAAGATATACCAGGTTAAGTAGACTCCCTGAACGATACTCTCCTTCAATGTATTATTTATTGATGACTGATTCTGGTGAACCAGAATGTTATGAAGAAGCAATGCAGGTGGAAACTAGAAAGAAATGGGAGCAAGGCATGAATGAGGAGATGGACTCATTGGTAGGAAACCAGACTTGGTATTTGGTTCACTTTCCTGCTGGTAAAAGAGCATTGCAAAACAAATAGATTTACAGGTTGAAGGAAGAAGAAGGAGGCAAGAAGCGGTACAAGGCCAGACTTGTTGTAAAGGGGTTTGCACAGAAGAAAGGTATAGATTTTGATGAAATATTTTCTCCTGTTGTTAAGATGACTTCAATTAGGACTATCTTAAGTCTAGTGGCAGTAGAATATTTGCATCTTGAACAGTTAGATGTAAAAACAGCCTTCCTCCATGGGGATTTGGAGGAAGAAATATATATGCAGTAGCCACAAGGGTATGAGGTCAAAGTTAAGGAGGATCTGGTATGCAGGTTGAAAAAGAGCTTGTATGGCTTGAAGAAAGCTCCAAGGCAGTGGTATCTAAAGTTTGACAGGTTTATGACAGAACAAGGTTATAGTAGATGTCATTCTGACCACTGTGTTTATTTCAAGAAGCTAGACAATGGAAGATATATTATCTTGTTATTGTATGTGGATGGCATGCTTGTTGTAAGGTCTAACATGCAGGATATAAATGTGCTCAAAAGGAAGCTAGCTAATTCATTTGCGATGAAGGATTTGGGTGCTGCAAAGCAAATCCTTGGTATGAGAATATCGAGAGACAGGAAAAATCGCAAATTGACATTGTCTCAAAGTGAGTACATACAAAAGGTGTTGGAGAGGTTCAGAATGCAGAATGCAAAACCTGTAAGTACACCTTTGGCTAGCCATTTTAGTCTAAGTAAGGAAATGTGTCCCAAGAAACAAGAAGAGTGTTAACACCCAAAAAGTGTTCACTACCTCATTACCACATTATATGGCTCATTTGTCCATTTTCCTACCATTTTTCCCTTAAAATCCCAAAAAATCCCATTAAAATGCCTCCAAAAGGCCTAAAATGCCTCCAAAAGGCCACAAAACCCTCAAAATAGCCTAAAAAAGGCTAAAAAACCCCCTTTTCCTCCAAAAATAGCAAAAATCCCCTAAAAAGGGAATAAAAAAATATAAAATAATGAGGAAAAGGAGAAAAAAACCCTATACAGCTGCACAAAACCATGTGTTTCCCAAAACCATGGGTCAGCACTCCACCACCAAAAAACTATAAATAGGTGATGGAGATCCCTTATTCCATATCCACAATCACAAACACCCTTACTTTGCCAAAATCTCTCTCGAAACCCTAGTTCACCTTTGAACTATTTTCACCTTGAGAGCCACCTTTGGCCCATCCCCAACATTGGAGAAAGACAAAGGAGCATTCTGAAGCTTGGAGCATCCTCTTGGACACTGCAAAGGGCTTCATCAACCTTGACACTCAAGGTAACATTAATATAAAACCATTTTTTACATCTTTCATTTATGTCTCATGCAATGCTTAAAGTAGTTTGTTAATTGTTGTTTTAGCTTAATCATTTAATCATTATTGAACTGCTACTAAGGAGTCCATACTCCTTAGTAGGTGCTCATTGGCACAAGCTAGGGGTAAAACCCTAGCTACAGTTTTGGCGACTCCCCTAGTTTTCGAATTTCTGGTTTCCGTTTTGAATTTTTTACTTTCGGCTGTCCCTTTCGGCCGCCGCATACCGCGTCTTTTCCCTCTGCAGTCGCGTCCCGACCGCGCCTTTCAGGCCTTTACCTACGATCCGACCGCGGCTCTCAGACTGCTTCCGACGCCCTGCCGGCGGATTCAAGTCTGTTACCTGCGATCCGACCGTGGCTAATCAGCCTGTTTGCCGCGATCTGACTGCGCCTGTCGGCCTTTTTTCGGCGTCCCGATTGCGGCTTTCTGCCTCTTTCGTGCGTCCCGACTGCGCCTGTTAGCCCTTTTTGCCGCGACCCGACTGCGTCTTGTTCCCTATTTCCTGCGTCCCGACTGCCTCTGTTGGCCCGATAGCCGCGACCTGACCGCCGCTGTTTCCCTTAAACCCGCGGTCGGCCTGTTCCAAATCGCCACAGACCCGCGGTCTGATTTCTGCTCTTTTCCTGTTTTGAGCCCAGCCCCTTTTGCTGCAATATTTTCTGCATCTGAACAGCCCCCTGTCTTACCTGCAGTTCACTACCTTCCAGCCTTTCTGCAACATAATTTCTGTTCCTTTTACAGATTTCATTTTACAAATTTCAGTATTTTTAATTCAGAAAATTTTGCAAGTTAAACTTTCAATTTCAGTATTGTTGATAGATTGGAAGTTGCCCCCCTTGTGGCACTTCTATTTTTGGGATCATTACCTCACGAGCACACACTCTGTCACATAAATCAAGTGAGCCTTAAAAAGTACCTAATTGAACCAACATTCTAACCCCACTTGGGGAACACAAAAGAATCATTGTAGTTAGGTAGGGTCGGGGGGATAGGCTTCCAATAACACCCCTCGGTCACTTTCACTTGAGACATAGTTGTTGTCCAAATAGGGAACCAAAATCCCCTAGTACTTTTTGGCACGGTCACGACCAGTTTATCAGAGGGCCTCTCCCTTAGGAGGGTTGAAGTCGGGAGACTGGTTCCGGAGGCCTGAGTGGAATACCGCACTCCATTCAGTAACCGAAGGGCTACCTTTCGCGGTTCGCGGGATATCCCTGTATAGGGGTATTGCGGTCAACGAACTAAACGACAGATTCACCTTTCTGGACGTGTCATGAACGGGGTATCTTAGTTGCCATTCTTCTAGGATTGACTACCCGGTGTCCCTCCCGGTAGGGGGATATCATAGCCACTTGGCTTTCCTACTCATATTGTCTGACTTGGATTTCATCACCTTGCAGAGGATATGTTTAGTTGAGTCAGAATACTTTTAGTTAGGTGTTTGCATGCTCCTTTACCTCCCTTTGGTCTAGTGAGTCCACCATTTTTCTTTTTTAGGAAACCTGCTGCTTGTTGGTATTCTGACCATCTTTGTTGTTACTCCACCTATTGTAGCACAACTGTTGCAGTGGGTGTTTTGAGTTGGTTGTTGGCCTGAGTGAATTGCTTTTTAGCTCTCCTTCTGCACACTCGGTTGCATTAGGATTTTTGAGCTGTTTTTATACTCACCTCAACCCACAGAGACTAGACACCATCCGTCACCATTGAGTCCTCGAGACATTCTCGGCGCCTCAGGGGCGAGCCCTTACAGCACGGTTCTCTTGACACCACTCGTCATAGATTCCGATCATTGTCCGTTGATACCACTCATCACAGATCTAGAGCCTTGTCACTTGACTCCACTCGTCAGCGACGTAGGTCTCCGTCACCAGATAGTGACGCACCTTACTTTACCTCCGATTCTGACGAAGAGTCTGAGAACCCTATTTATACTGCCCCTACTAGCCCCATGGCTGGCACGACTTCCACTCCATTTGTCATAGGGACCATTGGTGGCACATCCACCACCACACCAGTTACTACACCTATTTTGGGTATGCCCTCCATGGGGAAACCATCTACCGTTCCCCTCACGGTACCTATTCCCACAGCGGGAATACCTATCCCCACTACATCAGTGGCTCACACTACCAATGGTGGTGCTGGACCATCCTTCACTACCTCAGTTCCCCCACTTGGGGGCACCACCTCACATCTTGTCCCTCCACTTGGGGGCACTGGCCCCAACTTGGTCCACAGCACTACTGTGTCACAGCCTTCTTCCAGTTTGCCGTTCATGGCTAGCCTCAACCTACCTGACCTGGCCAGATTGACCAACGATCCTATTCGACACGACCCTATGTGGCCTCATATGCCTACCAAACTACCCTCTGACATCCCTAAATTCGAGGGTAAGGCCGGTGAGGACCCACAAAACCATATCATGTCTTTCCACCTATGGTGTTCCTCTAACTCCATCGTGGATGACTCTGTTCGCCTCCGTCTCCTACAGCGCACCTTCACTGGCTATGCAGCCAAGTGGTATATCGAGCAACCTCATGGGACCCATGCCACTTTTGCTTCCCTGGCCTCGACCTTCCTGCAGTTCTTCCAGTTGCCTGTCCGCTATGACGCGGGCATTGAGATCCTTCTATCCTGTAGACAAAACATGGCTACCCATATCACGGACCACATCCATGAGTGGCGTCGACGCCGTAGCTTATGCAAGATCAAACTTGACGACCGTATCTTCCTAGATTGGTTCCTCAAATCCCTTCTCCCTGTTATTGCTAAGGATGTGGCCTCAGAAAGACCCCAGTCTGAAGAAGAAGCCATCCTTAAGGCACAACAGTTCGACCTCATTTACGCCCAATCGGTTTACCTTTATACCATTATACCTGACGCCCCTCGCGGCGAGTCCTCCCATCATGATGCGCCGGGGGCATCCCACGCTGCAGATGGTATCATTGGCCGTGTTTCTTCGCATCCCCAACCATTTTCTATAGCACGACCTACCCCTGGCCCCGACCTGTCGAGGGCTACCTCCCAGTCTGGAGAAACCAACTCATATGCTCCCATGACACATCACCATGCCCATGGACCCTCATGTCCACCTCAGTGCTTCGGGTATGCGACTCCTGCTTATACTCCTCCAGTCGCCCCTCATCCTTACTACCATCAGCAGGCTGCCTCAGCTCCTGCGCCTTCATAAGCCCCACCAGCTTATTATCCGCCACAGGCAGCCCCTGCGGCACATCCACAACCTGCTCCGCAGTCCTATCAGCAACCCCCTCAAGTTGCTGCACCTGCTCAGCCTCAACCTACATATCATCCTCCGCAGCCTGCTCCTGCACCTGCGCAACCTCAAAATCCACCTGCTGCCCAAGGACAAGTTTACGCCCAACAAAACCCGCAGCAAAACCAAAATAACCAACGTAACCAGGGCCAACAGAACCGCGGCAAGGGCCGTAATAGGGGAAACAACCAACCTACAGACCAAGCTGGTCAACCGGCTAATCCCCCTGACAATAACAATGCGGCCCCCGCTAATCAAAACCCTGATCGCCCGCCCAAGCAGGCCAAAAACCCCAATCTGCGAACAAACCACCCTTGTTCTATTTGCGGAGTATATGGACATTACACCCATGCTTGCCCACACTTGGAGCGAGCTCGGCAGCTTTGGGTTGACGAGGCCCATCGCCAAGGGCATGCGGCTCCCCAAGCACCGCCCAACCCCCCCCAACCTCAGCAACCCCCTTTGGTGCTGCAAAACCCCTTACCGACCCAAGGCATAGTGAACACTCAGCCGTTGGCTCCCCATCAAGCCAATGCGGCCCAACAACAACAGATCACCTACGCTGCTCCTGATCAACCCATGTTCGACTCAGGTACCCACCACTTACTGATGATGTCATCCACTGACGTCAACCTCCAGACCCGTCGGAACCAATATGGCTCCACCTCTGAAGCCACTCCCATGGATAAACCTGCTAACGCCCATCCCACCGATCAGGCGTTACGTATACCTCCGCCTCCCATAGACGGCGCTGCGAAAGCACCTCGTTTCCCACTTCGCCGAATCAACAATAACCCTAACGCGCGCGCTGCGTCAAACTACAACATCGTAGACGACCTAGCCCAATCTCCCGCAGCCATGTCTGCGTTAGAAGTCTTGAAGAACTGCCCTTTCCAGCGCAAGACTTTACTTTCCGCCATCAGGGGGATTGACCCAACTGATTCACATTTGATGGCGTTTGATTTAGACCAGTCTGAACCACGCCTACCTTCCAGTTTAGCCTTCCAAGTTACAGTCTCCGTTAGGAATCTTGTTATCCATCGGTGCATCATCGATGAGGGTGCCTCCACATGCGTTATGTCTACATTTGTCTGGAAGAAGCTAGGATCCCCTCCTCTCCAGCAGTCCACCACTGCGTTACGTGCCTACGACGATCGTTCGGCCCAGCCCCAAGGCCTTCTACCCAACGTTCCAGTCCAGTTAGGTGGTAAAACAGTTCTTATTGACATAGAGGTAATCAATGCCCAATTGGATTACAACCTTCTACTTGGCCGCAGCTACATGTATGCCATGCGGGCAGTTGCCTCTTCTGTCTTTCGCACCATGATGTTCCCCCATGAAGGACGCGTGGTTAAGATTGACCAGCTCACCTACTATGATCCCAGTGCTCCGGCGGCACCGGAAAACGTTCTCCCCATGGTTGAACAACCTGTTTCTCCTGCCACCACTTCATTTGTTTCCTCTTCGGGGCCTGGAGTCTACTCAGACGCGCCGATGACCTCCACCTTTCAATCCATTCCTCCGCCGTCATCTACGCCCGAAGTCTCCGACTTATGTACCTTGTCCCACGACAATCTACCACCTAACACTCAACCACCCTTGTTTCCTAAACCACCATTGGTACCTAGCCACATTGGTGTTACACCGATCCATACGATCCCCTTCCTAGTCCCTCCATCGGGAGTAGTAAGCACCCCGGTCATGGCTACCCTTAGCCTCCCTGGGTTAACCTTGGGATTACCTGTATGGTATCTTTCGCCTCCCGTTCGCCCGCCGACACCTGATGTCGTCCTCCAGCCGGTGCAACCCATGGCTACTACCACTCAGCCACCTCCCGGTGTCTCTACCCCTTCGTCCTCCACGACACCTCCTCCTACTCCCAAACCCACTGGGGGCAGAGGTCCTCAACCTTACACTGCTGTACCACCTCCAAAGACAGTCAAGAACCCTCCAGTGTTTCGTGCTCCTCCCAAATGCTCGCTGTGTGACGAGTTGGGCCATGCGACCCACCAATGCCCACAGTTACCCGCATTGCAGAAGCACATGCAAATGCTCGATGACGATCCTAACATCCCAACTGTCGAACTAAACCCTACTCCTAAGCCTAAAGATAAGTCCCTACGTACCAACCACTCCTGCGCCATCTGCGGTATTTACGGGCACTATTCACATCATTGTCCCGATCTCCCGGATTACAGAGCGGCTCTCTATGAGATGAACAATCTGGATCTTGAGACGGCACCACCTACCATTGAGGAGATCTACCCCCCAGACTCTTCACCTTCCGGAGAGGTTAATACCATCTATATGATCTCTTCCAACACTACTCCCTCGTCCACTGACTTGACGACACAAACTTTCCGTACTGATGAGGAGATTCTTGAGGCCCTTACTGCCCTGGATTATCCTTGGGATGATATGCACCACCGTTCCTATTTTATCCCAGAAGCGTCTTCCTCTAGCACCACTACCCAATACGCGGTCGAATCCAAAGACTTCCTCCCCACTAAGGTTGACTGGTTCAAGGACCCTATTCCTGCTCCTGATGCCTTCGAGGAGGGCAACATGGCCAATATCTCACCTGTCATCCAAGTTGATATCGCTGCTCCAGGTCGTGCTCCTGAACTCATTACTTTAGGAGCATTCTGCAGTAAACAAGAGATTGAGGACTACATAAACCTTTTCAAAGAATTCCGTGATGTCTTTGCCTGGTCCTATACCGAAATGCCTGGTCTTGATCCCGCCATTATCGAACACCACATTGACACATGGCCTGATGTAACCCCCGTTCGTCAAAAACAACATCCTCTTCCTCCCTCAAAGTTCCCCGGATATGCCCCTGAACTCATCACTTTAGGAGCCTCCTGCAGCGAGCGGGAGATTGAGGATTATATACAACTCTTCCAAGAGTTCCGTGATGTCTTCGCTTGGCCCTCTAACGGAATGCCCGGTTTCAACACCGCCATTCTCAACCATCACATAGACACACGGCCAGAGGAACTCCATGTTCTTACTGAAACCAACTCTAAAGGCCTCCCTTTATGCAACCCCCATGACGGGCTGCATCCTCCGGACTCTCTACCTATTGCATAACTTGCGACCTCATGGGTCCGCATTGTACAGTTTGCTCTCTTTTTGTTTTTCACTTTTTTACCATCATCTCACATTCATCCTTTCTGCATGATTACAGATGGACCATCTTCCACCTAGTTACACTGGCTTCGCTGACGGCGCAAGCCGCTGGTCTCCCAACCTGGCTTCTGCAGCATGGGTCTTGTACTCCCCTTCCAACGAGATGATTCACCTTGACGGAATATGTATAGGCGCTGCTACCAATAACCAGGCGGAGTATGATGCTGTGACCGGTCTCCTGACTGCCGCCCTCCAAATGGGCATAAGTCACCTTCATGTGTTCCTTGACTCCCAGCTACTTGTCTCCCAGCTCAACAACTGCTACGAGGTGCGTGATCCCTGCCTTTTTAGAAAATTCCTACGCACAAAACAACTCAGTCGACAATTTGAATCCATCACATTCACACATGTCCCCAGAGCTCAAAATCGTGTCGCAGACCAAATGGCCAACAACATCCTAGACTGGCATATCAATCACACCATGTAACATCATGCATCATCATCCCCTAGCATCTCATAAATACATATAAAAACCCAAAAAGATTGCATCGCATCCACATTTGCATCCATGTACATACACCACATGCATATCCATAGGGGCATCCACGTGCCTAAACAAACAAATATCATGTCGCATCACATAAAATACACAAGGGGCATCCATGTGCCTAACATCCTAACCTACTTGCATCCACGTGCAATGTAAACATATCATAACACATAAAGCGCATCCACGTGCGTACAAATATAACACATCATATAAAAGGTGCATCCACGTGCATATATATATATCAAAAAATATACATGTTCAATGCTGTACATGTCCTGAGTACCCCTGTACTCAGCTATACAAAAAATGGCTATACATGCCTAAAGCCTCATCTACATACATGCCGTAGCTACAAAAACTCGGGGAGGAGTCCCCTGCATCCCCCTAATGGGAGTCGTATCCTGCATCACTGCCGGCATCGGCTGCCTCTGAATCCTCCCCTCGCTCCTCCGCCGGCAAGTCCTCCTCTCCTCCGGCCTCCTGTGCCCGGGCCCGGTCCACCAAAATCACCACCCGGATCGCGATGGATCTAAACTCGCGGGGTGCCCCCATGCAATCCCGCACCACATCAGGATCGACATCTCGCCATCCCTCGTCGGTCACCCCTATCAATAACCGATCTAGTAGCTCCCGTACAGACTCTAGGGTCACCTCTGGATCCCGGCGTCGCACCTCTCCTTGCCCAGGCAGAGCTGGCACGGCCACAATGCCCCGTCGGGCCACATGTCCTGGAGGTGGCCTCGGGCCCACATCTGCAAGATCAACCACATGTCAGTCACAGTATATCTATCTACTATCATACAAATCAAAATTTGACATACATAAATAACAAACATATACGTACCGTCGGGACCCCATGCCTGTCCCGGTGCTCGTGGCGCCTCCGGATCTCCTGTGAAGTCCATATCCCGATACGGGAAGTTGTCCAGCATCAGTGGTATCTGAAGCCACTGCAGGTACAACTCCTGCGTAAAGTACCTGCCCACGTCGCCACCACCACGGCGGCGCATCATCTCACCCCAACGAACCATCCTCGGCTCCCTCATCCCTCCTGGCCTAATCGGCACCCGTGGCCGCAGTGTGGGCACCCTCTCCATAAAGAAGGCGCATAGGAAGGACCCAAAGCAAAAGCCCTTGCCATCTTCCTTCGCTGCTGTCAGCTGTCGCTGAACGCAGGTCAGGAACATCTGCCCCCACGTGTAGTACACCCCATCTAGTACACGCTCTACCATCTGCATCTGCCCCCCAGACACCTTCTCCGGTGACTGGGAACCCAATACCCGCACCACACACGCCGCCATGGCCTGCACTGCCGGCTCCTGTAGGTCCTTCACCAGGAGTGCATTCCTATGCACAACCGCGTCAGGACCACAGTACCTCTCTAACATGTCCTCCATGTCAACATCCACGGCAACCCGCGGCTGTGTGTCTGCCACCCTGCCCAGGCAGGGCAACCCCGTCAGAAAGTATACATCGGTCAGGGTGAGGTCCACCCTCTCACCCTGTACCCGGAAAGCCTGTATGTCCGGCTCCCAGAAGCTGATCAGACGGTTCAGCAACAATGTTGTTGTCCGTATCATAGGTATCTGTGCGAACTTCAATAGTCCGCACAATCCCAGCACTGTCCGCACATGGCGGTTCCCTCGAATGAAACCCATGGTCTCATCAGGGATCTCTCTCTCTCTCCAGAGTACCTGCGGCATCCTGCCAAGCAAACAAAGTGAACCCATCAGTCTCATGTCAACTAAAGAAAAATAGTTTTCCCTCTCCCAGAAGCCCTAACAGCTCGGCCCAAAACCGCGGCTTTCGGGCTTCCTGCCGCGGTTTCCGACCGCGGCTGTCAGGCATTTGGCGGCGGTTCCCAACTGCGCCTGTCAGCCCAAAACCCGCGGTTGGGAACTGCGTGTTCCTCCTTGGAACTCGCGGTACTCGACCGTGGTTCCATCCAGGAATCACGCGGTCTCCAACCGCGTGGTTCGGCCCGAAACACGCGGTCTCCAACCGCGTGGTTCGGCCCGAAACTCGCGGTCTTCAACCGCGGTTTCGACCCCCTAACCCGCGGTCCACCCCACGTGGACCGTACAAATCATCCCTGGGACCCACTACCCAACCCCCAACCCGAAAAAATATGCAGGTATGAGTTTAGTGAAATACCTGTATCTCACGGATCTGCAAACAGCCAGACGGATCGTCCAGAAATGCCACCTAAGCTCTGGTACACTCACCTCACAAGTCAAAGTCAACAAGTACAAATGACACATGTCATATTGGACCCACCACTATTTATAGTCCGTTGACTTTTTCTTGTTTTGGTCATTCTGGCCCCATACGGCGTCCGTTTTCCGAACCGTTTCCACCATTGGAATCAGCGCGACGTGACCGTCCTTATGGTCACCTTGTGGCATTATTTTTGTTCCATCAGTTTTTGCCCATTTTTTCAGACGTCACTAGTCGCCTCGGTTTGCGTGCCACATCGGCCTTTCTCCGTTTTTCACATGTTTTATATCATCGGATTCATTTTTCCGAGCTGGTGATGATGCTTGAGATCATTTCTCGCTCTCACCTCCAGATTTTCCGGGCATTTTTCAAAATGCCCCCGTCACCTCGGTTTGCGTGCCACATCGACCGTTACCCGTTTTTGACATCCTTTATATCGCCGGATTCATTTTTCCGAGCTCGTGATGATGCCTGAGACCATTTCTCGCTCTCACTTGGTACAATTTCAACATTGTGTCCCGACACCTTGCTGCCTCGGTTTGCGTGCCACATCGGCCGCCATCGGATTGTTCCACATTTTTACATGAGCCATTCACTCCTGTCATATAGCAAATGTTTCGTTATTTTGCCACCATTTCATCTACCCTGCAAGGAGGCCCATCAGTGTTCCCCAACACCCTCGTTCTATTTCACCATTATTGATCCTTGATTGAACACTTCCTCCTTGCCTAGCCATTCCTTTTGTTCGGTATAATTTTATCCCTTTTTCGGGCCGGACAAGTCCTTTACGAAAAAGGCACTTAGGGAGTTTCCGTTAAGCTCTTTTCTGACTCCTAAAAGAATGAAAAGATCGCCGAGCAATCTTGCTTCCTTTCATGCTCGTTAAAGTACCTGAAAGGGCGTCTATCTGGTATAAGTTTAACCCTTTTCCGGACCTGGTAGACTAATTACGAAAAAGGAATACTCTAGTCACACCGGCTAGAAGAGTTCTTCATTGCATCCTTTTATGCTTCTTTGGGCCTTGGAGACTAAATCTACGAAAAAGCAACCCCCTGGAGTCTTCTTACTTGCTTTCAGACTCTCTAAAATTGAAAGCAACCACGAGCGTGAACTGTCCTGGGCTCGTAAAATCCACACGACAGTACCATTCCAGCACTTCAGAGTCTTCTTATTTGCTTTCAGACTCCTTAAAATTGAAAGCAACCACGAGCATGAACTGTCCTGGGCTCGTAAAATCCACACGACAGTATCATTTTATCCACTTACTTCTTCTAGTTCCTTAACCATGAAGAAGTTTTCCCCCGTGCCTCCTGGCACTTTGATCTATCATCTCGGCAGCACCCCAAATCAGGTCGCCTTTGTTCAGAGTATTCTGCAGTCTCCTGCCATTGTACACCAACTTGAGTCTCCCTCAGCCAGGTATCCCCCCAGATCCATTACAGCTATGATCCCTTTCCCCTTAGTCAGTTTCATATGCTGCCAGATCATTCCAATTATCATACTCTGAACAAAGGAAGTTTGAGTCCACCCGCTCTACTTGCCCAGTTGTCCCCCCACAGTTTATTAGTTCTGCCATCAGCACTATCACATTTCGGTCTTGTACCTCGTGCTCCTGTCAAGGAAACATCATTGCCTTGATAGTTGCAGGTCTCCCTCTGTCGACGACAGCTCCTCTATTCCAGAGGATAGGCCCAGAGGTCCCTACGCCTTGGACTTATCACCATCTGTGGTAGGTGCCTACGGATCATTCCGAGAGGAGACATCATTGCCTCTCCGAGTGGTTGTTCCTCACATGCTCGACTTCAGCACCTTGATCACATCGTTGAGGATCGCATAGGATTATATTCCATCAGTTTTTAGTCGAAGACCCCGGATTTCCCCTGACTCTAGCACATTGGTGAGTCACTTCGGAACGCCCAGTTGTATGTTCCCGTGGATGTCCGGGCTGCGTTGGCGATTATATTCGGAAGCCATCCAGTTCTATGCTTCCTTGAGTACCTAGTTTCAGTCCCAGATCAGTTCCAGTTCAGTGTACCATGGAGAGTTTGACCCCAGTCACTATGATCCAGCAGCTCATCAGTTCCTTTGGTACCACACTCAGTAGCACTGTTGATTGTTCCAGTGCACCAGTTCTGCAGTTCATACATGATCCGCTCCGCAGTATGTCCCAGATTTGTGTCCCCTCTGGACTCTTATGATGTACACAGTGGTCATGTATCTTACAGGTCCCCCTTTTCGGGCCTCACAGTTATGTTTATGTATCTTGATACGAGCATGGGTATGCCCGCCTCGTCCATATATTGAAATTATTCCTCAGTCAGTATTTGAGGGCATGTATATTTCAGGTCCCCATTTTTTGGACCCCATTGTTGTTATTATGTTATATCCTGATACGAGCATGGGAATGCCCGCCTCGCCCATATGATCAGATGATTCCTCATCCATTATTGAGGTTATGTACTTTTAGTTCTTGCAGTTGTTCGGGATCGTTGTTCCGGGCTTCAGTTTGTTTCTTCTCTTCTCTCCACATCCCAGGAAAACTATTCATGACTTATGATGTCCATCGGCCATACGATTAGCTCCTGACCTCGCACATCAGGGGGCAATCTGTTAACACCCAAAAAGTGTTCACTACCTCATTACCACATTATATGGCTCATTTGTCCATTTTCCTACCATTTTTCCCTTAAAATCCCAAAAAATCCCATTAAAATGCCTCCAAAAGGCCTAAAATGCCTCCAAAAGGCCACAAAACCCTCAAAATAGCCTAAAAAAGGCTAAAAAACCCCCTTTTCCTCCAAAAATAGCAAAAATCCCCTAAAAAGGGAATAAAAAAATATAAAATAATGAGGAAAAGGAGAAAAAAACCCTATACAGCTGCACAAAACCATGTGTTTCCCAAAACCATGGGTCAGCACTCCACCACCAAAAAACTATAAATAGGTGATGGAGATCCCTTATTCCATATCCACAATCACAAGCACCCTTACTCTGCCAAAATCTCTCTCGAAACCCTAGTTCACCTTTGAACTATTTTCACCTTGAGAGCCACCTTTGGCCCATCCCCAACATTGGAGAAAGAGAAAGGAGCATTCTGAAGCTTGGAGCATCCTCTTGGACACTGCAAAGGGCTTCATCAACCTTGACACTCAAGGTAACATTAATATAAAACCATTTTTTACATCTTTCATTTATGTCTCATGCAATGCTTAAAGTAGTTTGTTAATTGTTGTTTTAGCTTAATCATTTAATCATTATTGAACTGCTACTAAGGAGTCCATACTCCTTAGTAGGTGCTCATTGGCACAAGCTAGGGGTAAAACCCTAGCTACAAAGAGACAGATTACATGTCCAAGATTCCCTATCATTCGGCAGTTGGCAGCTTGATGTATGCCATGGTGTGCACAAGACCAGATATTGCACATGCAGTGGGAGTTGTGAGCAGATATATGAACAATCTAGGTAAAGAACATTGGAAGGCAGTACAGTGGATTCTCAGGTATTTGAGAGGTACTAACACTGAGGCATTATGTTTTGGAGGTTCAGACACTGTTCTACAGGGATATGTTGATGCAGATATGGCAGGTGACAAGGATAACAGCAGGAGCACCACAAGGTATGTGTTTACTGTAGGTGGAACAACAATAAGCTGGATTTCGAAACTACAGAAGGTTGTTTCACTTTCAACAACAGAAGCAGAGTATGTTTCCATTACAGAGGCTAGTAAAGAGATGATTTGGTTGCAGAGGTTTATGGAGGAAGTGGGTAAGAAGAAAAAGGATAGCAGATTGTATAGTGATAGCCAGAGTTCCATTGATCTTGCAAAGAACTCAACATTCCATTCCAGGACTAAACATATACAGCTCAAGTACCATTTCATACGCTCTGTTCTGGAAGATGAACTGTTGAAGCTGGAAAAGATACATACTATCCAGAATCCCACAGACATGTTCACAAAGGTAGTGACCAGAGAGAAACTGAGTTCATGCTCGGTTTCAGTTAGCCTTCTAGCATGAAGGTGAAGAGGAGAAATTTGCCAAGTCCAAGTCCAGCAAGTGCAGTAGCGGTGGAGTTGTTGTGATCAGTATCCAAGTGGGAGATTGTTGGTTGTGGAGCCAGATCTTCTAGTCTCATAGATGATATTGTATCAGCCGTGTTTGTACCCCAGTTTTATATGATATGTAGGTGGACTGTACAATCACCCCAGTGAGGGGGTGTGGGGGGGCATTGCCCCCCCACGGGGTTCCAGCTGTTTGGGGCTATTTTCTCCAGCTGTTTTGCGGGCCCATGGTTTTGGGTATCCCGTGGTATTTTCCCATTGTATTTTCCTTATAAAATAAAGACATTGTAATACAGCTAGGGAGGATGATGTATTAGGTTTTATGCATTGTAAAGATCTCTCAGATCAAGAGAGAGACTGTGAAACAGAGAAGAGTAAGTGCAGTGGTTGTGCTGCAGTTTGTATCCCTTCACTTTGTTGGACGGTAATAATAATAAGGACTGGAAAATTCAGTTTGGACGTAACCCAAGTTGGGTGAACCATGATATATCTATGTCTCTCTTGTAATGTGTATGTGTGATTATATTTGCATTTCTGTTTATTGTTATTGCTCTGCGATCCTATTTTTCTAACACTCATAACTTCATTGACCCTGGATCGTTAAACATGCTGATTGTTTTGTCCATCCTTGCTCCAACTTTGAAGTCATGATTGCCAATGGGGGCACCTTACCTTGCAAGGGGAAGTGTCCCAATGTGTGTATCTCCATTGGATATTACAACCTGTGCTCCAACATGTTTTCATTGTTCAACTGTAACCAAACTCTATCACCCACTGTGAATGATTTCTCAACCCTGCGTTTGTCATGTCACACCTTGTACTTTTCATGTGACTTATTCAATATCTATTAAGTGATATTTTAATTTACTTAATATCAGTTATCTGTTATCTATTTCCGTGTTTTATTTGTTTTATGCAATCTGTCAAACTGCTCTGGTAAGATGTGGAAATGACAGCTGAGGTTAATTGAAGGACTATGTGGGATTGAATTTAGTTTTCTGCGAGTGAGGTCATAGCCATGAGTGAGGCACAGTAAATCCTCTAGTGCAGGAAACCTTTGTGAGCATTAATCCCTCTGATTCATGGATCCTTCAATGGACGCAATTTCTCTCACCCAATTAGATTGCTAAATAGAGAATGATACTGAAGTATCCTTAGCAGATCGTTGTTCATCTTTTCTTAATGAAACATCTACTTCTTCTTCAGTCATAAACATCCAAGATTTAAATCCACCAAAAAACTGGCAACTCCCAGCCATTTTTCCCAAGGATGTATACAAGATTTCATGGTGGCAGTACAGAAATGCTACACAAATAAAGTTAAGTTCAATAGATGTCTCGTTTACAGATAAAGATGAGCCTGTCCATATCAATCTTATTGATAAATGTCAGATAGATTGGGCTAAGGCCGAAGGTTATAAATATTCTCATTTAGGAGCAATAAAGCTTGGCTTGGGTCCATTAGTGAGACCATATCTTCATGTTTCTTCATTATGTGTTTCAATAGATACAAGGCATTGAAATTTCTCAAATGCATAATAGGTGGCTTCACCGCACCTCTGCATGATGGCCCAGCATATGGAACTGTTTATCCTAAGTATTCTGTAAGCCTCGATGATCCATACATCTATGACCTGCTTAAAGCTTACATTCTCCCAAAAGGCTTCAATATGGATATTGGTTCAAAAATTATCCAGCTTAAAGGTTGCGTGGTCATCCGGTTTGGGAATGATACTCTTCCACCATTGCGAAAACAAGTCCATCAAAGTTTGCACCTACACAGCGTGGTGGAAAGTGACAAGTCCAAATAGTCAACTCCAGTTACTTTTGACTGGACTGGCACATGGAAACACTAACTGAATGAAGGAGGCTAAGTAGAGGGCGCATGAGGAGATAACTGGAGTCAGAATGGGCAGTCAAGTCTCAGTGGAGGTCCATCGGAGTGATACAGTTAGTTGAGAGTTAGTCTAGCCTTAAATAAAGGAAAGAACTGAAGACAACTAAAGATAACTAAAGTGCAACTGAGTGATAGGTGAGAGAGGACCTGTGGCTTCCTTAAATCAAGGAGGAAGGGTGCACTAATCTCTAGGAGGGCTAAAACTAATATGAGAGAAGCTCTCAGGGGCTGGATAACTGAGGGATAGGTGCTGGACTGATGAATGGAATGCATGCAAACCCTAAATGATGCATGCAATCCCTAAAAGTGCATGCATGACTGAAAATGTAAATGATCAAAATACTGGTGGGACTAAGATGGAGTATAGGAATATCCTAACACCCCCCCTTAGTCCATCCTGGGCCCTGGTAACTAAGAACAAAGGTCACCCAATACAATGAATAATAACAGTCAATAAACCAAGGAAGTGGGGAAAATTTCATGGGAAAAATACCCCCCCCTCAAAACAGACTGTAAGACACACATAAAAAATAAATGCTCCAAACTCAAGCAGGTGTGATGCTTGGTCATATTTCTGGAGGTATCTTCTTCTTGGGAAGAAGTGGATCATGCTCAAAAAGCATGTGCTTGTACTTTCTCTTCAGATCAAATGTGATGAGAACAAATCCAAAAGTATGAGGATGATCCTTAGACCTGTGATTTGAATCAGTTGAGGTAGGATAAAAAACATGAATATGCAGATAGTATTTTGTCTTCTCCTTCGAACCATCATGGGTGATATTATGCCAAAAGGAACCATCAAATAATAATGATTGCTTGAAATCCAAATCAGATTTAAGACTTGAAGAATAGTTTCTTGAGATCTCCTTTGAACTAGCAGGGGTGAGATCAAAACTATCATATGCATGAGAAATTATCCCAAGTATTAATTGCTTAGAATCCAAATTAGATCCAAGACTTGAATCATGGTTTCTTGAGATCTCCTTTGAACCATGAGAGGTGAGATCAAAACCAGTAGATGCATGAGAAATTATCCCAAGCGAATGGGCATGGTTTCTTGAGATCTCCTTTGAACCAACAAGGGTGAGATCAAAACCATGATGTGCATGAGAAATTATCCCAAGCAAATGGCAATAGCCATAATCTTCAATAACCTTCTGAAAGCATGAGATAATCATCATATAGAAGTAAATAAGAGGTGATTGGTTGAGGAGAGCGATTGCATTACCTCCAATAGCTTATTTTACCTCCGAAATAATCATGTGATCATGATGAAAACCAACAGACTCTGGTGCAAGAGAGGATTTAGGACCTTCTGCAATGTCTAGAGTGTGAGCTGGCACATAAAGAGAAGAAAGTTGGAGCATGAGTGTAGAATCTCCAGGTTCTTTGTGGACAACTTCAATATGAGATGATACTGGTTCATGATCTGAGAGACCATCAAGGGAGCGAATGCATCACTGGGCTTGGTCTCGAAGGGGTTTGGACCAATCCCTTCATTCTGTCTTCCAAATATTTCATCCAAGTAGGCCCATAGCTCTTTTGGAGATTCAACATCATCAATGAATTGATGTACCAAGCATCAAGACATAGCAAGCATCATGGTTCCCATGGCTCTATCACCATTATTTAACCAGTCAATCTTTTCTTCATAGGATTCAAACTCTCTCTCAAAACAATAATCAAAGAGACCATTTCTCTTCAAATGTGCTATCATCTTTGGTTTCCATTTATCATAGTTGAATGGAGAAAGAGGATAATAGTTGAATGGAGGAGGATAGATTTCTTCTGAATACATGGAAGCTGTAGAAGACCTGCAAAAACAATAGAGAATATCTACAACTATTACTGCTGCAAAGATGCCGAAACTATTGCAACTGCTGCACTCAAAATCTTGGTAATAACCTGCAAAAAACTCTCAAGAATGGAGATAAACAATACTCTCAACATGCTCTGATACCATGTGAAAATCCTCACAGCAGATCTAAGAGATGATGTATTCCTCACAAGAGTAATTATGATTAAGGAGGAAAATAGAAGAAGAGTGGTCAATGCAGTATAATGAGCAACAAAATAATAATATAGTAGAACTCGGATAGAAGCAGAAATACTTCACACACACTAGTTAATTAATCACAATATGGACAAATAAATAGTACAATACATGAGGATTCGAATGCCTAAGGTGGAAATGCGAATTAGCCTTTATGGAGTGATCAAAGGATCACTGGAGTGTTATTGGAGCACAACTAGTAGTCTATCTCATCATCAGTGGAGTCATCAATGCATAAGTAACTGTCAACCGTCAGTCAAACTGAGTCTAACTGAGTGTGGTAGGTGTAACTGAATGTAACTGGCACATGGAGACACTAGCTGAATGAAGGAGGATCAGTGGAGGGTGCATGAGGAGATAACTAGAGTCAGAATGGGCATTCAAGTCTCAGTGGAGGCCCATCGGAGTGATACAGTCAGTTGAGAGTCAGTCTAGCCTTAAATCAAGGAAAGAACTGAAGAAAACTGAAGATAATTGAAGTGCAACTGAGTGGTAGGTGAGAGAGGATGAGAGGATTCCTTAAATCAAGGAAGAAGGGCGTACTAATCTCTAGGAGGGCTAAAACTGATCTGAGAGAAGCTCCCGGGGGCTAGCTAACTGAGGGATAGGTGCTGGACTGATGACTGGAATGCATGCAAACCCTAAATGATGGATGAAAACCCTAAAAGTGCATGCATGACTGAAAATGTAAATGATCAAAATACTGGTGGGACTAGGATGGAGTATAGGAATATATTAACAATTTAGGGCAGAGTGAACAATATTTCTGCTATATGCAGAAACTGCTTATCTCATCAGGAAAATCAAGCGAGCCTGCTTATCTGAAACATTACCTGCGTAGTTTTCTAGGTCATGTACCTGATGTAGTTGAGCAATATATGAAGGATAAGAAAATAGATCTTAGAGGTCTATCATTGGCACGATTACATGGCCACATAATGGAAACCTGGCAAGAACATTGTCTGGAGAAAAGAGTAAGTAAAGACTTTAAAAGACACAAAGCCATGTATTCCTTATCATTTTGTAAAAATGTCGCTCAGATGCCTGACTGGGGATGTGGTGCCTACAATAGAGGTCACTTTGGAAAAGAATCCTGCCACTGCAAGAAAAAGAAAAAAGGATTTTATTCTAGTACCCCAAGATTTCATCCTTCAAAGCCATATAAGGATAAGGGAAAATATAAGAAATCCTGTGGCAATAAGAAATATCGCAAGCCTTATCAGAAAAAGTTTGTCAGAAGAAGATCAGAAAAGACATATAAAGAATCATGCTTTATCTGTGGTCAAAACAGCCATTGGGAAAGCAAGTGCCCACAAAGAAAATCTAAGCCAAGGTTAACATCCTTGTGTGCTCAACTTGATCCTCGATGGCGGGATCTATGTTCCTATGCTCTGGATAGTTCTCCTCAAGGATAAATTATTTATATTCCCTCTGATGATTCATCAGATTCAGCTTCATTGTTTGATCTTCAATCAAATGATCAGCTTGCTAAATTTGCTTCCTCCTCCTCTTCTAAGTTAGACATGGATGCAAATTTAGGGGGGTGTGAACCTCCTGACTTTGACTTTTCTCTAAACATGTTTACAATCTCTGCAATGCAGTAACTAAAAAAACAATTGGCTTCCATTGACCTATAGCTTTCAGAGACTCTGCCATTTCAGTATATTCTGAGGAGAGACATTAAAGAAGAGAAAAAGAGGTTACTTGCTTTACTGGACAAAGGAAAAGATAAAGTTGAAGAGGATTTTCCTGTGAAATACAACCCAGTAGAATTATACCAGCACTATCGAGCAGAGCATAGGGATAGACAAGAGTTCCGAAAAGATAAAGAGAAGTTGCTAAGGTTGCAAATTAAAGAAAAACAACAAATTCTGAAGAAGTTGGTCAGTGAGATCGAACATCTCAAAGAGATGGTAAAAGTTTTTATTTCAGAAAGAGACCAATATTCTGATGAGGAAATGAGCCATCAATATGAAGATGCTCTCAAAATCCCTGATTACAAAGAGCCTACTTCTTTTGACATTTCCCCAGATCCTTTCTTAGGAGCATTTACCGGTCCTAAGTTGTTTATAGAAATTTTGTTTTGTCCTCATGAGTTTAAGCCTTATACCATTCATTGTATGATAGATTCGGGTTGTCAGTTGAACCTAGCCAAAGGAGGTGCCATTCCATCCTTTTGCTGGGAAAAGTCTGATCATTTTGGTAAAGCCATAGAGGGAACCCCTGTACAGTTATTGGGTAAAGTTGTTGATTTCCCTATCCAAATTAATTCTTGTTTGAATTCATTATCTTTGTATAGACTTGATAATATCAAAGAAGACTGCATTTTAGGTTCAAAGTTTTTTTCCAGAGTTAGTCCCTTTTCCATTGACACTCAAAGATTGCTTTTTTCTTGTACATTACATGGTAAAACTGTTACATGTCCTCTTTCCTTAGAAGCAAAACCCAAGTGTCCCAATCCTGCAAACAAGCCTGAGTCAAAGACAAATGTTGCAGAACTATTTAAAATGGAAAGATGCATATCTTACATAGAGATGCACAAAGACAAAGCCCTTGCTGAGATATCTGCTAAGCACAAGAATGATTATTGCTCAGAAAGCCCAAATGCTTTCTGGACAAGAGAGAAATACTTTGTTTCTCTACCCTTTGATCTGCTACAGAAGCACAAAGCAATGAAAGCCTCTGCACGGCTTATGTCTCCTTCAGAGCGAGAATTTTGTGCTTCAGAAATCAAAGATCTCCTCTCCAAAGGTTTGATAGAACCTTCTAAAAGCCCGTGGGCATGCAGAGCCTTCGTGGTCAATAAGCATTCAGAGAAAAAGAGAGGAAAGCCAAGGTTGGTGGTAAACTATAAACCACTAAATGCTGTACTACAGAAGGTTAGGTACCCATTACCTGACAAAGCTAGCTTGCTACAGAAGATAGCTAGCTACACTATCTTTAGTAAGTTTGATCTGAAATCTGGTTTCTATCAAATTGGTACTGAGGCTAAAGATCAATACAAGACAGCATTCGTAGTTCCACATGGCCAGTACCAGTGGAAAGTTCTACCCTTTGAAATTAATAATGCTCCCTCAGAGTTTCAGAAGCGCATGGAGGATATTTTCTGAGATAAAAAAATGGGTGCTGTGTTGGATTTTCAGAATTTACTTCAATCTGATCTAGGATCTTAACTGAGAGAACAACATGTACAACATATCTACAGCATATCAATCATGGAGACAATAATGCAAGCACACAAGAGACACAAAGATTTACTTGGGGAAAACCATAAAGGTGAAAAACCCCAATAACTTCCTCAGAGATAGATAGAGCAATGATACAACCAACCAAGAGAGATAGCCATAACCTAGCAGCAAATCCTCCTCCTCCATAAGTGCGCCACTCCTCCTTGAGTGCATGTGTGAGAAGTGAGTGTACAAATAGAGTGCCTCCCGCACTCTATTTATACTTGACTTGACTTGCCTTTTTACCTAACTCATGTAGGCTCAAACTTTACCACATAACATAATGCTGAGTGGGACGACCCCCAATAGGGTGGTCTAATAACCCTTTGACCCACATGGCCGACCCCCAATAGGGTGGTCTAATAACCCTTTGACCCACATGACTTATACAGGTCCGACCCCAAATAAGGTGGTCTAATAACCCATCAAGTATAAGTTACGACACTTACAATATAAATGACGACACTTCCTTATAGAGGAATAATACCATCTCTATAGGAATACAATATACATATATGTGAAATACATTCCGAAGTTACATATACATCAACACTCCCTCTTAACTAGGAAGGTATTTCTCAGCACAGTTCTTCTAGCACAAGTCATCTTCTCTGGATCATCGTCACTGGATAATCATCATCGAGTCATCATCATCGTCACTGCTACTGCTATCTCAATCAATCTCTGAATCTACTCGTCATAGGAAGTTCTACAGAGCCAGTCCTTTTTCATACTGGATGTAGGCCCACCACCTGCAGGTCTTCATCATCACTGGCCATACTATGGAATCCTCAGGACTTATTACGTGCGTCACAAAACCTCGAAAGAGCATCCCAGGATGTTACGGGTACACAACTCCAACCTATAGGATCTCCCAGGGCGCTATTACATGTGACCCCACCACAAAACCTTGAAAGAGCATCTCAGGATGTTACGGGTACACAACTCCGACCTGAAATCTCCCAGGGCACAAATTACATGTGGTCCACCACAAAACCTCGCAAGAGAATCCCAGACTGTTACGAGCACACAGCTCTACCTATAGGATCTCCCAGGGCAACGAATTACATGTGGTCATGGCAAAACCTTGCAAGAGCATCCCAGGACTGATTACGGGCACACAGCCCAACCTATCGGATCTCCCAGGGAACCGAATTACATGCCATAGGACAAAACCTCGAAAGAGCATCTGCCAGATATCCCAGGGAACCGAATTACATGCCATAGGCAAAACCTCGAAAGACTATCTGCAGATCTCCCAGGGCACCGAATTACATGTCCTCCCAGAGCAAAACCTCGAAAGAGCATTTTCCAGATGTCCCAGGGCACCGAATTACATGCCATAGGCAAAACCTCGAAAGACCATCTGCAAATCTCCCAGGGCACCGGATTACATTCTCATCTGCACAACCTGATCCACGGCCACAGAGTATCAACCTGATACTCACCATACATCATTCTGATGTATCCATGATCATTCTGATCATCATCACTGCAACGTCCTACTGCATGTCATCTGGAGCAACATCCTGAAGCTCGTCATCTATGATCATCCTGATCATCACTGCAACATCCTGCTGCATGTCATCTAGAGCAACATCCTGAAGCTCATCATCTATGATCATCCTAATCATCACTGCAACATCCTGCTGCATGTCATCTAGAGCAACATCCTGAAGCTCATCATCTATGATCATCCTGACCATCACTGCATCTACCTGATCCATACCAAGTATCTACCTGATACATATCATCATACATGATCCTCCTAATCATCAATGTATCCACCTGATACAAATACAAATACATGATACATATCACCATACATGATCCACCTGATACATATACAGATACATGGTCCAAGCATCCAACATGATGCATACATACATACATAAAATGATCCAACTGATCATATCCAGCATCCACATGATGCGTACATACATACATAAAATGATCCAACTGATCATATCCAGCAGAAACCAGAACATCATCCTGATGCTCACCATCCAGCGCTTACATCCATAGCCATGTGAAGGATCCTCCTTCCAACATGCTTAGAATGGCTTCAGCAAATGTGTCCATCACTTCTTCCTCGAAGTATCCTCGATCTGAAGAACGCCAAGTCTCTCTCTGAAGTACTCAAACTTCACCCTGGCTAGTGGCTTCGTCAGCACATCTGCAATCTACTCGTCCGTCGCAACATACAAGAACTTCACAGCTCCTCTCTGCACCATATCCCTAATATAGTGATATTTGATCTCTATGTGTTTCGACCTGTCATGAAGCACTGGGTTCTCGGACAGCTTTACACAACTCTGGTTATCACAGAAGATACCAGTAGCCTCCAACGGGAGATCAAATAGCTCAGACAGTAGCTTCCGTAGCCATACTGCCTCACAACTAGCTGAACAGGCTGCAACATACTCTGCCTCAGCTGTACTCAGTGCTACGCAGGACTGCTTCCTGCTAAACCAAGAGATCACACCTAATCCCATACTGAAGCAACACCCAGATGTGCTCTTCCTGTCTGCAGCACTGCCAGCCCAATCTGAATCAACATAACCCTGCAGGTTAAACTTTTGATTCTCCTCATACCTGAGCCCATAATCCACTGTACCCTTCAGGTACCTCAGAACATGCTTTACAGCAACCAGGTGAACACTCCTCGGATCCGTCAGGAACTGGCTCAATGTGTTCACAACAAAGCAAATTTCTGGTCTCGTGTTCGTCAGGTACATCAAGGACCCAATCATCTGACGATACAAAGAGACATCAACCGGCTCAGATGAAGCATCACATAGAAGCTTCAGATTCGATGCCATAGGTGTGGCCATATCCTTGCAGTCCATCATCCCGAACCTCTTCAGGATCTCTACTACATACTTCCCTTGTCCAAGGAAGATTCCATATGCACTCTGCCACACCTCCATGCCAAAAACAAATAGTGCATCATCCCCAAGTTCTTCATTTCGAACTTGGAAGAAAGCTTCCGCTGCGTGTCGGCAATCAATCTATCTTTACCTGTAACAAACAGGTTATCTGCATACAAAAGTAGTATCACTGGATTGCCTTCTTCAACCTTGTAGAAAAGGTTGGAATCTGCTTTACTCTTGGTAACGCCCAAACTGGATAGAAAGTTGTCTATCATACCATACCAAGTTCTGCACACATATATGACTATACCATGCTGTCTTGAGATCCATCTGGTGCATCTTCTATTTCATCACTTTTATATTTCTCAATGCTGCCATCTGCAACATGCTTGATCTAATAGTTCCATTTGGAAGTCATAACAAACTTCCCTTCACATCTTGGGACTACATCCCAAACATCATTCTTCATGATCTACGGATCATGGCATTCCATTTCTTCATCCCAGATCCTGGGAACTTCAATATCTTCAATAAATAAATAAATTTGTTGCTGAACAAATGTTGTAGTTCTTCTTTTGTAGGAGATGGCATACGATCTTTCCTACACAACAAGTTAAATTGCATGATTAGAAAACATCTCATAGTTTTCAGAACAAATTCTTCCACATAAAGAAATATGCCATACAGTCATGCAATTATCTTAGCCAATGCTTCAATACAACATTTATCCATATTCCGTAACTTTCTAGATGCCTTCCAATCTCTACCAGAACATTGTTAAGAGTGTGCACAACTCCCAACATGTCAGCAAAGAGGTTTCATTCTAGATAAGTAGCAATGGAATGTTGTACAGTTCCATAGGCCACTTACCCATGTATATTAGTAGTATACTGTTCATCAATGCAACTATTCTAATATGCACAATACATATCCTAAGTCTAGGAACATGAGCATATACATCATTGAACAATTTTATTTAAACAAACAAATAGGCAAGAAATTAAAATACTTATCTTTGTTTGTTCATTGGGTGGACTCCCTCTAAGTCTTTGCTTCCTTACAGGAGTTGCTAGAGTCCTAATCTGAAGTAGCTTCTTCTACACCTTTTTGTTGTGGAAAGATGGTCAACTCCCTCTGAATATCTGCATCCTTGCAGAAACTACTGAAGTGTGTTCCTTTGCTTTCTTGCAGGAACAACTGGAGTGTGCTCCCTCTTGATCTTTGCTTCCTGGATTACCTGTCCTTGAACTTACATTCATCCTTGGTCCCTATGCATGCTTATTAGTATCATGATTGTGTTATCCTTGTGAACTCATATAAAATCATACATTCATTAGTATACTATTAAAACACAATAATCTCAAGCATGTATAGTCATGATCATTTCAAACAGAAATAATAAGCATTAGCATTCAAGGTTTATGTAGGATTCTTATGGTTAGTCAAATCATAACATGTCTAAACCTGTAATTACTCAAACCTATGACTCTTCAGGAATAATCATTATCAACAACAGTATAAGATCCTAACACAAGGTAGGATTCTAGCTTGATATAGGAAAAACATACCTGGATTAGCATGCTAGCTATTTATGTCTAACATACCCGTATAATGTCTTTTGTTTCTCTTCAGTGACTTGTGCTAGTAACCTGCATGTCTCATAAGTTAACCATTGTATAAACAAGTTATACATACCTCGTAAATGGATCTTGTATGAGATCCATGACAATGGATGAATCTTTGTCCTCATGATATCATGATCATATGTTCTTGGACGAGAACATGATTTGTCTTTATTGGTGTACCTTTCATGTTAGTAGACAACATAAACCTCATAAAACACCATAATGCATTAGTACAATCATAAGTGTCAACACCCTAACCAGTGAATATCTTCTATCATGCATTCATAATTTTGTTAAGGTTATACGATAAATCTAAAATCAAAATTGTACTAACCGTAATAACATGAAGACAAACATACCATAAACTTAATCATGGACAAATATCGAAACATACCTCGATGAGTCATACCTGTCGAGATCGCTTGTAATCTTCTTATGTAAGGCCTTATCCTCATCTCCCTCTGAGACAGGAACTTCTTCACTTATGCAGGTGATCAATCCATCTTCTTCTAGGATTAACCCAATCCACTTGATTTGCAAGAACTGGACCTTGAGTTGGATAAGGGTTTGTCAGAGAAACCCCAAAAATTCAAACTTTGAATTTCAAACTTCTGATAGGATAGAAATATGTGCCTTGATGAGCTGATCAAGTTGGTATATTCAGAATTTGAAAACTTCAAAGTTTCACTCCTCAATTTTGCTTTTGAAACTTCTGGATTCACTGGACGTGACCCTGAACTGGGGTTTGATGAAGCCCACTCTTTTTCCCCATCAAAATGTTTGATCCAAAGCTCTAAGCTTCTATTTTTCTGAGGAGCTTCCAGCCGTGGTCACAGATTTCAAAAATTCCCATTTTTACAGAAGCCCTAATTTTCCACTTTTCTGATCAAAGTCCCGAACTAGGGTCTAATCAAGCCCGGCCTTCTGCCCAACCAAAAATTCTGATCTTGGTCTCTAAATTTCTATTTTGATGAGTAGCATCCAGCCGTGGTCTCCGATTACAAAAATTCCAACTTTCTCCAAAGCCCTAAATTCCGGAAGCCATGAATGAAGGTACCAAAAAATAATTCTATTTTGACAGAAATATGTACCTGATTGTTTCTGGTGTAACTCCGAAATTTTTGATCCACAGGGTCTGAAAAAGTTTCCTGAGATAGCCTGACCTGTTATCTTTCCATCCTGATAGGTCTGACCTCAATTGGATTCTCTGAGAGAGAGTTATGCCAAATGTCGCAACGTGACCTGTTTTGGGATAAAACAGGAGAGCGAACTTGTACGGCGTGCCACGTGTCACTGTTTTAACTTCGGCCTCTGAAAACGTTTTCTGAGATATCTCGTCCTGTTAGCTTTCCATCCTGACAGGTATGACCTCAATTGGACTCTCTGAGAGAGATTTATGCCAAATGTCGCAACATGACCTGTTTATGGGATAATACTGGAGAGCGCACTTGTACGGAGTGCCACGTGTCACTGGTTCAACTTCGGCCTCTGAAAAAGTTTTATGAGATAGTACAGTCTGTGTAATACTTGTCACTTTTCACAAAATTTCATTTGGAGCTTCCTAGCCCAAGTTATGACCTTTTTCCCAAGGTCACCGGATTTTAACTCAGATCTGGAAGAGGCAGAAACCCTATATTGCACAGATCATAAATCACAAAGTACAACGAATTAGAGGTTGTCCTTTGGACACAAGGTACCTGGAGATTTAATCTTCGTCCTGTAACAATTTCAGATCCTAAAAATTTGTCAAAACGGATTTATAGCGAAAGTTCTACGATGACTAGTTTTTTCTATATCAAGCCCTAACATCGTAAGTGCAACAAGTGTCATACATGCCATATCATGCCTTCTTTCAGGCTAGCTCTGATACCATGTTGGATTTTCAGAATTTACTTCAATCTAATCTAGGATCTTAACTGAGAGAACAACATGTACAACATATCTACAGCATATCAATCATGGAGACAATAATGCAAGCACACAAGAGACACAAAGATTTACTTGGGGAAAACCATAAAGGTGAAAAACCCCAATAACTTCCTCAGAGATAGATAGAGCAATGATACAACCAACCAAGAGAGATAGCCATAACCTAGCAGCAAATCCTCCTCCTCCATAAGTGCGCCACTCCTCCTTGAGTGCATGTGTGAGAAGTGAGTGTACAAATAGAGTGCCTCCCGCACTCTATTTATACTTGACTTGACTTGCCTTTTTACCTAACTCATGTAGGCTCGAACTTTACCACATAACATAATGCTGAGTGGGACGACCCCCAATAGGGTGGTCTAATAACCCTTTGACCCACATGGCCGACCCCCAATAGGGTGGTCTAATAACCCTTTGACCCACATGACTTATACAGGGCCGACCCCAAATAAGGTGGTCTAATAACCCATCAAGTATAAGTTACGACACTTACAATATAAATGACGACACTTCCTTATAGAGGAATAATACCATCTCTATAGGAATACAATATACATATATGTGAAATACATTCCGAAGTTACATATACATCAACATGCTGGTATTCATAGATGATATCTTGATTTGTTCAAGAAATCTACAAGAACATCTGAAACACCTTCAGGAGTTTTACAATCTGGTTTTCAAGCATGGTCTTGTTCTCTCAAAGAGTAAGATGGAGATTGAAAAAACTGAGATAGAATTTCTTGGTTTCAAATTGAATAAAGGGCAAGTTATTCTACAACAACATGTCCTTAATGTGTTTTCCAAGTTCCCGGACTAGATTCTAGAGAAAGTACAGCTCCAAATATTTTTGGGTAGCTTGAATTATATAAGACCATTCTACAAAGGCCAAGCTAAAGAAATCCATGTCTTGCAGCAGAGACTAAAGAAGAATCCAACTAAGTGGTCTTTAGAAATGACTTCGGCTGTGCAGAAGATTAAATCCAAAGTCAAAGAGCTTCCTGCCTTATCACTCCCTCGAGGAACAAGCTAGCTGGTTATTGAAACTGATGCTTCATCAAAAGCTTGGGGTGGTGTTCTCATTGAAATCATTAATGGCAAGGAATGTATTGGTGGTTATGGATTTGGTTCCTTCAAAGTTGCTAAGCTAAACTATCCATCAAGCCACAAGGAGGTCTTGGCTATTAATAAAACAGTCAACCATTTTATTTTATTTCTTAAGCCTGTCAAATTTTTAATTAGAATTGATCTGAAAATAATGCCTGGTATATTTAAGAATAAGAACCTAATGGCAGAGTATAGTAGTAGAATTTTGAAATGGTTTATTTGGTTGAATAATTTTGATTTCTCCATTGAATATAAACCAGGATATCTTAACTGTGTGGCTGACATGTTAACCAGAGAACAGCTGCAGTAGCATCAAATTCCTTAATTAAGTATGTTTACCCCTGGTGCTTCAAGCTCTCAGCATCCTGATAAAGGAAAAGAGAAAGAGTCGATGAGGCCAAACTACTCCAAAAACCAGCAAGCAGGGTTGTTTCTTGAACGCTGGGGTGAGTCCCTGACTCCAGAAGAAAGGCAGCTCACTCTGGAGCATGCCAACAGAAATGATGCAGAGAAGTATCTCTCTGTTACTTTGATCAAATAGATCCATGATTCCCCGCTAAAGTTACAGATTTTGGAGCGTTGGGAAAAGGATGCCTTCCGAGGTTTTGAACGTGCTCAAGATAAGTTGAGAAGTTGCAGAGAAATTTGGTTGGACTGCAACGAAGAAGATGAAGGCCCAATTTGGTACGTTGATATTGGTCATGATAATCTTACATGGTCAACTTACAACTTGATCCTTCAGTTTTGCATAGAGGAGAGGTCTATTGTTATTTGTGTCGATCCTACTAATATGTTAACAAATAAATGGTCCGGTTGGACTGAGATCCTTTCGGATAGATTTTTCCCGTGCAAAGATTGGGTCCAAAGAAGGGAAAAATTCATTCTCCATTCGCATGTAGACATGTAGGTAGCTGAACAGAACCATATGTGGTTCAAATTTAAGTTGTGGCATCTTGGTGGCCATTACACTCCTTTGGTTCAGACCATTTTTACCTCACAGAATTTTGTCAAGCGAGATCAGCATGGCAACAGGATTGATGCCAAGGTTCACACAAAATGGATTCCTTTAAATTTTTAGGTTGAATCCCTATTTCAGGGAGATTTCATTTGTACTCCAAATCTGGTGTTGTTCGGTTCTAATGTCGAGCAATGTTTTGATTACAACCTGGATCCGCCATTATATTTTGGTGATCATGATCCCAAGCTTGTTAATGATTACCCAGACTCTTCAGATGATGACTTTCCCATATTTAATTGTCTGTGTGGTGGGGTTGATCTTGGCGATGGCCAAGATAGATGTATTTGCTTGCAAGGTTGGGATCCACATAATTAAAAGCATGGTGGGCCTGCTATATGACTCCACATTGTACTTTTTGCTTTAGTAAAAGTTTGTCAGCTTGTCTGTCAGTTCGGGTCCCCATATGTCGAAAGACCACCAAGAGTAGAGATAATGACCATGGTAGTCCCCATGTGTCACCCCAAATCTTTTCTTTTGACCGCTTAACGTCGGTCCTTGGTCACCGGGTAACCAGTTAGCACTTGTATAAATAAGAGTCCCAAGGCTCATTTCATTCATTCAAGTCTGAGTGTTCTAGTAGTTAGAGCTCTGCAAGTGTCTGCAAATTTTGTGTCTGTTTCGAGTTAGTCAAGTTGAATCGAAGAGTATGCTTTGCAACTTGCCCTTCATGGTAATAGAAACCCACCTGCAATAATTGACATTAACTTCCTTAGCAACCCCTAACTGTTTCCAAGTACTCTCCTTGACTTCTACACGTCCTTTTGACAAGCTACAGTAATCTGTCATGTAGACCATACTATCCTCTGTCAGCTTCGACTCCTCTGACGGCTTCACTATGTGCTTAGGCTTCTCCATTCCACTCCTTCCTCCTCACTTTGCTCATTCCCAACCTATCGATGTTGTGGCCCGACAACATGTCAACCTTCCTATGACTCTGTGGAAACTTGTCGCCTATCAACATTCGCATGTCGACTATCGACCGTCGTCTGTCAACTACTGACATGTCGACTCTCGACCTTCGCACTCCTGTCGACTGCTTTGACAGTTCTCTGCTCGACATATTGGATTCAACAAGTCAATCTCCTTCACACACCAATGGTCGTCAGCACTCCCTCTGGTTGGCTCCCTCATGTCGATCAACTTCGACTAATCTGCCTAGGCCCCGATGCTCCTACATCAGACTCAGGTGTAAAAGAACTCGACTGCTCCGTCAGTCTCCTTAACTCTTCTTCAGAAATCCATGTCGCCTCCTGCAACTCATCATCCCTCCATTGCACCAAGTATTCTTTCCTTCGCAAACTGCGCGTACACCAACTTCGCGTTCCTCTATTGCTTCTGTGATCTCCTCCTTGTATCGATCTGGGATCTTTTCTGTCCAGTTGGTATTTGACACTTCTTTGTTTCCGCTACTTGAACCTTCTTCGAACTTGTACAGATCTGATACATTGAACGTTGGTGAAATGATCAAGTCATTCGACAGCTCCAACACATAAGCGTTGTCCGAAATTTTCTTCAGAATCTTACATGGTCCAATCTTCTTCAGCTTTAGCTTGTTATATGTCCCTGTCGGAAATATCTCCTTCCACAAATGTGCATAGACCAAGTCTCCCTCGTTGAATGACTGTAGTCTCTTTTTCCTGTCTACTCTCAACTTGTATGCCGCGTTGCTCTTTTCTATGCACTTTTGTACATCTTCATGAACTTATTTCATGTGCTCTGCGAATGATTATGCATCCGCGCTTTTCCTGATTTATGTTGGCAACTCGACTAAATCCACCACTCCATGTGTGCTTCTTCCCTGAACAATATGGAATGGGCTCAAACCTATCAACCGATTCACAAAATTGTTGTATGCAAAATTTGCTTGCGCCAACACATTCTCCCACTACTTGGGTCTGTTGGCTGTCAAGCATCTCAAAAGGTTTCTCAAACTTTTGTTCACCACCTCGGTCTGTCCGTCTATCTACGGATGATATGCTGAGCTAAACTACAACTTCATGTCCAGTTTCCTCCATAGGGTTCTCCAGAAATGCCCCATAAACTTGGTATCTCTATCCGATGTGATACTCTTCGGAAACCCATGCAATCTGACCACTTCTTTGAAGAATAGTACAACAATTCTTGTGGCGTCACTTGTCTTCCGACACGAAATAAAGTGTACCATTTTCAAAAATCTGTTGACTAAAACAAATATTGAGTCGCTTTCTTGCTACATCTTCTGAAATCCTAGCACAAAATCCATGCTTATGTGCTCCCATGGGGTATTCGGTACCAGAAATGGTGTCTGTGTTCTGACTTCCTCCTTTTTCCAACTAGAAAACTCTACAATGTCAAACCCACCTTCTGACATATGTCGCCATCCCTGGCCAGTAATACTTTTCCTCGACAAATGCCTTAGTCTTGTCGATGCCAAAACGACCTGCTAATCCGCCACTATGCAACTCTCGGATTAGGTTCTCCCTTACGGATCCTCTGGGAATACATAACTGTCGTCCCTTGAATAGGTACTCCTTGTCCGTAACGTACTCCATCTTCACCAACTCTATTCTTTTTTCTTGAACTATCGTCGTGTTCAGCAATGTAACTCTTCTACTCAGTGCGTTGGCAACCTTGTTCGATTTTCCCAACCTATGTCACAGCATGAATGTTTATCCCTGTAGGAATTTGACCCATTTCATGTGTCACTAATTCAATTTCAACTGAGTATTCAGATACCTCATCGCTTGGTGATTTGTTTATAACACAGATTACTTTGGAAACAAATAATGCCTCCACTTCTTCAATGCTTGGACAATAGCATAAAATTCCTGGTCATAGACCGAATATTTCCTCTTCGCATCATCCAACTTTTCATTGAAGAATGCAATTGGTCGGCCCTCCGGGCTCAACACTACTCTAATTTCTATTCCACTTGCGTCACAATTGACCTGGAAAAATTTGTCAAAATCTAGGAGAGCTAATATTGGTCTCTCAGTGACCTTTTCCTTCAACTTGTCGAAAGCTCACTGGGTAGCTTCCGTCAACTTGAACTCCCCCTTCTTCATGCACTCTGTCAATGGTGCACAAATCCGACTGAATCCCCTAATGAACTTCCTATAGAAAGTGGCAAGTCCATGGAAACTCCTCACTCCAGTCACACTTGTCGGTTCAGGCCAATCCAATATTACCTTCACCTTCTCTGGGTCCATCACTAACCCTTTACCCGAGATTACGAATCCCAAGTATACCAGTTCTTCCTTCATGAAGAAACACTTTTGCAGGTTCACCATCACCTTCTCATCCTGCAACTTCTACAATACCTGTCGAATATGCTCCAAGTGTTCCATCTTGGTTCGACTGAAAATCAGAATGTCATCTAGATAGACTACGACAAACTTTCCCAAGAATGGTTTCAGTACTTCATTCATCAATCGCATGAATGTACTGGGTGCATTAGTCAACCCAAATGGCATGAATAACAACTCATATAGCCCTTCCTTTGTCTTGAATGTTGTCTTCCATTCATCTCCTTCTCTAACCCAAATTTGGTGATAACCGCTCTTTAGGTCTATCTTCGTGAAGTACTTCGCTCCACTCAAACAATCCATCGAGTCGTCCATTCTCAGCAATGGAAACTGATATTTGATCATGATTTTGTTGATAGCTCTGGAGTCTATACACATCCTCCATTCTCCACCTTTCTTTGGCGCTAATACTGCTGGTACCGTGCACAGACTCAAACTCTCTCTGATCAACCCTCTGTCCAACAACTCCTGGACCTATCGATTGATTTACTGACCTTTTGTCAGACTCATCCGATGTAGTGCTTTGTTTGGAAGACTTGACCCTAGAATCAAGTCGATATGATGGGATATTCTCTTTGTCGGCGGCAATCCCATTGGTGTCTCATCAACCACTATGCTTCGAAACTCTTCGAGCATCTTTCTGAATTCGACCAGAATCTTCTCCTCCATTGTCTCCTTCTCGACACATGGTCCCTTCGGAATGATAGCATAACACCCCGACTGTTTTTCCTCTTTCACGAGGAATTCTTTCGCTGAACACATCAGCAAACGTTTCTCTCAAAAGTTGCTCTCACCTTGCTTATCGTCGGCTTGCTCCTCCGGTTTCGGCTTAAGAGTCCTCTTCATGCCATTTTTCCAGACTTTGATTGTGTTGGATCGACCATCATAGATCATTTTCGATCGTATTTCCATGGTCTTCCTAACAAAAGATGGCACGCTTCCATTGGGATTACATCGCACAGTATGCTATCCTCTAACTTCCAAACCTTGAAGTTAATGAGGCACTATTTGGTCACCTTCACATGGTTTCCTTTCTTCAACCATGAGACCTTATAAGGGTGTGGATGTTCTCGACATCTCAACTTTGCTTTCTCGATCACCTCTATCAACACAAGATTTGCAGTGCTTCCACCATCAACTATGGTCTTGCAACACCATTCACCGATTCGCGCCTTCGTTCAAAAGATCACCTTCCGCTGTGCCGGCTCTTGCTCATTGCATGTGTCATCTAGAACTAGTGTCTTGCTGGCTGTCATGGCCTTAATTTTCTTCTTACCATCCTCACTACAGTCAGATGTCGATTCTTCCCTCTCGTCGACTTGCTCATTCCTTCGACATCTGGGCTTCGACTCCTCTATAGCATGTAGGTTCTCTGGGCATTCATATTCCTTGTGTCCCGCTCCATGACACTTATAAAAGATTATGGCTGGTCTGTTATCTCCTTTTCTATCGGATGGACCACTTCGACCATACGCACCTCAACCGCGGTTCTCACGACCATCACGTCGGTTTTCTTGTGCTTTCTCCCTTGTCGATATCCCTTCTGCATGTCGACTATCTTCGACAGTTTCCCTCCTGTAATCGCTACTTTGGCCTTTCGCGGAAACAGTCCTCGCACCCCAACCATTCATCCTATATCTGGTCGCTGTGGATTTTCTCGATAGTTTCCCTTTTGGCTTCAGAGCTAACTGATAGGCTTCACCCACTACTCTGAATCTTCACATGCTCAATTCATCCTGAATGACATATTTCAAGCCGTTCACATACCTAGCAATAGCTTCTTCTCCTTCGTCGGTCTGGCCCGACCTTATCGACAATCTATAAAACTCTTCCATGTACTCTTTCACGGTCATCTCCTTTTGTCGAAAGTTCTGCAACTTCCTGAACAAGGAAATTACATAGTCATTCGACAAGAACTTCCCTTTCAACTTCGAAACCATCCTGTCCCAAGACTTCATTTTCTCCTTGCCCTTCTTAACTCTGTCAACCTGTACATTGTCCCACCACAATGAGGCATGACCCATCAACCTCAAACATGCAGTCTTAAGTCGCTTAGGATCCTCGATCTGCTCTATGTCGAAGTATTTCTCCATCTCTCTGAATCAGTCGATTAAGTATTCTGGATCTAGACTTCTCGAGTAGGTACAAACGTCTATCTTTGCCCGACCTCTCACATCCATTAGAAGCTTGATGAGTTTTTATTCTGGTTCATCTCCCGCTGCTTCCCATGGTTCCACTTCTTCGACTTCCTCGTCACTGTGTTCTAGCGCATCAGGAATACAACCACGCCTTTGGATTTCTTTGATCACTACAACTTCATTTTTCAAAGTTTGCATCGTTCAGACGGACTTGTCGAACATCTCACAATCAACTGTGACTGTTGCACCATGCGCTCTTCGTCCTCAGACATTAACGCCTCTGTGAGCCATTTTCAACCTCTGCTGAAACTCTCACTCGTCCAATTACAACCGGACTTCAACAAGTCATGCACAACTCTACCCAACCTCAACTAGAGTTGTTCAACACACTTGCAGGCTTAATACCACTGATGTTCTTCTGCGCATAGGGATTTACTTCCCGCTCTGATATAGCTATCCCTTGGCTCTCAGGCTACTCTTGCTCTGATACCAACTGACACAAGGCAAGTTGGTATCGCCGCTTTCCTCCTCGACAAGATTCTCCTCCCGCTTAATTCAACTGGACTCACTTCCAGGCTCTGATACAAAATGATGCAAGGCACCTTCTCACAACAAAGGTTCTTGCTTAACGTTTCGACACATACACATTATGCTTACACAGAACTGGGTGTAAAATAGGATGCCAAGAAGTTGGCTTGTATTACTTCTAATCAATACAGTGTTACAATGCGGAATTAAAATATTTGTGAACACCTGATCTAAGTCGACCTCAACCTTTACAATACAGAAGTAAAATATGTTGTGTCTCTATGTCGACCTTCTCCCTCTCACAGCCTCTGCAAAATGCATGCGCTCGCTGAGCTATGGATCCGATCTTCCTTTGCATTCGAAAGTTGTGTGACTATTCTCACCAGTTTACAGAACTTCTCCCTGAACTTTGCTCTCTCTGCTTGACCCTCCAAAATTCCAATTCCCTGGTCGTCTACTCTGCTACTACTATTCCTGAGACCACTGCGATCCCCGAGACATGCATCCTCTGTCACCTAATCCTTCCATGATCCTGCAGACCTTCAACTGTCAGCATCTTGATCGTGCTGCACAGCCTCTACTTGTGATGACATCTGTCATCTATTCACCCACCTTCAATAACTGCCATTAACTTCCTTAGCAACCCTGAACTATTTCCTAGTACTCTCCTTGACTTCTACGAGTCCTTCTGACAAGGTACAGTAATCCGTCATGTCCACCATACTGTCCTCCATCAGGTTCGACTCATCTATCAGCTTCACTCTGCGTTTAGGCTTTTCCTATCCGCCCATTCCTCCTCGCTTGGCTCATGCCCAACTTGTCGATGTCGCGGTCTGACAACATGTTGACCTTCCTATGAATCTGCAGCAATTTGTCACCTATCGACATTCGCATGTCGACTATCGACCGTCGTCTATTGACTACTGACATGTCGACTCTCGACCTTTGTACTCCTGTTGACTGCTTCGATAGTTCTCTACTCGACTTATTGACTTTGACAAGTCAATCTCCTTCATGCACCAGTGGTTGTCGACACTCCCTCTGGTCGTCTCCCTTATGCCGATGAACTTCGACTGATCTTCCTAGGTCTAGATGCTCCTACATCAAATGTGCTCCTCCCGGGTAGAGATATAAACCAATATATCATAAATATACACTATAATGAATGAATCTAAATATCGGCACAAAACATCATCCTGCGGCCTCATAAATGTAGTTGATTCCTTGCAAAAACCAAAAGGCATAACCAACCATTCATACAAACCTTATCTTGTCTTAAAGGGAGTATTCCAAGTTTATTCTTATTTGAAACATACCTAGTGGTATCCTGATTTGAGATCCAATATGGTGAAGTACTCTATAGGTTGCAATTGGTCTAACAAATTATCAATCATGGGAAGAGAGTAATGATTCTTAAGTGTAATCTTGTTCAAGGATTTATAGTCAAAACACATCTACCAAATCCCATCCTTCTTTGGTATGATGATGATAGGTGACCCACAAGGTGTGGTGCTTGTTCAAATCACCCCCTGCTCTAGAAACTAATGCAATTGCTTCTTCACTTAATCTACTTCTAGAAAATATTGTCTATACAACCCAATATTGGGTAATAGGAATCCATGCAAAAATTGTATCCCACGCTCTACTTCCATCTTACGTGGTATCCCTTTAGGAACCTAGAACACTCTCCTGTATGACTATAAAAACTCCTCCATCCCATGTTTTTTCTCTTTGGTACATCTCTCTGGGGATTCATTTACTCTTACCAATTAATCATCCAATTGATTCTCTCGTAGGAAAAAAAACATATTTATTACTTGCACTAATCATCTTTTTGGCTTGGTTGGCACTTACCAATGATATCTTTGTTTTATCTTTTTGTGCATTGATGATGAAGGAATTCCCATCCTTGATCAAGAAGTATTGGTTTTTTATCCTCATGAAGATTGAATCCCTCATATATATTTATGGGCTTCCAAACACCACACGATACATGCCAAGGGGTACTACATCTAACTCTGCTTCATCAAGAAAATCTACACAAATGACAAATTTTATGTTGGAGACATGTGTGGAGGATCTGCGAGTGGTAAAGTGTAGTCTACGTACGTTTCAGACCTCAGAGCTGGGTCCATCTTCAGGAGTGAGAGTGTCTCAATGGAATTAGCAGCTTAGGGTATTATAAATAGACCATAAATTTAATCATTATAGTGTAGTCAATGTCGGCCAAGATTAATATTTTCGGCTATTTATGGATGTTCTTATTTCTTAGATTGTGTATAATCGGTTTCCATGTTGTGCCCAGAATTAAACCATCATCTCTATTAAAGTTTTTAGGGTTCTTCTCAATCTTGATCACTTCCCGAAACCGCCTTCTATTGTAATGTTCCTCAATCACGATTACTTTTGTGTCTTCCCGAGCACAGCATGGACATCGATTATACACAACCTAAGAAATAAGAACATCCATAAATAGCCGAAAATATTAATCTTAGCCGACATTGACTACACTATACTAATTAAATTTCTATTCTATTTATAATACCCTTAGCCGCTAATTTCATTGAGAAACTCTCACTCCTGAAGATGGACCTGACTCTAAGGTCTGAAACATACATAGAGTACACTTTACCACTCGCAGGTCCTCCACACATGTCTCCAACATACTCTACCTGTGAAAACCTAAATGAAGACAAATTTTATCTTACACTACTTTTTGACCTTCATCTTTGTATCCTTGTCTACCCATCCAATGAATAGGGTTTAGGATGATCGTGAGCCTCCAAATGAAGCTTGCTGACTAGATCAATTGCTATGATCTTGGGATGTGAACTATAATTTAATACAGCATCTACCTTGATCTTCTTGATCAAGATCTTGATATGGAATAGTTTTGTCACCACCTTCTCTTCTTTGTGATGAACAGTACTCATATTCACTTACTTATGCACTGAAATGTAGGAAATATTCTCATCCACATATGAGATTCTCTTTACCTATTGGATTGAATCCATGGCTAGAAGGTTCATCTTCTTGGCATATTTCTTGCAATTCATAGGGTTTAACTCTAAATGTAGCTTCCAACACTTTTCTTAAATGTAACCATCAATGTTTCAATTATTAATGTCGTTATTTGGATACTTACACTGATGTGCCGTGGTTGTAGTCTTCTTATCATATTCTTTCCACTTCTTCTTCTCCTCCTTGGAAGTGTCTCGGTTCCCTTTCTATTTGGAATCACTTGGTTTTCCTATCTTGTTCCCTATATTCTCCAGGTATTGTAATTGCAAACATGCCTCATCGATTATCTTGTCCTTCAAGAGAATCACTTGCTTTTTTAAATGACTGTGTAAACCCCCCAGATACTTAAGGAGTACATCTGGATTCCTTGGTGAGATACCCAACATAATAGCCATATTTCTGAATTCAATGGTGTACACTTACATACTCTTCCCTTTCATTTGTTTGATGTAATACCAATGGATCCATTCATCCCCTACATACCCAATAGGGTAGAATTGGAAATTTATGAGGGTTTTGTAATCCTCCCACTTACTTATTGGTAAATCACCCTATAACACCTCGATTTTGTCCCTGTTGCATTAAACATGTAAATGATGTAATGTCATTATAAAATCATGGTGAGGAGATCAAGGCCAAGGCCATTCCATCGATTTATCATTATTTTATCAGTAATAAAAAAATCGATGCATGTGGATCACGTGCTAGCCTAGCACGATGGAAACCATAAATATGATGTAAATGTATTTTAATAAAAATACACACGGCTAACTATGCAAGGAAACAAGAGTATGGGGGCATGATTTTTACAAGGAATAGGGAGTTAAATATTTGAACCCTTGAAGATAATAACATTATGCCAAGTGTTAATGAGAGAAACAATGAACCATTAACTACCCATGTTGAATTTTGCACCCAATCATTTAATTCTTTTAAGAGGTGGTTGAAGTAGTTATTATTTTGGTAAATGGAGAGTATGGTTGTTCAATTTTCATGTATGGGCAAGCCACCATTTTGGAAAATTGTGTTTATATTCCCGGGAAAGAAAAGATCCATGAAATTTCTTCCATTCCATTCATTCATCCATGATTTTTTCTCTCTCACGCAGTGCTTGATTGGTGGGTGCTTTCCTCCATGAATTTACTTAGTTTCCCTCCATTTTCTAGCTGGGAAAGTCGTTTTCGGTGTTGCATAATGGTGGGGAAGAAGGGAAATCGAATTGGGGTTCTATGACATCCATTTTTTCTATTGACTTGCTTATGTACCTGTTGGGAATTCAAATTGTATCTTCCAATTTTTTTTATCCCTATCAAAAATTCATTTTGGTGTGCCCACAATTTGGAACACTCATGGAAATCATGTTTTGTGAATCCCATAGCTGAAACGTTTTGATATTCCCAAAAATTGTGCCTTGTTGTGTGTGGGGGATATTTCTATGGTTTGGGTTATGTTGATCCCTTGTTAGGCTTGAACTTGTGTGTAAGCAACTAGGAGTAGAAAAGGATTTGGAATTGACTTGATAAACCTGATGAAGGGTGTAACCTCATTGAAGATGATAGGGCTTTGGTTACTTTTCTATGCACACCTTGAAGAGAACTAGAGGGGAAGGTATGGACCGAGGGAGCGTGGATAAGTGAAGGGGATACCCTCCTTGTGTTTAGTGTGTAGGTATTGTGGGTTCCAAGCTAGTTAATCTTGTAGAGGTTCCAATAGCTCTATGGTTTGAGCTCACTAGATTAGCAATTTCTTTCCCTCTACTACCTTGACATCCTGATCAACCTAGCTGTAAAGTGGCTTGGCTGAGATGTGGTACATACTTGGCTATGTGTGGGTTTGTGGTTCCCTTTTTGAATGTGGAAATCATGCCCGAATCTCGGGTGGCAGTTGTTGATGGGATCCAGAAATTTCTACCTTTTTATAGCTATTCATTCAAGAAGTTCACTTTAAATATCGACCAGGGAACGTACAAACTTCGTAGGTACAAAGCACTATATGTGCACTATATTAAGAGGATATTTTATCGTTGGTTGTTCTCTATGTCCTAAGTAATGGTGAAATGTTACTCTAATGAGAATGAAGCAACTAAAGGTTTATCACAATAAAAAGGAGATAATAACAACATTTCACTTAATATAAGAAAGAATTTCACTTAATCTAAGCAAGAATTTTACTTAATATAAGAAAGAATTCACTTAATCTAAGAAAGCAGGAAACTTAAACTAAGAAATAAGGAAACTTAATCTAAGAAAACAAGAAACTTAATCTAAGAAAGCAGCAAACTTAATCTAAGAAAACATGAAGCTTAATCTAAGAGAGAATTCAAAAGCATTTCATTGAATCTAAGAAACCAAGAAACTTAATCTAAGAAAACAAGAAACTTAATCCAAGAAAGCACTCACCTATTCTAAGAAATCCAAAGTACATATTTTCTAAAGCATATGAATCTTCCCGAATGGAACCAGAGATCTCATTGAGCTGGAACAGGAAATCATCATTCAAGAGTATAGATCTGATCTAGTCTAAGAAAACTGTATAAAACAATGGAAATGCAAATCTGGGAATTGCAACCACAGATGGTAGCTACAAGACTACGAACGCAGTATATCAGAACTACAGATGCAGTGTTATGGAACTATGGAAGGAAGACATTTTATGCACAAAATTGAATATGATATCAAATAAGTATTAAAACTAATCTACACATACATCTATTGAGGATGAAAAACAAAATGCATAAAAATATGGAAAACAAAGTACACAACTCTTGAGCTAGGCACTAAGGGGGCCCTCCCCAATGCACATCAAAATAGAAAAATGAAGCTTATAAACTCACGAGTTGGAAATATCGTTGATCCTTCATTAAGAATTCATAAGATCCATCACAGTTGTAGAAATCGTAAACTGACTATCAGAACTGACAATGCTAAGAATTGTTTTAAAAAAGATATTAGTTGGACCCCCTGCTACTCAGGTGTCTCCTATTTCTTACAAGCTTTTACCCTAGTTTAACATTGAAAATCACGATCCTAAATAAAAGGAACCTTTGCTACAAATTAGGAGAAAACCAGATCATCATGTCTCTTGTGATCTTTTAATCTAGAGCTCAAGTATCGCCACATAGCCTTAATCACATGATTAGTGAATAAAAGATGCTAAAACAAAAAAGAGATAATCACTAAATCACTTTGTTTAAATAACAGTCAAATTGCATTCTTCCCTAGAGAAAAACATGCTTTTATGGACATTTATTTGCTTATGTATAGCGTAATGGGGTATTTGAGATACCTATATCATGGACTTATCAGTTGTGTTGAGAGATTGATGAGCACAGCTGGCCTATGGTTGGGTGGAACGTTTCACTTGCATAGCTATTTGCTTGGAATAACTTCATTTCAAGATAAGTATTCTCTTGTGTTTAATTATGCATTGTGTTTAATTGATGCATGTTATAATTATGCTGGAAATTGCATGCTAGATATGTGTAGTAGAGTTTATTTCCATTTTGTTTATTATTAATTTGCCCACATGTTTCATTTTTTATGATGTCACGTTCTTGGTCAGCTCGGTGCCCTTCAGAGGAAATGGGAGACAACCCTTGGATCCACCTTCTAATTTGTTTCCTTATTTTTCCAAGCAGTCCAAAGGTTCCGCAATCCACAGGAAGCAATCCACAATCGAAAGTCAGATCACCAATTTACATAGTCATAGAAACACCTCTCTGAATTCTACAGTCCGCATCCATGATGCGGGACTCAGAAAGTCAGAGTACCATATACATGGCATCAACAAAACTCCTTTCCAACTTCCACAGTTCCGCAATCCGCAATGCGGAATTCAGAAACTCAGAATGCAACAATACCCAACTCGACGATTTATGCTTCTGACTTCCACACTCTGCATCCTCAATGGAGGAGTTAGAAATTTGGAACGCCAATCCACCATTCCAATGAAAAATGCTCCTTCGAATTCTGCACTCCGCATCCTTGATGCCGGAGTCACAAAGTCAAATCGCCAACATACTATCCCGACGAAAATGCATCTCCAACTTCTGCACTCCGCATCCACGATGACAGAGTCGTAAGTCGGGACGCCAAACATACTACGTTGAACGAACGCACCCCCGAATTCCGCACTCCGCATCTGCAATGCAGAAGTCGGAAGGTCGAGACACAAAAATTCGAGGTGTTGCAGAAATGCTCCCCCATATTTTGCATTCCGTAGTGCGGATTCAGAACATCATGAGCTAACCATACCTCTATTTTGTCAACTTCCTAGCCTTATAACTTCTTCATCCTTTGTCCAAAATGGGAAAATATGGTACCGTTGGAAAGCTCCTAGTGAGAACTATGAAATGGTGTGGACATCTTCCACACATGAGGACTCTAAACTTACCTCATTTCCAATCAAAAATATTCCCTGAAGTCAATAAAAACCTCTTTACCACTCAACCATGTCTCCTTCCATCAATTCAGAACCACAAAAGGGTCATTATCACCCCAGGGGGTGTCTTTTCCTTCCCCAAGGACATGATTGAACCTACATCTTCTTCATGGCCTCAACCAATATTATCCATATTCATCAATAAACATATTTGCATATAAGTAAAGTACATGGAGGCAAAACACAGCTGCATTAACCCATATCAACATACACTTAGATGCATTTACCAGCATTCATCATGGGCATAACAACATTATAAATACAAGTGTTAAGTCCATCAATCAGCTGGATCATTCCATACATTTATTCATAAACAAACAACCAACCATATATATAAATTGGTATAATTCAAAGACAACAGGAAACAGTTAAAGACTTATGATTTCAACTTAAGAAAATACACCCAACTAAATCTTGAATAATCATCTATGAATGTTAAGATGTATCTAGCATTATTCAAAGATATGTTAGGAAGAGGTCGTGATAATTCACTGTGAATCAACTTGACAGGAGATGAGGCTCTCTTTTCCTTTCCCTTTTCAAACTTGTGCTCTAGATGTTTACCAATCAACCAAACTTGACAAGTGCCCTTAGAAAATCTGATGTTTGGGACGCCTTCAAACATTTTCTGATTGTGTATTTCTTGTAAATATTTGTAGTTGAGGCACCCAAACCTCTGATGCCAAAGTCTGCTCACTTCATTTTTATGAGTAAGAAGTGCATGTTGTTTTGAGTAAGTAAAGAAATGAAAGAACTCATAGAGTTTTGAATGGTGATTTGCAATTCCTTGTGCAATTATCTTCCCAGGAGAGATATCTTGAATTTCAACAACAATAGGAATAAAAGTTACTTTCTTTGGAACTCTTGTATGGGGCATTTGATAAACTAAAAGAAGGTTAGCTTCCAAGGTAGGGACATAGAGCACATCATTGAATTATCCATGATCTAGATTGATCATTCCAATCCCTTTTGAAGGAACTTCAAAATCATCTCCCATTAGGATAGAAGGCCCAACAATTGGTTCGAAATCAGAGAATAGATCCTTGGATGCAGGCATCTATATGGAGGCTCCAGAATCTATGATGAAGGAGGATGCATTCAAAGTGCCATCCATGAGTGCATGACAACTCTCTTTATCCTCTTATTTAGGATCATCTTCTTTCCTTCTAGAACCTGTAGGTACTAGAAGGTTGTTTTTCTCTAGAAGTTGCGCCATGAGATCAATGGTCTTCTTCATGCAAGCACTTTCTGGGTGAAAACCTCTATTGCAGTATGGACATTTGGTTTTCTCCTTCTGGTTTTGCTTTCCTCTCTTTGGATTCGAGGTTCCCTCTGACTATTTGGGAGACTCCTTTGAATTCTTCTCATGTCGTTTCTTCTCCTTGCCCTTGTGTTTTCCTTTCCCATTCACATTCTTTCATTCTCCTGCAGCAAGAGCTTGATCCCTTGATGGTTTTATTACTCCCATCTGCACCAATTTCTCTTGCTCCTTCATGAGATACAGGATGAATGCATCTAGAGTGGGAATTTTCCAGTTTGGGATGGATAGGTTTTCTATTTGGGAGGTGGAAACAAACAAATAATACTCTAATCCCAGTTTTGAAAGAATAGAAAGAATAAGCTACTTGTCTTCCTTCTCAATTACACATAGTTTTACCTGCACAACCAAGTTCTTGAATATTGCGAAGAAATTTGTGCTGGATTCGAATTTTCTAGTGCACAGAGAGATCAACTCAATTTCGATGTCACGTCGCCTCCCATGGATCCAACTAAAGGAACGAAACATGAGTAAAATTCTGGGCTTTTACAAAAAACTCAGCCCCATTCATCATGAACAATTCATAGCAAATAAAACACATGTGTGCAAATGTATAATTCATTTGAACACAGTGGAAATAAAATCTATATCCACACGCATTTCACATGCATTCATCAACATAATCAAAATAGTCAATAATTAAAAACATTCCAGAATTTACTACACATAGAGAATACTTATCTTGGTTGTGAAGTTGTCCCAAGCAACTAGCTATACTACTGCAATGTTCCACCCAACCATATGCCAATTGTTCTCATCAAGCTCTCAGCATAGTTGCCACTCCCGAGCTAGGCATGATTTATACAAGGAATGGTAACACTCAAGCTCAATCCCAAACTCAAACCCCAACATTCTCTTCCACACACAACAAGCACATATGTTGGGAATAGCAAAACGTTTTTAGCTATGGGTTTCACAATCAATATGCCCATGGGTTTTCCCCAAATCGCGGCACCACAAAAACGAGTTGTGGGAAAGGAAAATTGACCACAGGGAAGAAAACATTTTCCCCCACATGTATATGAGCATTTCAATGGCCAAAAACGACCTCTATAGACCCCGAAAATGAGCTCCCTTCCTCTGCGTCGCTCTTCAATACCAAAAACGCCCTCTTCAAAGCTATAAATCAAGGAAACACATGAAAAACATGGAGGAAAAATGCCCCACTAGCTAGAACTCGTGAGGGAGCTAAACCCATGCATGAAGAATGGCTTGGGGAGAAAATCTTTGGCTCTTTTCTTTCCAAGGAAGCCAAAACACATTTTTCCAAAATGGTGGCTTTCCCATAAATGAAATTGGACAACCATACCTCTCCATTTGCCAAAATAATAGCTACTTCAACCAACTCTTGGAAAAAATAAATGATTGGGTATAAAATTCAACATGGGTAGTTGATGGTTCATGGGTTCTCTCATTGGCACTTGGATTGAATTTATTGATTGAAGGGTTTGAATATTTCCCTCTCAATTCCTTGTAAAAATCATGCCCCCATACTCTTGTTGCATTGCATAGCTAGTTGTGGGTATTTTTTTATTAAAATGCATATTTACATGATATTTACGATTCCTATTGTGCTTGGATAGCACGCAAACCATATGCATCAATTTTAACACTAAATCAATGGCAGGCTTTGGCCTTGAGCTCCTCACCACGATTTTATAACGATATTACATCATTTATATGTTAAATACTATGGGGTCGAAATCGGGATATTACATTCCAATTGATGTCCTCTCAAATCATCTTGTTTCCCAAATAAGGATTTAAGATTTGTCCAAACCTCCTTGGTAGTTTTCAGACCAGAGAGATGAAATATTAGATCTTTGGAAATGCTGAGGCACATCAATCCATACGCTTCATCAAGCTTGTTTAGATATTTTTCCTTATATGTAGCACCATTTGGTTTGACCTTAATGCCCTTTAGCACCCTAAAGAGACCTCTGCTATGCATGGAGATCTCCATTTATTCCTTCCATTCAAAGAAATTGAAGGGATTAAGATTGGGAATCGAATTTAGATCCATAGTAGATGATTGAATGCATTACTGATGATGGAATAACTTGCAAAGAAAATGGAACTATATCTGGAGGATTTTTACTGAATCTATTGAGAACTGATTTAGGACAATAGGCACTTTTATTCGGATCCCTCACACCTAGCTACACCTCAAAGTATTTTCCAATGAATTTAATGCAATGGCACCAGGATTTGCTGTGGAAATCTAGAGGCTTTTGGTGCACTATTGAAAGCAAGCTGCTCAACCTAAGGGATAGATAACTGAGCTTGAACAAACCTCACAAGCTCTAATACCATGTGAGATTCCATAGGGATAGATCCATGAGCTTGAACAAACCTCACAATTTCACAACGTTATTACTAAGAAGAATTATAAAGAAACATTGATCAATTCACTCATAAAACTAAAACACAGATGAAAAACTGTTGTTGCTACATTAATGAACAATAAGTTGGAAATCAAAAGATGTTACAATAGAATGAATTTGATATCCTCTGATAGGATTCAAATTCACCTCAAGTTAGGCTTAGTTTGCATTGGAACCATCTCCCGATAAGGTATAGTGGGCCACCGATGATGAATGATCAATTAACTGAGGTAGAACTAAGCATGTCTGAGTCATCTGGCACCAAAATAGGGAAGGAGACTCCAAGGGGGTGCATAACTAACTGTTAGTGGTTGAAAAGGGGGCTCCTATACTCAGTAGCAGTCAAACTAGGTGTAGCAGTCAGTTAACTGAGAAATCAAGGGGATAAGGTGTCCAAAATCACGAAATGGTCCAAATTTTATCTCCAACACTTCTGTGAGGATTGACGTATTGCATCAGATATCAACGACTTGTATTTCCTTCTTTGTAAATCAATGTTCATATTCACCACCATGGCTAGGGTTTAAGGAATTTTTCTTTACTCTGTAATCTCTTAGATCCTGCAATTTCCCACAAAATCTAAAATCAATTTTCTCTGATACCAATATGATCCTTAAACTATCATGGATATTCCATCAAAATAGTTTGTCACAATGGATCTTACAACTTAATTCATTTTGTTAGCTTAATTTGACAAAATGATAAATAAACTAGAACTGAAAGGAAAATTTAACTAGGCCAAAACATCACATCCACATGAATATCACAAGATATACCCTAGGGAAAACCACTATGGGGAAAACCCATCCAAAAGTGAGTTCTACGCCTTGATCTTTTCATCTCCAAAAAACAATGCAAATGCAAAGAAAGTGGTACTTAATCTAGAGTTACCTCTTACATTATGGCATGCAAAGCTACTACATGGTCTCCTACTTCCTCTATTATGCTCTAATATCCACTCCCTTACTATTGCTCAACTATGGAACAACATAATAAAATGGAATCCATTTTTGTCCTAAATGCATGGTATTTAACATGGCTCAATAGTTGTCTAGGGTTAGTTTTAGGGTTTGTACATGCTTTAACACTCTATTAGGGTTAGGGTTTTGGACCCTATAGAATGTTGTTGAAATTAAATAAGTGACTAGCTCTACATGTGTGGATAATCAGAGCTAATGTGCAATCCGCTTAGTACCATGGTAATCATTTGGATAGGTCAACTTGTAGGTGGCATGACTTCCTCACACAAACTCATATTGAGGTGATTCTTGCACTGTTGGAAAGGTCTTGATGTGTAGAATATGAATTTTATTCTTATGTATGATTTGGACAATAGAAGATGTCATTTAATCCCTCAAAATAGATCTGGAAGGTTTCATATGGTTTTTTACCCCAAACCTAAAAAGTAAAATCCTATCCATAACCACAAAGTATCATCCTGATACTCATGATCCCACTGATCATCTTCTTCACATGGAAAATCATCCCGATTCTCATGATCATACTAATCATCATCATATAGTATATCCTCCTGATGCACAACTTCTGGAGCATCGACCTGATTCTCATAACATATGATCATCCTGATCATCATCATACAATACATCACCCTGATGTACAAAATCTGGAGCATCAACCTGTTTTTCATCACATATGATCGTCCTGATCATCATCATAGCATCATCCTGATACATATCATCACATGATCATCTTGATCATCATCACAACATCGTCCTGATGCATATCATCTGAAGCATCGTCCCGATGCTCATCACACAACACTTACATCCATAGCCATGGGAAGGATCCTCCTACCACCATGCTTGGAATGGCTCCTACAAATATGTCCCATCACTTCCTCCTCGAAGTATCTTCTATCTTAAGAAAACCAAGCCTCTCTCTGAAGTACTCGAACTTCACTCTGGCTAGTGGTTTGGTCAACACATCTGCAATCTTCTCATCTGTCACAACATACTGGAGCTTCACTGCCCATCTCTGCACAATATCCATGATATAATGATATTTGTTCTTGGTATGCTTCGACTTTTCATGGAACATCGGGTTCTCTGACAGCTTCACACAACTCTAGTTGTCACAATAGATACAAGTATCATCCATCTAAAGATCAAATAAATTAGACAGTAGCTTCCTTAGCCATACTGCCTCACAACTAGCCGAACAAGTTGCAACATACTTTGCTTCAGCTGTACTTAATGCTATACAGGATTGCTTCCTGCTAAACCAAGAGATCACACCTGATCCCATACTGAAGCAGCACCCCGAAGTGCTCTTCCTATCTGCAGCACTGCCTGCCCAATCTGACTCAACATAACCATCCAAGTTAAACTTTTGATTCGCATCATACTTGAGCCCATAATCAATCGTACCCTTCAGGTACCTCAGAATATTCTTTACAACAATCAAGTGAACATGTATAGGATCCGTCAGGAACTGGCTCAAGGTGTTCATAACAAAGCAAATATCTGGTCTCATGTTCATCAGGTACATCAAGGACCCAATCATCTGATGATACATCATGGCATCAACCGACTTTGATGAAGCATCACTCAATAGCTTCAGGTTTGATGCCATGGGTGTGGCCATGGCCTTGCAGTCCATCATATCAAACCGCTTCAGGATCTCTACTGCATACTTCCCTTGTCCAAGGAAGATTCCATCTGCACTCTCCCACACCTCCATACCTAGAAAGTAATGCATCATACCCAAGTCCTTCATCTCGAACTCGGCAACAAGCTTCCTCTTCGTATCGACAATCAACCTATCCTCACCTGTCACAAACAGGTCATCCATATACAGTAGGATTATTAGTGGATTTCCTTACTCAACCTTGTAGTAAAGGTTGGAATCCGCTTTACTCTTGGTAGCCCAAACTGGACAGGAAGCTGTCTATCCTACCATACCATGTCCTGGGTGCTTGCTTCAAGCCATACAAGGATTTCTTCAATTTGCAAAAATGTGACTCCCTGTCATGTGTCTCAAATCTAAGTGGCTGCTCCACTTCCTCTTCAACTACACCATTCAAGAAAGCTGTCTTGACATCCATTTGGTGTATCTTCTACTTCATTACTTGCCTTGTATTTCTCTATGCTACTATCTGCAGCATGCTTGATCTTGTAGATCTACTTGGAAGTCACAAAAGACTTCCCTTCTAATGTTGGGACCACATCCCAAACATCATTCTTAATGATCAATTGGTATTCCTCCATCATGGCATCCTTCCATTACTGCATCCCTGGTCCTGGGAACTTCAAATTCTTCAATAGGTTGTTTTCTTGAACTTCGTCACTGGAACAAATGTCGTTGTCCTTCTTTTGTAGTTGATTGTACACGATCTTTCCTACAAGTCAAATTCAATTGCATGATTAGAAACTTCTCATAGTTTTTCAAAAACAAATTCTTAAACATAAGAATGTATGTCATACAGTCATGCAATTATCTTAGACAATGCTTCAATACAACATTTATCCATATCACGTAACTTTCTAGATGCCTTCCATCTCTACCAGAACATTGTTAAGAGTGTGCACAAATCCCAACATGTTAGCGAAGGGGTTTCATTCTAGATAAGTAGCAATGGAACATTGTATAGTACCATAGGCCACTTACCCATTACTTGCATATTAGTAGTATCTTGTTCATTGATGCAACTTTTCTATTATGCATAATATACATCCTAAATCTAGGAACATAAGCATGTACATGACTAGACAACATCATTTAAGTAATCAAATATATAATAAATGACAATTCAAATACTTATCTTTGTTTGGTTGTTGGGTGGACTCCCTCTCAATCTTTGCTTCCTTGCAGGAACTACTAGAGTGTGATCCCTCTTGATCTTTGCTTCCTTTATGGTATCATCATGATTATATGTCTTTGAACTTCTATCCATCCTAGACCACTATGCATGCTTAAGTGTGCACTAGTGTCATCATTGCGTCATCCTCAATATCTCATACGTAATCATACATGCATTAGTATAATCTCAATACTATCAAAACATTATGATTCTAAATAATCGTAATCATGTATGGTCATTATCATTTCATACACAAGCGTTAGTATTCAAGGTTTTAGGGAGGACTTCTTATGCATATTTTTATTTGACCATAGGAATCTTCTAGTTTGTCATATCATTAATCAAACTAAGAAGCATAATATGCGTAAACCCATGATTGCTCAAACTTATAACTTCATGAATTATCAATCATACCAAGTATACTTATATAAGACCCTAACACAAGGTAGGATTCTAACTTGATATAGGAAAAACATACATGGATTATCATGCTTGCTAGTTATACCCACATAATGTCTTCTTGTTCTCTTCAATGACTTGTGCTAGTAACCTGCAAATCTCATAAGTTAACCATTGTAGAACCAAATTATACATACCTCGTAAGTAGAGCTTTTATGTGATCCATGACTATGGATGAGTCTTTGTCTTCATGTCACCATGGTCATACATTCTTGATCTAGTACTTGATTTGTCTTTGTTGATGTTAGCGGACAACATCATCCTCATACAACACCACAAGGCATTAGTACAATCATGAAGTGTCATAACCCTAATCAATAAATGTTTTCTATCATTCACATGCATTCATACTTTTACTAGGGTGATAAGACAATCCTAGAATTAATCAAGATTGTTACTAATCTCAATAATATGAAGACAAACATATTATAAACTTAATCATGAACAGATTTCAAAACATACCTGTATCTCCTCAAGTCATACCTGTTGGGATTGCTTTTAGTCTTCTTCTGTAAGGCCTTAGCCTCATCTCCCTATGGGACTAGAACTTCTTCACTTATGTAGGTGTCAATTCATTCTCTTCTAGGATTAACCCAATCCACTTTGATTTGTTGAAGCTAGATCTGGAGCTGGATTAGGGTTTGTCAGAGAAACCTAAAAATTCAAACTTATGATTGGATGAAAAAATGTGCCTTACTGAGATGATCAAGCTGGTATACTTCAATTTTGAAATCTCCAAAATTTGACCCCTCAAAATTGACTTTGAAAGTTTCGGATTTGTAGCTTCTGTCAAATTCTGGTTTTCTAGTAAAAATCCCGAACTAGGGTTTGATAGAGCCCGGGGTTCTACCCAACCAAAAAATTCGATCTTGGTCTCTAAATTTTGATTTTGATGAGGAGCATCCAGCTGTGGTCTCAGATTTCAAAAATTCCAACCTTTTCAGAAACCCTAATTTCCCGCAGCAGTGACGAGCCAAAAATGAAAGTGCTCAGAATCCAATTCTGTTTGGACAAAAATATATGCCATATTGTTTCTGTTGTATCTCTGAAATTTTGAATCCTCAGGGTCTGAAACGTTCACCTATGGTAGACTGACTTGTCTTCTTTCCAAACCCATAGATCTGAGCCTTAATTGATTCTCAGAGAGAGAGATATGCCAAGTGTCGCAACGTGACCTATTTATGGGATGAAACGGTATAGAAAACTTGTACGGAGTGCCATTTGTCACTGTTTCAATTTCGGCCTCTGAAACCCAGACCTGTGAAACTACAGTCCGTGCCCTAACTGCCAATTTTTACGGAATTCCATTTGGAGATTCCTAGCCCAATATATGACCTTTGTTCCTAGGTCACCTGTTTAGGACTGCATTTTGGAAGAGGCAGAAACCCTAACTTGTACGGATCATATCTCACAAAGTACAACGAATCTGAGGCTGAGATTTGGATACAAGGTACATGAAAATTTCATCTTCGTCCTGTAAAAGTTTCAGATCCTGAACCTTCGCCAAAACTAATTTATAGCGAAAGTGCCATGATGTGTAGTTTTTACTATACCAAGCCCTAGCTTCCAATTTGTCGCAAGTGCAACAAGTGTCATAAATGCCATACCATGCCTTCCTTCAGGTTAGCTATGATACCATGTTATTTTTTCATCATTTAATTCAATATGATCTAGGATCTTAGCTGAAAGAACAACATGTACAACATATCAAGCATAAGAGAAAAGAGACAAGAGACACAAAGCATTTCACCGAGAAAAACCAAGAAGGTGAAAAACCCCGCAACTTCCTCAGAGATAGAATAAGCACCAATAAAAAGATCACCAAGATGAATCCCCAAAAGATAAATGTCTGCAGCAGCTACTCCTCCTCCACTTGTGTGCACTCCTCCTCTCTCTCACTAATGCGAAGTGAGTGAGTGAGTGAATGAATAGAATAAGAGAGACACACTCTCTATTTATACAGTGACTTGACTTGCCTTTTACTCTAACTGGGCCGACCTCCCTTAGGAGAGTCTAATAACCCATTACCACTTGTCACTGGGCCAACCCCACTAGGGTGGTCTAATAACTCTTTAACCCACATGACTCATACAAGGTCGACCCCACCAAGGTGGTCTAATAACCCATCAAATATAAGTTACGTCACTTACAATATAAATGGCAACACTACTCCGGGGTCTAATGCCCTATCATACATCGGAGGATGGACCTCAATGACTTTACATGACTCAAGTACAATAATCACTTCTCCGACCTGGAGGAACAAACATCTCCGGCGGAGGTACAACAATAGAATACAAATGACGACACTTCTGATCGGAGGAATAAGACATCTTCGTCGGGGATACAATAAAGTACAAATTATAACATATCATAATATTATTGGATACTTATATACACTATTATTTACTTTAGTAATTGATAAAGGACATACAATGTTACCACAACAATTAAAGGATGAACATTAATCTTTTAGAACCATATTACGCCCTTCTTTTATAACCATTTTGACATGTTAGATAAATAATATACATTTTATCTAATTGTTTATGTGATCTTATTTATTTATTTTTTCTTTTTAAAATTAAGAAACATGTTATAACAACCTTTAATATTGATATAGATTTGCAAAATACTAAAAAAACAACTTTTAATATTAATACATAGTTGAACGTTTCATTCTTCTTGATACACAATTGAACGCATCACTCTTCTTTAAAATAATTTAAATATTAAAATATCATATTTTGATATTATTTTTATTCGAATAAAATATGGATCACGTCACCAAATAATCCTCAAACACACAACACCAAGGGTGGACGTGATAGGTACCTACTATGAAAAGGTCACGATGGTTGATCAAGTTGTGGGGGAACAATGCCACAAGGCCCCACAACACCTTGGATCATGCAAACAAAATAATACCTTGGGTCAATTTTGACTCAATTATCTCATAATTATTTTTGGCCGGGCTTCGAGTCGCTTATATATACACTGCCCAATTACGATTTAAAAGTGGCTTCCTCACTTGTGTTATTCCAATTACGATTAGAGACAGCTGCTAGCGGAGTCGAGCTTTCACGATAGAAACTCTGTGGAATTAACGGAAATTGCGCTTTTTGAAGACTCTTTGGTGGAGGGATCGCATATTCGCAAGTGAAAAAGGGTCTGAGTAGAAAAGCCCTTCAGTTCTTCAATTTCACGCTGAAGGTATCTATCTCAAACTTTATTTTCTGCCGTTTTGTTAGTTGTTTTCGCTATTGTGACGGTTATTAATGTTAAATTTAATGTTTCCTAATTTCTAAAGTATTGTTTTGCAATCGTGACCGTTATTACTGGCAAATTTAAAATTTCCCAATTTGTCAAATTGGCGTTGTTCGATTCTTCGTCGAAGCCATTTTCAAAAAATATAGAAACCATTGTTCTTGTTTTGAAAAAATATGGATTCTGGTTTTTTGGTTGAAGATTTATGATCAATTAGGAAATCAGAACATTTTTTGGGTCTGTCTTTGGCAGCCGGTTGTAGCTGTTCAGCAAGATGGGCAAAGCTGGCAGGCTGAGAAAGGAGAGACAAAATTTAGAGTTAGCAAAGCGTGAAGCTGCAAAGGGTTATTCCTCCCAGGGGAAAGATAAAGATAATAAAATATCCATGTCCAAAAATGATGGTAGGGAACTAAATCAAGTCCTTGTCACAAAAACAGAGAGCTTAAAGGAAGAAAGGGAATCTGGAAAGAAAATGAAAGACAACTCGAAGGAAGCTGAGAAAGACTTAAGAAAGGATATCGATGGCCTTCAACAACAGCTGAATAATAAAGAAGATTCAAATTCAGCTTGGCAGTACAAGGTAACAGAAAATTATTTTCATCAACAGAATGAAATGCTACATAAGGAGGTAGACAATGCCAGGTGTTTGTTTGAAATGCAGAATCAGAGGGTGGAAGATTTTCTTGTAGAGAATGCTAGACTTGTGAAGCAGCTAGAGGAAAAGGAAGAACGGAGGACTAAATCTGAATCACTCCATGCAGAGTTTGCCAAGAAATATAAAGAGTTGGAGGAGAAGCACTTGGACTTGCTGAAAGAGAATGGAGAACATAAAAAAATGATTTTAGCATTGCAAAAAGAGAATGCTTCTCTTGGGAATGAGACAAGTTCCATTCTCTATACTCTCAATGAGGAAACAAAGAGATGTAGAGAAATTTCAGCAAAATGTTTAGAGAGTGATGAAAGAGTTTTGTACCTAGAAAGTCGGTCACTGGAATTGGGGACAGAGTTGGCATCAGCAAAATCAGCTTATAATGAAGTGGTTGTTCAACTAAATAACATCAAAGAGGACATGAATAAATTATCAAATGATTCCCGCCGCATCGAAGAAGAAAAAGAGACTTTACATCAGAACTTGATGTTACAGGTCTCCATAAATAAAGAACTTGAAGACAATTTACTGTCAGTGAAGTCTTCTTTTGAGGAACTGAAGGATTCTACTTCCAAGGGTAAACAACAAATAGCTATGTTACAAAGACAACTTTTAAATGCTGCTATGGAAAAAGACGGCCGAATCTTTGATTTACAATGTGAGTTTTCTGCCATGGTCATCCAGTTAGCTGATTTACAAGATCAACTTTCGTCCACTGCAGAGGATAAACTGTTACTTGAAGAGCAAAACACTGAACTAGAGAGAAGAAAATTGGCTTCACAAGAAGAGCAGGTACATCTTCAGGGAAAAATAGGGGAGTTGGAAACTGCTTTGGATTTCGTCACGAAAGATCTTGAATCGTGCAGGGCCATGTCAGTGGAAAAAGAATGTAAGTTAGCTGATTCAGAATACCAACTTTCAGACCTTGCCCAGGTTAAAAAGTGCCTGCAGGAGGAAAACGACTCTCTAAAGACTGAGCTGAACAAATACAAATCTACAATGGTTTCAGAACAAATTGACCATATTTCATACGGGATAAGGGAATTGGACATTCCTTTGGAATCTGTCAAGGATGTTGAATCCAATGATATTCAGCTCCAGCAGTTGACGGCTGAACGTCAGCATTTGCAGGCACATGTGCATGGAAATGAAAACTCGACCAGTGTGCAAGTAGATAAAATTACAGAGAATATGCCAGTAAATCCAAAACCAAATATCGCGCATGAAATTGGAAAACCAAAAGAAGTTCAGAGCAATGGAAAGGCAAACAATGTGCATGAACATCAACCACCAAAGCGGGGGCGAGGAAAGCAAAAATCCAGAAAGTGAAACATAAGTTCTCAAAGTAAGATCTCAAAGCGTTCTTCCATCTTCTGTATACTTCTATGGTAAGATCTGAAAGCATTTTTCCATCTTCTGTATATTTCCATGCAACCATTCTTATTTTTCCATGTAATAGTTATGATATGTTATAATAGGATCTTCTGTATTTTGTCAAACAAATACAAATAACTGTACAGAACTTCTTGCTTTGAAAGATTCTCTTAAAATTTGGCTGTATTTTTAAGTGTTTGGGATTTTGGGCAGTAAGTAATTAATTGTTTAAAGTAGAAAATTGGAAGGAGAAGCTTTGGTTCTGAGTATTATATTTGAGGAATTGAAATTTTCTTTTATCTCTTTTTAACTCGGCTTCCTTTGCCATGTCTACAGAGAATTGAGGTCGACTCTATTTTAAAAAGAAGAACTAAGAGATCCAGTTTGCAATTGGTTCTTGTTTTTAAAAGGAAACAAAGGATGACATTGATGCAGGAAAGCATTCTTTTCAGCTAGGTCAGGGCAGTTCCGTTAACATTCCTTTTGGATTTGATCGAGCGGCAGTTTCCTTATACAGTTCTACTTATTGTTTTCTGAACTGATATTTTATGTTGCTACTGGGTTAAGGTGATCTATTACTTTAGAGTCTTTCGACTTATAAAGTTTGGATTGTTTATGCTTTACTCTCTTTGTCTCGTTTGAATACTTTATAATTTTGAAAGAATTTGGGAGGCCAAATCTCTTTGGCATTATTATTAATGGTTTCATTTGTTTTTTAACGAAATCTGATTTGTTTTGGGAGAGAAATCTGGTTTCTATATATTGAAATGTTTACAAGAGTGAATTTATTGGATTATTTTCATGTTGTATTTATAAGGAAATTTAATTTTTTTGAGGAGACAAATTTGGTTTGTATATATGTTTATAAGAGAATGAATTCATTGGATTTTTTTTCATGTTGTATTTATAAGAAAATTTGATTTGTTTTGGGAGAGAAGTCTGGTTTGTATATATTGAAATGTTTATAAGAGAATGAATTCATTGAATTATTTTCATCTTGTATTTATAAGGAAATTTGATTTCTTTTGGGAGAGAAATCTGGTTTGTATATATTGAAATGTTTATAAGAGAATGAATTTATTGGATTTTTTTCATGTTGTATTTACAACGAAATTTGATTTGTTTTGGGAGAGAAATTTGGTTTGTATATATTGAAATGTTTAGAACAGATTGAATTCATTGGATTATTTTCATGTTGTGTTTATAAGGAAATCTGATTTGTTTTGGGAGAGAAATCTTGTTCTTATATATGAAATGCTTATAAGAGAATGAATTCATTGGATTTTTTTCATGTTGTATTTATAAGGAAATCTGATTTGTTTGGGGAGAGAAATCTGGTTTGTATATATTGTAATGTTTATAAGATAATGAATTCATTGGATTTTTTTCATGTTGTATTTAGAAGGAAATTTGATTTGTTTTGGGAGAGAAATTTGGTTTGTATATATTGAAATGTTTATAAGAGAATGAATTCATTGGATTTTTTTCATGTTGTATTTATAAGGAAATAGGATTTGTTTTGGGAGAGAAATTTGGTTCGTATATATTGTAATGTTTATAAAAGAATGAATTTATTGGATTATTTTCATGTTGTATTTATAAGAAAATCTGATTTGTTTTGGGAGAGAAATCTGGTTCTTATATATGAAATGCTTATAAGAGAATGAATTCATTGGATTTTTTTCATGTTGTATTTATAAGGAAATCTGATTTTGATTTGTTTTGGAAGAGAAATCTGGTTCATATACTGAACAAAAAAATAACAAACTTTATAGAAATAAAAAATTGATCTTGGTTGTCCCACCTAAAATACATTCAAAAATGTTATCTTCTGTCATTTTTGTTGAGTTCGTATACTAAACAAAAATATAACAAACTTTATAGAAATAAAAAAATGATCTTCGTTGGCCTACCTAAAAATACATTCGAAAGTCTTCAAGGATAATTAGATAGCCTTTGTTTGTAATCATACTTCATTGAAATTGGACATCAATTATAACATCGTGCATGAGACTAATTTTTATCAACAAAGGTTGTCTTTGGATGCCAAATGCTCTTATGACTAAGATATGGCTAAAATCACCACTCATCCTTAACTCAATTATTCCTTTTAATGGTAAAGAATAAGACCAAATGCTTTTGTGACAAAGACATGGATAAAATCACCACTTCTCCCTAAAACTCAATTAAGTTCTTTTGAACGATCAAGAATAAGACCTTGTTTGAAAACTACAAGTATTATTTTTCATTATGCATGTTCATATCATTCAATTTTCCATTGGGTTCCAAGCATTCAATCACATATTTATCTAACATAATCGTGCGTGTTACCATCGTATGATGACTTGTTATACATGGAAAGATGTGAACAAGGAAGGATCTAAAAATCGACTTGTATCACCCTTTTCTTCTCATAATGTCACCTTGAAATATTTATAAATGAGGGACTTATAGCCCACACTATTCACCAAAACAGATCCTCTACAAATTAGTCTACATTTCATTATCTTTTACAAAGATATCTATCTTTTAAATAGCTCCATGGCCTCTATTATTGGTGTAGTTTTGAGTGGAAACTACTATTATTGGTGTACATTGGGACCAACCAGGAGGCCGGTTGGGTGTCATTTTGAAAAAAATTGCAGAGTTGTAGTTGCAAAGTCACCAAGTCATTTGTTGAAACTTTTAATGGGTAAGTCGATCAAGTAGAAAAATTGGTATTGAGCGTTTCTAAGGAGTCTATCGCCAACATCATGAGGCTTACACAAGAGGGCGAGTGTTGTTTCAAGAGTAGAAAAAGCAAAGAATTAGACTCCAATAAATTTTTGGTACCAAAATACCAAGACCCAAATTGGAGTAAGGGAATCCTTCAAGTGTGGGTCAAGGAAGAATCGCAGTATGTTCTTTATCATTCAGAAGTACATTACATGTGAAGGGAGCATTGCTGTCATATTTTTGTGCCATTTAAGATTCCTTATGCATTGTCAAGGAACATGAAAGATGAACCTCATGTTTTTCTTTTGGATAAGTTTAACCAATATGGCTATGCATGTACAAGCTCACCTAAAAAATGTTGAGACCATTCTTTTCCACCATGGATTAATTAGGTTACTTGTGGAAGAAGAATTGAAAAAAAGGAAGCAAAACTGGAATCATTTCGTCTTTTGGGGAGGGTTTGAAGAAAACCCCTAGGATAACATGTATCTCAGTAGAAGAAGGAATCCTCTAAGAAGGGAAGAATCTCCCCTCTTAAGAGAAAGGAAAAGGAATTAAAGGAATAATATTTTAAGAAGAGCAGAACTACCAAGGACGAAAATAAATATTTTAAGATATTTATTTTTCATGCTTTCAACATTTTTCTTCTTAAGTTGAGCAATTTGGATTGATTATTGGGGCCTCAAGAGTGTATGTGTTTTGGTATTTTTGCTAAAACTAATCATGTATTTCCATTATGAGAAATCCAGTAAGGTTTGGGTTACTAGACCTTAAATGATAGTCTGAGTGTCGAGGGTTTGGTTTACTTGCAAATAATCTTGGTTTGAGTAATTAAGTTTAATCAAAGTCGTAAGAATCTAAATAGTACATTGATCAAATCCAATTATAAGAGAATTATAGGAATTTCCTATAACTCGTTATGTGAATAGAGATTTCCAATAGCTAGTAATGTGAATAGAGTGAGACTCTTATACCTATCTATTTGATCTTGGTATCAATTGATTTAGAAAACTGAGTGTGTCTATGTTGAGGATCTATTTAATTTATGAATTTATACTTTGAGAACCTATAGAATTTTTATTGAAATTAAATAAGGAACAAATCATAGTATTACATGAATATTCTTTATAAGAGTAAAAGATTGTAATCTAAATAAATTATATGACCTTGTTTGTTTTAATATAAACTTCGAAAAATTGGTTCAGTGAGAAATCTATCTTCTATATTAGGTTTTATTCTTTAATTTTGCATATATTTTGTTGACACTTCATAAGCCTATGTGTCCTGGATTGATAATTAATGCTTGGAATTTAAGCAATTAAATTCACCAACAATAACCCTACAATGTAGGAAAATCTAAGTTATGGGTTGGGAATTGTGGCATTTATGGAATTTCCACATATTAATAATTTCCTTTTGGGTTTTATTCTATGGACCCAAATGATTAAAATATTAACTAAAGTATTGCTCGAGTTGTTGGTTGTATCAATGCTCTTTCCTATTTTTGATCTCTTTATTACTTGTAGTCACATGAATTCTATGAACTCATGTGTATAGTGATTTTCTTATTAGAGCCAATCCCATTGTTTCCTTATGAAATCATGTCACCATACACAATCATAAGTAAAAATGAAATGAAAAATTGAACTTTTGAAAATGATAATTGAACTTACATATTTGACAAGAAATCCTTCCATGTTGAAGTCCACTATGGGGTTAAATGCCTCTAATTTTCCCTTGAATTATTTCTGCCTCCAACAAATATCTGAGAGAATTGGTTGTAATAACTTAGAGGTTGGTGCCAATGAGCAACAATATCATAGTTTTCAATTCTATAATACAATTTACAATTTATGAAAAAAATTACAATTTGCACATTGTATAATATGAAACAAGTTGATGGTGGGTTTCACTAAGTTTTCCTTAAAAGGATGATGAGTTTGACATAGTTTTGATAGACAAATGTTCATTGACTCAAAAACCAATTTTTTATTTAACAATTTTTAACATTATATCAATAATATTAAAAGTAGAAGATCCCAAAATACATACTCAATTGAGCTTCTCTTGGTTTCCTAAATAAATTATTCTATACAAAACAAGGGCAACCACATGAAAGTGGAATCCCATGTGGATCCTTCCCCATCGTATCACTTTGAACTACCCACACTCAATATATCTACTAGAAAATAATTTAAATTAACATAAAATAATAAAACATGGACATTCAATAAGATGTATCAAAACAAATATCATACTACAAAATATTTCATATTAATAAAGCTGAACATTACAATATCACATGTCTCAACAAAAATATTTTTTTTTCATATACTATCTACTACAATCATATCAAATCACTTCCTATGGTCTTTCTTATCTATTTCAAAAACCCATGAGTGCATGTTCATGGTTGCATCCTCATTTCATTTATAATTAGTGTTTTCTACTAAATATAACTTGGTAATTCCTTTTTGTAGAAATGTTTTCAAGTTTTTGTATGCGGGCCCACATTGATTTGAAATAATTTATATTCCTCAAATTTATTCCCTCTTAAATACCTCTCATCACAATATAGCATTTTTTAAGTTAATGGCATTTTGTAGCTTCTTCCTAAGTCCATGACAACTTCATTTTGCAACCTTTTTTCAGTTATTGGGATTTTGGACTCTCAAGTGCTAGGACAAGTAGGATGTTGTTATAGGTGCCAAAGGGAGGTGTGGGAGGGTAATACATGGGTTTATTTGATTTGTGCATTTTCCGACACTTCTTCTTATCAATATCATTGAGAAGCATCCAACTAAGTAGCTAGGTGAGCCAACAAAACATGTGCTTCAATTTTCTCTTTTTGGCCAATGATAAAACATTATTTGAAAAAATAATTGGTCATGCCCTCTATGGAGATTGCCAATTTCTCAAAGGAAGATATAAAATCATTCATTGCACATATTTGGCATAACTTCATCAACCAACCTAAATTATGATTGTATATTTCAAAATGAGCATAGATGGTTTTAACAAATTTGATATGGCGAACGTACTACCATGGGATTTCTTATACTATTGCCAACATTTCATATCCAAGTATAAAACATAAACTCAAAATTCCATCATGTCATCAATGTTACCTAAAAGAGAAAATAATATTCCATCTAAGTAACCCAACCTATGGGATCAAAAAATTTGTTCAGATATACTTTGGGATATTGTGCCACATATGGTTATAATGAAGATGTGATCTATAACATCCATGTGATTATCTTGCCAATTTCTCTCATTCGGTAGGAGGTGTTGAATGTAGACTACTTTTATTTTTCATTCTTGCAATCACAACAACCTTACTTTCCATGGATTTGATCTTGGAAATCTATATGTTAATAAATAGGTTGACTTTAAAAATCCTAAAGTCTAGATTATTGTGCGGGATTCTAAGTTGGGTGATTTTGTTATACATGGTCATGTTTCAAGTTGCCATCATGGATCCCTTAGGTACACCAAAATTTTTACTATGGAATTATACTAGTACATTCAACATCATACCAAGATTCTTTTGAGATAGATCACCTACAATAGAATTAGTGGATCTACAAAAAAATGTGTTACCTGAGAGTTGTACCAATGGGATTAGCATTTCTTGGCAAGTGTTTTGAGATAGGTCTCCGATGATGGAATAGGTTTGTCACGAACCATTTTTTTACTATGGTAGGAGTATTAATTCTCTAAAATACTTCACGCATTTTTTATATTTTATCAAATTTGTTTCTTTAGATTCCCATTCTAGAAAGGATAGGGATTGTAGGGCCCTGAGGACAAAGTAGTGGCATGTGTTATATCTCTCTTGTATACCAAATGGTTTCCAAAAATAGCACTCATACACATATTTCATGACATGAACTAAGGATAAATGTACTATTGGTCATACTACTTAAGTCCCTAGTATGCGAGAGTGATCTCTGCAAGTATTTTTCTTAATATATTATACAAACAAGATGGTTGAGAGGATTACGTAAATCTAGTTTCAAGTGCACTTAAGGGGTTTTTAATATACTTGAAGGTATGTGGAATATTAAATCCATAGGAATATTATGCTTGATGTGGTGCTACTAAAAGGGATACTAATAGAGGTGTGCAGTAGTGTCAAACTAGGTGACTCCACTTCTATTTCCCACATGCATGCTTCCTAAAAAATAGGTTTACTTATTGAATGAAAAAACTTTTTTTTTAATACATTGAAACGTATCTCTAGCATCATTTTTTTTTAATATTTCATTCATGTGTTGGCACAATAAATATATTTAATAACACTTTGTACTACATCTAACTCTGCTTCATCAAGAAAATCTACACAAACGAAATTTTTATCTTACACTATTTTTTTACCTTCATATTTGTATCCTTGTCTACCCATCCAATGAATAGGGTTTAGGATGATCATTAGCCTCCAAATGAAGCTTGCTGACCAGATCAACTGTTATGAGGTTGGCATGTGAACCATAATTTAATAGAGCATCTACCTTGATATTCTTGATCAAGATCTTGATATGGAATATTTTTGTCATCACCTTCTATTCCACGTGATGAACGCTACTCATATTCACTTCCTTATGCACTGAATTGTAGGAAATATTATCATCCACATATGAGCTTCTCTTTACCTATTGGCTTGAATCTTTGGCTAGAAGGTTCATCTTCATGGCATCTTTCTTGCAGTTCATAGGGTTCAATTCTAAATGTAGCTTCCAACACTTTTCTTCAATGTAACTATCAATGCTACAATTATTAATGTGGTTATTTGGATACTTACATTGATGTGCTATGGTTTTAGTCTTAATATACTTTCCTTTCCACTTCTTCTTCTACTCCTTGGAAGCATCTTGGTTCCCTTTCTATTGGAACCACTTGGTTTTCCTATCTTGTTCCCTATATTCTCCATTTATTGTACTTGCAAACATGAATCATCGATTATCTTGGCCTTCAAGAGCATCACTTGCTTTTTTAAATGATTGTGAAGACCCCCCAGATACTTAAGGAGTACATCTGGATTCCTTGGTGAGATACCTAACATAATAGCCATCTTTCTGAATTCGATGGTTTACTCTTACAGACTCTTCCCTTGCATTTGTTTGATGTAATACCAATGGATCCATTCATCCCCTACATACCCAATAGGGTAGAATTGGAACTTTATGAGGGTTTTGAAATCCTCCCACTTACTTATTGGAAGATCACCCTATAACACCCTGATTTTGTCCCTGTTGTATTAAACATGTAAATGATGTAATATCATTATAAAATCATGGTGAGGAGCTCAAGGCCGAGGCCATGCCATCGATTTATCGTTCTTTTATCGGTAATAAAAAAATCAATGCATGTGGATCACGTGCTAGCCTGGCATGATAGAAATCGTAAATATGATGTAAATGTATTTTAATAAAAATACCCACGACTAGCTATGCAAGGAAACAAGAGTATGGGGGCATGATTTTTACAAGGAATAGGGAGGTAAATATTCAAACCCTTGAATACAATAACTTTAAGCCAAGTGTTAATGAGAGAACCATTGACCCATTAACTACCCATGTTGAATTTTGCACCCAATCATTTAATTATTCCAAGAGGTGGTTGAAGTAGTTATTATTTTGGGAAATGGAGACTATGGATGTCCATTTTTCATGTATGGGAAAGCCACCATTTTGGAAAATTGTTTATCTTCCTGGGCAAGAAAACACCCATGAAATTGCTTCCATTCCATTCATTCATACATGATTTTTTCTCTCTCACACAGTGCTTGATTGGCGGGTGTTTTCCTCCATGAATTTACTGAGTTTCCCTCCATTTTCTAGCTAGGAAAGTAGTTTTTGGTGTTGCAGAATGGTGGGGAAGAAGGAAAATTGAGTTGGGGTTCTATGAGATCCATTTTTTATATTCAATTGCTTATGTACCTGTTGGGAATTCAAATTGTAGCTTCCATCTGTTGTTTCCCCTGTCAAAAATTCATTTTGATGTGCCCAGAATTTGGAACACTCATGGAAATCATGTTTTGTGAATCCCATAGCTGAAATGTTTTTATATTCCCAACAATTGTGCCTTGCTATGTGTGTGGGAGATTTCTATGGTTTGGTTCATGTTCATCCCTTGTTAGGCTTGAACTTGTGTGTAAGAAACCAGGATTAGAAAAGGATTTGGAATTGGCTTCATAAACCTGTTGAAGGGTGTAACCTCACTCAAGATGATAGGGATTTGGATACTTTTCTATGCACACCTTGAAGAGCACTAGAGGGGAAGGTATGGCCTGAGGGACCGTGGAGCAGTGAAGGGGATACCATCCTTGTGTTGAGTGTGTAGGTATTGTGGGTTCCAAGCTAGCTAATTTGTAGAGGTTTCAGTAGCTCTATGGTTTGAACTCATTAGAATAGCAATTTATTTCCCTCTACTACCTTGACAGCCTGATAAACCTAGTTGCAGATCGGCTTGGATGAGATGTGGTATATACTTGGCTATGTGTGAGTTTGTTGTTCCCTTTTTCCTTGTGGAAATCATGCCCGGCTCGGGGGTGGCAGTTGTGTTGAGAGATTGATGAGCACATATGGCCTAGGGTTGGGTGGAACGTTGCACTTGCATAGCCAGTTCCCTGGGATAGCTTCATTCCAAGATAAGTATTCTCTTGTATTTAATTATGCAATGTATTTAATTGATGCATGTTATAATTATGTTGGAAATTGCATGCTAGATGTGTGTAGTAAAGTTTATTTCCATTGTGCTTATTTGGATTATGCGTTTGCACACATGTTTCATTTGTTATGACTTTGCAAAATGATGTTGGGGCTAGTTTTGGAAGCTCAAAATTAGTTCATGTTCCCTCCCTTGAGTTGGATTGATGGAAGGGTACGTGACACTATGGTATTAGAGCTATAGGTTGCAACATCGGGCCTGAATGGGATAAATCGTGTGACTTGCAACGTTAAGTTCACACCCTGATTGTAAAATGATGAGTTTTGCCTAATTATGTGTCGATGAGTTTTGATGAGTTGCGCTGAAGTGTTTCGGTGAACTTCGACAAGTTTTGCCGAAGTGTAGTTTTGGCAAAGTTGGAGAAATTTGCCGACACATTTCAAAACGTTTTGGGAAATTCCACCAACATGTTTCAGTGAATTTGGAGAAAATATGTCGATGCATTTTGGCCAAGTTGGATAAAATTTCACTGAGAATTGTTTCAGCGCTTTTTGAAAATTTCACTGACAAAGTGTTTCAAAAAAATTTGAAAATTTCACCAACAAGCATTTCAGCGATTTTCGGAAAGTTTGTCGATGAACTGTATTGGCAATTTTTTAGGAGTCCCCCGATGAGTGTCGCAATACTTGGGAAAAGAGGCTAACATATCGACAGACTTGGAGAAGTCTTCCGAAACAGAGAAGAAACTCAGTGGATTACGCAGAAATGTAGAATTTGGGAGGCCGCAAGGAGGAAAGCCCCCTTTACCCCCATTTTTATTTTTATTATCCACAAAGTTAAATCTATGGTTCAACCCTGGCAAGGACCATCCCTGGAATCTATGGAGCACTAAAGGACCACCAAGCAGACCACCAATCAATTTTGGTTGAAGTTGAAGATAATATTGCTAAGTAATATGTTTCTATTTTGATTGAACTTGGATCTACTCTCAGTTATATCACTCCTAAAATTGTTGATATTTCTGCTTTTAAGAAATTAAAGCATAGTAAATTGTGGGTAGTTCAACCAGCCACTGGAACCAAGAGAAAAGTTTGTGAAATGGTAGAGAAATGTCCATTAGAGATGGATGGGCTATTCACTTGTGCAAATTTGAATATTCTGCCACTTGGTTCCTATGATACTCTCATTAGAGTGGACTAGTTTGAAGAACATAGAGTTAAACTTAACTGCTCCAACAAGACTTTTGAATGCATGGATGAAGAAGGAAACTCAAGAGTCATAAAAGGAATTCCAAAGGTGAATTTTGTTAGGCATATTTCATCCATGCAACTGAATAAGTTATGTAGGAAGGGTTGTCAATTGTATGCCACCCATGTTTTGGAGTCAACAAAAAATGAAATTTCCAAGTTGGAGGACTATCATGTCTTCCAAGAATTCAAGGATGTGTTTCCTAATGAGATTTCAGGACTTCCTCCAAAGAGGGACATTGATTTTACAATTGACCTCATTCTGGAAGCTGCACCAGTGTCCAAGACACCCTACAAGATAATTACACTGAAATTGCTAGAATTGAAAATCCAATTACAATTGTTGTTGGAAAATAAATATATAAGGCCAAGTGTGTCCCCATGAGGAGCACCTATATTATTTGTGAAAAAGAAAGATGGAACACTCAAGTTATGTATTGACTACATGTAGTTGAACAAACTCACTTTAAAGAATGTTAATTTTTTATCTTAATACAAAATTATAGTAGTACTTGAAATCAAATGAATAATCAAAAAGCATAAGCATTCACATGAGACACAGTATTTTCCTTGGGGAAACCCTCTAGTACATGAGGGAGAAAACCCTAGAAAAATATTCCTTAGAATATTGATAGATAGAAGAGAATGTCTTTACAATGAGTAGATTACATCAAGCACCCCTGGTGCATTATCAAAGAGAAATACCAAGCACCCCTGATGCAATTACAGAGAAAGAGAAAATATGGAAGAATAGAACTCAGAATAATATCCTACACAAAATCAATTTGTTTATTTGGGTCACATGCACAATAAATGTGAATTTCCTTCAAGAGAGAAGAAAATTTTCTCTCACATTGAATTCATCAATCCTGGATAACATATATATACCATATTTATCATGCTTTGGATTCTATTTTTATCTTCTAACTTCAAGATGAACTCGCCCTTCACCTGGATGCTATATCACTTAGCTAGGTGGCTAACTCAAGTGTCGTAACTCAAGTGTCACAACTCAAGTGTCATAACTCAAGTGATGTCTTTTAGTTCAACTTAAGTATTGACATGCAAAACACTTTAATTATTAACACTTAGTTAACTCTTTTAACTAAAGTACTTCTTAATAACATCACTGAAGTGAACAATTCGATTTCTCCTTTAATTAACTGAAGTCTTTCTTGTTAACATCACTGAAGTTTAACAATTCGAGTTCTCTCTTATTTAACTGAAATCTCTATCATTATTGAAGTGATAAAATCAAGTTCTCTCTTATCTTATCACATATTATCTGTATCGCGTGTCTTATCTACATGGTCCACATGTGCCAACTTTAATTTATCTATCATATCAAATATACTAAGGATATTTTTTCAATGATGTGATCATCCTGTTATACTATCGTTCCAAGTGGTCATATGGTAAAGTAATTCACTCTCGAGGTGGTAAGTCTCTAGAGGATACTTAATATTTCAACCATGGTTAGTAGTACTTCACACACCATTCATGCTTCGACATGCAAAGCATTACCTCAACATAGGAGGCACCACCTGAACACATGAGGATCTGTCTTGACACATAAGACCTTATTCTTGACAAACAAGACTATATAGCACCATCACTTTGACATACAAATCACTTACCTCAACACATGAGGCTTTATTCATTCTTGAGTCCAACTCAATATTCTTCTCCAAGTTTCTTGAGTCCAAATCGACTCCTATAAGGCACTGCCTCGACACACAAGGATCGATCTTGACACACAAGATTGACTTGGAGAATGACTCATGATGTTGTAACTTTAACAAAGAACAATTACCCATTACCTCGAATTGATGAACTTTTTTATCAAATGAGAGGGGAAAAGGTATTTTCAAAGATTGACTTGAGGTCTGGTTACCATCAGGTAAGAATCAAAGAGGAATATATTCACAAGACAACCTTTAGAACAATATATGGGCACTATGAGTTTGTAGTGGGACCGTTTGGTCTCACAAATGAACCAGCTACATTCATATGTCTCATGAATAGTGTTTTGAGCAAGTACTTGGACAAGTTAGTTCTTGTTTTTCTAGATGAAATTATTATCTATTTTAAGAGCGAAGAAGATCATGCAAAACATTTGAGAATGGCCTTGCGATTGCTAAAGGAGCATAAGTTGTATGCAAAGATGAGAAAATGTGACTTTTATAAAAATAAAATTCATTATTTGGGTCACATTATTTCAGAGGAAGGAATATCTATGGACCCTGAGAAGATTGAAGCCATTATGAATTGGCCAACTCCAAGGAATGAGATGGATGTGAGATCCTTTATGGGACTTGTTGATTACTATAGAAAGTTTATTAAAGGATTTTCCAAGGTTTATAATCTAATTACTTCCTTACAGAAGAAGGGAATGAAATTTGAGTGGACACCAAGATGTGAGGAAAGCTTCCAGTGGTTGAACAATCTTATCATGATTGCACCAATTTTTAAAATTGCATACCCATAAAAAGACTTCCTAGTGTGTATTGATGCATTGAATCAAGGACTTGGAGGGTTCTTATGTAAGAAAACCATGTGGTATGCTATGAGTTAAGAAAGTTGAAGGAGCATGAAAAGAACTATGCCACCCATGATTTAGAACTTGCAACCATAGTGTGTGCTTTAAATATGTGGGGGAACTACTTAATGGGTAGAAAATTTGAGCTAAGGATAGACCATTTTTTATATTCCATATGGATAGATCACTGAGCTTGAACAAACCTCACAATTTCACAATGTTATTCCTAAGAAGAATTAGAAAGAAACACAATTCACTCATAAAACCGAAACACATATGAAAAGCTAATGTTCATACAGTAATCAGTAATAAGTTGGCAATAGAAATATGTTAAAATAGAATGAATTCGATAGCCTCTGATAGGATTTGAATCCACCTCAACTCTATGGCTAGTTTGCATTGGAACCATCTCTCGATAAGGTCTAGTGGCCATCGATGATGAATGATCAATTAACTGAGGTAGAACTGATCATGACTGAGTCATCTGGGCACCAAAATAGGGAAGGAGACTCCAAGGGGGCACATAACTAACTGTTATTAGTAAAAGGGCGCTCCTATACTCAATAGCAGTCAAACTAGGTGCAACAGTCAGTTAACTGAGCAATCAATGGGATAGGGCACCCAAAATCATGGAACTAATTGTGTATACTCCTAAAATCATGCATGAGGGCACATTGGAACTCCAGTGATGTAAACAAGGATATCTAAGTGGATAGGAGGGCTAATGATGGCCAAAACGAAGCTCTAGGGGACCCAAAGTAAGGACTAGGTGTTAGGATACTCAAATACCAATGCATGGAGTGTTGCATGGAATGCATGCATGCGTGCAAAATGAGTGCAAAGCATGGAAAACCAATATAAGATTGTGAGCATATTCCAACACCCCCCCTTAATATAGACTATGAGGAAAAATATATGTAAATAATGAAAAATTAGGGTTGTGGATACTAAGACCAAATTTCACCCCATACAACAATCTAAAAAATAAATGAGGAAAGAGGGAAAACCCAGTGGGAAAAAAAACCCCACTCAAGATAGATTGTAAAAAAATAATCAACCAAAGAAGCACTCACCCCAAAAAGGCATCAAATATGAGTGAACCTTTTCACTGAAGAAGTCTTGGTGAAAATATATGCAATCTTCTATTCTAAAGGATAATAGAGCAATGTGATGGTACGATCATGCACCAATACTCAAATGTAATGCATGTGTATCTCAATGTGCTGGTTCTATGTATCTGAACCGTATCTGTGGAAATCTCGATAGCACTTTGATTGTCACAATAGATGACTAGTGGAGTAATATAGCGAATCCCAAACTCTGACAAGAATCCCTGCAACCACATGCATTGTGTGGCTACATTCACTGCACCTCTGTACTCAGCCTTAGGTGATGAAAGAGCAAGAGAAGTCTGGTTTTTGCTTGACCAACAGATAGGACCATATCCAATCATGAAGACAAAACCTGATGTAGACTTCCAATCTGAGTTGACTCCAACCCAATATGAATCTGTGTACCCAACTAGGTTCAATGGAGACCCGTATGCATAGTGAATACCATAGGTCTTCGTCCCTTTCACATAGCGCGAGATCCTTTTGGTTTCCTTCCAGTGAATCTCATGAGGATCTTGCATGTATCTGGAGACAACACTCACTGCATAGGATAGATCAGGGAGAGTATGTGTAAGAAACAAAAGACTCGCGATCAGTTGTCGATACAAGGTACTGTACACCAAAGGTGAAGAAGAACCATTCTCAATACTGATACCTGTTAAATTTTTCGATAAATTCATTCCATTATCATTCAGGATCACTAAGAGAATAACATGTATAGCATATCAATCATAGACACAAAATCAATCACACAAGAGACACAGAGTTTCATCGGGGAAAAAAAAAGGTGAAAAACCCCACAGCTTCCTCAGAGATAAGATAAGCCACAAACCAAGATCACAATGATCAAACCCAATAAGATGTCTCTAGTAGATGCTCCTCCTCCTCCACAAGTGCGCCACTTTCTCTCTTAGCTATGCGAGCTTAAGTAGTGAGTGAATGAGATAAATGAGAGAAACAACCTCTCTATTTATACACTGACTTGACCTGCCAATAATCCACTGAGGATGACTTGCGTATCAAGCCTAATAACCCAACCACATGACCTAACCAAGGCCGACCCCACACTGGTGGTCTAATAACCCATCAATACAAATGACGACACTTACAATGTAACTTGCGACACTTACAAATACAAATGACGACACTTCCAATCAGAGGAATAATACATCTCTATGTGATATACAATAAAGTACAAATGTAATACATAGAAGAATATCTTCCGAAGTTATAAATACATCAACACTCCCTCTTAACTAGGAAGGTATTCTTTCGTCATAGGTCATCAATACATACTGGCACAATTCTTTAATTATGAAGCTAAATCATCATCATTGGATCACAGAACATCATCAACATCACTACTGCTATACTCGACATCTCGATCACTGGGATATCTTCGAAATCTGCTCATCATAGGAAGTTCTACAAAGCCAACCCTTTTTCATGCTGGATGTAGGCCCACCACCTGTATGTCTTCATCATCATTGGCCATATTGTGGATCCCAGGACTTATTACATGCGTCAACAAAACCTAGCTCAGACTATAGGATCTTTTACATGTTGACCTTCACAAAACCTTTAAATATCATCCCAGGATGTTGCGAGCACACAGCTCTACCTGTCTGGATCTCTATAGAGCATCCCAGGCTATTACGAGAACACAGCTCTACCTGTCCGGATCTATAGGATCTTTTTTATGTGAACTTTCAAAAAACCTTTAAAGAGCATCCCAGGATGTTACGAGCACACAACTCTACCTGTCCTGATCTCTATAGAGCATCCCAGGATGTTACGAGCACATGACTCTACCTATCTGGATCTCCAGGATCTTTTCTATGTGAGATGGTAGCAAAACCTCGAAAGAGCATCCCAGGCTGTTACAAGCACACAACTCTACCTGTTTGGATCTCCCAGGCTCTTTTCTATGCTACCTGTAGCGAAACCTCAAAAGAGCATCCCAGGATGTTACGAGCACACAACTCTACCTGTCTGGATCTCCTAGGATCTTTTCTATGCTACATGCACAACCTGTCCACGGCCACAAAGTATCAACCTGATACTCATGATCATATTGATCATCATCACAGCATCAACCTGATGCATATCATCTGGAGCATCATCCTGATGCTCATCATCCGTGATCAACCTGATCATACAATGTATTTGTTAGGAACCCATGTCAACCCTTCTCTTTACTATGTTAGTCTATTGTTGTTGGACGCATATGCTTTGTAAGTCATCCCGTAGTATTTGTTGATCCATAGTTTATATTAGCCCATAGTATTGGATGCATATGATTTGTAAGTTGTCTCGTAGTATTATATGCCCCATGGTTTTGACTCATACTATTGGGCATAGACTTAGTATATAAGTGTGTGTTGAGGTCATTGAAGGCACTGTGAAGTTAATTGTATTGAGCTTGCTCAAAAGAGGTTGCCCCCTCGAAGTGTCCCGTGATCAATATAAAAGTGATTCTGAGTTCTATTATTTATGATATCTTGTATATTTGCATTAATTAATTATTGCAGGTTCTTCACATCTAGTATCAGAGCACTTTCTTGGGCTCGTTGGGTGGAATTTCTACCAATTTTATTTTTTTCGCATCTGTTGCAAGTTCGAATCTGGGGATAACCCCTATCTGCTTAACTGTGGGAAGTACTTGGGCATAAGCCCTAAAACTCATTGTGAGGAGTACCACAGGAACCCCAAAGTAGTTGGCCCATTGAGAGGACCTGCCAGCGAAAAGGGAAACGACCCCTACCTGCTTGACTAGTTCCCACCGGTGAGGTAAACCAAGAGTTGTCGTTTGTGGCAAAGCAGTTATCAGTTTTACCTGAGCCATGGAGTGAGGGGTACTACCCTAATACGCAAGCTGTCAGATAGCATTGGTGGCCGAGTGAATCCCCTGAACCGATAGGAATCCGCACATACCTGGGGTCCATATCTATTTTCAGTTGAACTGTTACCGATCACTTCCACTCCAGATACAGCCATTTCAGATCTATTCTGAAAGTCGTTCCAGATCCAGTCATCATTTCAGATCCAGTAATTTTTTATCCCTTCCGCACCATTGTAGATCCATCTGTTGCGTATCCCTTCTGCGCCACTGTTGCCGATCCATTTTTGAAAAAAAGAAGGTATAAAATTATGTTTTTCGGCCATATCTCCCTTGTTTCAACTCTGTTTTCCCTGAAACTTCATTGACATCCCTGCAATCCCATTCTACATATTTCATTCTTGAAGACCCTATCCCAAATTCCACTTCCCAAGACCAGAAATCCCACATTTGTCTATTTTTAGGGTTTTCCATAACTCCTTCAATTTTCACCCAAACTCCTTCAAATTTTGCCACCGTGTTCATTTCCTAATTTTGCTTCTTTGTCCCTCTCTACCAAATTTTCTCATTCTTTCACCCCACTTCTGAAATCCCCATTTTTTGCTTCCCTATCCATCAGAAAGTGTCAAAAACCTAGTCAAACCCCAATTACCCATCCGAGTTTTGCCCAAATCCAAATCTTCCTTTACTAAATAAGCTTTTGTTTGTGTTTTTCTATCCATTCCCCCCCCCCAAAAAAAAAAAAAAACCAAACAAAAAAACAAAAAAAACTCTTGGTTGTGGTTGTCACCTGCGCAGGAGCAAAAACCATGGAGGAAGCACTTGTAGCCATCCAAACCAAACTCCAAGATCTGGATGAAAAATTTCTCAACCTCCATCTTCAGCATTCAGCCATGAACAATAACCGATAGCCAGAATCTTTTGCAGCCACCAGGTTCTCTTCTTCCAACAATTTTCGTGGGATGAAGCTTCATGTTCCTCGCTTCCATGGTACTGATCCGACTAGATGGATATACCGAGCAGAACAAGAAGCCCTTCAATGGTACCGTTGGTACATCAAAGCTCATCCCGAGCCAAACTGGACAGATTTTTGCCAACTCCTTTTGCCACGATTTGGTCCTAGTGCTTTTGATGACTTCACAGGAGCACTCACTAAACTTCACCAAATTGGCACAGTGAGAGAGTATCAGACATAATTTGAGAAACTGACCAATCACACAGAAGGATTGTCTGATGAATTCTATAGGAGTTGTTTTATCAATGGTCTCAAGGATGAAATCCACCTAGAAGTCAAAATGCTCTATCCCAACACAATGATGGAAGTCCTAGGGTTGGCTAAGTTGGTAGAGGACAAGATCGCAGCTCAACAACGCTCCAAACCCACCTTTGTTCCCTTCGAAAATATGGGTTCCCAACGACCTCCCATCATGCCTGCTCCTCAACCAACTCTTATCAAGCATTTTTCTAAAACAGAGATGTAGGCACACCGAGAAAAAGGACCTTGTTATAATTGTGATGAGAAATTCACTCAGGGACATAGATGTGTTCAACAAAAGCTCTATCTCTTGGTTGTGGATTCTCCGCCTGCCTCAGAACTTGATGAAGAATCTCCACATACAGTAGATGATCAGGTCGACATTCAACACCCGCTTGTTGACACCCCTTCTCAGGACAACCCACTCGAGATCTCTCTCCATGTTGTAACCGGCATCACCACCCCACAAACAATGCGAGTCAGGGGATACTTCAAGAAGCTCCCTCTTACCATACTCATTGATTTTGGTAGCACTCATAACTTCATTGACCCTCGGATTTCCAAATAGGCTGATTGTTTTGTCCATCCTTGCTCCAACTTTGAAGTCATGGTTGCTAATGGGGGCACCTTACCTTGCAAGGGAAAGTGTCACAATGTGCGTATCTCTATGGAAGATTATAACTTGCGCTCTGACATGTTTTCCTTGTCCTTAGGAGGATGTGATGTGGTTTTGAGCGTTCAATGGTTATGCACACTTGGCCCCATCTTATGGGATTTTGCGGAACTTTGGATGCAGTTTTCAGTCAATGGGGCACAACACAAATTCATGGGCTTACAACCAGGGTCTCTCCGCATCATCAGTTCACATCGCTTGGAAAAAATCCTTAAGAAGAATTCACATGGTGTCATCGCTCAGCTCCATTCCATTTAGATGCACCCATCAATGGTCTCCACTACTTCCTTGGATAGATATGCAGGTGTCCTTGCTGAACCAATGAGCTTGTTGCCTTCAAGAGACCTTTCCGGTAAGAATTTAGTTGCATCTACCTCTCAGCAAGAACTGATGGCTATTTTGCATGCAGTACATAAGTGGCAACCATACCTATTAGGGAATTATTTCTGCATCAAGACTGATCTCCAGAGTCTCGAAAGTTTTTTGGAACAATGGGTCTCCTACCCAACACACCTGAAATGGGTTATACAACTCATGGGTTATCCTTATGCGATCACTTACAAGAAGGGTAAGGACAATATGGTGGCAGATGCTCCTTCTCACACAATTGATGACCCAATTTCTCTTACATCTCTTTCTCTGCTTATTCAAAATTGGTTGCAATATGTTCAACAGGGCTATCTCTTCTATGAATTCCATGCTTCTTCATCAGCAGGGCACTCTGGGTTCTTCAAAATGTATGACCGGGAACAATGTAACTTCTTTTGGCAGGGACTGAAAATGACAATTCAACAAATGGTTGCTGACTGTGATACTTTCTAGGTCAACAAGGGTGAAACGACACTCCTTTCGGGATTGCTCAAACCCTTTCCCATCCCTACACAACTTTGGCCAACTATTTCTATGGATTTCCTAGCAGCGCTCTAGTGGTACAATACCACATCTCAAAGGACACAATATGAAGCAGTCTATGGAAAGACACCACCAGTTCTTCTTCCATACACCCTTAGCAGCTCCCCAGTTCAGCAAATTGACTCGGTTCTTCGAAACCGTGAAGAGATTCTTCTCATTCTGCAAGACAATCTTCACATGGCCAAAATTCGCCTGAAACAACAAGCCGATCAGCACCGTTCTGAGCGCATTTTCCACGCAACTGATAGGGTTCTTCTTCATCTACGACCTTCCAAGCAATCCTCCCTGACACTCCAAAGGCATCAGTGGCCCGAAATGAAAACCGAGGATGCTACCGAGGAACCACTCCTTCAGATTCTGCAGCAATTTCTCCAACCAAAGCTTTGAGGACAAAGCTTTTTCTAAGGGAGAGGGGATGTTAGGAACCCGTGTCAACCCTTCTCTTTACTATGTTAGTATATTTTTGTTGGATGCATATGCTTTGTAAGTTGTCCCGTAGTATTTGTTTATCCATCGTTTATATTAGCCCATAGTATTGACCCATAGTATTGGACGTGTATGCTTTGTAAGTCGTCCCGTAGTATTATATGTCCCATGGTTTTGACTCATAGTATTGGGCATAGACTTAGTATATATGTGTGTGTTGAGGTCATTGAAGGCACCGTGAAGTTAATTGTATTGAGCTTGCTCAAAGGAGGTTGCCCCCTCGAAGTGGCCCGTGATCAATATAAAAGTGATTATGAGTTCTATTATTTCTGATATCTTGTGTATTTGCATTAATTAATTATTGCAGGTTCTTCACAGTATCCACCTGATACATATCATCATACATGATCCACCTGATCATACAATGCATCCACCTGATACATATCATCATACATGATCCACCTGATCATACAATGTATCTACCTGATACATATCATCATGCATGATCCACCTGATCATACAATGTATCTACCTGATACATATCATCATACATGATCCACCTAATCATACAATGTATCGAACTGATGCATATACATATACATGATCCAACTGATCATACAAAGCATCCAAATGATGCATATACATATACATGATCCAACTGATCATAAAAGCATCCAACTGATGCATATACATATACGTGATCCATCTGATCATACAAATCATCCAACTGCTGCATATACATATACATGATCCAACTGATCATAAAAAGCATCCAACTGATGCATATACATATACATGATCCAAAAGATCATACAAAGCAGTAAATGGAGCATTGTCATGATGCTCAACACACAATGCTTATATCCACAGCCATGGGAAGGATCCTCCTCTCACCATGCTTGGAATAGCTCCTGCAAATGTGTCCCATCATTTTCTCCTTGAAGTATCCTCAATCTGAAGAACACCAATCCTCTCTCTGAAGTACTCAAACTTCACTTTGGATAGTGGTTTCATCAACACATCTGCAACCTGCTCATCCGTCGCAACATACAGGAGCTTCACTGCTCCTCTATGCACCATATCCCTGATATAGTGATATTTGATCTCAATGTGCTTTGACCTGTCATGGAACACTAGGTTCTTAGACAGCTTCACACAACTCAGGTTGTCACAAAAGAGACTAGTAGCATTCAACGGGAGATCAAATAACTCAGACAGTAGCTTCCTCATCCATACTGCCTCACAACTATCCAAACAAGCTGCAACATACTCTGCTTCGGCTGTACTCAGTGATATGCAAGACTGCTTCCTGCTAAACCAGGAGATCACACCTGATGCCATACTGAAGCAACACCCCAATGTGCTATTCTTATCTGTAGCACTGCCTACCCAATCTGAATCAATATAATCCTCTAGGTTAAAATTTTTATTCGCATCATACTTGAGCCCATAATGAATTGTACCCTTCAGGTACCTCAGAATATGCTTTACAGCAACTAGGTGAACACCTCTGGGATCCGTCACGAACTGGCTCAATGTGTTCACCGCAAAGAAAATATCTATTCTTGTATTCATCACGTACATCAAGGACTTAATCATCTAACTATAAATTGTGACATCAACCGACTCAGATGAAGCATCACATAGATGCTTCAGGTTCGATGCCATAGGTGTGTCCATGGCCTTGCAGTGCATCATCCCGAACCTCTTCAGGATCTCTACTGCATACTTCCCTTGTCCAAGGAAGATCCCATCTACACTCGGCCACACCTCCATGCCTAGAAAGCAGTGCATCATCCCCAAGTCCTTCATCTTGAACTTGGCTGCAAGCTTCCTCTTGGTGTCAGCAATCAACCTATCCTCTCCTCTAACAAACAGGTCATCCACATACAACAGTAGTATCACTAGATTGCCTTCCTCAACCTTGTAGTAAAGGTTGGAATCTGTTTTACTCTTAGTAAAGCCCAAACTGGATAGGAAACTGTCCATCCTACCATACCAAGTTCTAGGAGCTTGCTTCAAGACATACAAGGATTTCTTCAACCTGCACACATATGACTCCCTGCCATGTGTCTCAAAACCAAGTGGCTTCTCCACATATACTTCCTCTTCGACTACACCATTCAAGAAAGTTGTCTTGACATCCATCTGGTGTATCTTCCACTTCATCACTGCAGCCAGAGCAAGTATTGTTCTGATGTAAGTGTATCTGACTATAGGAGCAAAAGTTTCTTGATAGTCTATTCCCTCTTTCTGAGAGAATCCACGAGCTACAAACCTCGCCTTGTTTTTCTCTATGCTACCACCTGCAGCATGCTTGATCTTATAGAACCACTTGGAATTCACAACAGAATTCCCTTCAAGTCTAAGAACCACATCCCAAACATCATTCTTCATGATCGACTAGTACTCTTCGATCATGGCATCCTTTCATTCTTTCTTTTCTGCTGCTTCTTCATAACTGGAAGGTTCTTTGTTCATAATGTCATAGAGTAAGGAAACATAACTGATATGTGATCTATTCCTCTTCCTTTCTCTGTGTTCCTCTTTTGGAATACCATATCTTTCTACATATTGGATGAGCTCTCTAGCCCATGCAGGTTAACTCTTGTGAGAGTTCTTCTCACGAGATGGATCTATAGGTTGTTGTAGATCTCATATTTCACGATCTTCTTCTGGAATTGCTTCATTCATAGTGGTGTCTTGAAATTTGGTTTCCTTTGGTTCTTCATGGTCTTCAACAGGTGTCTTCCTTGATTTGATGCATGCTGAGTCTTCATCAAATTTTACATCCCTGCTTGTTGAGATATTGTAACTTCTAAGAATATTATATTTGTACTTTATTATTCCGGAGATGTTTTCATTCCTCTGTGAAGACCTTATTGTATATTCGGAGATGTTTTATTCCTCCGTGGATAATGTGGTAACTTGGGTTATTAGACTTCCCTAGTGGGGGTCGGCCCTTTATGAGTCATGTGGGTTAAAGGGTTATTAGACCACCCTAGTGGGATCATCCTTGTCACATTATGTTAAGTGGTTAAGTTGGGGTCGACCTAGTTAATGTAAAAGTCAATTCGGAGTAGTGTATAAATAGAGGAGGTGTGTTCCTCATTTATCACGCTCACAACACATTCACTCACTTGTGATTGACACATAGGTGAGAGAGAGATCTGTTATGGAGGAGAAGGATCTCATGTCTAGGGTTTACATATTTGTATTTGCTGGTCATCTATATTGAGGAAGCTTTGTTGGGTTTTCTACGCCATGAGGGTTTCCCAAGATAAATCTGTGTCTCTTGTGTTTATGTCGTGCTTGTTGTTCTTTCAGTGATCCTGTAAATGCTATTGTTGTGAAATGGAATGTAATGTTGATATTTTATGTCTTATCATATTGAATCTTAACACTGCTGATGTCAATATTCTTGAACCCTGGAAAGTATATTCTGTAAGCTTTCGATATTTCATTGTAACCCACAAAGATGCCCTTCTTTCCTGAAGGATCTAGCTTTGTTCTCTTTTCTTTTGGAATGTGTGTGTATACTGGACAACCAAATATCCTGATATGTCTAACTTCAAGTTTCTTACCAGAGAAGGCTTCTTCCGGTGTCTTGTTATCAAGTATCTTGTGAGGTGTTATGTTCTGCACATATACAGTTGTCCTAGCTGCTTATGCCCATAGATGCATAGGCAGATCTTGGTCATGAAGCATTGCACATGCTGCTTCCATGATAGTCCTATTCTTCCTTTCTACAAATTCATTTTGTTGTGGATTGTAGGGAGTAGTCAACTCCCTCTTAATCCCTGAATCACTACATAACTTCTTTAAATTACCTGAAGTGAATTCTCCACCATTGTAGGATCTGAAAGTCTTAATATTATAAGCTGTTTGATTTGCTATCAAGGCTTTGAATTCCTTGAACTTATCAAACACTTCACCTTTATTCTTCAAGAATTAAACCCAAGTCTTCCTAGAGAAATCATCAATGAAAGAAACATAGTATACATACCCACTCAGAGAACTGGCACATCGAACTGCATACATCGAAGTGGATAATCTCCAAGATTCCTTTTGCTTTGCTTTCATTGCTTGGAAATGCCTTCTTTGTGTTCTTTCCTTTTGCGCATATTTTGCAAACACCTTCATGCTTTGAATGGATTTTAGGAAGACCTTCCACAGCTTTGCTTGCAATTGGTAGTGCCCTATAGTGCACATGTGCAAGCCTTCTATGCCAAAGTTCACTTGGCTCCATGGATTCATGTACCATGGCATGTTCAGGTTGTCCCTTCAATTTGTATAAACCTCACTCTTGCTTTCCAATCACTATTGCATCATTTATGGTCTTACCCCTTGGCCACATGAGTACTTGGCCATCGACAAATGAAACTCTAATCCCTTTTGCATCCAAAGATGATATGGATAGGAGATTCTTCTTGAGCCCAGGTACATATAGAACATCCTTCATCTTCAAAGGCTTCACCACTTCCTTTCATAGGATATTGATAGTCATCCCCAAGTTTTACTTTATGAGGTGACTCATGTTCAGATAGGTCTACAAAGGATTCTTTAAACCCAGTCATATGTTTGGAAGCCCCACTATCAATAAGCCAATCATTACATCCATGAGAGATAGTACCTGTGAGAGCAGAGATTAGAACATATTCATCTTCACTTAATGAGTCATCACTTTCTGCTCTAGCCTTCTTCTTGGGAGGTTCATCATCCTCAACAGCATGAGCATGAAATCTCTTCCTGCTGCCCTTCTTGTTGTTGTTGAAGTTGTTGTTGTTGTGCATGTTGTTCTTAGGACATTCTAAATCATAATGTCCCTTCTCATTGCAAGAGTAACATCGAACTTGGGAGAGATCTTTCTTCTTATGATGGAAATGAGAATGATTCTTATTATGAGATGTCTCCCTCTTGAACTTGCTTCCCTTGGTGTGAGCTGTGAGAGCTTGATCTTCAGTTCTCGGGCCAGAAGCCTTGCTTCTTCTTGTGAACATTCCTCCCATAGTCTACTGAAGGAGACCAATTTCCTTCTTGCACAGATTCCTTGGATGAAGGAGTCCCATGACCTAGGTAGGCCATTCAATGTGGTCATCACAATTTCACCATTCTCCACTACTTCATCCACAGCTTCAAGTTGTTCCTTGATTTGAGAGACCTTAGAAAATTAGGATTGAATGGTCTCTCCATTCTGAAGCTTTACCCCTTTCAATTAGTTTCGCAGAGTCATCTTCCGATTTATGTTCTTTCTTTCAAACAATTTGGTCAAGGAGTCAAACATCTCCTTAGGTGTCTTTAGGGAAGACAGATGGGGTATGAGATGGTCCTTTATAGAATCAACAATGATTCTCTTAGCCTTGACCAAGTCCTTCTTGTGTAAGGCCTTAGCCTCATCTCCCTCTGGAACTGGAACCTCTTCCTTTATGTAGATGTCCAAATCATTTTCTTCTAGGATTAACCCAATCCTATACTTCCATGCTTGGAAGTTATCAGCTCCATCAAGCTTATCCTCAAGCTTGGTGTGGTGAGACATTTTAATGAGAAACTCAAATGGAAATAAAAGATTTAGGTCTTACCACTTGATTTGCTGAAAACTGGATCTAGAGCTGGATTAGGGTTTGTTAGAGAAACCCGAAAAATTCAAAATGTGAATTTCAACTTTCTGAAAGGATAGAAAGATGCACCTTGCTAAGCTGGTCAAGCTGGTATACTTAGAATTTGAAATCTGCAAATTTTCACCCCTCAAAAATGCTTTTGAAACTTCTGGATTCACTCGACAGGACCCCAAACTAGGGTTTGATAAAGCCCACACTTCCTCCTAGCCAAAAAGTTTGATCCAAGGCTCTAAAATTCAATTTTCTTGAGAAGTATCCAGTTGTGGATTCAAATTCCAGAAAATCCAATTTTTTTTGAAACCCTAATTTTTAGGTCAAAACTGAAAATGCTCAGAATTGAATTCTGGCTCGACAGAAAGATGCATCCTTCCAAGGAGAGTCAATCTAGCCTCCTTCCTTTGATGATTTGTGGAGAGAAACCCAAATATTAAGAAGCCCTAGCTTCCACAGCTACACAGTGCCTTCTTCTTAGGTCAACTCTGATACCATGTTAAATTTTTCGATAATTTCATTCCATTATCAATCAGGATCACTAAGCGAATAACATGTACAACATATCAATCATAGACACAAAAGCAATCACACAAGAGACACAGAGTTTCATCGGGGAAAACCAAGAAGGTGAAAAACCCTACAAATTCCTCAGAGATAAGATAAGCCACAAACCAATATCACAATGAACAAACCCAATAAGATGTCTCTAGTAGATGCTCCTCCTCCTCCACAAATGTGCCACTTTCTCTCTTAGCTATGCAAGCTTGAGTAGTGAGTGAATGAGATAAATGAGAGACACAACCTCTCTATTTATACACTGACTTGACCTGCTAATAATCCACTAGGGCCGACTTGCTAATCAAGCCTAATAACCGAACCACATGAACTAACCAGGGCCGACCCCACACTGGTGGTCTAATAACCCATCAATACAAATGATGACACTTCCAATCAGAGGAATAATACATCTTTGTGGGATATACAATAAAGTACAAATGTAATACATAGAAGAATATCTTCTGAAGTTACAAATACATCAATAATACCTGAAAGAAAAGGAAATGTTATTGGTTTGCATTCTATCGTATGAAACTTGTCAAGTAGATATGATGCATACTTGGACTGTGCAATCTTGATTATTGAATCACTCTGAGAGACTTCAATACCAAGAAACTGCTTTAGTAGTCCCAAATCTCACATAGAGAAGGAATTGTGCAATGTTGTTTTGATAGATATAATGTAGGAAGAGAGACTCCTTGTAATCAGTAAATCATCAACGTAGAGGAAAATAAGGAGAAGAGAGTTACCATCATGCCTCATGTATAAATTTGAATTAGACTTGCATCTCTGAAAATCTTGTGACAGTAGAAAGGAGTCCATCTTAGAATACCATGATCGGGGAGCCTTCTTGATCCCATATAAGGACTTCCTCAATATGCACACTAATGAAGGATGATCAATGTATCCTTTAGGTTGATTCATGTATATCTCCTCCTCTATATCTCCATGAAGAAAAGCACTCTTCACATCCATGTGATGCACCTCCCAGTTCTTGGATGTAGTAAGAGCTAAAACAAGACAGATGGAGTCCATCTTTGCAACATGATTGAAGATATCTGTATATTCAATCCCTTGACTTTGTGAGAAAATTTTAGAAACCAAGCGAACCTTATACTTGCTTGTTACTCCATCTGATCCCATATTTGTTTTGTATACCCACTTACATTGAACAAGCTTCCTTCTAGGAGGGAGAGAAATAAGATCCCAAGTCTCATTCCTTTGAAGAGATTGGTACTCGTCATCCATAGATTTTATCCATATTGGATCTTGGGAGGCCTCAAGGAAGGTTTTTGGATCTGATCCAACCATAAAAAAAAATCAATCAGGAAGAAAGATGTTTGTATGAGAGAGTGCAAAACTTGCATTTTGAAACCTAGATCTGGTTCTTCTTGGATCTTGTGGATCTCCAAGAAGGTCACCAGCAGATTCAATGGTCTTGTAATCCCATCTTGGAAGTGGTGGTAGATATTCTGGTGCTAGATATTCAAGTTCTTGTGGATTTGGATCCAGTATTCACTCATATTCACTTTCTGAGTCATAATTTGAACTTTCATGAGAGGATGATTCACTATCATGTTCAACATGTTGTGGTGGAGTAGTTGGTAACTGTTCTGCTTCGACATGGTGGGAATCATGAGATGACCATTCTTCAAAATGGACACTCCTTTCAAGGAAGGTTTGCATGGTAGAAAAATACAACAATTTATAGGATTTTGCATTCTATGCATAACCAAACAATATGCACTCTTTTCTTTGAGTATCTGAGGCTTTCCTCTTCTCTGAAGGAATCCTTGCCCAAGCTTTGAAACCAAAGACTCTTAGATGAGACACATTTGGATTGTATCCCATCCATGCCTAGAAAGGAGTTTTTCCTTTTAGGACTTTGTGTGGAAATCTGTTATAGAGGTATGCAACACAGTTGACATCTTCTTCCCAAATTTTAGGAGCCAATGCTTTAGAGTCAAGCATTCATGTAGCCATCTCTTTCAAAGTTTTGTTCTTTCTATTAGCTACACCATTCTGTTAAGGTGTGTAAGGAACAATGTGCTGCATTTCAATACCTTCATCTGCACAAAATAACTAAAACTCATTCTTCACATACTCTCCTCCATTTTCAGTGTGAAGGACCTTGATCTTATTGTTAGTGAATTTTTCTACAGAAGCTTTAAAAAATTTCAAATATTCAAAGACTTCTGATTTCAACTTAAGAAAATACACCCAACGAAATCTTGAATAATCATCTATTAATCTTAAGATGTATCTAGCATTATTCAAATATATGTTAGGAAGAGGTCATGATATTTCATTGTGAATCAACTTCAGATGATATGAGGCTCTCTTTTCCTTTCCCTTTTCAAACTTGTGCTTTGGATGCTTACCAATCAAGCAACCTTGACAAGTGCGCTTATCAAATTTGATGTTTGGAATGCCTTCAACCATTTTCTGATTGTTTAGTTCTTGCAAATATTTGTAGTTGAGGTGCCCAAACTTGTTGTAACATCCCGAATTTTCATAAAAATTTAAAACTTTTTTAAAATATCATTAAATAAGATAATTATAGCTATGGAAATAATAAATGCTTGATTACGAAAACATTGATTAAGAAGTTGTTTCGCACTAATCATAATTTAATTTCTGAGTTAGAAACATTTTGATAATGTCAACTTAACACACTCTTGGCAAATGTGCTTATTGTAATAAATGCACTGAAAGTTTAGATAAATGATGTGAGACTTTTCTTTTGACAATACACTGACAGTTTGCTTTCTTGATGTCCAAGGGTGTCCTACGAGGTACCCTGGAGTTTACTTAGCTGCAACACTAAGGCTTTTGAAATGTTTCTATGTGCAGACGACAGGTAAGAAGTTCAATGACTGCATAGTTTAAAAGTACGTGTGTAATTCAATTCAATGTCAAAAATAAATAAATAAATGCTATGAAGTCTATTGCGAAACAAAATGCTACAGGTATGAAATACATGATTATGTTTACTGGTTTCAAAAACTGTCTTATAACTCAGCAATGTTAAAAACAATGTCGTCTAGAAAAATCATCATGTTGCTAAGTTCATTGTTGTGACCATCATCGTTGTGATATCTGGATTTTTGTCGTCGTCTTAAGGTAATTAATACTTGCATAGTACCGATGTAGTAAATGTACCGCGAAAATCATTAAATGTTTGCAATACGAAAATATGGTAAGAAGTACATAGCATTAATATAGTTTTTATGCTAAAATATATAACATTGGATTAATTTGATTACCAAATGCAAATCCTATATTCTTGATATTTGCAATAGTAAGTATTATGAAGAATTATAAACAAATAACTAAAATTCACAATACTAACATTATCATTCTTTTTAATTACTAATCCTATGCTATAATTTGATAACGTTTAACTATATGATATGTACATAAGCCTTGTGGCTTATAATAATTAACGTTCACAATGTAAACATACATATAACAAAACCTAACGCAATTACTTTGATTTTTAAACATAATTTGGACTATAATGGATACTATATAAACCTTTAAATATTAACTAAACGTAACACAATTATTCTACATCGTAAACAAAAGCTTGGATACTATATGGATCAATAAATATGTGATACTAACATGTAATAAATGTTGAAATGACAGGTTTCTAAATCTTAAAGATCGGCATGTGCTTTGAGCTGGCGAGGAGATAGTGTATCGATCCTGCAATTAATGGTTGTTCCCTACTCCATAGTGAAGAGGATTAAAAACACTCCACATAATACAAGTAACGCTTAAGGTGACTGTGAAGGTCACTGTGTAAATGCTTCCAGTTTTAAACTTCCTCCGAGCTGGTTGTTGAATGATCCATCGTGGGCCAAGTTGGCAATGCCGTGCATGTGAAATGAGTGAAGCAATAAATGTAGTTGTTTTTGTTCGACCCAAAGAACCTTGTTGGGACTCCTGTGATCGTCGATTGTGATGAATCTAGAACATTGGATACAACCCTAACAATTTGTCGTTGTGTTGGTTGATAGAGAATTAATGTCTTTCTTTTGTTCACTAGTTTCGGGTAGCAAGGCCGACAGGCTGCTGAAAGTTAGGGTTTAGACGAGATGTGGGGAGGATTCGACCTCATGATCTGTAAGTGTTTGAACAGGAAGTTTGTAGCTTTTTGTTTCAGTACCTTCACGTTATGAGAGAATGCAGTGTATTCTGAACTCGGTTGGAATACTATCGAGTTGATAGATTTATAGTTTCGTTTTTAGGTTTTTGGTGGAGAGAACACTTCCACAAGAAGGAAGGGTATCCCGGTTTCGATCTAACGTGGAGCTCATTGTTTGCTAGTAGAAGGTGTGGAGCTCGGTCACTGATACAAAGGGTGAGCATTCGAAACCTACATTTTTTATTTTGAAAGTTCATCTTACAGTTTATACTTATACTGTTCACAAGCGTAACTCTTGAACGTTTGTGTAGTAGGTGCAGGATTTGAAGATAGACTTGAGCTAGGGTTTGGAAATGGTTTGCGAGCCTCCATTATTGGTAAGCTCTGATGGTCTCAAACCCTTCGTAGATGCCCATTTGGACTTGGTTGAGAATGATTCAACGCAGTGTTACACCCAAAATCTACTCATCATCAGATTCAGTGTATACACCCCTGAAGATACCTGGACTAAGTAACCATCCTGGGAGTATTTGCACTCAGTTCTGCAATCTTTTGAGAGGTTTTCGCAGGTTGCACACTAGCAACATGCGACGTCGCAGCTTGCTCCACTGCAGAGTGCGACGAAGTCAGTTAATGGGGAAAAATAGCTTATTCGAGATCCTTCTCGAAACTTGCTCATTTAGGGGATTATCCCTGACCTCTAGGGGAGCTAGTACTCGACCCCTAGCTCTTTGGGAGGATCCCCTATCTCTCTCCTACCATCTCTCAACCTATCCTATCCATACCCTATCCACTTAGTCCTATATAAGTGAGGTTCACTCCCATCCCAAGGGGAGGAAGACTATGGTATCTACATGCTGGTGAAATCTCTCTTAGAACATCTCCACTCACCTATTGGAGGAATCATACTTCCTTGGAAGGTTATGGCAATTGGCTTGGTCAAAGAAGGGATACTGCGTTAAGTCTTGGTTGTAGTTCTATATCTCTATCATGTACTCCTCTATTTGCAGTAATTCGAATGCTTTCCACCAATATTGTTCATGTGTGCAATGATATTGAGTAGTTTACCTACTTAACTGTTTACTTAGATCGCTTATTGTATAGATGTATTTTACTAGTTTCTCTTGTTTCTTGTCTTGACAGGTCTTGCAGCTTGGATCTGACGACCGTGGGACGTGCATCAACATTCGGGAGAAAGACTTGCGTAGTAAAAAGGTAAGACATCTAGTACTTGATCCTTAAGTAGATCTAGGAAATGTATTTGTAGTCTGGTCTATTTGTTCTAGACTCACTTTGAGCTAGGGAGATTCGGCTCGCGTCTGCTAGAGTGGATTGTCCGATAACAAATCTAGCGACCATACTGGGGAGTATAGAATATGGTCAGTAGTTGTCAATCTGAGAGTCATTTTAAGTTGATTTCTTGACACAAGCCTTTTTATTCTTTCCATTTACTTCTTGAAGTTGGTTTCACCATCAGATCTTCACTTTGAAGAGTTTGATTACCTTCCTTTGAGTTTGTACTTCTTATTTTCAAACTAGTTCATTGCTCATTATCTGGAGAATTGGTTCATTTTTTAACTTAGATCTCTCCTGTCGCACCTGGTCAGTGTACTTAGAGCGACACTGTGTCTTTTTTTTATCTCTATTCTTTGCATGTTGGCTTCTCGTCTTTTTTTTATCTCTATTCTTTGCATGTTGGCTTCTCTATTCTTTGCATGTTGGCTTCTGTGTCTTTGAAGAGTGTGGGATTTTCATGTCTTTTTGAGCCTCTTTTTCTTGGGTTATGCATCTTGTTTCCTTTACATGTTGAGCTATTCAATAATTTTTGGGGAAAGATCATTTCCTTATCTCCACTTTAGTTCAAAGAAAAGCTTGATTTTGTCACTCTTTTGCTATATTCATGAAATTGGAAAACATAAGTATTCTTCTTGTTTTAATTTGATCATTTGAAATTCTTGGTCTCACATTTATAAAAATAAGAAAGGCTTGTTTCAGTTTTGTGTGCATTTGAGTTAGATAAGATTGTTAAGTGCTTATCTTTGTCTTGCATTTGATTGGAAACGTTTGTGGAATCCTTCTTTCCGTAGCTTAGATGTGTCTTTTTCAAGTGTAAAAAGATAGGAAATGAGTTATAATTATTGCATTTGGTAGATTTTGAGCCTTTCTTGAGTGCCTTTGAGTTGTTTGGGTGCTTGCCATTTTTCTTTGGGAATTTCTGAATGATTAGAGTGTTGTAAATATTCTCTCACTTTCTGTATATAGATATGAAAAGCGTTTAGTTATCAAGTTCCATTTTTGATACATGCATTTGAAAATTGAAAGTGCTTCATCATTTTGTCTTATACATTGTTAAGATTAGCTGCATCTTTCATTTTCTTTACGCTTTTTGGCTGATTATTGCAGAAAGTTAGAATTATTGCACTATAGGAAGGACTTCTTCTTTTCACTACTACTTAAGTACTTTCGGTTTGAAAGACAAAAGATCTCTCCTTACCTTAAGTAGTTTTCATTGAAAAGAAAAGGAAAATGTGCATTATCATGTAGTTGAGGATTGGATTATGTTTACATTTATGTACTCACCTCATGCATCCACCTAACTGTACAAGATAAAATTAATGCTAGCTTAGGTTAAAATCATTTAGTAACTGTGTGGAAGTTAGAGATGTGTTCCGACATCTTTAAGAATGGCAGCTGTCATTATTTGCCAGCACTGTATCCCAGGGGTATTGTAGTCTTCCACGTACTTATCGGTATATCGAGCTCCTTCATGTACCCACCAAGTACCATAATCCGTACTTGGTGTATAATGAAGGGTGTATCATGTACTCGGTAGTATATCGAAAGGTCTCTTGCCGAACGGTTGTGCATTAGATAGCACCACATCGGATTTGAGCTCCCACATACCTTGCGTATATCGGGAGACACCCTTAGGATTCCTGAAACCAACTGAGTTAACCATTTGGCCATCTTGGCAAAGAAATACACCGAGAACAACACTCTGGGAGATTAGCACGCACGTACTATGCAGGTAATCGGGTATGTATGTAAGGGTATGTTCCCAATCCTCCTTTTCGCGTCATATTGTTGGACCCTGCAGTATATAGCGGTTTGTGATTCCTTGATAATCCCATGAGGTTCCAGACTTTGAATCCACTCCTATTCACACAGTCTGCTTGTTGCTTTTAGACTTGAGTAGTGTTTGAGTTGTGTGGTACTTTAGAGACTCTTAGGAATTTTAGATATGGAAGATTCTTCTGGGACTACCAACCAAGGTGCCCCTTTCCAGGGTATGCCATTTTTTATTCCCCCTTGTGGAACTATTGGTCCTCCCTTTATGGCTACATTGAGTCTTCCTGGATTGACGATAGGATTACCAATATGGTTATTCTCCAATCCAGTTAAACCAAGTGCACCAAATGTGTCGAACCTAGGTCCTTCACCACATGAGCATCAATCTCATGGTGACCCTTCTCCTTCTCCATCGAAAGTTGAATCGGATTCCATCTCTTCATCTTCTCCTACTAAAAACTCTAGTGTTAGTAATCAGGTCGAGAAGAAGAAGAAGAAAAGGAAGATTAAGAAGGAGAAGGATAAGAGAGAGACCAAGTGTCAACCATCTGTTGAATATTGTAACTTCTAAGAATATTATATTTATACATTATTTATTCCGGAGATGTTCCATCCCTCCGAGGTGATTTTATTATGTATCCGGAGATGTTTATTCCTCCGAGAAGTTGTGGTAACTAGGGTTATTAGACCCACCATGTGGGGGTCGGCCCAGTCATTTATAATAGGGTATTTAACCTAATGGTTAAATACGAGCCTACATGTACTTGTGTAAAATTTATGTCAGAGGAGTGTATAAATAGAGGAGGTGTGTTCCTCATTTGATACACTCACTCACTTATGAAAAGAGGCGCACTTGTCTGGGAGATTTGCTAAGGAGGATTAGAAGGAGGGAGCACATCTTGTATTTTGGTTTATCATCTTATTGAGGAAAGCTTTGCTGGGTTTTCTACCCCATGAGGGTTTCCCAGGATAAATCTGTGTCTCTTGTGTTTATGCTATGCTTGTTGTTTCTTCAGTGATCCTATATATGCTATTATTGTGAAATGGAATGTAATGCTGCTATTTTCTGTCTTAGCATATTGAATTTTAACATGGTATCAGAGCTAACCTGAAGGAAGGCAATGTATGGCACTTACAACACTTGCTTCTCTTGCGACAATTTGAAGGTCGTAGATAACATCCACAGGTACCTTGTGTCGAAAGGGCACGCTCAGATGCATTGTACTTTGTGAGTTATGATGAGTACAAGTTAGGGTTTCTGCCTCTTCCAGATCTCAGTCAAAATCAGGTGACCTAGGAAAAAAGGTCATAACTTGGGCTAGGAAGCTCCAAATAAAATTTCGTAAAAAGTGACAGGTAGTACACAGACTGTACTATCTCAAGAAACGTTTGCAGAGGCCGAAACTGAACCAGTGACATGTGGCAAGCCGTACAAGTTTGCTCTCCTGTTTTACTCCATAAACAGGTCACGTTGCGACACTTGGCATAACTATCTCTCAGAGAGTCCAATTGAGGTCAGACCTATTAGGATGGAAAGATAACAGGGCGAGCTATCTCAGAAAATGGTTTCAGAGGACGAAGTTCAAACAATGACACGTGGCACACCGTACAAGATCGCTCTCCTGTTTGATCCCATAAACAGGTCACATTGCGACACTTGGCATAAATCTCTCTCAGAGAGTCCAATTGAGGTTAGACCTGTCAGGATGGAAAGATAACAGGCCAGGCTATCTCAAGAAATGTTTTTAGACCCCGTGGATCAAAAAATTCAGAGTTACAGCAGAAACAATCAGGTACATATTTCTGTCAAAACAGAATTATTTTTTTGAGCACATTCTTTCATGGCTTCCAGAATTTAGGGTTTCGGAGAAAGTTGGTTTTGGAATCGGAGTCCACGGCTGAATGCTACTCAGGAAAATCGAAATTTAGAGACCAAGATCAAATTTTTTGGTTGAGTAGAAGACCGGGCTTGATCAAACCCTAGTTAAGGATTTTGATCAGAAAGATGGAAAATTAGGGCTTCAGCAAAAGTTGGAATTTTTGAAGTCTGTAACCACGGCTGGAAGCTCCTTAGAAAAATAAGAGTTTAGAGACTTGGATCGAACCTTTTGATTGGATAGAAGGGTGGGCTTAATCAATCCCTAGTTCAGGTTCTTATCCAGAAGATCCAGAAATTTTGAAGGCAATTTTGAGGGGTCAAATTTTAGAAATTTCAAAATTGAAGTATGCTAGTTTGATCAGCTCAGCAAGACACATCCTTCCATCCATTCAGAAGTATGAAATTCAAAGATTAAATTTTTAGGGTTTCTCTAGAAAACCCTAATCAAGCTCCAGATCAAGTTTCAGGGGGAGTTGAGGCTAAGGCCTTACATAAGAAGACTACAAGAAGTCTTGACAGGTATGACTTAAGGAGGTTCAGGTATGTCTTGAAATCTGATTCTTGATTAAGTTCATAATGTGTTTGTCTTCATGTTATTTAGTACAATCTTGATTAATGCTATAATTGTCTTATCACCCTATCAACAGTATGAATATGATCGAAGACATTCATTGATTAGGGATATATGATTGTACTTATGCATTATGGTGTTGTGTGAGGTTGATGTTGTCTGCTAACAAGATACATGTACATCACAAAAGACAAATCAAGTTCCATGACCATGACAACATGAAGACAAAGACTCATTTACTTATGAGTTGTACAGAATGAATAGAAGTTGAGAAGACATACAAAAGATCAAGCGGGAGGAAACCACACAAACATAAAAGATAAGTATTTGAGTTGTTATTAGAAATAGTAAATGATATTGCTTGTATGCATATTTGTATTCCTAGAGTATATCATGCTACTAATATGCATATGATTGGTAAGTTGGACAAACATTCCATTGTTGCCTGTCTAGAATGAAACCTCTTTGCTGACATGCTGAGAGCTGTGCACACTCTCGATAGTATGTTCTGGTAGAGATGGAAGGCATCTAGATAGCCACTATATGCATAGAGGATATGGGAAAGTGTTGTGCCAAAGTATTGGTCAAAATAGTTGCATAACTATGTAAATGATATCTGTATGCATAATAGGTTATCATGTCAATATGATTTGATGATTATGAAGTATTACTAATCATGTACATAATTTTTATTTGTAGGAAAGATCATGATGAATGATGAACACTGAACAAGCGATGGATGTTCAACAAAAGTTTTATAAATCAAACACACTATAGAAGGCTTGTGGCTAGAAGATTCTCTTAGAAAGAGGAAGAGAATCATGATGAGATGTTTTGCTCCAAGTGGCTAGATAAGACCATTCTCTTAATGGTGTAATTAAAGAAGAAGTGTGAATCAGGTTCTGTATGGGTACCCAGGATTGGTAGTCAATTGATGAGCTTAATGATCATCATGGGTAATGTGGATCTCAACCTTTGCTACAAGGTTGAATATGGCTTCTATACACATATGACATGGATGCAAGAAGGAAATCACCGCAGAGTTCGAATGATTTTGGGGCTCATATTAGTAAACCCATCTGACGAGAGATGGCACAGATAGATATGCAGAAGATCACTCAATGCAGAGTGTGAATAATGGACAATTGACAGCTTCATGACAAATCTTGGGCTTTACCAGAAGTAAAGTTGATCCTAACCTTTACCTTAAGGTTGTGGATGATGAACCTATCATACCATTATTGTATGACGATGATCTCTTTCTGACAAGGAATGAGAAACAGATCATGAAAATGGCTGCATAAATGAAAATGAAAGATCTCGGATTAATGCACTACTTCTTAGGTCTAGAAGTATGGCAAGATCCAAAAGGAATCTTTTAAATCAAGGTAAGTATGCTGTGAAGTTTCTAAAAAGATTTGATATGTTGGAGTATAAAGCCATGGCCACTCCCATGGACTCCAACTTGAAGTTATTAGTTAATGACTCATCATATTTAGTGGACCTAACCCTATATAGACAAATCATTGGGTCATTGATGTATTTAACAAATACTAGGCCAGATATATGCTTTGCTGCAAATACCCTAAGTCAGTATCTAGTAGAACCTAGAAAGGTTCACTTAATAGCTACAAAGCATGTAGTGAGGTACCTAAAAGGTACATTAGATTTTGGTCTATATTATCTTGGAGGTCATGAACTCCGTTTACATGGTTACTCAGATTCTGATTGGGCAGGAAGTGCCTCAGACAGAAAGAGTACATCAGGTGGATGTTATAGTCTTGAATCTGCCATGATCTCATAGTTCAGCAAGAAACAATCTAGTGTGGCTCTCAGTACTGCTGAAGCAGAATATATATAGCTGTTTGCTCTGCCAGCTGTGAAGCAGTGTGGCTTCAGAAGCTATTATATGGAGTGTTTGACTTAGAAATGGATTTCACTATGATTATGTGTGACATTCAAAACTGCATCAAGATAGAAAATCTTGTATTCCACGATAAGTCAAAAACACATAGAGATCCGATACTTCTATATACGAGATATGGTGCAGAGAGGAGCTATCAAGCTCGAGTATATAAGCACTGAGGATCAGATTGCTGATATCTTGACTAAACCTCTGTCTCGAGTAAAGTTTGAATACTTCCGAGACAAGCTTGGTATAGTCCAGAAGGACCCTCCTCGAAAGGGGGAGTAGCATAGTATTTGATAACAAGTCTGTCTCATCAATGATGAGGTTACCTATTTACTGCACCTAGTTACTTAGAATTATTTAGATTTAGGAATCTTATATTTTTTCTTTTGATGATAGATGTATACATGCTTTTGATGTTAGATATACATGCTTTTGATGATAGATGTATACATGCTTTTGATGATAGATGTTATGCATGTTTTGATGATGAGGATACATGTTTTGTTATACATGTTTTGATGATGAGGATACATGTTTTGTTATACATGTTTTGATGATTAGGATACATATTTTGTTATGTTATACATGTTTTGATGATTAGGATACATGCTTTGTTATACATGTTTTGATGATGAGGATACATGTTTTGTTATACATGTTTTGAAGATGAGGATACATGATTGACACATGTTTTGATGAATTTCTTGGTGAACATGTGAGGGGATTGGACCATCCCTAGACTTCAGTCCTAAAGAAGAGCCGTAGACGTATGTCTTCATGAATGAATTTCTTGGTGAACATGTGAGGGGATTGGATCATCCCTGGACTTCAGTCCGAAAGAAGAGCCATAGACATATGTATTCGAGAATGAAGTTCTTGGTGAACATGTGAGGGGATTGGATCATCCCTGGACTTCAGTCTGAAAGAAGAGCCATAGACGTATGTCTTCGTGAATGAAGTTCTTAGTGAACATGTGAGGGGATTGGATCATCCCTGGACTTTAGTCCGAAAGAAGAGCCGTAGATGTATGTCTTCGTGAATAAAGTTCTTGGTGAACATGTGAGGGGATTGGATCATCCCTGGACTTCAGTCCGAAAGAAGAGTCGTAGATGTATGTCTTCGAGAATGAAGTTCTTGGTGAACATGTGAGGGGATTGGATCATCCCTGGACTTCAGTCCGAAAGAAGAGCCGTAGACGTATGTCTTCGAGAATGAAGTTCTTGGTGAACATGTGAGGGGATTGGATCATCCCTGGACTTCAGTTCGAAAGAAGAGCCATAGACGTATGTCTTCGAGAATGAATTTCTTGGTGAACATGTGAGGGGATTGGATCATCCCTGGACTTCAGTCCGAAAGAAGAGCCGTAGATGTATGTATTCGAGAATGAAGTCCTTGGTGGACGGTTGAGGATTAAGTCATCCTTGGACGTAGTCCTAAATGTACGGTGGAGGATTAAGTCATCCTTGGACGTGGCCCTAAATGTACGGTGGAGGATTAATTCATCCTTGGACGTGGCCCTAAATGTACGGTGGAGAATTAAGTCATCCTTGGACGTGGCCCTAAATGTACGGTGGAGGATTAAGTCATCCTTGGACGTGGTCCTAAATGTACGGTGGAGGATTAAGTCATCCTTGGACGTGGTCCTAAATGTACGGTGGAGGATTAAGTCATCCTTGGACGTGGTCCTAAATGTACGGTGGAGGATTAAGTCATCCTTGGACGTGGTCCTAAATGTACGGTGGAGGATTAAGTCATCCTTGGATGTAGTCCTAAATGTACGGTTGAGGATTAAGTCATCCTTGGACGTGGTCCTAAATGTACGGTAAGGATTGGATCATCCTTGGACTTTGGTCCTGTGAACTGAGCCATAGACATGAGGTCTCTGAAAATTGATAGGACTGGATCGTCCCTGGACTTCGGTTCAAAAGGTACATGACAGGACTGGATCGTCCCTGGATTTCGGTTCAAAAGGTACATGTTAGGACTGGATCGTCCCTGGACTTCGGTTCAAAAGGTACATAATAGGACTGGATCATCCCTGGACTTTGGTTCAAAAGGTACATGATAGGACTGGATTGTCCCTGGACTTCGGTTCAAAAGGTACATGACTGGATTGCATCATCCTTGGACATAGGTCCTAAAGAGAACTGGATTGATCGTGTGATGACGATGTTGCTGATTGTGTGATAATGATGCTGCTGATCGTATGATGACGATGATGATGACGATGCTATTGATCGTGTGATGAAGACGTTGATGATTGAGTACTATCAACTCTGATGATGTTGATGTTCCAGTAACTAGTCAAGTTACTGATGATGATGAATTGAAGAAAGCTTCCGATGATATATAGATGATGTAATGAATGACTCCTTGCTCCTGCAGATGTTGCTATAATATCCTTCTCGTTAAGGGGGAGTGTTGAATATTGTAACTTCTAAGAATATTATATTTATACATTATTTATTCCGGATATGTTCCATCCCTCCAAGGTGATTTTATTATGTATCCGAAGATGTTTATTCCTTCGAGAAGTTGTGGTAACTAGGGTTTTTAGACCCACCATGTGGGGGTCGGCCCAGTCAGTTATAATAGGGTATTTAACCTAATGGTTAAATACGATCCTACATGTACTTGTGTAAAATATATGTCAGAGTAGTGTATAAATAGAGGAGGTGTGTTCCTCATTTGATACACTCACTCACTTATGAAAAGAGGCACACTTGTCTGGGAGATTTGCTAAGGAGGATTAGAAGGAGGGAGCACATCTTGTATTTTGGTTTATCATCTTATTGAGGAAAGCTTTGCTGGGTTTTCTACCCCATGAGGGTTTCCCAGGATAAATCTGTGTCTCTTGTGTTTATGCTATGCTTGTTGTTTCTTCAGTGATCTTGTATATGCTATTATTGTGAAATGGAATGTAATGTTTCTATTTTCTGTCTTAGCATATTGAATTTTAACACCATCTTCCTTTGATGGCACTCATTCTATGAGAACACCTCGTAAGACAAAGTTCCCTTGCAAAATTTGCAAGGGTGATCACCTTCTCAAGAATTGTCTCGATCTTTCCCGTGTGTCAGAAGTGCGGTCTAAAAACCCCAAACCACTTATATCATCAAACTCTGACCATCATGTTGATGATACTCCCTCGACCAGTGACCCATTGGTGAAGGGTCGGAAGGGTAGAGCTGCAGACCCTTGTTGGATATGCAAGGGCATGCATCGTACTTACCTTTGTCCAAGCATGGATGAAGCTTCATAGTGGTTGGAAGATATTACTATCTCTCAATAGGTGCCTCCAACAAGTGATAGTAAGTTGTCCCTCGACCCCCCGCTGGTTGACCAAGTGTTCAATTCAATTTCATCTGCAATTGATCCCACTCTTCCTTCGGAGAGTGAAGTGATTGAGTTGATCTCATCTCCACTCGATCCCGCTCTTTCATTGGAGAAAGTCCAAACTAAAGCAGTCAACATGACACAATCTTTGTCTCATTCTTATCTTCCAAGTGAGAGTGAATTGGAAACTGTTGATGTTTTTTCTGGTTAGTTCAGAATGTCCTAGGAAAGGGGAGACCCTGTCCATTCCTATAGGACCCCTCCCAAGTACTGAGGTCATTTCCTTTGATTGGAATGGTCTAACAGAATCTCATCTTCCCTCGAGTATTCCTTTTCAAATATCTGTAGGATTTTCCGATAAATAAATCTTTCGTACAATAGTTGATGAAGGAGCTTCTGTTAGTATTTTATCCTCAACTGCTTGGCAATTTATAGGTTCTCCTCAGCTTGTGCCAGTAACTGACCAAATTTTGGCTTTTAATAGAATCCCTACTGGACCTTTAGGGATTCTCCCGCAGTTACCTGTCACGTTGAGAGGTAAAACTATTTATGTTGATGTCATGGTTGTCCAAGGTCCTTTAGATTTCAATATGCTCCTTGGACGTGATTATGTCTATGCTAGGAAAGCTATACTTTCCATGCTCTTTCGAGTGATGTATTTTCCTTATCATGGGAATATTGTGACCATTGATCAGCTTTCCTTTGTGACACCCACTCATCATATGACTCCTAGTCATCAGACTTCCCTAAATGTTCCACATGTTTTAGTGGTTTCTTCCCCCTGAGGATGGGGGGTACCAACACAGTTTATGTTATGTTTCAAGCTCGTTAAAAAATGAAACCAACCACCCTAGTATATTTTCCCTTTGGTTTCAAGCTTTCATAAAAATGAAACCAATCCATTAGAGCACAGTTTTATTCCATCTCAAGCTCATTAAAAAATGACATAGACCCCTCTAAGCATAGTCTACCTTTGGTTTCAAGTTTGCATAAAAATGAAACCATCCCTTCGAGCATAGTTTTATTCCATTTCAAGCTCGTTAAAAAATAAGATGGGCCCCCTCAAGCATAGTTATTGTCTATTTCAAGCTTGTGTAAAAATGAAATAGATCTCCCTCCCATCAGTTCGAGTCTCTCGCTAGAGTCAGAACTTGAACCTTCATTTCATCTGATTCTCGTTTCCCCCCCTTGGTGAACATTTTCATATTAGTAGCCAGGTTGGTAGTTGGGTTAGCAAGCATCATTTTTAGAAAAAATGAAGCTTGGCAGGAATACCACATGTCGTATCATCAGCAATCATGTTGAGGGAACACTAGCATGTTAAGCCGCTAGCAATCATGCTGGGGGCATTTACCAACCTCTGGGTATCATGTTGGGAAGGAACCCGTCAATGGGCCTTAACCATGAGCATAGTTCCCTTTCTATGTCAAGCTCGTTAAAAAATGAAATAGGTTCCTATGAGCAGAGTTCTAATCTTGTGTCAAGCTCATTAAAAAATGAAACATATCCTTTCCCTTTGAGTCAAGTCTCCTCGTTGACTTAGTACCTGAACCTTCTTTTCATTCTTCTAGGGCTAGCTTAGGAGAATGAAATGAATCTTGGGGGCATGTCTTCAACCTCTGAAAGTTACGTTGAAGTCAACTCGATCGCGTCTCCACACCATGTAGGAGCTAAGTCACTTACTTCCAACAGTCATGCTGGGGGCACACACCAACCTCTGATTCCATGTTTGGAAAAAGTTCACCATTGGGAACATTTTCGAGCATACTTTCCCTTTTTAGGTTTCAAGCTCATTAAACAATGAAAATTATCCCGAGCATAGTTCATTTTCTGTTACAAGCTTGTTAAAAAATGAAGCAGACATCATGAACGTTCTTCCAACCTATCTTCGAGCTCGGTAAAAACAGTAAGATGGTGTTGAGCTTACTTTTCACCTTTTTTCATGCTCTGGTTGAAACATGAAAAGTGGTTTGAGCTTACTTTTTACTTTTTCATGCTCTGGTTCAAACATGAAAAATATTTCAAGTGCTTTTAATACCATTATCGTGCTCGTTAAAAATTTGACTAAAAAGGTGTGTCTAACGAGTATAGGTTTATCAGTTTATCCGGCCTCACTAGACTATTTACGGAAGAGGAACTGTGCCGAGTTTACTTTTTCCTTTGTCGTACTCGGTCATAAACCATGACAAAGTTGTTCATGGAGACCTTTTTAAGCTCTTTTCAGACTCCCTAAATAGGAAAAGATTGCCAAGCGAACTTGATGCTTTCACGCTTGTAAAAGCATCTGAATGATCGTCTTTCTGGTGATAGTTTACCCCTTTTTCGGACCAGGAATCACTATTTACGAAAAAGGAATACTATAACCAACCATGGCTAGAAGATTCCTCTCCCGCGTTGTTTTACCCCTTTTTGGGCGATGAGGCTAAATTTACGAAAAAGGACTGTTGGAGTCTTCTTTAGTTCTTTTTAGACTCTCTAAACATGAAATGACGATCGAGTTTACCTTCTATGGACTCATTAAAATTTTCACATTGAAGGGCCCATCATGGGATGAATCCCTCCTATCCCAGGTTCGGAAAACATTTTGGATTGGGCTCATCTATGAGATGAGCTATACCGAGCATTTGGTTACCCTCCTCAAGCTCATAAAAAACACATGAGGCACTCATCATTCATGATGGGGAAAAAGGAAAGTGTTTGTGTTACATACCTTATTAGTGGCAGTATGTAGTCGTTCTTGAACATCGCACTCATCTGCATTTGCATACCGCACTTGGGTCATCCATTTGTCTATGAGTCCCCGCTTACTTTCTGAGTCCTGTTACTCCTTTGATTCATTCAAAGAAAGCTCCCATAATCGGTTGCATTAGAATTTTGTGTTGTACTCATTGTGTCAATACTGCCAAGTCATGCCATGCCCATGTTCAAGAACACATCTATCATTTGTCATCTGCAGTCAAGTGTACCCGTCACCATATCGGTTTACTCTGAGTCAGTCTTGCATGTTACTGTACCATCCGATCCACTCTACACATCTTTTGTCGTGGTTCGTGTCGATTGATGGGGGATTCATCATGGCCCTCCTTCGACTTATTCGTCCTTGTCGAATTCAACTCATCATCCGAGGAATGAATCTAGAAACCAACCAAGTACCTTGGCCCTGCATGCCTCAATGGCAGGTTACCTCGCTTTCATCATGAGATTACATCATTACTCTTGATTGAAAGATTTGATCTTGCATTCGAATTCAACTCATTTATTCATGCTTGATAATATGTACTGTGATACCTTGGGAATCGTTGACATCAATGGTGATATCCCTTGCACTTGTTAATGGTTTACATCAATGACCGGTAATCAAGTGGTTTCTACCATGTTCGACGTCAATACATTTGTAATCACATGGATAGATTCGTATCATTGCGGGTTCATCTTGAAGACCCTAGAGAGTCATGTTTTACCTAGGTTGCGATGGAGTTTGTATTGAGTCATATTACACAGATATACTTTTGTATTGATCGTGGTTTTGTTATCATCTCATCATGGATCTACGCTTGTGTCTAGTAGCCACGATTGTGTTCAGTTAGTCATTACTACCATGGATCTGCAATGTATTGGTCGGCAGCCATGTTGTACTTCATATGAGATTGTCAATTCATATTCATTTGTACTACAGCAGTGACCTTCATCCAACGAGTCTATTGCCATTACTTCTGTCAAATCACTTCACTTGTCTATCTTAAACAGGCGCTTCATGCTTTGGGGGGCATTCTGTTACACCCAAAATCTACTCATCATCAGATTCAGTGTATACACCCTAAAGATACCTGGACTAAGTAACCATCCTGGGAGGATTTGCACTTAGTTCTGCAATATTTTGAGAGGTCGTGAAATCTCTCAAAACATGCTGGTGAAATCTCTCTTAGAACATCTCCACTCACCTATTGGAGGACTCATGATTCCTTGGAAGGTTATGGAAATTGGCTTTGTCAGAGAAGGGCTACTGCGTTAAGTCTTGGTTGTAGTTCTATATCTCTATCATGTACTCCTCTATTTGCAGTAATACAAATGCTTTCCACCAATATTGTTCATGTGTGCAATGATATTGAGTAGTGTAATACCCCCAATTCGACCCTTAGGATATATTAGCCTTTAATGTAAATAATGTGTACATGTGATGTATGTTTCCTAGCGTGGAGCTCAAGGCTAAGGCCCCACTAGTGAAAGCCCGAATTTTATTAAAAGGGAAAGTATTTGATATTTTGATACCATGTGCTCTTAAACGATGGAAATTGTAATAGGATGTAAATAAACATCATGCAATATAAAATTCCAAGACTGGCTATGGAGGCAACGAATGAGAAGGGGCCACGTGTATCCACTAGGGAGTGGTGAGGGGGCTATGGGAGTGAACCATAGGTTGCCATATGTCATTATGAGAACCCATTTGACTTTTCTAGATGACATTTATGCCTGTTGTAAGGAAGTGGTTGAGATGTCAGCCCCATGGCTTCAATGGAGTATGGGCAGCCCTAAAATTCGTATGGGTAGGTATGGGCTTTGTTTTCTTGTACAATAAGTCACTCAACCTCATGGGAGGTTGCTTCATTCTCATCCCTATCCCATGGTGAAGGAACCTATCATCATTCTCCATCCAAAACGAGCTCCCATGAGTGAGAAAACCAGAAATCGCGACTTGGAATGAACACACGTTTTGGGAAGCAAAAAATGCCCCGAATGGGTATTGGGAAGTGAAATCCAATGGTGGATCCGTTGGTATGAGCCTTGGGGCGATTTTGGGAGCAATAGCTACTCCAAAATCCATGGGAAAACCCAGTTTTAACTGCCCAGAAAATCAGTGACGGATTTGGGATTATTTGTGACAGAGTTGTGAGAAATCCAGTTGTGGATGTATGAACAGAGGATGGGATTGCTGAGTCTAGCTTGAAGTGTATGTGGCTCTAGGATTGAGCTCAGTGGACTAGCATCCTCCTCCATCTCCTATTGCATGCTTGAAAAACCCAACTGTGTGTTGGCTTAGCATGGCTATTTGAGTGAAACCCTGACTGTGAGTGAGCCATCTAGTTCCTCCTTAGTGGATACACAACCCAGCTCGGGGGTGATCTCTCAGCTGAAAGAATACAGGCTGGACAGAGATCTATGGTTTGGTGGAACGTTGCTCTCACGTAGCCAGTCGTTTGGACCGTTACAATTCAATATAAGTATTATTGTTGTTGAGTTATGTTAATTCTATGCTCTACAAATATTTTAATTAATGACTGTTGTTTGTATGTCGAATGCATGATGAAACTGTATGCATATGTAATGTGTAATGTTCTAATTCCGCTGTGTGTATATTGAGTTAAATCTTCACACATAAGATTTTAATTGTTAATATTTTATGAGTAAAAATATTGGGGCTAAGTTTACAAAATCCCGGTGTGTTGTTAATGTTTCCTTCCCTGCATTTGATGATAGGCGAAGGGGACATTACAAGTAGTTTACCTACTTAATTGTTTACTTAGATCGCTTATTGTATAGATGTCTTTAATGGTTTCTCTTGTTTCTTGTATTGATAGGTCTTGCAGCTTGGATCTAACGACCGCGGGATGTTGATCAACATTCAGGATAAAGAATTGCGTAGTAAAAAGGTAATACATCTAGTACTTGATCCTTAAGTAGATCTAGGAAATGTATTTGTAGTCTGTTCTATTTGATCTAGACTCACTTTGAGCTAGGGAGATCCAGCTCGCGTCCGCTCAAGTGGATTGTCCGATAACACGCAATTAGTCGCAATGTCCACTAGGGTTTCGGAATTGTCTATCTTGAAGAACTTTTGTGTTGAAAAGAAAACTTGTACAGGGAAACTAGACCCTCGTATGTTTAAATGATACTCGGCTTGTATTTGAATGCCTAGCTCATCAATGTTGAGAGTTTTAATACTCATTTAGATGCTAGATGTGGGGATAAACCCTATGTAGTTTTCGTTTGAAAACGTATTGTAATTTCGTTCTGAGAAACATTGGTGTCTCTTTCGTGAAGCTGAAACTTGTAATGGTTTTTAAAACTTGAACTTCGACATGTTTTGGTTAAGTTCGGTGGAATAAGAATGTAGAGCCGAGGCTCATTTAACTCTGAATACTACATTTTCGGTTCTCTGCAAATGGAAGGTGTTGTTTTAAACTATTCGTTTGGTTTCTATGTAAATGATGGAGTCTGTTGAGCATGTAAAACTGTATGCAATTCCTTTAGTTGAATGACTTAGTGTGCAGGGAAACGATAGAGTAGTTTTTCTTCGATTGCAAGATATGTTTTGTACTGTAGTTTAAACATAAATATGTAAAATCGGGTTCTGTCTAACTGTTGAAAACGATGATGAAATCTGGGAAATACTATCTAGGGTTTTATAAACAATACGATTTCATACTTTAAATGATATACATAGTTTGGAATGAAAATAGAAACTACGATAATTGTAAACATGATAGGGTTTACATTTCTTTTGTTTACAATTTTGATAATACTGAAATAATTTATAAAAATATTCTAACAGGAAATTGTGAAGAAAACATAGTGTGTATGTGAAATATGAAGACTGTGTATTGATCATTATTGCACCTCAAATCCATCATTAGCAATACTATTTATTTACAGATAAGATGTATGGAAGTTTTGAATTACATTTATTCCTATGTAAATAATAGAGGTAAGAAAACACAATGTATTTGTATAGAGGTTAAACAATATTTTTTTTTCATGAAACAAATAAAATATCCTATATTATTAAAGATACTATACAGTGAATGTCTACTATGTTTAGGTATAGTACAGAAAATAAGAAAAACATAATATCAATTACTATAATTATCCGTTTAATCAATGGAAATCAATGTATCTCTCATCTTCATTTAATTTGCTTCTCTATACTAGAGTACGATGCAAACAACAACATGTGGAAAAATGTAGAGATGAATTATCAAATCAGCTTATCATTCAGACTTAACCAAAAATCAAAAATCAATTCTTTTTCAAAACAGAAATTACTAATTTTAACTAAACAGAATTATTAACTGAAACATATTAAGAAATAATAAAACCTGGTAAATTTGTAGGGAAAAAAACAGCCCAAGAAGACTGTTCCACCCAAACAATTCCTGAAGATAGCCAAGTACTTGCCTTAGGACCCACGAGCCTGTTCACTGAACCACCAAGAGGAATAAACTTGGGATTTTAGGATCTCCACTTGTAGTAGCAATAATTGTTCAATCTTTAAGAACTAGCAGTCCAAAGGACCTGTACCAGCACCTCTAGTTCTCCTTATCAAAAATAGTTTGTAAACTTATGATTGCACTCACAACTAGCCTCCCTATTCGAATCTCTCAGTGATCACCTGATACACATGAGGAATATTTCTGCAGAAAATATTGTGTAAGAGCTGCCTGCTTAATTCGAATTTGCTTTATGTAGGCTGCCTAGGCCTTTTCAGTTGTTACTTGGCCATTAAATGAGATGCTTTCCCACTCCCACCACCTGGGGGATAATGCAACATTATTAGGGGTAGTTGTCCCATAACCAACAGCTAGTGGTGAAGTGCAATTGCTGCCATCTGTCCCATGCCTTCTATAGCTTCCATTTCTCCTAGTGGGTCAGTGAACACTCATTTAACAGTTCCCTTCGGTGTTTGTCTCCTACTTAATTTATTTAAATAATAATAATCAGTAACTACATTCATCTTTAACCCAACTTGGTCATAATTTCAAAACTTTGAAATTAAAATTTAACATAAAGTATTTTGCAAATAAAATAATATTTTTCAGAATTTGGGTAGGTGACACCTATCATGCCAAATTTTGCTCACTTCATTTACATGAGTAAGAAGTGCACTTTTTTTTGCATAAGGAAATCAATGAAATAAATCATAGAGTTTGGAATGGTGATTTACAATGCCTTGTGCAATTATCTTCCTAGAAGAGATCTCTTTAATTTCAACCACATTAGGAGTAAAAATTACTTTCTTTGGAGCTCTTGTATGGGCCATTTGATAAACTGAAAGGAGGTTAGCTTCCAAGGTAGACACATAGAGCACATAATTGAAGTATCCATGATCTAGATTGATCATTCCAATCCATTTTGAAGGAAACTTCAAAATCATCTCCCATTAGGATAGAAGGCCCAACAATTGGTTCGAAATCAGATAATATATCCTTGGATGGAGGCATGTGTCTGGAGGCTCTAGATTCTATGATGAAGGAGGATGCATTCGAAGTGCCAGCCATGAGTGCATGACACCTCTCTTTATCCTATGATTTAGGATTAGATTCTTTCCTTCTGGAACCTGCAGGTACTAGAAGGTTGTTTTTCTCTAGAAGTTGGATCATGAGATCAATGGTCTTCTTCATGCAAGCACTTTCTAGGTGAAAACCTCTATTGAAGTATGGACATTTGGTTTTATCCTTCTGGTTTTTCTTGCCTCTCTTTGGATTCGAGGTCCCCTCTAACTGTTTGGGAGACTCCTTTGACTTCTTCTCATGTTGTTTCTTCTCCTTGCCCTTGTTCTTTCCTTTCCAATTCACATTCTTTCATTCTCCTGCAGTAAGAGCTTGATCCGTTGATGGTTTTATTACTCCCATCTGCACCAATTTGTCTTGCTCCTTCGTGAGAGACAATATGAATGCATATACAGTGGGAATTTTCCAGTTTGGGATGGATAGATTTTCTATTTGGAAGGTGGATACAAACACATAATAGTCTGATCTGAGTTTTGAAAGAATAGAAAGAATAAGTTTCTTGTCTTCCTTATCAATTCCACATAGTTTTACCTGCACAACCAAGTTCTTGAATCTTGTGAAGAAATATCTAATGGATTCGAAGTTTCTAGGGCGTAGAGAGATAAACTCATTTTCCATGTCACATCCCCTCCCATGGATCCAAATCAAGGAAAGGGAACATGAATAAAATTCAGGGCTTTTACAAAAAACTCAGCCCCATTCATCATGAACAATTCATAGCAAATAAAACACATGTGTGCAAATGTATAATTCAATTTAACACAATGGAAATAAAATCTATATCCACACGCATTTCACATGCATTCATCAATATAATCAGAAAATTCAATAATTATAAACATTGCAGAATTTAATACACATAGGGTGTTAGAAAAACAGGATTGCAGAGCAATAACAATAAAAAAAAATGAAAATATAATCACACATACACATTACAAGAGAGACACAGATATATCGTGGTTCATCCGAATTGGGTTACGTCCACACTGAATTTGGCAGTCCTTATTATTATTACCGTCCAGCAAATCAAAGGGATACAACCTGCAGCACAGCCGCTGCACTTCCTCTTCTTTGTTTCACAGTCTCTCTCCTGATCTCAAAGATCTTTACAATGCATAAAACCTAATACATCAACAACCCTAGCCGTATTACAATGTCTTTATTTTATAAGGGAAATACAATGGGAAAATACCACGGGATACCCAAAACCATGGGCCCGCAAAACAGCTGGCGAAAACAGCCCCAAAAATTTTCTTCGGGGGGGGTTGCCCCCGAACCCCCATTTCTCGAGGGGCGATGCCCCCCCGCTGGGATGAGTGTACAGTCCACCTACATATCATATAGAACTGGGCTACAAACACGGCTGATACAATATCATCTATGAGACTGGAAGATCTGGCTCCACAACCAACAATCTCCCACTTGGAGACTGATCACAGCAACTCCACCGCTGCTGGACTTGGAATTGGAAAATTTCTCATCTTCACCTTCATGCTAGAAGGCCAACTAAAACCGACCACAAACTCAGTTTCTCTCTGGTCACTACCTTTGTGAACATGTCTGCAGGATTCTGGCTAGTATGTATTTTTTCCAGCTTCAACAGTTCATCTTCCAAAACAGAGCGTATGAAATGGTACTTGAGCTGTATATGTTTAGTCCTGGAATGGAATGCTGAGTTCTTTGCAAGGTGAATGGCACTCTGGCTGTCACTATACAATATGCTATCCTTATGCTTCTTACCCACTTCCTCCATAAACCTATGCAACCAAATCATCTCTTTATTAGCCTCTGTAATGGCAACATACTCTGCTTCTGTTGTTGAAAGTGAAACAACCTTCTGTAGTTTCGAAATCCAGCTTACTGTTGTTCCACCTACAGTAAACACATACCCTGTGGTACTCCTCCTGCTATCCTTGTCACCTGCCATATCTGCATCAACATATCCCTATAGAACAGTGTCTGAACCTCCAAAACATAATGCCTCAGTGGTAGTACCTCTCAAATACCTGAGAATCCACTGTACTGCCTTCCAGTGTTGTTTACCTGGATTGTTCATATATCTGCTCACAACTCCCACTGCATGTGCAATATCTGGTCTTGTGCACACCATGGCATACATCAAGCTGCCAACAGCTGATTGATAGGGAATCTTGGACATGTAATCTGTCTCTTCTTGTGTTTTGGGACACATTTCCTTATTTAGACTGAAATGGCTAGCCAAAGGTGTACTTACAGGTTTTGCATTCTGCATTCTAAACCTCTCCAACACCTTTTGTATGTACTCACTTTGAGACAATGTCAATTTGATATTTTTCCTGTCTCTCATTATTCTCATACCAAGGATTTGCTTTGCAGCACCCAAATCCTTCATCGCAAATGAATTAGCTAGCTTCCTTTTGAGTACATTTATATCCTGCATGTCAGACCCTGCAACAAGCATGTCATCCACATACAATAACAAGATAATATATCTTCCATTGTCTAGCTTCTTGAAATAAACACAGTGGTCAGAATGACATCTATTATAAACTTGTTCTGTCATAAACCTGTCAAACTTTAGATACCACTTCCTTGGAGCTTGCTTCAAGCCATACAAGCTCTTTTTTAACCTACATACCAGATCCTCCTTACCTTTGACCTCATACCCTAGTGGTTGTTGCATATATATTTCTTCCTCCAAATCCCCATGGAGGAAGGCTGTTTTTACATCTAACTGTTCAAGATGCAAATCTTCTACCGCCATTAGACTTAAGATAGTCCTAATTGTAGTCATCTTTACAACAGGAAAAAATATTTCATCAAAATTTATACCTTTCTTCTGTGCAAACCCCTTTACAGCAAGTCTGGCCTTGTACCGCTTCTTACCTCCTTCTTCTTCCTTCAACCTGTAAATCCATTTTTTTTGCAATGCTCTTTTACCAGCAGGAAACTGAACCAAATCCCAAGTGTGGTTTCCTACCAATGAGTCCATCTCCTCATTCATGCCTTGCTCCCACTTCTTTCTAGTTTCCACCAGCATTGCTTCTTCATAACATTCTGGTTCACCAGAATCAGTCATCAATCAATAATACATTGAAGGAGAGTATCATTCAGGGAGTCTACTTAACCTGGTAGATCTTCTTACAGTTGCAGGAGTTTCAGGTACTTGCTGCTGCTCTTGATTTTCTGGCACCTTCAGAACTTCATTTTCTTTAATTTCATCCAAGACTATGTACTCTGTGTTTTCTTTTTCCTGTTTCTTTCCCTGCAACTGATCTTTATACATGACCTTTTCATTGAATATCACATCTCTACTCCTGATGATTTTGTTATTTTCATAATCCCATAAACGATAACCAAACTCATCAACCCCATATCCAATAAAGGTACATTTCTTGGATTTAGCTTCAAGATTTGTTCTATTTTCTTTATCAATATGGACAAATGCTTCACAACCAAACGTTCTCAGAAATGAGTAGTTTACCTTTTTATCTGCCCATGCTTCCTCTGGAATACCACCATCCAAAGCACTTGAAGGTCCTCTGTTTATTAAATAAACAGCAGTATTTACAGCATCCACCCAAAACTGTAAGGGCAGCCCTGCATGCAGTCTCATACACCTTGCACGCTCCATGATCGTTCTGTTCATCCTTTCTGACACACCATTTTCCTGTGGTGTTCCTGGGACTGTCTTCTCTCTACAAATCCCATGGTATGAATAGTAACTATCAAACTCCTTGCCGCAGTACTCACCTCCATTATCAGATCTGAGACACTTCAATCTTTTTCCTGTCTCATTCTCAACCAAAGCTTTCCACTTCTTAAAAGTAGCAAACACATCATATTTTTGTCTAATGCAATAAACCCAAGTTTTTCTAGTTGCATCATCAATAAATGTAACATAATAATGAGAGCCACCAAGAGATTGTACCTGAGCCGGTCCCCATACATCTGTATGCACAAGCTCTAATTTTCCATTCTTCTTCTGTTTCCCAACCCTGAGAAATCTGACTCTCTTCTGTTTTCCATAAACACAGTTTTCACAAAATTCCAAACTTACCTGCTTCAAATCCGGCAGCAACTTCTTTGAGTGGAGAATCTGCATCCCCTTCTCACTCATGTGGCCAAGCGTATGATGCCACAATGTTGTATATGTTCCTGTGGAAGCTAAAGAGATAGAATGATTAGTATTATGAGGACATAAATACAACGTACCTACTCTGTCTCCTTTTGCTATCACCATTTATCCTTTAGTGATCTTCCACCACTTTTCTCCGAACGTAGATAGACAGCCGCCATCTCCCAACTGCCCTGTTGAGATTAGATTTCTTTTCATAGTAGGAATATGCCTAACATATTTCAACAACCAATCAGTTCCATTCTTAAATTTTATCCATACCTTACCCATTCCAACAATTTTACATGGCTCATCATCACCCAATAAAATATGTCCAAAATCGCCAGGAACATACTCATGAAAGTATTTCCTATGGGGTGTAGCATGACATGAAGCTCCTGAATCTACTACCCAATAATCACTAGTATTATCTAATGCAAGAATCAAAGCATCTTGTAACACATCACCTGCTACATTTGCTTCTTGGGTAGTTTTCTTCTGTGCATCTCCTTTCTTCTTTAGAGATTTGCAGTCTTTCTTCAGATGTCCTTTCTTTCCACAGTTCCAGCACTCTATCTTTCCCATTCTGGACTTGGATCTTCCTATTTTAGACTTTTTATGATTACCTTGGCTCTTTCCTCTCTCCTTTTGTCTTCCTCTACTCTCCATGGTCAACGCATTACCTGATGTCTCACCTGTTCTTTTTCTTCGCATTTCCTTGCTAAGAATAACACCAATAACATCATCAAATTTCAAGGTGTTTGAACCAGAGACAGAGTTACTTACAGCCATGACCAAGCTATTCCAGCTTTCTGGCAATGAACACAAGATTAGAAGAGCCCTAACCTCATCATCAAAGTTCACACTTACAGAACTTAGCTGATTTGTAACCGTATTAAACTCATTTAAATGATCAGTAACAGATCCACCTTCAGACATCTTCATATTAAATAAACGCTTCATTAGAAATACCTTGTTGGAAGCCGAGGGTTTTTCATACAGCTTACCCAATGCTTTCATCAAACCCTCTGTTGTCGTTTCTTTTGAGATATTGAAAGCCACCGACGAAGCCAGGCTCAACCGTATTGTTCCCAGATCCTTTCTGTCAAGAACCACCCATTCTTCGTCCTTCATAGTCGTCGGTTGCTTTGCTTTTCCTCCCAACGGTAGGAATAGATCCTTCTGGTACAGACAGTCCTCCATTTGCATCTTCCATAACCCAAAGTTTTGGCCATTAAACTTCTCGACCTTAAAATTTCCTTCTTCTGCCATTGCTCCCACTCGAACCAGAAACCCTAGCTTCCTGCGGGTTTAACTGCCAAATAGACCTTTGGCTCTGATACCAATTGTTAGAAAAATAGGATCGCAGAGAAATAACAATAAACAGAAATGCAAATATAATCACACATACACATTACAAGAGAGACACAGATATATCGTGGTTCACCCAACTTGGGCTACGTCCACACTGAATTTGCCAGTCCTTATTATTATTACCGTCCAACAAGTCGAAGTTATACAACCTGCAGCACAACCGCTGCACTTCCTCTTCTCTGTTTCACAGTCTCTCTCCTGATCTCAAAGATCTTTACAATGCATAAAACCTAATACATCAACAACCCTAGCCGTATTACAATGTCTTTATTTTATAAGGGAAATACAATGGGAAAATACCACGGGATACCCAAAACCATGGGCCCGCAAAACAGCTGGCGAAAACAGCCCCAAAAATTTTCTTCGGGGGCAATGCCCCCCCACACCACCCCGCTGGGATGAGTGTACAGTCCACCTACATATCATATAGAACTGGGATACAAACACGGCTGATACAATATCATCTATGAGACTGGAAGATCTGGCTCCACAACCAACATAGGGAATACTTATCTTGGTTGTGAAGTTGTCCCGAGCAAATAGCTATACTACTGCAACATTCCACCCAACCATAGGTCAACTGTGCTCATCAATCTCTTAGCATAGTTGCCACCCCTGAGCTGGGCATGATTTCTACAAGGAATGGGAACACTCAAGCTCAATCCCAAACTCAAACCCTAATATTCTCTTCCACACACAACAAGCACATATGTTGGGCATAGCAAAACGTTTTTAGCTATGGGATTCACACGCAATATGTCCATGGGTTTTCCCCAATTCGTGGCACCACAAAAAAGAGTTGTGGGAAAGGAAAATCGACCACGGAGAAGAAAAAGTTTTCCCCCACATGTATATGAGCATTTGAATGGCCAAAAACAACCTCTATGGACCCCCAAAATGAGCTCCCTTCCTCCTAGTCGCTCTACAACACCAAAAATGCCCTCTTCACAGCCAGAAATGAAGGAAACACGAGAAAAACATGGAGGGAAACGGCCCCACTAGCTAGAAGTCATGAGAGAGAAAAACCCATGCATGAAGAATGGCTTGGGAAGAAAATCCATGGCTCTTTTATTTCCAAGGAATCTAAAACACGTTTTTCCAAAATTGTGGTTTTCCCATACATGAAATTGGACAGCGATACCTCTCCATTTCCCAAAATAAAAACTACTTCAACCAACTCTTGGAGAAAATAAATGATTGGGTACAAAAGTCAACATGGGTAGTTGATGGTTCATGTGTTCTCTCATTGACACTTGGCTTGAATTTTGTTTGATGGACAATCCAATCGAGCGGACGCGAGCTGGATCTCCCTAGCTCAATGTGAGTCTAGAACAAATAGAACAGATTGCAAATGGATTTCCTAGATCTACTTAAGGATCAAGTACTAGATGTCTTACCTTTTACTTCGTAATACTTTCTCCTGAATGTTGCTCCACGTTCAGCGGTCGTCAGATCTCAGCTACAACACTTGTTAAGACACAAAGAACAACACAAAACAAGTAAAGAGCATCTATACAATAAGAGATCTAAGTAAACAGTTAAGGAGGTAAACTACTCAATATCATCACTCATTAACAATATTGGTGGAAAGCATTTGTATTACTGTAAATAGGGAAATACATAGTAGAGACATAGAACTACAACGAAGGCTTAACGTTGTATCCCTCCTCCATACAAGCCATTTTCCATATCCTCCCAAGGAAGTACGAGTCTCCCAATAGATGAGTAGAGATCTCTCAAGGATGATTTCACCAACATGTAGACACTATACACTTCCTCCCTTTAGAGAAGGGTAGAGCTTCACTTATATAGGACTAAGTGAGTAGGGTAGGTTAAGATATGGTAGGAGAGAGATAGGGGATCCTTCCAAGAGGTTAGGAACCGAAGGCCAGCTCCCCCAACAGGTCAGGGATAGGGATCCAAGTCAGCAACCTTCGAGAATGAACCCGAAGAAGCTATTTTTTCCATTTAACTGACTTCGTCGCACCCTGTAATTGAGAAAGGTGCGACATCGCAGGTTGCATGAGTGCAGCCAACGACGACCTCTCAAAACCTAGCAAAAGCACAATGATGTCCCTTCTAGGTAAATGACTTAGCCAATGGAACTCCAGGGATGTATACACTGAATCTAATGGTGGTAAGATTTTAGGTGTAACAGAATGCCCCCCAAAGCATGAAGCTGTTTAAAGATTGGATAGGTGAAATGCTTTGACAGAAAGAATAGCAAAATGGACTTGTCGGATGAAGGATGCTGCTACAATACAACTGACTCTGAACTGACAATCTCATATGATGTACAACATGGCTGCCGACCAATACAATGCATATCCATGTTAGTAATGACTGACTGAACACAATCATGGCTACTGGACACAAGCGTAGATCCATGATGAGATGGTAACACAACCACGACCAATACAAATGTGGATCCGTGTAATATGACTCAATACAAACTCCATCGCAACCTGGGTAAAACATGACTCCCCAGGGTCTTCAAGCTAAACCCGCAATGATACGAATCTATCCATGTGATTACAAATGTATTGATGTCGAACATGGTAGAAACCACTTGATTACCAGTCATTGATGTATACCGTTAACAAGTGCGAGGGAAATCACCATTAATGTCAATGATCCCCAAGATATCACAGTACATATCATCAAGTGTGAATAAATGAGTTGAAGTCGAATGCAAGATGAAATCTTTCATTCAAGAGTCAATGATGTAAACTCATGTCGAAAGCGAGGTAACCTACCATTGAGGCATGCAGGGCCAAGGTACTTGGTTGGTTTCTAGATTCAATCCTTGGATGATGTGTTGAAGTTGACAAGGATGAATCCGTCGAAGGAGGGCCATGATGAATCCCCCATCATCAACAGGAAACACGACAAAGGATGTGTAGAGTGGATCGGATGGTACAATAATATGTGAGACTGACTCAAAGTAGACCGACATGATTGAAGGTGTACTGACTGCAAATAGATGGATAGTGAAAGTATTCTTGAACATGGGCATGGAATGACTTGGCAGTATTGACACGACGAGTATGACACAAATTCCTAATGCAATTGATGATGGAAGCTTTCTTTGAATGACTCAAAGGAGTAACAAGACTAGGAAGTAAGTGGAACTCGAGGACAAACAGATGATCGAAGTGTTGTATGCAAATGCAGATGAGTGCCATGTTCAGGAATGATTACATACTGCCACTGATAAAGGCGTAATACAAAAAATTTCCTTTTTCCCCATCATGAACGATGAGTGCCTCATGTGTATTTTACGAGCTTGATGAGGGTAACCATATGCTTGGTATAGCTCATCTCATAGATGAGTCCAATCCCAAATATTTTCTGAACCTGGGATAGGAGGGGTTCGTCCCATGGTAATGTAAGAATTTAACGAGTCCATAGAAGGTAAACTCGGTCGTCATTTCATGTTTAGAGAGTATGAAAAGAACTAAAGAAGACTCCAACAGTCCTTTTTCGTAAAGTTAGCCTCATCGCCCAAAAAAGGGTAAAACAACACGGGAGAGGACTCTTCCAGTCATGATTTGCTGGAGTATACCTTTTTCGTAACTAGTGCCCCCTGGTCCGAAAAAGGGGTAAACTATCACCAGGAAGATGGCCGTTCAAATTCTTTTACAAGCCTGAATGCGACAAGTTCTCCTGGCAATCTTTTCATATTTCGAGAGCTTGAAAAGAGCTTAAAGACAGACTCCGGGGGGTTTCCTTTTCCGTAGGAGTTTAACGAGCCCGGAAAAGTGATAAATCGTAACTCGGTAACGTATTCTCATAGTTTCAAGAGCACAAGAAAGAACAAAGAGTAAGCTCATAATAATTAAATAATTACAATCTAATGAAATGAAAAGATAAACGACAAAATACGCAAAGTGTGTTCATACCTGAGATGACCGTTCCAATGCAAAAATGGCGTAGAAAGGCACTTCACAACTCTTGCACACTCGGAAACTAGGTCAAATAGTCAACCGAACATTCAAATATAATAAAATCGATCCAAAATATAGAAAATGGCATAACGGCATCAAATATTTGAAAAAGGAATATTCTAGTTTGTTTATAAATAGAAATAAAAACCAAATATAGTCACCATTGTTCTATTTTCCAAATTGGGGAGGAGTAGTGCCATTTGGAGCCAAATATTCACTCATGGATTCCGGGAGCTACGAGCAGCCATTCCACTCGCCGTCAGGAGCAGGTAACCCTAAACTTCATCCAGCATGATTGTTGTGGTTTACATTTTTGAATTTCAGTCATTTTTTGGGTTTTTGCTTGATTTGGGAAGGGCCATTGCGCCCTCAGCTCGCCGCAGCTTTCCCTTTCGGGAACTGCGACGAGACTGAGTCATCGCTAGGGTCTCACATCTGGACTGCGATGATGTTGCTCTATTTGTAAAAATGGGGTGCGACGACGGCGACGTCCATCCCCAAACTCAAGTTAGGCTCAAAAGAAGGACTTTCAGTGGTTGAAGCAAGTTCTAAGATTGTTAAAATTCTCCTATTGACAGGTTCCAAGCATCCAAAATGGTTTTGGAATGGCGATAAAGGGAGCATGAAATAGATGACATGCATGCTGCAAATGATCCAGAATGCATAGAAGCATTGAGGAACTATGGGATCCTCAAGTTCTTTCACATTGAGGGGATGAGATCCCAAATATCACTATTGATTCATATGCTCCGATGTTGGGATGCGGCCCAGCAATACTTCGTGATTGGTGAGCACGAGCTTACCATAGATGTCGAGGACATCTACTTTTTGACCGGATTGTCCCGAAGGGGGGACAATGTGCTATGTACTGGATCACGTGGGAGTGATCGGATTGTGGATGATATGATCCAACAACATTGTAGTCCCAACACCCGTGCATCTAGTGGGAAGATTCCCATTAAAGACGTACGGGAACATCCATTATGTGCCATACTATTCACCATTACGAGGATGGAGGGGAGACAAGCTCCTCACTTAGCCACTAGGTAACATATTCTTTATGCAGAGGACTATATGTCTCCGAAGATCTTTAACTGGTGCAAGGGAGTCCTCGCAAACATGCGAGCTCAGTTGACAAAGTGTCATCAGGGAGAGCTCAAATAGTTTGGCTACAGATCGATATTGATTTCATTCTTACTGGAATGGGTTCCCCTTTTGTGTCCTCAGGTACCACTGGAGGATAGGGATCCTAGAGATCATCACATGGCTAGGTGGACCAATGTGATGGACCGACATGGTGAGGGCCCCATTATTGGATACCCTCCTAAGTTCTTCACTTGGATGGAGGGCCAGTCGATAATGGTGGAGGACTTCCCATACAATGGTACATACTTTAGAGATGACCCAAACTTGCCGTTGCCAGAGGGAGCAGCATGGGGAGAGCTCAGTAAGAATAAATGACCCTTGTACTTTTTTAAAGTGTTGTGCATTTATGATTTTTTGATATAGTGCTGACAGGTGAACAACATGTGTGTGCAAATGTGGGGCCAGTACAACCGGTGGGTACCTCTCTTCCTTCTAGGAGAGAGAGAGAGGAGAGGGAGCATTTGTCGGTCCGACTGTGCATGTTGTCATCGCAAAGATGGATAGAGTCTATGACAACCTGAGTGGGTTGACACTAGACATTCCTGAGCCGATGGTAGATAAGGTGCCACAGCCCATTCTGCGTCTTCTTCAGGAAGAACTTACAGCCCTCAAGACCAAACTCCAAGATATGGATGAAAAAATTATTGGCCTCCATCTTCAGCATTCCACCATGAACAATAGATGACAACCAAAGTCTTCTGCAGACACTGGTTTCTCTTATTCCATCAATTTTCATGGGCCGAAGCTTGATTTTCCTCACTTTAATGGTGATGATCCAGCTAGATGGATATACCAGGAAGAACAATATTTCAGTCTGCATAATACTTTTGAGGTCAACAAAGTTCCACTTGCATCCTTTCATTTGGAACATGAAGTCCTTCAATGGTTCTGTTGGTACATCAAGGCTCATGAAGAGGCAAAATGGACGTATTTTTTCCAACTCCTTTTCCAACAATTTGGTCCTAGTGCTTTTGATGACTTCATATGAGAACTCACTAAACTTCACCAAATTGGCACTTTGAGAGAGTATCAGACATAATTTGAGAAATTGACCAATCACACAGAAGTATTTCTTGATGAATTCTACAGGATTTGTTTTGTGAGTGGTATGAAGGATGCAATCCGATATGAGGTTAAAATGTTCTTTCCCAGCACAATGATGGAATCCCTAGGGTTTTCTAAATTGGTGGAGGACAAGATCACAACCCAACAACACTCCAAATCCAATTTTGTTCCATTCAGAAATATGGTTTCCCAATGAACTCCCATCACGCCAGCTATTTTGCGGGCCCATGGTTTTGGGTATCCCGTGGTATTTTCCCATTGTATTTCCCTTATAAAATAAAGACATTGTAATACGGCTAGGGAGGATGATGTATTAGGTTTTATGCATTGTAAAGATCTCTGAGATCAAGAGAGAGACTGTGAAATAGAGAAGAGGAAGTGCAGTGGTTGTGCTGCAGGTTGTATCCCTTCACCTTGCTGGATGGTAATAATAATAAGGACTGGCAAATTCAGTGTGGACGTAGCCCAAGTTGGGTGAACCACGATATATCTGTGTCTCTCTTGTAATGTGTATGTGTGATTATATTTGCATTTTTGTTTATTGTTATTGCTCTGCGATCCTGTTTTTCTAGCAAGTGGTATCAGAGCCAAAGGTCTATTTGGCAGTTAAACCCATAGGAAGCTAGGGTTTATGGTTCGAGTGGGAGCAATGGAAGAAGAAAGAAAGTTTAAGGTTGAGAATTTTAACGGCCAAAACTTTGGGTTATGGAAGATGCAAATGGAGGACTATCTGTACCAGAAGGATCTATTCCTGCTATTGGGAGGAAAAGCAAAGCAGCCGACGGCTATGAAGGACGAAGAATGGGAGGTTCTTGACAGAAAGGCTCTCGGAACAATAAGTTTGAGCCTAGCTTCGTCGATGGCTTTCAATATCTCAAAAGAAACGACAACAGAGGGTTTGATGAGCGCATTGGGTAAGCTATATGAAAAACTCTCAGCCTCCAACAAGGTATTTCTAATGAAGCGTTTATTTAATATGAAGATGTTTGAAGGTGGATATGTTACTGATCATTTAAATTAGTTTAATACGGTTACAAATCAGCTAAGTTCTGTAAGTGTGAACTTTGATGATGAGGTTAGAGCTCTTCTAATCTTGTGTTCATTGCCAGAAAGATGGAATAGCTTGGTCATGGCTGTAAGTAACTCTTCCTCTGGTTCAAACACCTTGAAATTTGATGATGTTATTGGTGTTATTCTTAGCGAGGAAATGTGAAGAAAAAGAACAGGTGAGACATCAGGTAATGCGTTGACCATGGAGAGCAGGGGAAGACAAAAGGAGAGAGGAAAGAGCCAAGGTAATCGTGGAAAGTCTAAAATGGGTAGATCCAAGTCCAGACTGGGAAAGATAGAGTGCTGTAACTGTGGAAAGAAAGGACATCTGAAGAAACACTGCAAATCTCTAAAGAAGAAAGGAGATGCACAGAAGGAAACTACCCAGGAAGCAAATGTAGCAGGTGATGTGTTACAAGATGCTTTGATTCTTGCATTAGATAATACTAGTGACTATTGGGTAGTAGATTCAGGAGCTTCATGTCATGCTACACCCCATAGGAAATACATTCATGAGTATTTTCCTGGCAACTTTGGACATGTTTTATTGGGTGGTGATGAGCCATGTAAAATTGTTGGAATGGGTAAGGTATGGATAAAATTTAAGAATGGAACTGATTGGTTGTTGAAAGAAGCTAGGCATATTCCTGCTATGAAAAGAAATCTGATCTCAACAGGGAAGTTGGGAGATGGCGGCTGTCTATCTACATTCGGAGAAAAGTGGTGGAAGATCACTAAAGGATCAATGGTGATAGCAAAAGGAGACAAAGTAGGTACGTTGTATTTATGTGCTCATAATACTGACCATTCTATCTTTTTAGCTTCCACAGGAACAGATACAGCATTGTGGCATCATAGGCTTGGCCACATGAGTTAGAAGGGGATGCATATTCTCCACTCAAGGAAGTTGCTACCGGATTTGAAGTAGGTAAGTTTGGAATTCTGTGAAAACTGTGTTTATGGAAAACAGAGGAGAGTCAAATTTCTCAGGGTTGGGAAACAGAAGAAGAATGAAAATATAGAGCTTGTGCATACAGATGTATGGGGACCGACTCAGGTACAATATCTTGGTGGCTCTCATTATTATGTTACATTTATTGATGATGCAACTACAAAAACTTGGGTTTATTGCATTAGACAGAAATCTGATGTGTTTTCTACTTTTAATAAATGGAAAGCTTTGGTTGAGAATGAGACAGGAAAAAGATTGATGTCTCTCAGATCTGATAATGGAGGTGAGTACTGTAGCAAGGAGTTTGATAGTTACTGTTCATACCATGGGATTCGTAGAGAGAAGACAGTCCCAGGAACACCACAGGAAACTGGTGTGTCAGAAAGGATGAACAGAACGATCATGGAGCGTGCAAGGTGAATGAGACTGCATGCAGGGTTGCCCTTACAGTTTTGGGCAGATGCTATAAATATTGTTGTTTATTTAATAAACAGAGGACCTTCAAGTGCTTTGGATGGTGGTATTCCAGAGGAAGCATGGACAGATAAAAAGGTAAACTACTCATTTCTGAGAACGTTTGGTTGTGAAGCATTTGTCCATATTGATAAAGAAAATAGAACAAAGCTTGAAGCTAAATCCAAGAAATGTACCTTTATTGGATATGGGGTTGATGAAGTTGGTTATCGTTTATGGGATTATGGAAATAACAAAATCATCAGGAGTAGAGATGTGATATTCAATGAAAAGGTCATGTATAAAGATCAGTTGCAGGGAAAGAAATAGGAAAAGGAAAACACAGAGTACATAGTGCTTGATGAAATTAAAGAAAATGAAGTTCCGAAGGTGCCAGAAAATCAAGAGCAGTAGCAAGTACCTAAAACTCCTGCAACTGTAAGAAGATATACCAGGTTAAGTAGACTCCCTGAACGATACTCTCCTTCAATGTATTATTTATTGATGACTGATTCTGGTGAACCAGAATGTTATGAAGAAGCAATGCAGGTGGAAACTAGAAAGAAATGGGAGCAAGGCATGAATGAGGAGATGGACTCATTGGTAGGAAACCAGACTTGGGATCTGGTTCAGTTGCCTGCTGGTAAAAGAGCATTGCAAAACAAATGGATTTACAGGTTGAAGGAAGAAGAAGGAGGTAAGAAGCGGTACAAGGCCAGACTTGTTGTAAAGGGGTTTGCACAGAAGAAAGGTATATATTTTGATGAAATATTTTCTCCTGTTGTTAAGATGACTTCAATTAGGACTATCTTAATTCTAGTGGCGGTAGAAGATTTGCATGTTGAACAGTTAGATGTAAAAATAGCCTTCCTCCATGGGGATTTGGAGGAAGAAATATATATGCAGCAGCCACAAGGGTATGAGGTCAAAGGTAAGGAGGATCTAGTATACAGGTTGAAAAAGAGCTTGTATGGCTTGAAGCAAGCTCCAAGGCAATGGTATCTAAAGTTTGACAGGTTTATGACAGAACAAGGTTATAGTAGATGTCATTCTGACCACTGTGTTTATTTCAAGAAGCTAGACAATGGAAGATATATTATCTTGTTATTGTATGTGGATGACATGCTTGTTTCAGGGTCTGACATGCAGGATATAAATGTACTCAAAAGGAAGCTAGCTAATTCATTTGCGATGAAGGATTTGGGTGCTGCAAAGCAAATCCTTGGTATGAGAATATCGAGAGACAGGAAAAATCGCAAATTGACATTATCTCAAAGTGAGTACATACAAAAGGTGTTGGAGAGGTTCAGAATGCAGAATGCAAAACCTGTAAGTACACCTTTGGCTAGCCATTTCAGTCTAAGTAAGGAAATGTGTCCCAAGACACAAGAAAAGACAGATTACATGTCCAAGATTCCCTATCAATCAGCAGTTGGCAGCTTGATGTATGCCATGGTGTGCACAAGACCAGATATTGCACATGCAGTGGGAGTTGTGAGCATATATATGAACAATCTAGGTAAAGAACATTGGAAGGAAGTACAGTGGATTCTCAGGTATTTGAGAGGTACTAACACTAAGGCATTATGTTTTGGAGGTTCAGACACTGTTCTAGAGGGATATGTTGATGCAAATATGGCAGGTGACAAGGATAGCAGGAGGAGCACCACAAGGTATGTGTTTACTGTAGGTGGAACAGCAATAAGCTGGATTTCGAAACTACAGAAGATTGTTGCACTTTCAACAACAGAAGCAGAGTATGTTTCCATTACAGAGGCTAGTAAATAGATGATTTGGTTGCATAGGTTTATGGAGGAAGTGGGTAAGAAGCAGAAGGATAGCAGATTGTATAGTGACAGCCAGAGTGCCATTCATCTTGCAAAGAACTCAACATTCCATTCCAGGACTAAACATATACAGCTCAAGTACCATTTCATACGCTCTATTCTAGAAGATGAACTATTGAAGCTGGAAAAGATACATCCTAGCCAGAATCCTGCAGACATGTTCACAAAGGTAGTGACCAGAGAGAAACTGAGTTCGTGCTTGGTTTCAGTTAGCCTTCTAGCATGAAGATGAAGAGGAGAAATTTTCCAAGTCCAAGTCCAACAAATGTAGTAACGGTGGAGTTGCTGTCATCAGTCTCCAAGTGGGAGATTGTTGGTTGTGGATCTAGATCTTCGAGTCTCATAGATGATATTGTATCAGCCGTGTTTGTACCCCAGTTTTATATGATATGTAGGTGGACTGTACAGTCACCCCAGTGAGGGGGTGTGGGGGGGCATCGCCCCCCCACAGGTTTCCAGCTGTTTGGGGCTATTTTCGCCAGCTGTTTTGTGGGCCCATGGTTTTCGGTATCCCATGGTATTTTCCCATTGCATTTCCCTTATAAAATAAATACATTGTAATACGGCTAGGGAGGATGATGTATTAGGTTTTATGCATTGTAAAGATCTCTGAGATCAAGAGAGAGACTGTGAAACAGAGAAGAGTAAGTGCAGTGGTTGTGCTGCAAGTTGTATCCCTTCACCTTGTTGGACGGTAATAATAATAAGGACTGGCAAATTCAGTGTGGACGTAGCCCAAGTTGGGTGAACCACGATATATCTGTGTCTCTCTTGTAATGTGTATGTGTGATTATATTTGCATTTCTGTTTATTGTTATTGCTTTGCGATCCTATTTTTCTAACACTCATAACTTCATTAACCCTTGGATCGCCAAACATGCTGATTGTTTTGTCCATCCTTGCTCCAACTTTGAAATCATGATTTCCAATGGGGGCACCTTACCTTGCAAGGGGAAGTGTCCCAATGTGTGTATCTCTATTGGATATTATAACCTGTGCTCCAACATGTTTTCATTGTTCAACTATAACCAAACTCTATCACCCACTGTGAATGATTTCTCAACCCTGCGTTTGTCATGTCACACCTTGTACTTTTCATGTGATTTATTCAATGTCTCTTAAGTGATATTTTAATTTACTTAATATCAGTTATCTATTATCTATTTTTGTGTTTTATCTGTTTTATGTAATCTGTCAAACTGCTCTGGTAAGATGTGGAAATGACAGCTGAGGTTAATTGAAGGACTATGTGGAATTGAATTGAGTTGTCCGCGAGTGAGGTCATAGCCATGAGTGAGGCGCATTAAATCCTCTAGTGCAGGAAACCTTTGTGAGCATTAATCCCTCTGATTCATGGATCCTTCAATGGACACAGTTTCTCTCACCCAATTAGATTGCTAAATAGAGAATGATACTGAAGTATCCTTAGCAGATCCTTGTTCATCTTTTCTTAATGAAACATCTACTTCTTCTTCAGTCATAAACATCGAAGATTTAAATCCACCAAAAAACTGGCAACTCCAAACCATTTTTCCCAAGGATGTATACAAGCTTTCATGGTGGCAGTACAGAACCGCTACACAAATAAAGTTAAGTTCAATAGATGTCTCGTTTACAGATAAAGACGAGCCTGTCCATATCAATCTTATTGATAAATGTCAGATAGATTGGGTTAAGGCCCAAGGTTATAAATATTCTCATTTAGGAGCAATAAAGCTTGGCTTGGGTTCATTAGTGAGAGCATATCTTCCTGTTTCTTCATTATGTGTTGCAATAGATACAAGGCATTGAAATTTATCAAATGCCATAATAGGTGGCTTCACCGCACCTCTGCATGATGGCCCAGCATATGGAACTGTTTATCATAAGTATTCTGTAAGCCTCGATGATCCATACATCTATGACCTGCTTAAAGCTTACATTCTCCCAAAAGGCTTCAATATGGATATTGGTTCAAAAATTATCCAGCTTAAAGGTTGCGTGGTCATCCGGTTTGGGAATGATACTCTTCCACCATTGCGAAAACAAGTCCATTAGAGTTTGCACCTGCACAGCGTGGTGGAAAGTGACAAGTCCAAATAGTCAACTCCAGTTACTTTTGGCTGGACTGGCACATGGAAACACTAACTGAATGAAGGAGGCTAAGTGGAGGGCGCATGAGGAGATAACTGGAGTCGGAATGGGCAGTCAAGTCTCAGTGGAGGTCCATCGGAGTGATACAGTTAGTTGAGAGTTAGTCTAGCCTTAAATCAAGGAAAGAATTGAAGAAAACTGAAGATAACTGAAGTGCAACTGAGTGGTAGGTGAGAGAGGATGAGTGGCTTCCTCAAATCAAGGAGGAAGGGTGCACTAATCTCTAGGAGGGATAAAAATAATATAAGAGAAGCTCTCGGGGGCTGGATAACTGAGGGCTAGGTGCTGGACTGATGAATGGAATGCATACAAACCCTAAATGATGCATGCAATCCCTAAAAGTGCATGCATGACTGAAAATGTAAATGATCAAAATACTGGTGGGACTAGGATGGAGTATAGGAATATCCTAACACCCCTCCTTAATTCATCCTGGGCCCTGGTAACTAAGAACAAAGGTCACCCAATACAATGAATAATAATAGTCAATAAACCAAGGAAGTGGGGAAAATTTCATGGGAAAAATACCCCCCCCTCAAAACAGACTGTAAGACACACATAAAAAATAAATGCTCCAAACTCAAGCAGGTGTGATGCTTGGTCATATTTTTGGAGGTATCTTCTTCTTGAGAAGAAGTGGATCATGCTCAAAAAGCATGTGCTTGTACTTGCTCTTCAGATCAAATGTGATGAGAACAAATCCAAAAGTATGAGGATGATCCTTGAACCTATGATTCGAATCAATTGAGGTAGGATAAAAAACATGAATATGCAGATAGTATTTTGTCTTCTCCTTCGAACCATCATGGGTGAGATTATGCCAAAAGGAACCATCAAATAATAATGATTGCTTGAAATCCAAATCAGATTTAAGACTTGAAGAATAGTTTCTTGAGATCTCCTTTGAACTAGCAGGGGTGAGATCAAAACTATCATATGCATGAGAAATTATCCCAAGTAGTAATTGCTTAGAATCCAAATTAGATCCAAGACTTGAATCATGGTTTCTTGAGATCTCCTTTTAACCATGAGAGGTGAGATCAAAACCAGTAGATGCATGAGAAATTATCCCAAGCGAATGGCCATGGTTTCTTGAGATCTCCTTTGAACCAACAAGGGTGAGATCAAAACCATGATGTGCATGAGAAATTATCCCAAGCAAATGGCAATAGCCATAATCTTCAATAACCTTCTGAAAGCATGAGATAATCATCATATAGAAGTAAATAAGAGGTGATTGGTTGAGGAGAGTGATTGCATTACCTCCAATAGCTGATTTTACCTCCGAAATAATCATGTGATCATGATGAAAACCAACATACTCTGGTTCAAGAGAGGATTTAGGACCTTCTGCAATATCTAGAGTGTGAGCTGGCACAGAAAGAGAAGAAAGTTGGAGCATGAGTGTAGAATCTGCAGGTTCTTTGTGGACAACTTCAATATGAGATGATATTGGTTCATGATCTGAGAGACCATCAAGGGAGAGAATGCATCACTGGGCTTGCTCTCGAAGGGGTTTGGACCAATCCCTTCATTATGTCTTCCAAATATTTCATCCAAGTAGGCCCATAGCTCTTTTGGAGATTCAACATCATCAATGAATTGATGTACCAAGCATCGAGACATAGAAAGCATCATGGTTCCCATGGCTCTGTCACCATTATTTAACCAGTCAATCTTTTCTTCAGAGGATTCAAGCTCTCTCTCAAAACAATAATCAAAGAGACCATTTCTCTTCAAATGTGCTATCATATTTGGTTTCCATTTATCATAGTTGAATGGAGAAAGAGGATCATAGTTGAATGGAGGAGGATAGATTTCTTCTGAATACATGGAAGCTGTATAAGACCTGCAAAAAAAATAGAGAATATCTACAACTGTTACTGCTGCAAAGATGCAGAAACTATTGCAACTGCTGCACTCGAAATATTGGTAATAACCTGCAAAAAACTCTCAAGAATGGAGATAAACAATACTCTCAACATGCTCTGATACCATGTGAAAATCCTCACAGCAGATCTAAGAGATGATGTATACCTCACAAGAGTAATTATGATTAAGCAGGAAAATAGAATAAGAGTGGTCAATGCAGTATAATGAGCAACAAAATAATAATATAGTAGAACTCGGATAGAAGCAGAAATACTTCACACACACTAGTTAATTAATCACAATATGGACAAATAAATAGTACAATACATGAGGATTCGAATGCCTAAGGTGGAAATGTGAATTAGCCTTCATGGAGTGATCAAAGGATCGCTGGAGTGTTATTGGAGCACAACTAGTAGTCTATCTCATCATTAGTGGAGTCATCAATGCATAAGTAACTATCAACCGTCAGTCAAACTGAGTCTAACTGAGTGTGGTAGGTGTAACTGAATGTAACTGGCACATGGAGACACTAATTGAATGAAGGAGGCTCAGTGGATGGTGCATGAGGAGCTAACTGGAGTCAGAATGGGCAGTCAAGTCTCAGTGGAGGCCCATCGGAGTGATACATTCAGTTGAGATTCAAGGAGGAAGGGCGCACTAAGCTCTAGGAGGGATAAAACTGATCTGAGAGAAGCTCTCGGGGGATAGCTAACTGAGGGCTAGGTGTTGGACTGATGATTGGAATGCATGCAAACCCTAAATGATGGATGCAAACCCTAAAAGTGCATGCATGACTGAAAATGTAAATGATCAAAATACTGGTGGGACTAGGATGGAGTATAGGAATATACTAACAATTTAGGGTAGAGTGAACAATATTTCTGCTATATGCAGAAACTGCTTATCTCATCAGGAAAATCAAGCGAGCCTGCTTATCTGAAACATTACCTGTGTAGTTTTCTAGGTCATGTACCTAATGTAGTTGAGCAATATATGAAGGATAAGAAAATAGATCTTAGAGGTCTATCATTGGCACGATTACATGGCCACATAATGGAAACCTGGCAAGAACATTGTCTGGAGAAAAGAGTAAGTAAATACTTTAAAAGACACCAAGCCATGTATTCCTCATCATTTTGTAAAAATGTCACTCAGATGCCTGACTGGGGATGTGGTGCCTACAATAGAGGTCACTTTGGGAAAGAATCCTGCCACTGCAAGAAAAAGAAAAAAGGATTTTATTCTAGTACCCCAATATTTCATCCTTCAAAGCCATATAAGGATAAGGGAAAATATAAGAAATCTGTGGCAATAAGAAATATCGCAAGCCTTATCAGAAAAGGTTTGTCAGAAGAAGATCAGAAAAGACATATAAAGAATCGTGCTTTATCTGTGGTCAAAAAGGCCATTGGGAAAGCAAGTGCCCACAAAGAAAATCTAAGCCAAGCTTAACATCCTTGTGTGCTCAGCTTGATCCTCGATGGCGGGATCTATGTTCCTATGCTCTAGATAGTTCTCCTCAAGGATAAATTATTTATATTCCCTCCGATGATTCATCAGATTCAGCTTCATAGTTTGATCCTCAATCAATCGATCAGCTTGCTAAATTTGCTTCCTCCTCCTCTTCTAAGTTAGACATGGATGCAAATTTAGGGGGGTGTGAACCTCCTGACTTTGACTTTTCTCTAAACATGTTTACAATCTCTCCAATGCAGCAACTGCAAAAACAATTGGCTGCCATTGACCTACAGCTTTCAGAGACTCTGCCATTTCAGTATATTCTGAGGAGAGACATTAAAGAAGAGAAAAAGAGGTTACTTGCTTTACTGGACAAAGGAAAAGATAAAGTTGAAGAGGATTTTCCTGTGAAATACAACCCAGTAGAATTATACCAGCACTATCGAGCAGAGCATAGGGATAGACAAGAGTTCCAGAAAGATAAATAGAAGTTGATAAGGTTGCAAATTAAAGAAAAAAAATAGATTCTGAAGAAGTTGGTTAGTGAGATCGAACATCTCAAAGAGATGGTAAAAGTTCTTATTTCAGAAAGAGACCAATATTCTGATGAGGAAATGAGCCATCAATATGAAGATGCTCTCAAAAGCCCTGATTACAAAGAGCCTACTTCTTTTGACATTTCCCCAGATCCTTTCTTAGGAGCATTTACCGGTCCTAAGTTGTTTATAGAAATTTTGTTTTGTCCTCATGAGTTTAAGCCTTATACCATTCATTGTATGATAGATTTGGGTTGTCAGCTGAACCTAGCCAAAGCAGGTGCCATTCCATCCTTTTGCTGGGAAAAGTCTGATCATTTTGGTAAAGCCATAGAGGGAAGCCCTGTACAGTTATTGGGTAAAGTTGTTGATTTCCCTATCCAAATTAATTCCTGTTTGAATTCATTATCTTTGTATAGACTTGATAATATCAAAGAAGACTGCATTTTAGGTTCAAAGTTTTTTTCCAGAGTTAGTCCCTTTTCCATTGACACTCAGAGATTGCTTTTTTCTTGTACATTACATGGTAAAACTGTTACATGTCCTCTTTCCTTAGAAGCAAAACCCAAGTGTCCCAGTCCTGCAAACAAGCCTGAGTCAAAGCCAAATGTTGCAGAACTATTTAAAATGGAAAGATGCATAGCTTACATAGAGATGCACAAAGACAAAGCCCTTGCTGAGATATCTGCTAAGCACAAGAATGATTGTTGCTCAGAAAGCCCAAATGCTTTCTGGACAAGAGAGAAATACTTTGTTTCCCTACCCTTTGATCCACTACAGAAGCACAAAGCAATGAAAGCCTCTGCACGGCTTATGTCTCCTTCAGAGCGAGAATTTTGTGCTTCAGAAATCAAAGATATCCTCTCCAAAGGTTTGATAGAACCTTCTAAAATCCCGTGGGCATGCAGATCCTTCGTGGTCAATAAGCATTCAGAGAAAAAGAGAGGAAAGCCAAGGTTGGTGGTAAACTATAAACCACTAAATGTTGTACTACAGAAGGTTAGGTACCCATTACCTGACAAAGCTAGCTTGTTACAGAAGATAGCTGGCTGCACTATCTTTAGTAAGTTTGATCTGAAATCTGGTTTCTATCAAATTGGTACTGAGGCTAAAGATCGATACAAGAAAGCATTCGTAGTTCCACATGGCCAGTACCAGTGGAAAGTTCTACCCTTTCGGAATTAATAATGCTCCCTCAGAGTTTCAGAAGTGCATGGAGGATATTTTCCGAGATAAAAAAATGGTTGCTGGTATTCATAGATGATATCTTGATTTGTTCAAGAAATATACAAGAACATCTGAAACACCTTCAGGAGTTTTACAATCTGGTTTTCAAGCATGGTCTTGTTCTCTCAAAGAGTAAGATGGAGATTGGAAAACTGAGATAGAATTTCTTGGTTTCAAATTGAATAAAGGGCAAGTTATTCTACAACATGTCCTTAATGTGTTTTCCAAGTTCCCAGATGAGATTCTGGAGAAAGTACAACTCCAAAGATTTTTGGGTAGCCTGAATTATATAAGACCATTCTACAAAGGCCAAGCTAAAGAAATCCATTTCTTGCAGCAGAGACTAAAGAAGAATCCGACTAAGTGGTCTTTAGAAATGAATTCGGCTGTGCTAGAAAATTAAAACCAAAGTCAAAGAGCTTCCTGCCTTATCACTCCCTCGAGGAACAAGCTAGCTGGTTATTGAAACTGATGCTTCATCAAAAGCTTGGGGTGGTGTTCTCATTGAAATCATTAATGGAAAGGAATGTATTGGTGGTTATGGATCTGGTTCCTTCAAAGTTGCTAAGCTAAACTATCCATCAAGCCACAAGGAGATCCTGGCTATTAAGAAAACGGTCAACCATTTTATTTTATTTCTTAAGCCTGTCAAATTTGTAATTAGAAATGATCTGAAAATAATGCCTGGTATATTTAAGAATCAGAACCTAATGGCAGAGTATAGTAGTAGAATTTTGAAATGGTTTATTTGGTTGAATAATTTTGATTTCTCCATTGAATATAAACCAGGATATTTTAACTGTGTGGCTGACATGTTAACCAGAGAACAGCTGCAGTAGCATCAAATTCCTCAGTTAAGTATGTTTACCCCTGGTGCTTCAAGCTCTCAACATCCTGATAAAGGCAAAGAGAAAGAGTCGATGAGGCCGAACTACTCCAAAAACCAGCAAGCAGGGTTGTTTCTTGAACGCTGGGGTGAGTCCCTGACTCCAGAAGAAAGGCAGCTCACTCTGGAGAATGCCAACAGAAATGATGCAGAGAAGTATCTCTCTGTTACTTTGATCAAATAGATCCATGATTCCCCGCTAAAGTTACAGATTTTGGAGCGTTGGGAAAAGGATGCCTTCCGAGGTTTTGAACGTGCTCAAGATAAGTTGAGAAGTTGCAGAGAAATTTTGTTGGACTGCAACGAAGAAGATGAAGGTCCAGTTTGGTACGTTGATATTGGTCATGGTAATCTTACATGGTCAACTTACAACTTGATCCTTCAGTTTTGCATAGACGAGAGGTTTATTGTTATTTGTGTCGATCCTACTAATATGTTAACAAATAAATGGTCCGGTTGGACTGAGATCCTTTCGGATAGATTTTTCCCGCGCAAAGATTGGGTCCAAAGAAGGGAAAAATTCATTCTCCATTTGCATGTAGACATGTAGGTAGATGAACAGAACCATATGTGGTTCAAATTTAAGTTGCGGCATCTTGGTGGCCATTACACTCCTTTGGTTCAGACCATTTTTACCTCACAGAAGTTCATCAAGCGAGATCAACATGGCAACAGGATTGATGCCAAGGTTCACACAAAATGGATTCCTTTAAATTTTCAGGTTGAATCCCTATTTCAGGAAGATTTCATTTGTACTCCAAATCTAGTGTTGTTCGGTTCTGATGTCAAGCAATGTTTTGATTACAACCTGTATCCGCCATTATATTTTGGTGATCCTGATCCCGAGCTTGTTAATGATTACCCAGACACTTCAGATGATGACTTTCCCATATTTAATTGTCCATGCGGTGGGGTTGATCTTGGTGACGGCCAAGATAGATGTATTTGCTTGCACGGTTGGGATCCACATAATTGAAAGCATGGTGGGCCTGCTATATGACTCCACGTTGTACTTTTTGCTTTAGTAAAAGTTTGTCAACTTGTTTGCCGATTCGGGTCCCTATATGTCGAAAGACCACCAAGAGTAGAGATAATGACCATGGTGGTCCCCATGTGTCACCCCGAATCTTTTCTTTTGACCGCTTAACGTTGGTCCTTGGTCACCGGGTAACTAGTTAGCACTTGTATAAATAAGAGTCCTGAGGCTCATTTCATTCATTCAAGTCTGAGTGTTCTAGTAGTTAGAGCTCTGCAAGTGTCTGCAAATTTTGTGTCTGTTTCGAGTTAGTCAAGTTGAATCAAAGAGTATGCTTTGCAACCTGCCCTTCATGGTAATAGAAACCCACCTGCAATAATTGCCATTAACTTCCTTAGCAACCCCGAACTGTTTCCAAGTACTCTCCTTGACTTCTACACGTCCTTCTGACAAGCTACAGTAATCTGTCATGTAGACCATACTATCCTCCATCAGCTTCGACTCATCTGACGGCTTCACTATGTGCTTAGGATTCGCCATTCCACCCCTTCCTCCTCACTTTGCTCATTCCCAACCTATCGATGTTGTGGTCTGACAACATGTCAACCTTCCTATGACTCTGTGGCAACTTGTCGCCTATCAACATTCGCATGTCGACTATCGACCGTCGTCTGTCAACTACTGACATGTCGACTCTCGACCTTCGCACTCTTGTCGACTTCTTTGACAGTTCTTTGCTCGACATATTGGCTTCAACAAGTCAATCTCCTTCACACACCAATGGTCATCGGCACTCCCTCTGGTTGGCTCCCTCATGTCGATCAACTTTGACTAATCTTCCTAGGCCCCAATGCTCCTACATCAGAGTCCTCAGGTGAAAAAGAACTCGACTGCTCCGTCAGTCTCCTGAACTCTTCTTCGGAAATCCATGTTGCCTCCTGCAACTCATCATCCCTCCATTGCACCAAGTATTCTTTCCTTCGCAAACTACCCGTACACCAACTTCGCGTTCCTCTATTGCTTCTATGATCTCCTCCTTGTATCGATCTGGGATCTTTTCTGTCCAGTTGGTATTTGACACTTCTTTGTTTCCGCTACTTGAACCTTCTTCGAACTTGTACAGATCTGATACATTGAACGTTGGTGAAATGATCAAGTCATTCGACAGCTCCAACACATAAGTGTTGTCCGAAATTTTCTTCAGAATCTTACATGGTCCAATCTTCTTCAGCTTTAGCTTGTTATATGTCCCTGTCGGAAATATCTCCTTCCACAAATGTGCATAGACCAAGTCTCCCTCGTTGAATGACTGTAGTCTCCTTTTCCTGTCTGCTCTCAACTTGTATGCCGCGTTTCTCTTTTCTATGCACTTTCGTACATCTTCATGAACTTATTTCATGTGCTCTGCGAATGATTCTGCATCCGCGCTTTTCCTGATTTCTGTCGGCAACTCGACTAAATCCACCACTCCATGTGTGCTTCTTCCCTGAACAATCTGGAATGGGCTCAAACCTATCGACCGATTCACAAAATTGTTGTATGCAAAATTTGCTTGCGCCAACACATTCTCCCACTACTTGGGTATGTCGGTTGTCAAGCATCTCAAAAGGTTTCCAAAACTTGTGTTCACCACCTCGGTCTATCCGTCTGTCTACGGATGATATGCTAAGCTAAACTACAACTTCATGTCCAGTTTCCTCCACAGGGTTCTCCAGAAATGCCCCATAAACTTGGTATCTCTATGCGATGTGATACTCTTTGGAAACCCATGCAATCTGACCACTTCTTTGAAGAATAGTACAACAATGCTTGTGGCGTCACTTGTCTTCCGACACGGAATAAAGTGTACCATTTTCAAAAATCTATCGACTAAAACAAATATTGAGTCGCTTTCTTGCTACGTCTTCTGAAATCCTAGCACAAAATCCATGCTTAGGTGCTCCCATGGGGTATTCGGTACCAGAAATGGTGTCTGTGTTCTGACTTCCTCCTTTTTCCAACTAGAAAACTCTACAATGTCGAACCCACCTTTTGACATCTGTCACCATCCCTGGCCAGTAATACTTTTCCTCAACAAATGCCTTAGTCTTGTCGATGCCAAAATGACCTCCTAATCCGCCACTATGAAACTCTCGGATTAGGTTCTCCCTTACAGATCCTCTGGGAATACATAACTGTCGTCCCTTGAATAGGTATCCCTCTGGATAAAATAATCCAAGTATGGTGTTCGGTCAACACTCCATGGTTCGCGACAAGCTTCCCATGCTTTCGCAAAATCCTTGTCCGTAATGTACTCCATCTTCACCAACTCTATTCCTGTTTCTTGAACTGTCGTCGTGTTCAACAATGTAGCTCTTCTACTCAATGCGTTGGCAACCTTGTTCGATTTTCCCAACCTATGTCGCAGCATGAATGTTTATCCCTATAGGAATTTAACCCATTTCATGTGTCACTAATTCAATTTCAACTGAGTATTCAGATACCTCATCGCTTGGTGATTTGTTTATAACACAGATTACTTGGGAAACAAATAATGCCTCCACTTCTTCAATGCTTGGAAAATAGCATAAAATTCCTGGTCATAGACCGAATATTTCCTCTTCGCATCATCCAACTTTTCATTGAAGAATGCAATTGGTCGGCCCTCCTGGATCAACACTACTCTAATTTCTATTCCACTTGCATCACAATTGACCTGGAAAAATTTGTCAAAATCTAGGAGCGCTAATACTGGGCTCTCAGTGACCTTTTCCTTCAACTTGTCGAAAGCTCACTGGGTAGCTTTCGTCCACTTGAACTCCCCCTTCTTTATGCACTCTGTCAATGGTGCGCAAATCCTACTGAATCCCCTATGAACTTCCTATATAAAGTGGCAAGTCCATGGAAACTCCTCACTCCAGTCACACTTGTCGGTTCAGGACAATCCAATATTGCCTTCACCTTCTCTGGGTCCATCACTAACCCTTTACCCAAGATTACGAATCCCAAGTATACAAATTCTTCCTTCATGAAGAAACACTTTTGCAGGTTCACCATCACCTTCTCATCCTGCAACTTCTACAATACCTGTCGAATATGCTCCAAGTGTTCCGTCTTGGTTCGACTGAAAATCAGAATGTCGTCTAGATAGACTACGACAAACTTTCCCAAGAATGGTTTCAGTACTTCATTCATCAATCGCATGAATGTACTGGGTGCATTAGTCAACCCAAATGGCATGAATAACAACTCATATAGCCCTTCCTTTGTCTTGAATGTTGTCTTCCATTCATTTCCTTCTCTAACCCGAATTTGGTGATAACCGCTCTTCAGGTCTATCTTCGTGAAGTACTTCGCTCCACTCAAACAATCCATTGAGTCGTCCATTCTCAGCAATGGAAACTAATACTTGATCGTGATTTTTTTGATAGCTCTGGAGTCTATACACATCCTCCATTCTCCACCTTTCTTTGGAGCTAATACTGCTGGTACCGTGCACGGACTCAAACTCTCTCTGATCAACCCTCTGTCCAACAACTCATGGACCTATTGATTGATTTCCTGACCTTTTGTCAGACTCATCCGATACGGTGCTTTGTTTGGCATACTTGACCCTAGAATCAAGTCGATATGATGGGATATTCTCTTTGTCGACGGCAATCCCGTCGGTGTCTCATCGACCACTATGCTTCGAAACTCTTCGAGCATCTTTTCGACTTCGACCAGAATCTTCTCCTCCATTGTCTCCTCGACACATGGTCCCTTCGGAATGATAGCATAACACCCCGACTGCTTTTCCTCTTTCACAGGAATTCTTTCGCTGAACACATCAGCAAACGTTTCTCTCAAAAGTTGCTCTCACCTTGCTTATCATCGGCTTTCTCCTCCGGTTTCGGCTTAAGAGTCCTCTTCACGCCATTTTTCCAAACTGTGATTGTGTTGGATCGACCATCATAGATCATTTTCGATCGTATTTCCATGGTCTTCCTAACAAAAGATGGCACGTGTCCATTGGGATTACATCGCACAGTATGCTATCCTCTAACTTCCAAACCTTGAAGTTAATGAGGCACTATCTGGTCACCTTCACATGGTTTCCTTTCTGCAGCCATGAGACCTTATAAGGGTGTGGATGTTCTCGACATCTCAACTTTGCTTTCTCGATCACCTCTATCAACACAAGATTCGCAGTGCTTCCACCATCAACTATGGTCTTGCAACACCATTCACCGATTTGTGCCTTCGTTCGACAGATCACCTTCAGCTGTGCCGGCTCTTGCTCATTGCATGTGTCATCCAGAAGTAGTGTCTTGCTGGCTGTCATGGCCTGAATTTTCTTCTTACCATCCTCACTACAGTCGGATGTCGATTCTTCCCTCTCATCGACTTGCTCATTCCTTCGACATCTGGGCTTCGACTCCTCTATAGCATGTAGGTTCTCTGGGCATTCATATGCCTTGTGTCCCGCTCCACGACACTTATAACAGATTATGGATGGTCTGTTATCTCCTTTTCTATCGGATGGACCACTTCGACCATACGCACCTCAACCGCGGTTCTCACGACCATCACGTCGGTTTTCTTGTGCTTTCTCCCTTGTCGATGTCCCTTCTGCATGTCGACTATCTTCGACAGTTTCCCTCCTGTAATCGCTACTTTGGCCTTTCGCGGAAATAGTCCTCGCACCCTGACCATTCGTCCTACATCTGATCGCTGTGGATTTTCTCGATAGTTTCTCTTCTGCCTTCAGAGCTAACTGATAGGCTTCACCCACTGCTCTGAATCTTGACATGCTCAATTCATCCTGAATGGCATATTTCAAGCTGTTCACATACCTAGCAACAGCTTCTTCTCCTTCGTCGGTCTGGCCCGACCTTATCGACAATCTATAAAACTCTTCCATGTACTCTTTCACGGCTATCTCCTTTTGTCGAAAGTTCTACAACTTCCCAAACAAGGAAATTACCTAGTCATTCGGCAAGAACTTCCCTTTCAACTTGGCGACCATCCTGTCCCAAGACTTGATTTTCTCCTTGCCCTTCTTAACTTTGTCAGCCTGTACATTGTCCCACCACAATGAGGCATGACCCATCAACCTCAAACATGCAGTCTTAAGTCGCTTAGGATCCTCGATCTGCTCTATGTCGAAGTATTTCTCCATCTCTCTAAATCAGTTGATTAAGTATTCTGGATCTAGACTTCCCGAGTAGGTACAAACGTCTATCTTTGCCCGACCTCTCACATCCATTAGAAGCTTGATGAGTTTTTATTCCGGTTCATCTTCTGCTGCTTCCCATGGTTCCACTTCTTTGAATTCCTCATCACTGTGTTCTAGCGCATTAGGAATACAACCACGCCTTTGGATTTCTTTGATCACTGCGACTTCATTTGTCAAAGTTCGCATTGTTCGGACGGACTGGTCGAACATCTCACAATCAATTGTGACTGTTGCATCACGCGCTCTTCGTCCTCGGACATTAATGCCTATGTGAGCCATTTTCAACCTCTGCTGAAACTCTCACTCGTCCAATTACAACCGGACTTCAACAAGTCGTGCACAACTCTACCCAACCTCAACTGGAGTTGTTCAACACACTTGCAGGCTTAATACCACTGACATTCTTCTGCACACAGGGATTTACTTCCCGTTCTGATATAGCTATCCCTTGGCTCTCAGGCTACTCTTGCTCTGATACCAACTGACGCAAGGCAAGTTGGTATCGTTGCTTTCCTCCCCGACAAGATTCTCCTCCCACTTAATTCAACTGGACTCACTTCCAGGCTCTGATACAAACTGACGCAAGGCACCTTATCACAACAAAGGTTCTTTCTTAACTATTCGACACATACACACGATGCTTACACAGAACTGGGTGTAAAATAGGATGCCAAGAAGTTGGCTTGTATTACTTCTAATCAATACAGTGTTACAATGCGGAATTAAAATATTTGTGAACACATAATCTAAGTCGACCTCAACCTTTACAATACAGAAGTAAAATATGCTGTGTCTCTATGTCGACCTTCACCTTCTCACAGCCTCTGCAAAATGCATGCGTTCGCTAAGCTATGGATCCGATCTTCCTTTGCATTCGAAATTTGGTTGACTATTCTCGCCAGTTTACAGAACTTCTCCCCGAACTTTGCTCTCTCTGCTTGACTCTCCAAAATTCCAATTCCCTGGTCGTCTACTCTACTGCTACTATTCCCGAGACCACTGCGATCCCCAAGACATGCATCCTCTGTCACCCAATTCTTCCATGATCCTGCAGACCTTCAACTTTCAGTGTCTTGATCGTGCTGCACAGCCTCTACTTGTGATGACATCTGTCATCTATTCACCCACCTTCAATAACTGCCATTAACTTCCTTAGCAACCCTGAACTGTTTCCTAGTACTCTCCTTGACTTCTACGAGTCCTTCTGACAAGGTACAGTAATCCGTCATGTCCACCATACTATCCTCCGTCAGGTTCGACTCATCTATCAGCTTCACTCTGCATTTAGGATTTTCCTATCCGCCCCTTCCTCCTCGCTTGGCTCATGCCCAACTTGTCGATGTCGCGGTCTGACAACATGTCGACCTTCCTATGAATCTACGGCAATTTGTCACCTATCGACATTCTCATGTCGACTATCGATTGTCGTCTGTTGACTACTGACATGTCGATTCTCAACCTTTGTACTCCTGTTGACTGCTTCGACAGTTCTCTACTTGACTTATTGACTTCGACAAGTCAATCTCCTTCACGCACCAGTGGTTGTCGACACTCCCTCTGGTCGATTCCCTTATGCCAATCAACTTTGACTGATCTTCCTAGGTCTAGATGCTCCTACATCAAATGTGCTCCTCCCAGGTAGAGATATAAACCAATATATCATAAATATACACTATAATGAATGAATCTAAATATCGGCACAAAACATCATCCTGCGGCCTCATAAATGTAGTTGATTCCTTGCAAAAACCAAAAGGCATGACCAACCATTCATACAAACCCTATCTTGTCTTAAAGGGAGTATTCCAAGTTTATTCTTATTTGAAACATACCTAGTGGTATCCTGATTTGAGATCCAATATGGTGAAGTACTCTATAGGATGCAATTGGTCTAAGAAATTATCAATCATGGGAAGAGAGTAATGATTCTTAAGTGTAATCTTGTTCAAGGATTTATAGTCAAAACACATCTGCCAACTCCCATCCTTCTTTGGTATGATGATGATAGGTGACCCACAAGGTGAGGTGCTTGTTCAAATCACCCCCTGCTCTAGAAACTAATGCAATTGCTTCTTCACTTAATCTACTTCTAGAAAATATTGTCTATACAACCCAATATTGGGTAATAGGAAGCCATGCAAAAATTGTATCCCACGCTCTACTTCCATCTTACGTGGTATCCCTTTAGGCACATAGAACACTCTCCTGTATGACTATAAAAACTCCTCCATCCCATGTTTTTTCTCTTTGGTACATCTCTCTGGGGATTCATTTACTCTTACCAATTAATCACCCAATTGATTCTCTCGTAGGAAAAAAAACATATTTATTACTTGCACTAATAATCTTTTTGGCTTGGTTGGCACTTACCAATGATATCTTTGTTTTACCTTTTTGTGCATTGATGATGAAGGAATTCCCATCCTTGATCAAGAAGTATTGGTTTTTTATCCTCATGAAGATTGAATCCCTCATATATATTTATGGGCTTCCAAACACCACATGATACATGCCAAGGGGTACTACATCTAACTCTACTTCATCAAGAAAATCTACATAAACAACAAATTTTATGTTGGAGACATGTGTGGAGGACCTGTGAGTGGTAAAGTGTAGTCTACGAACGTTTTATACCTCAGAGTCGGGTCCATCTTCAGGAGTGAGAGTGTCTCAATGGACTTAGCGGCTTAGGGTATTATAAATAGACCATAAATTTAATCATTATAGTGTAGTCAATGTCGGCCAAGATTAATATTTTCGGCTATTTATGGATGTTCTTATTTCTTAGATTGTGTATAATCGGTTTCCATGTTGCGCCCAGAATTAAACCATCATCTCTATTGAAGTTTTTAGGGTTCTTCTCAATCTTGATCACTTCCCCAATCTGCATTCTATTGTAATGTTCCTCAATCACGATTACTTCTGTGTCTTCCCGAGCGCAGCATGGACACCGATTATACAGAACCTAAGAAATAAGAACATCCATAAATAGCCGAAAATATTAATCTTAGCCGACATTGACTACACTATACTAATTAAATTTCTATTCTATTTATAATACCCTAAGCCACTAATTTCATTGAGACACTCTCACTCCTGAAGATGGACCCGGCTCTGAGGTCTGAAACATACATAAAGTACACTTTACCACTCGCAGGTCCTCCACACATGTCTCCAACATACTCTACCTGTGAAAACCTGAATGAAGACAAATTTTATCTTACACTACTTTTTGACCTTCATCTTTGTATCCTTGTCTACCCATCCAATGAATAGGGTTTAGGATGATCGTGAGCCTCCAAATGAAGCTTGCTGACTAGATCAACTGCTATGATCTTGGCATGTGAACCATAATTTAATACAGCATCTACCTTGATCTTCTTGATCAAGATCTTGATATGGAATAGTTTTGTCACCACCTTCTCTTACCTGTGATGAACGGTACTCATATTCACTTACTTATGCACTGAAATGTAGGAAATATTCTCATCCACATATGAGATTCTCTTTACCTATTGGATTGAATCCATGGCTAGAAGGTTCATCTTCTTGGCATCTTTCTTGCAATTCATAGGGTTTAACTCTAAATGTAGCTTCCAACACTTTTCTTAAATGTAAAAATCAATGTTTCAATTATTAATGTCGTTATTTGGATACTTACACTGATGTGCCGTGGTTGTAGTCTTCTTATCATATTCTTTCCACTTCTTCTTCTCCTCCTTGGAAGTGTCTCGATTCCCTTTCTATTTGGAATCACTTGGTTTTCCTATCTTGTTCCCTATATTCTCCAGGTATTGTAATTGCAAACATGCCTCATCGATTATCTTGTCCTTCAAGAGAATCACTTGCTTTTTTAAATGACTGTGTAAACCCCCCAGATACTTAAGGAGTACATCTGGATTCCTTGGTGAGATACCCAACATAATAGCCATATTTATGAATTCAATGGTGTACACTTACATACTCTTCCCTTTCATTTGTTTGATGTAATACCAATGGATACATTCATCCCCTACATACCCAATAGGGTAGAATTGGAAATTTATGAGGGTTTTGTAATCCTCCCACGTACTTATTGGTAAATCACCCTATAACACCTCGATTTTGTCCCTGTTGCATTAAACATGTAAATGATGTAATATCATTATAAAATCATGCTGAGGAGATCAAGGCCAAGGCCATTCCATCGATTTATCATTATTTTATCAATAATAAAAAAATCGATGCATGTGGATCACGTGCTAGCCTAGCACAATGGAAATCGTAACTATGATGTAAATGTATTTTAATAAAAATACACACGGCTAACTATGCAAGGAAACAAGAGTATGGGGGCATGATTTTTACAAGGAATAGGGAGTTAAATATTTGAACCCTTGAAGATAATAACATTATGCCAAGTGTTAATGAGAGAAACAATGAACCATTAACTACCCATGTTGAATTTTGCACCCAATCATTTAATTCTTATAAGAGGTGGTTGAAGTAGTTATTATTTTGGTAAATGGAGAGTATGGTTGTTCAATTTTCATGTATGGGCAAGCCACCATTTTGGAAAATTGTGTTTATATTCCCGGGAAAGAAAAGATCCATGAAATTTCTTCCATTCCATTCATTCATCCATGATTTTTTCTCTCTCACACAGTGCTTGATTGGTGGGTGCTTTCCTCCATGAATTTACTTTAGTTTCCCTCCATTTTCTAGCTGGGAAAGTCGTTTTCGGTGTTGCATAATGGTGGGGAAGAAGGGAAATCGAATTGGGGTTCTATGAGATCCATTTTTTCTATTGAATTGCTTATGTACATGTTGGGAATTCAAATTGTATCTTCCAATTTTTGTTATCCCTATAAAAAATTCATTTTGGTGTGCCCACAATTTGGAACACTCATGGAAATTATGTTTTGTGAATCCCATAGCTGAAACGTTTTGATATTCCCAAAAATTGTGCCTTGTTGTGTGTGGGGGATATTTCTATGGTTTGGGTTATGCTGATCCCTTGTTAGGCTTGAACTTGTGTGTAAGCAACTAAGAGTAGAAAAGGATTTGGAATTGACTTGATAAACCTGGTGAAGGGTGTAACCTCATTGAAGATGATAGGGCTTTGGTTACTTTTCTATGCACACCTTGAAGAGAACTAGAGGGGAAGGTATGGCTCGAGGCAGCGTGGAGAAGTGAAGGGGATACCCTCCTTGTGTTGAGTGTGTAGGTATTGTGGATTCCAAGCTAGTTAATCTTATAGAGGTTCCAATAGCTCTATGGTTTGACATCCTGATCAACCTAGCCGTAAAGTGGCTTAGCTGAGATGTGGTACATACTTGGCTATGTGTGGGTTTGTTGTTCCCTTTTTGAATGTGGAAATCATGCCCGAATCTCGGGTGGCAGTTGTTGATGGGATCCAGAAATGTCTACCTTTTTATAGGTATTCATTCAAGAAGTTCACTTTAAATATCGACCAGGGAACGTACAAACTTCGGAGGTGCAAAGCACTATATGTGCACTATATTAAGAGGATATTTTATCATTGGTTGTTCTCTATGTCCTAAGTAATGGTGAAATGTTACTCTAATGAGAATGAAGCAACTAAAGGTTTATCACAATAAAAAGGAGATAATAACAACATTTCACTTAATATAAGAAAGAATTTCACTTAATCTAAGCAAGAATTTTACTTAATATAAGAAAGAATTCACTTAATCTAAGAAAGCAGGAAACTTAATCTAAGAAATAAGGAAACTTAATCTAAGAAAACAAGAAACTTAATCTAAGAAAGAAGCAAACTTAATCTAAGAAAACATGAAACTTAATCTAAGAGAGCATTCAAAAGCATTTCACTTAATCTAAGAAACCAAGAAACTTAATCTAAGAAAACAAGAAACTTAATCCAAGAAAGCATTCACCTATTCTAAGAAATCCAAAGTACATATTTTCTAAAGCATATGAATCTTCCCGAATGGAACCAGAGATCTCATTGAGCTGGAACAGGGAATCATCATTCAAGAGTATAGATCCGATCTAGTCTAATAAAACTGTATAAAACAATGGAAATGGAAATCTGGGAATTGCAACCACGGATGGTAGCTACAAGACTACGGAGGCGGTATATCAGAACTACAGATACAGTGTTATGGAACTATGGAAGGAAGACATTTTATGCACAAAATTGAATATGATATCAAATAAGTATTAAAACTAATCTACACATACATCTATTGAGGATGAAAAACAGAATGCATAAAAATATGGAAAACAAAGATACATAACTCTTGAGCTACACACTAAGGAGGCCCTCCCCAATGTGCATCAAAATAAAAAAATGAAGCTTATAAACTCACGAGTTGGAAATATCGTTGATCCTTCATTAAGAATTCATAAGATCCATCACAGTTGTAGAAATCGTAAACTGACTATCATAACTGACAATGCTGAGAATTGTTTTCAAAAATATATCAGTTGGACCCCCTGCTACTCAGGTGTCTCCTATTTCTTACAAGATTTTACCCTAGTTTAACATTGAAAATCACGATCCTAAATAAAAGGAAACTTTGCTACAAATTAGGAGAAAACCAGATCATCATGTCTCTTGTGATCTTTTAATCTAGAGCTCAAGTATCGCCAATCTTCCTTTTTCACCTGCACTTTGTACACACATAGCCTTAATCACATGATTAGTGAATAAAATATGCTAAAACAAAAAAGAGATAATCACTAAATCACTTTGTTTAAATAACAGTCAAATTGCATTCTTCCCTAGAGAAAAACATGCTTTTATGGACATTTCTTTGCTTATGTATATCGTAATGGGGTATCTAAGATACCTATATCATGGACTTATCAGTTGTGTTGAGAGATTGATGAGCACAGCTGGCCTATGGTTGGGTGGAACATTTCACTTGCATAGCTATTTGCTTGGAATAACTTCATTTCAAGATAAGTATTCTCTTGTGTTTAATTATGCATTGTGTTTAATTGGTGCATGTTATAATTATGCTGGAAATTGCATGCTAGATATGTGTAGTAGAGTTTATTTCCATTTTGTTTATTATGAATTTGCCCACATGTTTCATTTTTTATGATGTCACGTTCTTGGTCAGCTTGGTGCCCTTCAGAGGAAATGGGAGACAACCCTTGGATCCACCTGCTAATTTGTTTCCTTCTTTTTCCAAGCAGTCCAAAGGTTCCGCAATCCGCAGGAAGCAATCCACAATCGGAAGTCAGATCACCAATTTACATAGTCACAGAAACACCTCTCTGAATTCCGCAATCCACATCCATGATGTGGGACTCAGAAATTCAGAGTGCCATATACATGGCATCAACGAAACTCCTTTCCAACTTCCACAATTCCGCAATCCTAGATGCAGAATTCAGAAACTCAGAATGCAACAATATCCAACTCGACGATTTATGCTTATGACTTCCACACTCCGCATCCTCAATGGAGGAGTCAAAAATTTCGAACGCCAATCCACCGTTCCAATGAAAAATGCTCCTTCAACTTCCGCACTCCGCATCCTTGATGCCGGAGTCACAAAGTCAAATCGCCAACATACTATCCCAACGAAAATGCATCTCCAACTTATGCACTCCGCATCCACGATGATAGAGTCGTAAGTCAGGACGCCAAGCATACTACGTTGAACGAACGCACCCCCGAATTCTGCACTCCGCATCTATGATGCAGAAGTCGGAAGGTCGAGACACAAAAATTCCAGGTGTTGCAGAAATTCTCCCTCGGCTTTCGCATTCCGTAGTGCGGATTTAGAACGTCATGAGCTAACCATACCTCTATTTTTCCAACTTCCTAGCCTTATAACTTCTTCATCCTTTTTCCAAACTGGGAAAATTCGATAGCGTTGGAAAGCTCCTAGTGAGAACTATGAAATGGTGTGGAGATTTGCCACACATGAGGACTCTAAACTTACCTCATTTCCAATCAAAAATCTTCCCTGAAGTCAATAAAAACCTCTTTACCACTCAGCCATGTCTCCTTCCATCAATTCAGAACCACAGAAGGGTCATTATCACCCCAGGGGGTGTCTTTTCCTTCCCCAAGGACATGATTTAACCTACATCTTCTTCATGGCCTCAACCAATATTATCCATATTCATCAATAAACATATTTGCATAAGTAAAGTACATGGAGGCAAAACACAACTGCATTAACCCATATCAAAATACACTTAGATGCATTTACCAGCATTCATCATGGGCATAACAACAATATAAATACAAGTGTTAAGTCCATCAATCAGCTGGATCATTCCATACATTTATTCATAAACAAACAACCAACCATATATATAAATTGGTATAATTCAAAGACAACAGGAAACAGTTAAAGACTTATGATTTCAACTTAAGAAAATACACCCAACTAAATCTTGAATAATCATCTATGAATGTTAAGATGTATCTAGCATTATTCAAAGATATGTTAGGAAGAGGTCGTGATAATTCACTGTGAATCAACTTGACAGGAGATGAGGCTCTCTTTTCCTTTCCCTTTTCAAACTTGTGCTCTGGATGTTTACCAATCAACCAAACTTGACAAGTGCCCTTAGAAAATCTGATGTTTGGGACGCCTTCAAACATTTTCTGATTGTGTATTTCTTGTAAATATTTGTAGTTGAGGCACCCAAACCTCTGATGCCAAAGTCTGCTCACTTCATTTTTATGAGTAAGAAGTGCATGTTGTTTTGAGTAAGTAAAGAAATGAAAGAACTCATAGAGTTTTGAATGGTGATTTGCAATTCCTTGTGCAATTATCTTCCCAGGAGAGATATCTTGAATTTCAACAACAATAGGAATAAAAGTTACTTTCTTTGGAACTCTTGTATGGGGCATTTGATAAACTAAAAGAAGGTTAGCTTCCAAGGTAGGGACATAGAGCACATCATTGAATTATCCATGATCTAGATTGATCATTCCAATCCCTTTTGAAGGAACTTCAAAATCATCTCCCATTAGGATAGAAGGCCCAACAATTGGTTCGAAATCAGAGAATAGATCCTTGGATGCAGGCATCTATATGGAGGCTCCAGAATCTATGATGCAGGAGGATGCATTCAAAGTGCCAGCCATGAGTGCATGACAACTCTCTTTATCCTCTTATTTAGGATCATCTTCTTTCCTTCTAGAACCTGTAGGTACTAGAAGGTTGTTTTTCTCTAGAAGTTGCACCATGAGATCAATGGTCTTCTTCATGTAAGCACTTTCTGGGTGAAAACCTCTATTGCAGTATGGACATTTGGTTTTCTCCTTCTGGTTTTGCTTTCCTCTCTTTGGATTCGAGGTTCCCTCTGACTATTTGGGAGACTCCTTTGAATTCTTCTCATGTCGTTTCTTCTCCTTGCCCTTGTGTTTTCCTTTCCCATTCACATTCTTTCATTCTCCTGCAGCAAGAGCTTGATCCCTTGATGGTTTTATTACTCCCATCTGCACCAATTTCTCTTGCTCCTTCATGAGATACAGGATGAATGCATCTAGAGTGGGAATTTTCCAGTTTGGGATGGATAGGTTTTCTAATTGGGAGGTGGAAACAAACAAATAATACTCTAATCCCAGTTTTGAAAGAATAGAAAGAATAAGCTACTTGTCTTCCTTCTCAATTACACATAGTTTTACCTGCACAACCAAGTTCTTGAATATTGCGAAGAAATTTGTGCTGGATTCGAATTTTCTAGTGCACAGAGAGATCAACTCAATTTCGATGTCACGTCGCCTCCCATGGATCCAACTAAAGGAACGAAACATGAGTAAAATTCTGGGCTTTTACAAAAAACTCAGCCCCATTCATCATGAACAATTCATAGCAAATAAAACACATGTGTGCAAATGTATAATTCATTTGAACACAGTGGAAATAAAATCTATATCCACACGCATTTCACATGCATTCATCAACATAATCAAAATAGTCAATAATTAAAAACATTCCAGAATTTACTACACATAGAGAATACTTATCTTGGTTGTGAAGTTGTCCCAAGCAACTAGCTATACTACTGCAATGTTCCACCCAACCATATGCCAATTGTTCTCATCAAGCTCTCAGCACAGTTGCCACTCCCGAGCTAGGCATGATTTATACAAGGAATGGTAACACTCAAGCTCAATCCCAAACTCAAACCCCAACATTCTCTTCCACACACAACAAGCACATATGTTGGGAATAGCAAAACGTTTTTAGCTATGGGTTTCATAATCAATATGCCCATGGGTTTTCCCCAAATCGCGGCACCACAAAAACGAGTTGTGGGAAAGGAAAATTGACCACAGGGAAGAAAACATTTTTCCCCACATGTATATGAGCATTTCAATGGCCAAAAACGACCTCTATAGACCCCGAAAATGAGCTCCCTTCCTCTGCGTCGCTCTTCAATACCAAAAACGCCCTCTTCAAAGCTATAAATCAAGGAAACACATGAAAAACATGGAGGAAAAATGCCCCACTAGCTAGAACTCGTGAGGGAGCTAAACCCATGCATGAAGAATGGCTTGGGGAGAAAATCTTTGGCTCTTTTCTTTCCAAGGAAGCCAAAACACATTTTTCCAAAATGGTGGCTTTCCCATAAATGAAATTGGACAACCATACCTCTCCATTTGCCAAAATAATAGCTACTTCAACCAACTCTTGGAAAAAATAAATGATTGGGTATAAAATTCAACATGGGTAGTTGATGGTTCATGGGTTCTCTCATTGGCACTTGGATTGAATTTATTGATTGAAGGGTTTGAATATTTCCCTCTCAATTCCTTGTAAAAATCATGCCCCCATACTCTTGTTGCATTGCATAGCTAGTTGTGGGTATTTTTTTATTAAAATGCATATTTACATGATATTTACGATTCCTATTGTGCTTGGATAGCACGCAAACCATATGCATCAATTTTAACACTAAATCAATGGCAGGCTTTGGCCTTGAGCTCCTCACCACGATTTTATAACGATATTACATCATTTATATGTTAAATACTATGGGGTCGAAATCGGGATATTACATTCCAATTGATGTCCTCTCAAATCATCTTGTTTCCCAAATAAGGATTTAAGATTTGTCCAAACCTCCTTGGTAGTTTTCAGACCAGAGAGATGAAATATTAGATCTTTGGAAATGCTGAGGCACATCAATCCATACGCTTCATCAAGCTTGTTTAGATATTTTTCCTTATATGTAGCACCATTTGGTTTGACCTTAATGCCCTTTAGCACCCTAAAGAGACCTCTGCTATGCATGGAGATCTCCATTTATTCCTTCCATTCAAAGAAATTGAAGGGATTAAGATTGGGAATCGAATTTAGATCCATAGTAGATGATTGAATGCATTACTGATGATGGAATAACTTGCAAAGAAAATGGAACTATATCTGGAGGATTTTTACTGAATCTATTGAGAACTGATTTAGGACAATAGGCACTTTTATTCGGATACCTCACACCTAGCTACACCTCAAAGTATTTTCCAATGAATTTAATGCAATGGCACCAAGATTTGCTGTGGAAATCTAGAGGCTTTTGGTGCACTATTGAAAGCAAGCTGCTCAACCTAAGGGATAGATAACTGAGCTTGAACAAACCTCACAAGCTCTAATACCATGTGAGATTCCATAGGGATAGATCCATGAGCTTGAACAAACCTCACAATTTCACAACGTTATTACTAAGAAGAATTATAAAGAAACATTGATCAATTCACTCATAAAACTAAAACACAGATGAAAAACTGTTGTTGCTACATTAATGAACAATAAGTTGGAAATCAAAAGATGTTACAATAGAATGAATTTGATATCCTCTGATAGGATTCAAATTCACCTCAAGTTAGGCTTAGTTTGCATTGGAACCATCTCCCGATAAGGTATAGTGGGCCACCGATGATGAATGATCAATTAACTGAGGTAGAACTAAGCATGTCTGAGTCATCTGGCACCAAAATAGGGAAGGAGACTCCAAGGGGGTGCATAACTAACTGTTAGTGGTTGAAAAGGGGGCTCCTATACTCAGTAGCAGTCAAACTAGGTGTAGCAGTCAGTTAACTGAGAAATCAAGGGGATAAGGTGTCCAAAATCACGAAATGGTCCAAATTTTATCTCCAACACTTCTGTGAGGATTGACGTATTGCATCAGATATCAACGACTTGTATTTCCTTCTTTGTAAATCAATGTTCATATTCACCACCATGGCTAGGGTTTAAGGAATTTTTCTTTACTCTGTAATCTCTTAGATCCTGCAATTTCCCACAAAATCTAAAATCAATTTTCTCTGATACCAATATGATCCTTAAACTATCATGGATATTCCATCAAAATAGTTTGTCACAATGGATCTTACAACTTAATTCATTTTGTTAGCTTAATTTGACAAAATGATAAATAAACTAGAACTGAAAGGAAAATTTAACTAGGCCAAAACATCACATCCACATGAATATCACAAGATATACCCTAGGGAAAACCACTATGGGGAAAACCCATCCAAAAGTGAGTTCTACGCCTTGATCTTTTCATCTCCAAAAAACAATGCAAATGCAAAGAAAGTGGTACTTAATCTAGAGTTACCTCTTACATTATGGCATGCAAAGCTACTACATGGTCTCCTACTTCCTCTATTATGCTCTAATATCCACTCCCTTACTATTGCTCAACTATGGAACAACATAATAAAATGGAATCCATTTTTGTCCTAAATGCATGGTATTTAACATGGCTCAATAGTTGTCTAGGGTTAGTTTTAGGGTTTGTACATGCTTTAACACTCTATTAGGGTTAGGGTTTTGGACCCTATAGAATGTTGTTGAAATTCCATAAGTGACTAGCTCTACATGTGTGGATAATCAGAGCTAATGTGCAATCCGCTTAGTACCATGGTAATCATTTGGATAGGTCAACTTGTAGGTGGCATGACTTCCTCACACAAACTCATATTGAGGTGATTCTTGCACTGTTGGAAAGGTCTTGATGTGTAGAATATGAATTTTATTCTTATGTATGATTTGGACAATAGAAGATGTCATTTAATCCCTCAAAATAGATCTGGAAGGTTTCATATGGTTTTTTACCCCAAACCTAAAAAGTAAAATCCTATCCATAACCACAAAGTATCATCCTGATACTCATGATCCCACTGATCATCTTCTTCACATGGAAAATCATCCCGATTCTCATGATCATACTAATCATCATCATATAGTATATCCTCCTGATGCACAACTTCTGGAGCATCGACCTGATTCTCATAACATATGATCATCCTGATCATCATCATACAATACATCACCCTGATGTACAAAATCTGGAGCATCAACCTGTTTTTCATCACATATGATCGTCCTGATCATCATCATAGCATCATCCTGATACATATCATCACATGATCATCTTGATCATCATCACAACATCGTCCTGATGCATATCATCTGAAGCATCGTCCCGATGCTCATCACACAACACTTACATCCATAGCCATGGGAAGGATCCTCCTACCACCATGCTTGGAATGGCTCCTACAAATATGTCCCATCACTTCCTCCTCGAAGTATCTTCTATCTTAAGAAAACCAAGCCTCTCTCTGAAGTACTCGAACTTCACTCTGGCTAGTGGTTTGGTCAACACATCTGCAATCTGCTCATCTGTCACAACATACTGGAGCTTCACTGCCCATCTCTGCACAATATCCATGATATAATGATATTTGTTCTTGGTATGCTTCGACTTTTCATGGAACATCGGGTTCTCTGACAGCTTCACACAACTCTAGTTGTCACAATAGATACAAGTATCATCCATCTAGAGATCAAATAAATTAGACAGTAGCTTCCTTATCCATACTGCCTCACAACTAGCCGAACAAGTTGCAACATACTTTGCTTCAGCTGTACTTAATGCTATACAGGATTGCTTCCTGCTAAACCAAGAGATCACACCTGATCCCATACTGAAGCAGCACCCCGAAGTGCTCTTCCTATCTGCAGCACTGCCTGCCCAATCTGACTCAACATAACCATCCAAGTTAAACTTTTGATTCGCATCATACTTGAGCCCATAATCAATCGTACCCTTCAGGTACCTCAGAATATTCTTTACAACAATCAAGTGAACATGTATAGGATCCGTCAGGAACTGGCTCAAGGTGTTCATAACAAAGCAAATATCTGGTCTCATGTTCATCAGGTACATCAAGGACCCAATCATCTGATGATACATCATGGCATCAACCGACTTTGATGAAGCATCACTCAATAGCTTCAGGTTTGATGCCATGGGTGTGGCCATGGCCTTGCAGTCCATCATATCAAACCGCTTCAGGATCTCTACTGCATACTTCCCTTGTCCAAGGAAGATTCCATCTGCACTCTGCCACACCTCCATACCTAGAAAGTAATGCATCATACCCAAGTCCTTCATCTCGAACTCGGCAACAAGCTTCCTCTTCGTATCGACAATCAACCTATCCTCACCTGTCACAAACAGGTCATCCATATACAGTAGGATTATTAGTGGATTTCCTTACTCAACCTTGTAGTAAAGGTTGGAATCCGCTTTACTCTTGGTAGCCCAAACTGGACAGGAAGCTGTCTATCCTACCATACCATGTCCTGGGTGCTTGCTTCAAGCCATACAAGGATTTCTTCAATTTGCAAAAATGTGACTCCCTGTCATGTGTCTCAAATCTAAGTGGCTTCTCCACTTCCTCTTCAACTACACCATTCAAGAAAGCTGTCTTGACATCCATTTGGTGTATCTTCTACTTCATTACTTGCCTTGTATTTCTCTATGCTACTATCTGCAGCATGCTTGATCTTGTAGATCTACTTGGAAGTCACAAAAGACTTCCCTTCTAATGTTGGGACCACATCCCAAACATCATTCTTAATGATCAATTGGTATTCCTCCATCATGGCATCCTTCCATTACTGCATCCCTGATCCTGGGAACTTCAAATTCTTCAATAGGTTGTTTTCTTGAACTTCGTCACTGGAACAAATGTCGTTGTCCTTCTTTTGTAGTTGATTGTACACGATCTTTCCTACAAGTCAAATTCAATTGCATGATTAGAAACTTCTCATAGTTTTTCAAAAACAAATTCTTAAACATAAGAATGTATGTCATACAGTCATGCAATTATCTTAGACAATGCTTCAATACAACATTTATCCATATCACGTAACTTTCTAGATGCCTTCCATCTCTACCAGAACATTGTTAAGAGTGTGCACAAATCCCAACATGTTAGCGAAGGGGTTTCATTCTAGATAAGTAGCAATGGAACATTGTATAGTACCATAGGCCACTTACCCATTACTTGCATATTAGTAGTATCTTGTTCATTGATGCAACTTTTCTATTATGCATAATATACATCCTAAATCTAGGAACATAAGCATGTACATGACTAGACAACATCATTTAAGTAATCAAATATATAATAAATGACAATTCAAATACTTATCTTTGTTTGGTTGTTGGGTGGACTCCCTCTCAATCTTTGCTTCCTTGCAGGAACTACTAGAGTGTGATCCCTCTTGATCTTTGCTTCCTTTATGGTATCATCATGATTATATGTCTTTGAACTTCTATCCATCCTAGACCACTATGCATGCTTAAGTGTGCACTAGTGTCATCATTGCGTCATCCTCAATATCTCATACGTAATCATACATGCATTAGTATAATCTCAATACTATCAAAACATTATGATTCTAAATAATCGTAATCATGTATGGTCATTATCATTTCATACACAAGCGTTAGTATTCAAGGTTTTAGGGAGGACTTCTTATGCATATTTTTATTTGACCATAGGAATCTTCTAGTTTGTCATATCATTAATCAAACTAAGAAGCATAATATGCGTAAACCCATGATTGCTCAAACTTATAACTTCATGAATTATCAATCATACCAAGTATACTTATATAAGACCCTAACACAAGGTAGGATTCTAACTTGATATAGGAAAAACATACATGGATTATCATGCTTGCTAGTTATACCCACATAATGTCTTCTTGTTCTCTTCAATGACTTGTGCTAGTAACCTGCAAATCTCATAAGTTAACCATTGTAGAACCAAATTATACATACCTCGTAAGTAGAGCTTTTATGTGATCCATGACTATGGATGAGTCTTTGTCTTCATGTCACCATGGTCATACATTCTTGATCTAGTACTTGATTTGTCTTTGTTGATGTTAGCGGACAACATCATCCTCATACAACACCACAAGGCATTAGTACAATCATGAAGTGTCATAACCCTAATCAATAAATGTTTTCTATCATTCACATGCATTCATACTTTTACTAGGGTGATAAGACAATCCTAGAATTAATCAAGATTGTTACTAATCTCAATAATATGAAGACAAACATATTATAAACTTAATCATGAACAAATTTCAAAACATACCTGTATCTCCTCAAGTCATACCTGTTGGGATTGCTTTTAGTCTTCTTCTGTAAGGCCTTAGCCTCATCTCCCTATGGGACTAGAACTTCTTCACTTATGTAGGTGTCAATTCATTCTCTTCTAGGATTAACCCAATCCACTTTGATTTGTTGAAGCTAGATCTGGAGCTGGATTAGGGTTTGTCAGAGAAACCTAAAAATTCAAACTTATGATTGGATGAAAAAATGTGCCTTACTGAGATGATCAAGCTGGTATACTTCAATTTTGAAATCTCCAAAATTTGACCCCTCAAAATTGACTTTGAAAGTTTCGGATTTGTAGCTTCTGTCAAATTCTGGTTTTCTAGTAAAAATCCCGAACTAGGGTTTGATAGAGCCCGGGGTTCTACCCAACCAAAAAATTCGATCTTGGTCTCTAAATTTTGATTTTGATGAGGAGCATCCAGCTGTGGTCTCAGATTTCAAAAATTCCAACCTTTTCAGAAACCCTAATTTCCCGCAGCAGTGACGAGCCAAAAATGAAAGTGCTCAGAATCCAATTCTGTTTGGACAAAAATATATGCCATATTGTTTCTGTTGTATCTCTGAAATTTTGAATCCTCAGGGTCTGAAACGTTCACCTATGGTAGACTGACTTGTCTTCTTTCCAAACCCATAGATCTGAGCCTTAATTGATTCTCAGAGAGAGAGATATGCCAAGTGTCGCAACGTGACCTATTTATGGGATGAAACGGTATAGAAAACTTGTACGGAGTGCCATTTGTCACTGTTTCAATTTCGGCCTCTGAAACCCAGACCTGTGAAACTACAGTCCGTGCCCTAACTGCCAATTTTTACGGAATTCCATTTGGAGATTCCTAGCCCAATATATGACCTTTGTTCCTAGGTCACCTGTTTAGGACTGCATTTTGGAAGAGGCAGAAACCCTAACTTGTACGGATCATATCTCACAAAGTACAACGAATCTGAGGCTGAGATTTGGATACAAGGTACATGAAAATTTCATCTTCGTCCTGTAAAAGTTTCAGATCCTGAACCTTCGCCAAAACTAATTTATAGCGAAAGTGCCATGATGTGTAGTTTTTACTATACCAAGCCCTAGCTTCCAATTTGTCGCAAGTGCAACAAGTGTCATAAATGCCATACCATGCCTTCCTTCAGGTTAGCTATGATACCATGTTATTTTTTCATCATTTAATTCAATATGATCTAGGATCTTAGCTGAAAGAACAACATGTACAACATATCAAGCATAAGAGAAAAGAGACAAGAGACACAAAGCATTTCACCGAGAAAAACCAAGAAGGTGAAAAACCCCGCAACTTCCTCAGAGATAGAATAAGCACCAATAAAAAGATCACCAAGATGAATCCCCAAAAGATAAATGTCTGCAGCAGCTACTCCTCCTCCACTTGTGTGCACTCCTCCTCTCTCTCACTAATGCGAAGTGAGTGAGTGAGTGAATGAATAGAATAAGAGAGACACACTCTCTATTTATACAGTGACTTGACTTGCCTTTTACTCTAACTGGGCCGACCTCCCTTAGGAGAGTCTAATAACCCATTACCACTTGTCACTGGGCCAACCCCACTAGGGTGGTCTAATAACTCTTTAACCCACATGACTCATACAAGGTCGACCCCACCAAGGTGGTCTAATAACCCATCAAATATAAGTTACGTCACTTACAATATAAATGGCAACACTACTCCGGGGTCTAATGCCCTATCATACATCGGAGGATGGACCTCAATGACTTTACATGACTCAAGTACAATAATCACTTCTCCGACCTGGAGGAACAAACATCTCCGGCGGAGGTACAACAATAGAATACAAATGACGACACTTCTGATCGGAGGAATAAGACATCTTCGTCGGGGATACAATAAAGTACAAATTATAACATATCATAATATTATTGGATACTTATATACACTATTATTTACTTTAGTAATTGATAAAGGACATACAATGTTACCACAACAATTAAAGGATGAACATTAATCTTTTAGAACCATATTACGCCCTTCTTTTATAACCATTTTGACATGTTAGATAAATAATATACATTTTATCTAATTGTTTATGTGATCTTATTTATTTATTTTTTCTTTTTAAAATTAAGAAACATGTTATAACAACCTTTAATATTGATATAGATTTGCAAAATACTAAAAAAACAACTTTTAATATTAATACATAGTTGAACGTTTCATTCTTCTTGATACACAATTGAACGCATCACTCTTCTTTAAAATAATTTAAATATTAAAATATCATATTTTGATATTATTTTTATTCGAATAAAATATGGATCACGTCACCAAATAATCCTCAAACACACAACACCAAGGGTGGACGTGATAGGTACCTACTATGAAAAGGTCACGATGGTTGATCAAGTTGTGGGGGAACAATGCCACAAGGCCCCACAACACCTTGGATCATGCAAACAAAATAATACCTTGGGTCAATTTTGACTCAATTATCTCATAATTATTTTTGGCCGGGCTTCGAGTCGCTTATATATACACTGCCCAATTACGATTTAAAAGTGGCTTCCTCACTTGTGTTATTCCAATTACGATTAGAGACAGCTGCTAGCGGAGTCGAGCTTTCACGATAGAAACTCTGTGGAATTAACGGAAATTGCGCTTTTTGAAGACTCTTTGGTGGAGGGATCGCATATTCGCAAGTGAAAAAGGGTCTGAGTAGAAAAGCCCTTCAGTTCTTCAATTTCACGCTGAAGGTATCTATCTCAAACTTTATTTTCTGCCGTTTTGTTAGTTGTTTTCGCTATTGTGACGGTTATTAATGTTAAATTTAATGTTTCCTAATTTCTAAAGTATTGTTTTGCAATCGTGACCGTTATTACTGGCAAATTTAAAATTTCCCAATTTGTCAAATTGGCGTTGTTCGATTCTTCGTCGAAGCCATTTTCAAAAAATATAGAAACCATTGTTCTTGTTTTGAAAAAATATGGATTCTGGTTTTTTGGTTGAAGATTTATGATCAATTAGGAAATCAGAACATTTTTTGGGTCTGTCTTTGGCAGCCGGTTGTAGCTGTTCAGCAAGATGGGCAAAGCTGGCAGGCTGAGAAAGGAGAGACAAAATTTAGAGTTAGCAAAGCGTGAAGCTGCAAAGGGTTATTCCTCCCAGGGGAAAGATAAAGATAATAAAATATCCATGTCCAAAAATGATGGTAGGGAACTAAATCAAGTCCTTGTCACAAAAACAGAGAGCTTAAAGGAAGAAAGGGAATCTGGAAAGAAAATGAAAGACAACTCGAAGGAAGCTGAGAAAGACTTAAGAAAGGATATCGATGGCCTTCAACAACAGCTGAATAATAAAGAAGATTCAAATTCAGCTTGGCAGTACAAGGTAACAGAAAATTATTTTCATCAACAGAATGAAATGCTACATAAGGAGGTAGACAATGCCAGGTGTTTGTTTGAAATGCAGAATCAGAGGGTGGAAGATTTTCTTGTAGAGAATGCTAGACTTGTGAAGCAGCTAGAGGAAAAGGAAGAACGGAGGACTAAATCTGAATCACTCCATGCAGAGTTTGCCAAGAAATATAAAGAGTTGGAGGAGAAGCACTTGGACTTGCTGAAAGAGAATGGAGAACATAAAAAAATGATTTTAGCATTGCAAAAAGAGAATGCTTCTCTTGGGAATGAGACAAGTTCCATTCTCTATACTCTCAATGAGGAAACAAAGAGATGTAGAGAAATTTCAGCAAAATGTTTAGAGAGTGATGAAAGAGTTTTGTACCTAGAAAGTCGGTCACTGGAATTGGGGACAGAGTTGGCATCAGCAAAATCAGCTTATAATGAAGTGGTTGTTCAACTAAATAACATCAAAGAGGACATGAATAAATTATCAAATGATTCCCGCCGCATCGAAGAAGAAAAAGAGACTTTACATCAGAACTTGATGTTACAGGTCTCCATAAATAAAGAACTTGAAGACAATTTACTGTCAGTGAAGTCTTCTTTTGAGGAACTGAAGGATTCTACTTCCAAGGGTAAACAACAAATAGCTATGTTACAAAGACAACTTTTAAATGCTGCTATGGAAAAAGACGGCCGAATCTTTGATTTACAATGTGAGTTTTCTGCCATGGTCATCCAGTTAGCTGATTTACAAGATCAACTTTCGTCCACTGCAGAGGATAAACTGTTACTTGAAGAGCAAAACACTGAACTAGAGAGAAGAAAATTGGCTTCACAAGAAGAGCAGGTACATCTTCAGGGAAAAATAGGGGAGTTGGAAACTGCTTTGGATTTCGTCACGAAAGATCTTGAATCGTGCAGGGCCATGTCAGTGGAAAAAGAATGTAAGTTAGCTGATTCAGAATACCAACTTTCAGACCTTGCCCAGGTTAAAAAGTGCCTGCAGGAGGAAAACGACTCTCTAAAGACTGAGCTGAACAAATACAAATCTACAATGGTTTCAGAACAAATTGACCATATTTCATACGGGATAAGGGAATTGGACATTCCTTTGGAATCTGTCAAGGATGTTGAATCCAATGATATTCAGCTCCAGCAGTTGACGGCTGAACGTCAGCATTTGCAGGCACATGTGCATGGAAATGAAAACTCGACCAGTGTGCAAGTAGATAAAATTACAGAGAATATGCCAGTAAATCCAAAACCAAATATCGCGCATGAAATTGGAAAACCAAAAGAAGTTCAGAGCAATGGAAAGGCAAACAATGTGCATGAACATCAACCACCAAAGCGGGGGCGAGGAAAGCAAAAATCCAGAAAGTGAAACATAAGTTCTCAAAGTAAGATCTCAAAGCGTTCTTCCATCTTCTGTATACTTCTATGGTAAGATCTGAAAGCATTTTTCCATCTTCTGTATATTTCCATGCAACCATTCTTATTTTTCCATGTAATAGTTATGATATGTTATAATAGGATCTTCTGTATTTTGTCAAACAAATACAAATAACTGTACAGAACTTCTTGCTTTGAAAGATTCTCTTAAAATTTGGCTGTATTTTTAAGTGTTTGGGATTTTGGGCAGTAAGTAATTAATTGTTTAAAGTAGAAAATTGGAAGGAGAAGCTTTGGTTCTGAGTATTATATTTGAGGAATTGAAATTTTCTTTTATCTCTTTTTAACTCGGCTTCCTTTGCCATGTCTACAGAGAATTGAGGTCGACTCTATTTTAAAAAGAAGAACTAAGAGATCCAGTTTGCAATTGGTTCTTGTTTTTAAAAGGAAACAAAGGATGACATTGATGCAGGAAAGCATTCTTTTCAGCTAGGTCAGGGCAGTTCCGTTAACATTCCTTTTGGATTTGATCGAGCGGCAGTTTCCTTATACAGTTCTACTTATTGTTTTCTGAACTGATATTTTATGTTGCTACTGGGTTAAGGTGATCTATTACTTTAGAGTCTTTCGACTTATAAAGTTTGGATTGTTTATGCTTTACTCTCTTTGTCTCGTTTGAATACTTTATAATTTTGAAAGAATTTGGGAGGCCAAATCTCTTTGGCATTATTATTAATGGTTTCATTTGTTTTTTAACGAAATCTGATTTGTTTTGGGAGAGAAATCTGGTTTCTATATATTGAAATGTTTACAAGAGTGAATTTATTGGATTATTTTCATGTTGTATTTATAAGGAAATTTAATTTTTTTGAGGAGACAAATTTGGTTTGTATATATGTTTATAAGAGAATGAATTCATTGGATTTTTTTTCATGTTGTATTTATAAGAAAATTTGATTTGTTTTGGGAGAGAAGTCTGGTTTGTATATATTGAAATGTTTATAAGAGAATGAATTCATTGAATTATTTTCATCTTGTATTTATAAGGAAATTTGATTTCTTTTGGGAGAGAAATCTGGTTTGTATATATTGAAATGTTTATAAGAGAATGAATTTATTGGATTTTTTTCATGTTGTATTTACAACGAAATTTGATTTGTTTTGGGAGAGAAATTTGGTTTGTATATATTGAAATGTTTAGAACAGATTGAATTCATTGGATTATTTTCATGTTGTGTTTATAAGGAAATCTGATTTGTTTTGGGAGAGAAATCTTGTTCTTATATATGAAATGCTTATAAGAGAATGAATTCATTGGATTTTTTTCATGTTGTATTTATAAGGAAATCTGATTTGTTTGGGGAGAGAAATCTGGTTTGTATATATTGTAATGTTTATAAGATAATGAATTCATTGGATTTTTTTCATGTTGTATTTAGAAGGAAATTTGATTTGTTTTGGGAGAGAAATTTGGTTTGTATATATTGAAATGTTTATAAGAGAATGAATTCATTGGATTTTTTTCATGTTGTATTTATAAGGAAATAGGATTTGTTTTGGGAGAGAAATTTGGTTCGTATATATTGTAATGTTTATAAAAGAATGAATTTATTGGATTATTTTCATGTTGTATTTATAAGAAAATCTGATTTGTTTTGGGAGAGAAATCTGGTTCTTATATATGAAATGCTTATAAGAGAATGAATTCATTGGATTTTTTTCATGTTGTATTTATAAGGAAATCTGATTTTGATTTGTTTTGGAAGAGAAATCTGGTTCATATACTGAACAAAAAAATAACAAACTTTATAGAAATAAAAAATTGATCTTGGTTGTCCCACCTAAAATACATTCAAAAATGTTATCTTCTGTCATTTTTGTTGAGTTCGTATACTAAACAAAAATATAACAAACTTTATAGAAATAAAAAAATGATCTTCGTTGGCCTACCTAAAAATACATTCGAAAGTCTTCAAGGATAATTAGATAGCCTTTGTTTGTAATCATACTTCATTGAAATTGGACATCAATTATAACATCGTGCATGAGACTAATTTTTATCAACAAAGGTTGTCTTTGGATGCCAAATGCTCTTATGACTAAGATATGGCTAAAATCACCACTCATCCTTAACTCAATTATTCCTTTTAATGGTAAAGAATAAGACCAAATGCTTTTGTGACAAAGACATGGATAAAATCACCACTTCTCCCTAAAACTCAATTAAGTTCTTTTGAACGATCAAGAATAAGACCTTGTTTGAAAACTACAAGTACTATTTTTCATTATGCATGTTCATATCATTCAATTTTCCATTGGGTTCCAAGCATTCAATCACATATTTATCTAACATAATGTTACCATCGTATGATGACTTGTTATACATGGAAAGATGTGAACAAGGAAGGATCTAAAAATCGACTTGTATCACCCTTTTCTTCTCATAATGTCACCTTGAAATATTTATAAATGAGGGACTTATAGCCCACACTATTCACCAAAACAGATCCTCTACAAATTAGTCTACATTTCATTATCTTTTACAAAGATATCTATCTTTTAAATAGCTCCATGGCCTCTATTATTGGTGTAGTTTTGAGTGGAAACTACTATTATTGGTGTACATTGGGACCAACCAGGAGGCCGGTTGGGTGTCATTTTGAAAAAAATTGCAGAGTTGTAGTTGCAAAGTCACCAAGTCATTTGTTGAAACTTTTAATGGGTAAGTCGATCAAGTAGAAAAATTGGTATTGAGCGTTTCTAAGGAGTCTATCGCCAACATCATGAGGCTTACACAAGAGGGCGAGTGTTGTTTCAAGAGTAGAAAAAGCAAAGAATTAGACTCCAATCAATTTTTGGTACCAAAATACCAAGACCCAAATTGGAGTAAGGGAATCCTTCAAGTGTGGGTCAAGGAAGAATCGCAGGATGTTCTTTATCATTCAGAAGTACATTACATGTGAAGGGAGCATTGCTGTCATATTTTTGTGCCATTTAAGATTCCTTATGCATTGTCAAGGAACATGAAAGATGAACCTCATGTTTTTCTTTTGGATAAGTTTAACCAATATGGCTATGCATGTACAAGCTCACCTAAAAAATGTTGAGACCATTCTTTTCCACCATGGATTAATTAGGTTACTTGTGGAAGAAGAATTGAAAAAAAGGAAGCAAAACTGGAATCATTTCGTCTTTTGGGGAGGGTTTGAAGAAAACCCTTCAGGATAACATGTATCTCAGTAGAAGAAGGAATCCTCTAAGAAGGGAAGAATCTCCCCTCTTAAGAGAAAGGAAAAGGAATTAAAGGAATAATATTTTAAGAAGAGCAGAACTACCAAGGACGAAAATAAATATTTTAAGATATTTATTTTTCATGCTTTCAACATTTTTCTTCTTAAGTTGAGCAATTTGGATTGATTATTGGGGCCTCAAGAGTGTATGTGTTTTGGTATTTTTGCTAAAACTAATCATGTATTTCCATTATGAGAAATCCAATAAGGTTTGGGTTACTAGACCTTAAATGATAGTCTGAGTGTCGAGGGTTTGGTTTACTTGCAAATAATCTTGGTTTGAGTAATTAAGTTTAATCAAAGTCGTAAGAATCTAAATAGTACATTGATCAAATCCAATTATAAGAGAATTATAGGAATTTCCTATAACTCGTTATGTGAATAGAGATTTCCAATAGCTAGTAATGTGAATAGAGTGAGACTCTTATACCTATCTATTTGATCTTGGTATCAATTGATTTAGAAAACCGAGTGTGTCTATGTTGAGGATCTATTTAATTTATGAATTTATACTTTGAGAACCTATAGAATTTTTATTGAAATTAAATAAGGAACAAATCATAGTATTACATGAATATTCTTTATAAGAGTAAAAGATTGTAATCTAAATAAATTATATGACCTTGTTTGTTTTAATATAAACTTCGAAAAATTGGTTCAGTGAGAAATCTATCTTCTATATTAGGTTTTATTCTTTAATTTTGCATATATTTTGTTGACACTTCATAAGCCTATGTGTCCTGGATTGATAATTAATGCTTGGAATTTAAGCAATTAAATTCACCAACAATAACCCTACAATGTAGGAAAATCTAAGTTATGGGTTGGGAATTGTGGCATTTATGGAATTTCCACATATTAATAATTTCCTTTTGGGTTTTATTCTATGGACCCAAATGATTAAAATATTAACTAAAGTATTGCTCGAGTTGTTGGTTGTATCGATGCTCTTTCCTATTTTTGATCTCTTTATTACTTGTAGTCACATGAATTCTATGAACTCATGTGTATAGTGATTTTCTTATTAGAGCCAATCCCATTGTTTCCTTATGAAATCATGTCACCATACACAATCATAAGTAAAAATGAAATGAAAAATTGAACTTTTGAAAATGATAATTGAACTTACATATTTGACAAGAAATCCTTCCATGTTGAAGTCCACTATGGGGTTAAATGCCTCTAATTTTCCCTTGAATTATTTCTGCCTCCAACAAATATCTGAGAGAATTGGTTGTAATAACTTAGAGGTTGGTGCCAATGAGCAACAATATCATAGTTTTCAATTCTATAATACAATTTACAATTTATGAAAAAAATTACAATTTGCACATTGTATAATATGAAACAAGTTGATGGTGGGTTTCACTAAGTTTTCCTTAAAAGGATGATGAGTTTGACATAGTTTTGATAGACAAATGTTCATTGACTCAAAAACCAATTTTTTATTTAACAATTTTTAACATTATATCAATAATATTAAAAGTAGAAGATCCCAAAATACATACTCAATTGAGCTTCTCTTGGTTTCCTAAATAAATTATTCTATACAAAACAAGGGCAACCACATGAAAGTGGAATCCCATGTGGATCCTTCCCCATCGTATCACTTTGAACTACCCACACTCAATATATCTACTAGAAAATAATTTAAATTAACATAAAATAATAAAACATGGACATTCAATAAGATGTATCAAAACAAATATCATACTACAAAATATTTCATATTAATAAAGCTGAACATTACAATATCACATGTCTCAACAAAAATATTTTTTTTTCATATACTATCTACTACAATCATATCAAATCACTTCCTATGGTCTTTCTTATCTATTTCAAAAACCCATGAGTGCATGTTCATGGTTGCATCCTCATTTCATTTATAATTAGTGTTTTCTACTAAATATAACTTGGTAATTCCTTTTTGTAGAAATGTTTTCAAGTTTTTGTATGCGGGCCCACATTGATTTGAAATAATTTATATTCCTCAAATTTATTCCCTCTTAAATACCTCTCATCACAATATAGCATTTTTTAAGTTAATGGCATTTTGTAGCTTCTTCCTAAGTCCATGACAACTTCATTTTGCAACCTTTTTTCAGTTATTGGGATTTTGGACTCTCAAGTGCTAGGACAAGTAGGATGTTGTTATAGGTGCCAAAGGGAGGTGTGGGAGGGTAATACATGGGTTTATTTGATTTGTGCATTTTCCGACACTTCTTCTTATCAATATCATTGAGAAGCATCCAACTAAGTAGCTAGGTGAGCCAACAAAACATGTGCTTCAATTTTCTCTTTTTGGCCAATGATAAAACATTATTTGAAAAAATAATTGGTCATGCCCTCTATGGAGATTGCCAATTTCTCAAAGGAAGATATAAAATCATTCATTGCACATATTTGGCATAACTTCATCAACCAACCTAAATTATGATTGTATATTTCAAAATGAGCATAGATGGTTTTAACAAATTTGATATGGCGAACGTACTACCATGGGATTTCTTATACTATTGCCAACATTTCATATCCAAGTATAAAACATAAACTCAAAATTCCATCATGTCATCAATGTTACCTAAAAGAGAAAATAATATTCCATCTAAGTAACCCAACCTATGGGATCAAAAAATTTGTTCAAATATACTTTGGGATATTGTGCCACATATGGTTATAATGAAGATGTGATCTATAACATCCATGTGATTATCTTGCCAATTTCTCTCATTCGGTAGGAGGTGTTGAATGTAGACTACTTTTATTTTTCATTCTTGCAATCACAACAACCTTACTTTCCATGGATTTGATCTTGGAAATCTATATGTTAATAAATAGGTTGACTTTAAAAATCCTAAAGTCTAGATTATTGTGCGGGGTTCTAAGTTGGGTGATTTTGTTATACATGGTCATGTTTCAAGTTGCCATCATGGATCCCTTAGGTACACCAAAATTTTTACTATGGAATTATACTAGTACATTCAACATCATACCAAGATTCTTTTGAGATAGATCACCTACAATAGAATTAGTGGATCTACAAAAAAATGTGTTACCTGAGAGTTGTACCAATGGGATTAGCATTTCTTGGCAAGTGTTTTGAGATAGGTCTCCCATGATGGAATAGGTTTGTCACGAACCATTTTTTTACTATGGTAGGAGTATTAATTCTCTAAAATACTTCACGCATTTTTTATATTTTATCAAATTTGTTTCTTTAGATTCCCATTCTAGAAAGGATAGGGATTGTAGGGCCCTCAGGACAAAGTAGTGGCATGTGTTATATCTCTCTTGTATACCAAATGGTTTCCAAAAATAGCACTCATACACATATTTCATGACATGAACTAAGGATAAATGTACTATTGGTCATACTACTTAAGTCCCTAGTATGCGAGAGTGATCTCTGCAAGTATTTTTCTTAATATATTATACAAACAAGATGGTTGAGAGGATTACGTAAATCTAGTTTCAAGTGCACTTAAGGGGTTTTTAATATACTTGAAGGTATGTGGAATATTAAATCCATAGGAATATTATGCTTGATGTGGTGCTACTAAAAGGGATACTAATAGAGGTGTGCAGTAGTGTCAAACCAGGTGACTCCACTTCTATTTCCCACATGCATGCTTCCTAAAAAATAGGTTTACTTATTGAATGAAAAAACTTTTTTTTTAATACATTGAAACGTATCTCTAGCATCATTTTTTTTTTATATTTCATTCATGTGTTGGCACAATAAATATATTTAATAACACTTTGTACTACATCTAACTCTGCTTCATCAAGAAAATCTACACAAACGAAATTTTTATCTTACACTATTTTTTTACCTTCATCTTTGTATCCTTGTCTACCCATCCAATGAATAGGGTTTAGGATGATCATTAGCCTCCAAATGAAGCTTGCTGACCAGATCAACTGTTATGAGGTTGGCATGTGAACCATAATTTAATAGAGCATCTACCTTGATATTCTTGATCAAGATCTTGATATGGAATATTTTTGTCATCACCTTCTATTCCACGTGATGAACGCTACTCATATTCACTTCCTTATGCACTGAATTGTAGGAAATATTATCATCCACATATGAGCTTCTCTTTACCTATTGGCTTGAATCTTTGGCTAGAAGGTTCATCTTCATGGCATCTTTCTTGCAGTTCATAGGGTTCAATTCTAAATGTAGCTTCCAACACTTTTCTTCAATGTAACTATCAATGCTACAATTATTAATGTGGTTATTTGGATACTTACATTGATGTGCTATGGTTTTAGTCTTAATATACTTTCCTTTCCACTTCTTCTTCTACTCCTTGGAAGCATCTTGGTTCCCTTTCTATTGGAACCACTTGGTTTTCCTATCTTGTTCCCTATATTCTCCATTTATTGTACTTGCAAACATGAATCATCGATTATCTTGGCCTTCAAGAGCATCACTTTCTTTTTTAAATGATTGTGAAGACCCCCCAGATACTTAAGGAGTACATCTGGATTCCTGTTAGAAAAACAGGATCGCAGAGCAATAACAATAAACAGAAATGCAAATATAATCACACATACACATTACAAGAGAGACACAGATATATCGTGGTTCACCCAACTTGGGCTACGTCCACACTGAATTTTCCAGTCCTTATTATTATTACCGTCCAGCAAGTCGAAGGGATACAACCTGCAGCACAACCGCTGCACTTCCTCTTCTCTGTTTTACAGTCTCTCTCCAGATCTCAAAGATCTTTACAATGCATAAAACCTAATACATCAACCCTAGCCGTATTACAATGTCTTTCTTTATAAGGGAAATACAATGGGAAAATACCACGGGATACCCAAAACCATGGGGCCTGGAACCCCGTGGGGGGGCGATGCCCCCCCACACCCCCCCGCTGGGGCGAGTGTACAGTCCACCTACACATCATATAGTACTGGGGTACAAACACGGCTAATACAATATCATCTATGAGACTAGAAGATCTGGCTCCACAACCAACAATCTCCCACTTGGAGACTGATCACAACAACTCCACCGCTGCTGCACTTGCTGGACTTGGACTTGGCAAATTTCTCCTCTTCACCTTCATGCTAGAAGGCCAACTGAAACCGAGCACGAACTCAGTTTCTCTCTGGTCACTACCTTTGTGAACATGTCTGCAGGATTCTGGCTAGTATGTATCTTTTCCAACTTTAACAGTTCATCTTCCAGAACAGAGCGTATGAAATGGTACTTGAGCTGTATATGTTTAGTCCTGGAATGGAATGTTGAGTTCTTTGCAAGATGAATGGCACTCTGGCTGTCACTATACAGTCTGCTATCCTTCTGCTTCTTACCCACTTCCTCCATAAACCTCTGCAACCAAATCATCTCTTTACTAGCCTCTGTAATGGCAACATACTCTGCTTCTGTTGTTGAAAGTGCAACAACCTTCTGTAGTTTCGAAATCCAGCTTACTGCTGTTCCACCTACAGTAAACACATACCCTGTGGTACTCCTCCTGCTATCCTTGTCACCTGCCATATCTGCATCAACATATCCCGGTAGAACAGTGTCTGAACCTCCAAAACATAATGCCTCAGTGGTAGTGCCTCTCAAATACCTGAGAATCCACTGTACTGCCTTCCAATGTTCTTTACCTGGATTGTTCATATATCTGCTCACAACTCCCACTGCATGTGCAATATCTGGTCTTGTGCACACCATGGCATACATCAAGCTGCCAACTGCTGATTGATAGGGAACCTTGGACATGTAATCTATCTCTTCTTGTGTCTTGGGACACATTTCCTTACTTAGACTGAAATGGCTAGCCAAAGGTGTACCTACAGGTTTTGCATTCTGCATTCTGAACCTCTCCAACACCTTTTGTATGTACTCACTTTGAGACAATGTCAATTTGTGATTTTTCCTGTCTCTCATTATTCTCATACCAAGGATTTGCTTTGCAGCACCCAAATCCTTCATCGCAAATGAATTAGCTAGCTTTCTTTTGAGTACATTTATATCCTGCATGTCAGACCCTGCAACAAGCATGTCATCCACATACAATAACAAGATAATATATCTTCCATTGTCTAGCTTCTTGAAATAAACACAGTGGTCAGAATGACATCTACTATAACCTTGTTCTGTCATAAACCTGTCAAACTTTAGATACCATTGCCTTGGAGCTTGATTCAAGCCGTACAAGCTCTTTTTCAACCTGCATACCAGATCCTCCTTACCTTTGACTTCATACCCTTGTGGCTGCTGCATATATATTTCTTCCTCCAAATCCCCATGGAGGAAAGATGTTTTTACATCTAATTGTTCAAGATGCAAATCTTCTACCGCCACTAGACTTAAGATAGTCCTAATTGAAGTCATCTTTACAACAGGAGAAAATATTTCATCAAAATCTATACCTTTCTTCTGTGCAAACCCCTTTACAACAAGTCTGGCCTTGTACCGCTTCTTACCTCCTTCTTCTTCCTTCAACCTGTAAATCCATTTGTTTTGCAATGCTCTTTTACCAGCAGGCAACTTAACCAAATCCCAAGTCTGGTTTCCTACCAATGAGTCCATCTCCTCATTCATGCCTTGCTCCCACTTCTTTCTAGTTTCCACCTGCATTGCTTCTTCATAACATTCTGGTTCACCAGAATCAGTCATCAATAAATAATACATTGAAGGAGAGTATCGTTCAGGGAGTCTACTTAACCTGGTAGATCTTCTTACAGTTGCAGGAGTTTCAGGTACTTGCTGCTGCTCTTGATTTTCTGGCACCTTTGGAACTTCATTTTCTTTAACTTCATCAAGCACTATGTACTCTGTGCTTTCCTTTTCCTGTTTCTTTCCCTGCAACTGATCTTTATACATGACCTTTTCATTGAATATCACATCTCTACTCCTGATGATTTTGTTATTTTCATAATCCCATAAACGATAACCAAATTCATCAACCCCATATCCAATAAAGGTACATTTCTTGGATTTAGCTTCAAGCTTTGTTCTATTTTCTTTATCAATATGGACAAATGCTTCACAACCAAACGTTCTCAGAAATGAGTAGTTTACCTTTTTATCTGTCCATGCTTCCTCTGGAATACCACCATCCAAAGCACTTGAAGGTCCTCTGTTTATTAAATAAACAGCAGTATTTACAGCATCCGCCCAAAACTGTAAGGGCAACCCTGCATGTAGTCGCATACACCTTGCACGCTCCATGATCGTTCTGTTCATCCTTTCTGACACACCATTTTCCTGTGGTGTTCCTGGGACTGTCTTCTCTCTACGAATCCCATGGTATGAACAGTAACTATCAAACTCCTTGTCGCAGTACTCACCTCCATTATCAGATCTGAGACACTTCAATCTTTTTCCTGTCTCATTCTCAACCAAAGCTTTCCACTTCTTAAAAGTAGCAAACACATCAGATTTCTGTCTAATGCAATAAACCCAAGTTTTTCTAGTTGCATCATCAATAAATGTAACATAATAATGAGAGCCACCAAGAGATTGTACCTGAGCTGGTCCCCATACATCTGTATGCACAAGCTCTAATTTTTCATTCTTCTTCTGTTTCCCAACCCTGAGAAATCTGACTCTCTTCTGTTTTCCATAAACACAGTTTTCACAGAATTCCAAACTTACCTGCTTCAAATCCGGCAGCAACTTCCTTGAGTGGAGAATCTGCATCCCCTTCTCACTCATGTGGCCAAGCCTATGATGCCACAATGCTGTATCTATTCCTGTGGAAGCTAAAGAGATAGAATGGTGAGTATTATGAGGACATAAATACAACGTACCTACTCTGTCTCCTTTTGCTATCACCATTGATCCTTTAGTGATCTTCCACCACTTTTCTCCGAACGTAGATAGACAGCCGCCATCTCCCAACTGCCCTGTTGAGATCAGATTTCTTTTCATAGCAGGAATATGCCTAACATCTTTCAACAACCAATCAGTTCCATTCTTAACTTTTATCCATACCTTACCCATTCCAACAATTTTACATGGCTCATCATCACCCAATAAAACATGTCCAAAATCGCCAGGAACATACTCATGAAAGTATTTCCTATGGGGTGTAGCATGACATGAAGCTCCTGAATCTACTACCCAATAATCACTAGTATTATCTAATGCAAGAATCAAAGCATCTTGTAACACATCACCTGCTACATTTGCTTCCTGGGTAGTTTCCTTCTGTGCATCTCCTTTCTTCTTCAGAGATTTGCAGTCTTTCTTCAGATGTCCTTTCTTTCCACAGTTCCAGCACTCTATCTTTCCCAGTCTGGACTTAGATCTGCCCGTTTTAGACTTTCCACGATTACCTTGGCTCTTTCCTCTCTCCTTTTGTCTTCCTGTGCTCTCCATGGTCAACGCATTACCTGATGTCTCACCTGTGCTTTTTCTTCGCATTTCCTCGCTAAGAATAACACCAATAACATCATCAAATTTCAAGGTGTTTGAACCAGAGACAGAGTTACTTACAGCCATGACCAAGCTATTCCAGCTTTCTGGCAATGAACACAAGATTAGAAGAGCCCTAACCTCATCATCAAAGGTCACACTTACAGAACTTAGCTGATTTGTAACCGTATTAAACTCATTTAAATGATCAGTAACAGATCCACCTTCAGACATCTTCATATTAAATAAACGCTTCATTAGAAATACCTTGTTGGAAGCCGAGGGTTTTTCATACAGCTTACCCAATGCTTTCATCAAACCCTCTGTTGTCGTTTCTTTTGAGATATTGAAAGCCACCGACGAAGCCAGGCTCAACCGTATTGTTCCCAGAGCCTTTCTGTCAAGAACCACCCATTCTTCGTCCTTCATAGTCGTCGGCTGCTTTGCTTTTCCTCCCAACGGTAGGTATAGATCCTTCTGGTACAGATAGTCCTCCATTTGCATCTTCCATAACCTGAAGTTTTGGCCGTTAAACTTTTCGACCTTAAACTTTCCTTCTTCTGCCATTGCTCCCACTCGAACCAGAAACCCTAGCTTCCTGCGGGTTTAACTGCCAAATAGACCTTTGGCTCTGATACCAATTGTTAGAAAAACAGGATCGCAGAGCAATAACAATAAACAGAAATGCAAATATAATCACACATACACATTACAAGAGAGACACAGATATATCGTGGTTCACCCAACTTGGGCTACGTCCACACTGAATTTTCCAGTCCTTATTATTATTACCGTCCAGCAAGTCGAAGGGATACAACCTGCAGCACAACCGCTGCACTTCCTCTTCTCTGTTTTACAGTCTCTCTCCAGATCTCAAAGATCTTTACAATGCATAAAACCTAATACATCAACCCTAGCCGTATTACAATGTCTTTCTTTTATAAGGGAAATACAATGGGAAAATACCACGGGATACCCAAAACCATGGGCCCGCAAAATACCTAATGCATATGATTTGTAAGTTGTCTCGTAGTATTATATGCCCCATGGTTTTGACTCATACTATTGGGCATAGACTTAGTATATAAGTGTGTGTTGAGGTCATTGAAGGCACTGTGAAGTTAATTGTATTGAGCTTGCTCAAAAGAGGTTGCCCCCTCGAAGTGTCCCGTGATCAATATAAAAGTGATTCTGAGTTCTATTATTTATGATATCTTGTATATTTGCATTAATTAATTATTGCAGGTTCTTCACATCTAGTATCAGAGCACTTTCTTGGGCTCGTTGGGTGGAATTTCTACCAATTTTATTTTTTTCGCATCTGTTGCAAGTTCGAATCTGGGGATAACCCCTATCTGCTTAACTGTGGGAAGTACTTGGGCATAAGCCCTAAAACTCATTGTGAGGAGTACCACAGGAACCCCAAAGTAGTTGGCCCATTGAGAGGACCTGCCAGCGAAAAGGGAAACGACCCCTACCTGCTTGACTAGTTCCCACCGGTGAGGTAAACCAAGAGTTGTCGTTTGTGGCAAAGCAGTTATCAGTTTTACCTGAGCCATGGAGTGAGGGGTACTACCCTAATACGCAAGCTGTCAGATAGCATTGGTGTCCGAGTGAATCCCCTGAACCGATAGGAAGCCGCACATACCTGGGGTCCATATCTATTTTCAGTTGAACTGTTACCGATCACTTCCACTCCAGATACAGCCATTTCAGATCTATTCTGAAAGTCGTTCCAGATCCAGTCATCATTTCAGATCCAGTAATTTTTTATCCCTTCCGCACCATTGTAGATCCATCTGTTGCATATCCCTTCTGCGCCACTGTTGCCGATCCATTTTTGAAAAAAAAAAGGTATAAAATTATGTTTTTCGGCCATATCTCCCTTGTTTCAACTTTGTTTTCCCTGAAACTTCATTGACATCCCTGCAATCCCATTCTACATATTTCATTCTTGAAGACCCTATCCCAAATTCCACTTCCCAAGACCAGAAATCCCACATTTGTCTATTTTTAGGGTTTTCCATAACTCCTTCAATTTTCACCCAAACTTCTTCAAATTTTGCCATCGTGTTCATTTCCTAATTTTGCTTCTTTGTCCCTCTCTACCAAATTTTCTCATTCTTTCACCCCACTTCTGAAATCCCCATTTTTTGCTTCCCTATCCATCAGAAAGTGTCAAAGACCTAGTCAAACCCCAATTACCCATCCGAGTTTTGCCCAAATCCAAATCTTCCTTTACTAAATAAGCTTTTGTTTGTGTTTTTCTATCCATTCCCCCCCCCCAAAAAAAAAAAAAAAAAACCAAACAAAAAAACAAAAAAAACTCTTGGTTGTGGTTGTCACCTACGCAGGATCAAAAACCATGGAGGAAGCACTTGTAGCCATCCAAACCAAACTCCAAGATCTGGATGAAAAATTTCTCAGCCTCCATCTTCAGCATTCAGCCATGAACAATAACCGATAGCCAGAATCTTTTGCAGCCACCGGGTTCTCTTCTTCCAACAATTTTCGTGGGATGAAGCTTCATGTTCCTCGCTTCAATGGTACTGATCCAACTAGATGGATATACCGAGCAGAACAATAAGCCCTTCAATGGTACCGTTGGTACATCAAAGCTCATCCCGAGCCAAACTGGATAGATTTTTGCCAACTCCTTTTGCCACGATTTGGTCCTAGTGCTTTGGATGACTTCACAGGAGCACTCACTAAACTTCACCAAATTGGCACAGTGAGAGAGTATCAGACATAATTTGAGAAACTGGCCAATCACATAGAAGGATTGTCTGATGAATTCTACAGGAGTTGTTTTATCAATGGTCGCAAGGATGAAATCCACTTAGAGGTCAAAATGCTCTATCCCAACACAATGATGGAATTCCTAGGGTTGGCTAAGTTGGTAGAGGACAAGATCGCAGCTCAACAACGCTCCAAACCCACCTTTGTTCCCTTCAGAAATATGGGTTCCCAACGACCTCCCATCATGCCTGCTCCTCAACCAACTCTTATCAAGCATTTGTCTAAAACAGAGATGTAGGCACGCCGAGAAAAAGGACCTTGTTATAATTGTGATGAGAAATTCACTTAGGGACATAGATGTGTTCAACAAAATCTCTATCTCTTGGTTGTGGATTCTCCGCCTGCCTCAGAACTTGATGAAGGAGCTCCAGATACAGTAGATGATCAGGTCGACATTCAACACCCGCTTGTTGAAACCCCATCTCAGGACGACCCACTTGAGATCTCTCTCCATGCTGTAACCGGCATCACCACCCCACAAACAATGCGAGTCAGGGGATACTTCAAGAAGCTCCCTCTTACCATACTCATTGATTCTGGTAGTGCTCATAACTTCATTGACCCTCGGATTGCCAAACAAGCTGATTGTTTTGTCCATCCTTGCTCCAACTTTGAAGTCATGGTTGCTAATGGGGGAACCTTACCTTGCAAGGGGAAGTGTCACAATGTGCGTATCTCTATGGAAGATTATAACTTCCGCTCTGACATGTTTGCCTTGTCCTTAGGAGGATGTGATGTGGTTTTGAGCGTTCAATGGTTATGCACACTTGGCCCCATCTTATGGGATTTTGCGGAACTTTGGATGCAGTTTTCAGTCAATGGGGCACAACACAAATTCATGGGCTTACAACCAGGGTCTCTCCACATCATCAGTTCACATCGCTTGGAAAAAATCCTTAAGAAGAATTCACATGGTGTCATCGCTCAGCTCCATTCCATTGAGATGCACCCATCAATGGTCTCCACTACTTCCTTGGATAGATATGCAGGTGTCCTTGCTGAACCAATGAGCTTGTCGCCTTCAAGAGACCTTTCCGGTAAGAATTTAGTCGCATCTACCTCTCAGCAGGAACTGATGGCTATTTTGCATGCAGTACAGAAGTGGCAACCATACCTATTAGGGAATTATTTCTGCATCAAGACTGATCTCCAGAGTCTCAAATTTTTTTTGGAACAATGGGTCTCCTACCCAACACACCTGAAATGGGTTATCCTTATGCGATCACTTACAAGAAGGGTAAGGACAATATGGTGGCAGATGCTCCTTCTCACACAATTGATGACCCAATTTCTCTTACATCTCTTTCTCTGCTTATTCAAAATTGGTTGCAATATGTTCAACAGGGCTATCTCTTCTATGAATTCCATGCTTCTTCATCAACAGGGAACTCTGGGTTCTTCAAAATGTATGACCGGGAACAATGTAACTTCTTTTGGCAGGGACTGAAAATGACAATTCAACAAATGGTGGCTGACTGTGATACTTTCTAAGTCAACGAGGGTGAAACGACACTCCTTTCAGGATTGCTCAAACCCTTGCCCATCCCTACACAGCTTTGGCCAACTATTTCTATGGATTTCCTAGCAGTGCACTAGTGGTACAATACCACATCTCAAAGGACACCATATGAAGCATTCTATGGATAGACACCACCAGTTCTTCTTCCATACACCCTTAGCAGCTCCCCAATTCAGCAAATTGACTCGGTTCTTCGAAACCGTGAAGAGATTCTTCTCATTCTGCAAGACAATCTTCACATGGCCAGAATTCGCCTGAAACAACAAGCCAATCAGCACCGTTCTGAGCACATTTTCCATGCAGTTGATAGGTTTCTTCTTCGTCTACAACCTTTCAAGCAATCCTCCCTGACACTCCAAAGGCATCAGTGGCCCGAAATGCAAACCATGGATGCTACCGGGGAACCACTCCTTCAGATTCTGCAGCAATTTCTCCAACCAAAGCTTTGAGGACAAAGCTTTTTCTAAGGGAGAGGGGATGTTAGGAACCCGTGTCAAACCTTCTCTTTACTATGTTAGTATATTTTTGTTGGACGCATATGCTTTGTAAGTTGTCCCGTAGTATTTGTTGATCCATAGTTTATATTAGCCCATAGTATTGACCCATAGTATTGGACGCATATGCTTTGTAAGTCATCCCGTAGTATTATATGTCCCATGGTTTTGACTCATAGTATTGGGCATAGACTTAGTATATATGTGTGTGTTGAGGTCATTGAAGGCACCGTGAAGTTAATTGTATTGAGCTTGCTCAAAGGAGGTTTCCCCCTCGAAGTGGCCCGTGATCAATATAAAAGTGATTCTGAGTTCTATTATTAATGATATCTTGTGTATTTGCATTAATTAATTATTGCAGGTTCTTCACAGTATCCACCTGATACATATCATCATGCATGATCCACCTGATCATACAATGCATCCACCTGATACATATCATCATGCATGATCCACCTGATCATACAATGTATCTACCTGATACATATCATCATGCATGATCCACCTGATCATACAATGTATCTACCTGATACATATCATCATACATGATCCACCTGATCATACAATGTATCGAACTGATGCATATACATATACATGATCCAACTGATCATACAAAGCATCCAAATGATGCATATACATATACATGATCCAACTGATCATAAAAGCATCCAACTGATGCATATACATATACATGATCCATCTGATCATACAAATCATCCAACTGTTGCATATACATATACATGATCCAACTGATCATAAAAAGCATCCAACTAATGCATATACATATACATGATCCAAACGATCATACAAAGCAGTAACTGGAGCATTGTCATGATGCTCAACACACAACGCTTATATCCACAGCCATGGGAAGGATCCTCCTCTCACCATGCTTGGAATAGCTCCTGCAAATGTGTCCCGTCATTTCTTCCTTGAAGTATCATCAATCTGAAGAACACCAATCCTCTCTCTGAAGTACTCAAACTTCACGTTGGATAGTGGTTTCATCAACACATCTGCAACCTGCTCATTCGTCGCAACATACAGGAGCTTCACTGCTCCTCTATGCACCATATCCCTGATATAGTGATATTTGATCTCAATGTGCTTTGACCTGTCATGGAACACCAGGTTCTTAGACAGCTTCACACAACTCAGGTTGTCACAAAAGAGACTAGTAGCATTCAATGGGAGATCAAATAACTCAGACAGTAGCTTCCTCAGCCATACTGCCTCACAACTAGCCAAACAAGCTGCAACATACTCTGCTTCGACTGTACTCAGTGATATGCAAGACTGCTTCCTGCTAAACCAGGAGATCACACCTGATGCCATACTAAAGCAACACCCCAAAGTGCTCTTCCTATCTGTAGCACTGCCTACCCAATCTGAATCAACATAATCCTCTAGGTTAAACTTTTGATTCGCATCATACTTGAGCCCATAATGAATTGTACCCTTCAGGTACCTCAGAATATTCTTTACAGCAACCAGGTGAACACCTCTGGCATCCGTCACGAATTGGCTCAATGTGTTCACCGCAAAGAAAATATCTAGTCTTGTATTCATCAGGTACATCAAGGACCCAATCATCTAACGATACATCGTGACATCAACCGACTCAGATGAAGCATCACATAGATGCTTCAGGTTCGATGCCATAGGTGTGTCCATGGCCTTGCAGTGCATCATCCCGAACCTCTTCAGGATCTCTACTACATACTTCCCTTGTCCAAAGAAGATCCCATCTACACTCTGCCACACCTCCATGCCTAGAAACTAGTGCATCATCCCCAAGTCCTTCATCTTGAACTTGGCTGCAAGCTTCCTCTTGGTGTCAGCAATCAACCTATCCTCTCCTCTAACAAACATGTCATCCACATACAACAGTAGTATCACTGGATTTCCTTCCTCAACCTTGTAGTAAAGGTTGGAATCTGTTTTACTCTTAGTAAAGCCCAAACTGGATAGGAAACTGTCCATCCTACCATACCAAGTTCTAGGAGCTTGCTTCAAGACATACAAGGCTTTCTTCAACCTGCACACATATGACTCCCTGTCATGTGTCTTAAAACCAAGTGGCTTCTCCACATATACTTCCTCTTCGACTACACCATTCAAGAAAGTTGTCTTGACATCCATCTGGTGTATCTTCCACTTCATCACTGCATCCAAAGCAAGTATTGTTCTGATGTAAGTGTATCTAACTACAGGAGCAAACGTTTCTTCATAGTCTATTCCCTCTTTCTGAGAGAATCCACAAGCTACAAACCTCGCCTTGTTTTTCTCTATGCTACCACCTGCAGCATGCTTGATCTTATAGAACCACTTGGAATTCACAACAGAATTCCCTTCAAGTCTAAGAACCACATCCCAAACATCATTCTTCATGATCGACTAGTACTCTTTGATCATGGCATCCTTCCATTCTTTCTTTTCTGCTGCTTCTTCATAACTGGAAGGTTCTTTGTTCATAATGTCATAGAGTAAGGAAATATAACTGATATGTGATCTATTCCTCTTCCTTTCTCTGTGTTCCTCTTTTGGAATACCATATCTTTCTACATATTGGATGCGCTCTCTAGCCCATGCAGGTTAACTCTTGTGAGAGTTCTTCTCACGAGATGGATCTATAGGTTGTTGTAGATCTCATATTTCACGATCTTCTTCTGGAATTGCTTCATTCATAGTGGTGTCTTGAAATTTGGTTTCCTTTGGTTCTTCATGGTCTTCAACATGTGTCTTCCTTGATTTGATGCATGCTGAGTCTTCATCAAATTTTACATCCCTGCTTGTTGAGATATTGTAACTTCTAAGAATATTATATTTGTACTTTATTATTCCGGAGATGTTTTCATTCCTCCGTGAAGACCTTATTGTATATTCGGAGATGTTTTATTCTTCCGTGGATAATGTGGTAACTTGGGTTATTAGACTTCCCTAGTGGGGGTCGGCCCTGTATGATTCATGTGGGTTAAAGGGTTATTAGACCACCCTAGTGGGGTCATCCCTGTCACATTATGTTAAGTTGTTAAGTTGGGGCCGACCTAGTTAATGTAAAAGTCAATTCGGAGTAGTGTATAAATAGAGGAGGTGTGTTCCTCATTTATCACGCTCACAACACATTCACTCACTTGTGATTGGCACATAAGTGAGAGAGAGATCTGCTATGGAGGAGAAGGAGCTCATGTCTAGGGTTTGCATCTTTGTATTTGCTGGTCATCTATATTGAGGAATCTTTGTTGGGTTTTCTACCCCATGAGGGTTTCCCAAGATAAATATGTGTCTCTTATGTTTATGCTGTGCTTGTTGTTCTTTCAGTGATCCTGTATATGCTATTGTTGTGAAATGGAATGTAATGTTGATATTTTATGTCTTATCATATTGAATCGTAACACTGCTGATGTCAATATTCTTGAACCCTGGAAAGTATATTCTGTAAGCTTTCGATCTTTCATTGTAACCCACAAAGATGCCCTTCTTTCCTGAAGGATCTAGCTTTGTCCTCTTTTCTTTTGGAATGTGTGTGTATACTGGACAACCAAAAATCCTGATATGTCTAACTTCAAGTTTCTTACCAGAGAAGGCTTCTTCCGGTGTCTTGTTATCAAGTATCTTGTGAGGTGTTATGTTCTGCACATATACAGTTGTCCTAGCTGCTTATGCCCATAGATGCATAGGCAGATCTTGGTCATGAAGCATTGCACGTGCTACTTCCATGATAGTCCTATTATTCCTTTTTGAAACTTCATTTTGTTGTGGATTGTAGGGAGTAGTCAACTCCCTCTTAATCCCTGAATCACTACATAACTTCTTTAAATCACCTGAAGTGAATTCTCCACCATTGTAGGATCTGAAAGTCTTAATATTATAAGTTGTTTGATTTTCTATCAAGGCTTTGAATTCCTTGAACTTATCAAACACTTCACCTTTATTCTTCAAGAAGTAAACCCAAGTCTTCCTAGAGAAATCATCAATGAAAGAAACATAGTATACATACCCACTCAGAGAACTGGCACATCGAACTGCATACATCGAAGTGGATAATCTGCAAGATTCCTTTTGCTTTGCTTTCATTGCTTGGAAATGCCTTCTTTGTGTTCTTTCCTTTTGCACATATTTTGCAAACACCTTCATGCTTTGAATGGATTTTAGGAAGACCTTCCACAGCTTTGCTTTCAATTGGTAGTGCCCTATAGTGCACATGTGCAAGCCTTTTATGCCAAAGTTCACTTGGCTCCATGGATTCATGTACCATGGCATGTTCAGGTTGTCCCTTCAATTTGTATAAACCTCACTCTTGCTTTCCAATCACTATTGCATCATTTATGGTCTTACCCTTTGGCCACATGAGTACTTGGCCATCGACAAATGAAACTCTAATCCCTTTTGCATCCAAAGATGATATGGATAGGAGATTATTCTTGAGCCCAGGTACATATAGAACATCCTTCATCTTCAAAGGCTTCACCACTTCCTTTCATAGGATATTGATAGTCATCCCCAAGTTTTACTTTATGAGGTGACTCATGTTCAGATAGGTCTACAAAGGATTCTTTAAACCCAGTCATATGTTTGGAAGCCCCACTATCAATAAGCCAATCATTACATCCATGAGAGATAGTACCTGTGAGAGCAGAGATTAGAACATATTCATCTTCACTTAATGAGTCATCACTTTCTGCTCTAGCCTTCTTCTTGGGAGGTTCATCATCCTCAACAGCATGAGCATGAAATCTCTTCCTGCTGCCCTTCTTCTTGTTGTTGAAGTTGTTGTTGTTGTGCCTGTTGTTCTTAGGACATTCTAAATCATAATGTCCCTTCTCATTGCAAGAGTAACATCGAACTTGGGAGAGATCTTTCTTCTTATGATGGAAATGAGAATGATTCTTATTATGAGATGTCTCCCTCTTGAACTTGCTTCCCTTGGTGTGAGCTATGAGAGCTTGATCTTTAGCTATCGAGCCACACGCCTTGCTTCTTCTTGTGAACATTCCTCCCATAGTCTACTGAAGGAGACCAACTTCCTTCTTGCACATATTCCTTGGATGAAGGAGTCCCATGACCTAGGTAGGCCATTCAATGTGGTCATCACAATTTCACCATTCTCCACTACTTCATCCACAGCTTCAAGTTGTTCCTTGATTTGAGAGACCTTAGAAAATTAGGATTGAATGGTCTCTCCATTCTGAAGCTTTACCCCTTTCAATTAGTTTCACAGAGTCATCTTCCGATTTATGTTCTTTCTTTCAAACAATTTGGTCAAGGAGTCAAACATCTCCTTAGGTGTCTTTAGGGAAGACAGATGGGTATGAGATGGTCCTTTATAGAATCAGCAATGATTCTCTTAGCCTTGACCAAGTCCTTCTTGTGTAAGGCCTTAGCCTCATCTCCCTCTGGAACTGGAACCTCTTCCTTTATGTAGATGTCCAAATCATTTTCTTCTAGGATTAACCCAATCCTATACTTCCATGCTCGGAAGTTATCAGCTCCATCAAGCTTATCCTCAAGCGTGGTGTGGTGAGACATTTTAATGAGAAACTCAAATGGAAATAAAATATTTAGGTCTTACCACTTGATTTGCTGAAAAATGGATCTAGAGCTGGATTAGGGTTTGTTAGAGAAACCCGAAAAATTCAAAATTTGAATTTCAACTTTCTGAAAGGATAGAAAGATGCACCTTGCTAAGCTGGTCAAGCTGGTATACTTAGAATTTGAAATCTGCAAATTTTCACCCCTCAAAACTGCTTTTGAAACTTCTGGATTCACTCGACAGGACCTCGAACTAGGGTTTGATAAAGCCCACACTTCCTCCTAGCCAAAAAGTTTGATCCAAGGCTCTAAAATTCAATTTTCTTGAGGAGTATCCAGCTGTGGATTCAGATTCCAGAAAATCCAATTTTTTTCGAAACCCTAATTTTTAGGTCAAAACTGAAAATGCTCAGAATTGAATTCTGGCTCGACAGAAAGATGCACCATTCCAAGGAGAGTCAATCTAGCCTCCTTCCTTTGATGATATGTGGAGAGAAACCCAAATATTAAGAATCCCTAGCTTCTGCAGCTACACAGTGCCTTCTTCTTAGGTCAACTCTAATACCATGTTAAATTTTCGATAATTTCATTCCATTATCAATCAGGATCACTAAGCGAATAACATGTACAACATATCAATCATAGACACAAAAGCAATCACACAAGAGACACAGAGTTTCATCGGGGAAAACCAAGAAGGTGAAAAACCCCACAAATTCCTCAGAGATAAGATAAGCCACAAACCAAGATCACAATGAACAAACCCAATAAGATGTCTCTAGTAGATGCTCCTCCTCCTCCACAAGTGTGCCACTTTCTCTCTTAGCTATGCAAGCTTGAGTAGTGAGTGAATGAGATAAATGAGAGACACAACCTCTCTATTTATACACTGACTTGACCTGCCAATAATCCACTAGGGCCGACTTGCTAATCAAGCCTAATAACCGAACCACATGAACTAACCAGGGCCGACCCCACACTGGTGGTCTAATAACCCATCAATATAAATGATGACACTTCCAATCAGAGGAATAATACATCTCTGTGGGATATACAATAAAGTACAAATGTAATACATAGAAGAATATCTTCTGAAGTTACAAATACATCAATAATACCTGAAAGAAAAGGAAATGTTATTGGTTTGCATTCTATCATATGAAACCTGTCAAGTAGATCTGATGCATACTTGGACTGTGCAATCTTGATTATTGAATCACTCTGAGAGACTTCAATACCAAGAAACTGCTTTAGTAGTCCCAAATCTCACATAGAGAAGGAATTGTGCAAGGTTGTTTTGATAGATATAATGTAGGAAGAGAGACTCCTTGTAATCAGTAAATCATCAACGTAGAGGAAAATAAGGAGAAGAGAGTTACCATCATGCCTCATGTCTAAATTTGAATCAGACTTGCATCTCTGAAAATCTTGTGACAGTAGAAAGGAGTCCATCTTAGAATACCATGATCGGGGAGCCTTCTTGATCCCATATAAGGACTTCCTCAATATGCACACTAATGAAGGATGATCAATGTATCCTTTAGGTTGATTCATGTATATCTCCTCCTCTATATCTCCATGAAGAAAAGCACTCTTCACATCCATGTGATGCACTTCCCAGTTCTTGGATGTAGCAAGAGCCAAAAAAAGACGGATGGAGTCCATCTTTGCAACATGAGCGAAGATATCTGTATATTCAATCACTTGACTTTGTGAAAAAAATTTAGAAACCAAGCGAACCTTGTACTTGCTTGTTACTCCATCTGATCCCATATTTGTTTTGTATACCCACTTACATTGAACAAGCTTCCTTCTAGGAGGGAGACAAATAAGATCCCAAGTCTCATTCCTTTGAAGAGATTGGTACTCTTCATCCATATATTTTATCCATATTGGATCTTGGGAGGCCTCAAGGAAGGTTTTTGGATCTGATCCAACCATAAAAAAAAATCAATCAGGAAGAAAGATGTTTGTATGAGAGAGTGCAAAACTTGCATTTTGAAACCTAGATCTGGTTCTTCTTGGATCTTGTGGATCTCCAAGAAGGTCACCAGCAGATTCAATGGTCTTGGAATCCCATCTTGGAAGTGGTGGTGGATATTCTGGTGCTAGATATTCAAGTTCTTGTGGATTTGGATCCAGTATTCACTCATATTCACTTTCTGAGTCATAATTTGAACTTTCATGAGAGGATGATTCACTATCATGTTCAACATGTTGTGGTGGAGTAGTTGGTAAGTGTTCTGCTTCGACATGGTGGGAATCATGAGATGACCTGTGAGTATTTTGATCACAGAAGATCTAGGAGCTATGGATAACCTCACAAAATCGAATTAATTTGCAAAACTAGTGGAAAAAACTTGAAAAAGAGATAAATTTACACACAATGTGAGCTGAATATTTTCATTAACTGACTGTCTAACATGTGAAAATGTTAGTAACAGGTTTTTATTACATCCATGAGAAATTTGAGAGCATTAGTGAGCTCAAGCTGAGTGTACAAGTCAAAAATGCCAAATGGGCCTCAATCCCCCCTAGGTGGGTCCAACTCAATCCCAATCACCCCAAACAGTCACGAATTATGGTGTGAAGGTGGCTGAAGCATGTTGGGTCATTAATGAGGCCAAGGCAGGCGTGGGTGAGCAAGTAGAGGAGTTTGGGGGAACCAAGGGAGCATTAAATGCTCCAAATCTAGCCAAAATTGGGCAAAATCCACCCTAGCGCCCGTAGTCAACTGAAATTCCCCAAATCAAGGAGAGAGGGCGCTCCAGCAATTAATGAGGGCGCACTTGTGGACAAAATAGGAGGCTGGGTGAACTGGTTTGCTTGGAAGTGGGTGTGAACACTCTCAAAAGTGGGTATTTGACCAACTGTAGTCACCTAGTCTAAACTATGCTTTAATTAAGCACATGAGCAATAAAAATTTATGGATTATGGTACTAAGTGTGGATTAATGTTCTAACACCCCCCCTTAACCAGAACTTAGTACAACTCATGAAAGATAAGTGGGAGGCCTTGGCAACAAAGGCTCAAGTCACCTCATTACAAACAGAAATTTTATTTGTCCATATGAACCGAGGAAAAGAAGTAAAACCTCATGGGATAAAAACTTCCCTCTAAAATGGACATGGGGCTGAACCTGCAATTAAATTGCAGCAATCACCATCCATCACTCACTCCAAGCAAATCTCTCAAGTGAGTGAAGGTCTTCTCAGTAAAGCACTTGGTGAAAATATCTGCAGTTTGCTCGGTGGATGGGCAATACTGCAATGAAATCACCCTGTCATGCACCAAGCCCCGAATGTAATGCATGTGGATTTCAATGTGCTTTGTTCTTTGCCTTTGTACTGGATCAGTAGATATCTTGATGGCACTTTGATTATCCACCCAAATATTGGTTGGAGAATCAATAGCAACACCAAACTCCCGAAGAATGCCTTGCAGCCAAACACACTGTGTGGCTGCGTTCACTGCTGCCCTGTACTCGACCTCTGTTGATGAAAGAGAAATGGTATGATGTTTCTTACTTGACCAGAAAATGGGACCTTCAGCAAACATAAACACAAAACCTGAAGTGGACTTTCTATCAATGGGATCTCCCGCCCAATCGGAATCAGAAAATCCAGCTAGTTGAAGTGAAGAACCAGCTACATAGTGTACCCCAAAGCTCTTTGTTCCTTGGACATATTGAAGGATCCTTTTGGCTTCCTTCCAATGGATCTCATGTGGCAGATACATATACCTTGCTACAGCACTTACAGCATAAGAGAAATCAGGTCTTGTATGTGTAAGATACAACAAACTTTCGACTAGCTTCCTGTAGAGTGTGCAATCCACCAATGGAGAGTCTTCAAATTCACCTAGTTTTATGCCTGAAAGGAATGGGCACTTGGCTGCCTTACATTCAGCCATTTTAAACTTGAATAACAGGTCTTAAGCATACTTAGGTTGACTCAGCAATATATCTCTCTCAGATTGCTCAATTTCCAAACCCAAAAATTGCCTTAGCAATCCTAGGTCGCTCATGGCAAATTCACTGTGCAAGGAAGCTTTAATTGAGCCAATTTGTTTGTTTCAGCTCCCTGTAATTAAAAGATCATCAACATACAGTACAATGACCTGTAAATTATCATCACATTGCTGCAAATAAACATTTGGATCAGACTTGCATCGACAGAAACCAATTGAGAGAAAAAAAGCATCCATTTTGGCATACCAAGCCCTGGGGGCTTGCTTGAGTCCATAGAGTGACTTCTTTAACCTGCATACAAGTGTGGGATCCTCTTGGAATCCTTCAGTTTTCTGCATATATATCTCTTCCTGTATCTCACCATGCAAGAATGCACTTTTGACATCCATGTGGTGAACTTCCCAACCTTTACTAGCTGCCATGGCTAGAGCTAGTCTAATTGAGTCCATCTTTGCAACCGGTGCAAAGGTCTCTGTATAATCCACACCATGGATTTGTGAGTAGCCCTTAGCCACTAACCTAACCTTGTACTTCAGATCAGAACCATCATCAATAGGTTTGGTTCAGAAAATCCACTTACATTGCACAAGTTTCCTCTTGGGAGGAAGAGGCACCAAATCCCATGTTTTGTTCTCTTGAAGAGATTGGAATTCTTCTTGCATTGCTGCTCTCCACCTTGGATCATGATGAGCTTCCTAATATGATGTTGGATCAGATCCAATCATCATATAATATTGATCAGCAAGTTCACTTTCATTTGCAAAGGAATCATTGATTGTTTGAGATCTAGTCTTCCTAGGCTCTTGGGGATTGCCTGCCAATTCACCTGCAGCTTGTATGATTTTTTCAGCCCACTTGGGCCTTGATGGTGACTCATGTACAGCAATGTCATCTTCAGCCATTTCATCTTCATAAATATCAGAAAAATCATAAGTGGAATCATCACTAATTTCATTAAGGTGAGGAGGAGAGGAGCTTTCCCCCGGTGCAAGCTCAAAATCTGGAATTGGTTCTTCTTCGAATTGCACACTTCTCTCAATGAAAGTTTTGAGTGTGGATGTGTCAAATAGCTTGTAGCCCTTTGTTTCCTCACCATATCCAACCATGATACATTATCTGCTCTGTGGCTCCAAAGCCTTCCTCTTTTCTGATGGAATTCGATCCCATGCTCTAGACCCAAAAATCCTGAAATTTGACACATTTGGTTTTTGGCCAAACCATGCCTCATAGGGGGTTTTTCCTTTGTCTGATTTGTGAAAGGCTCTGTTCTGAATATGAGCAGCACAATTGATGGCTTCAGCCCATAGCTTAGGGCTTAGATCCCTAGCTTCAATCATGCAAGTAGCCATCTCTTTGAGAGATCTATTTTTCCTCTCTGCCACACCATTTTGCTGAGGTGTGTAGGGGATTGAATGTTGCATTTGGATGCCACATTCCTCACAAAGATGCTCAATGTTATTATTCACATATTCCTTTCCATTATCAGTCCTAAGGATCTTTATCTTATGACTACTATGATTCTCCACTAGGGCTTTCCAAATCTTCAATTTCTCAAACACTTCTGACTTCAATTTAAGGAAGTAAACCCAGCAGAATCGAGAGTAGTCATCTATGAATGTGAGTACATACCTTGATCCACCATATGATGGAGTGGGAAGAGGACCAATGAGGTCTGAATGTACCAATCCAAGTGGTTGAGTGGCTCTCCTTGCCATTCCCTTCTTATAGCTGCGCTCAGGATGCTTTCCAACCACACACCCAATGCATGCACCATTTGAAGATCTGATTTCTGGAAGCCCTTCCACCATCTCGTCATTGTGCAATGTCTGGAGATATTTGTAGTTCATGTGGCCAAATCTTTCATGCCACAACTTGGAGGTCTCGTTGGCATGAGAGACAAGAGCATGGTCACTAGAGTGTGGAATGAAATTGGAGAACTTGTACATTCTCTCATCATGATCAGCATACCCTACAACCACAACTTGATTTGAAGAAATTTCTGAGATTTCTACAAAATCTGGAGTAAATGTTACTCTCTTGGCTTCTCCTGTATGGGTCATTTGATAAACTGATAGCAAATTTGCAGCCAATGAAGGTACATAGAGCACATCACTGAAATAGCCATGCTCCATGTCAATCCTACCAATCCCCTTGGTCTGGATTTCTAAATCATCTCCCATTCGAACTGTTGGGCCACCATTCGAATGCATAGAGGAGAAGAGCTCTCTAGATGAAACCATATGTCTGGAAGCTCCTGAATCAATGATAAAGGATGAGGGATTCGAAATACCTGCTACCAAAGCATGACACTTCTCCTTATTGTCAGGATTTGAGGTGCTCTCTTTCTTCCTTGCACCCTCAGGGACTGGGATGTTGTTCTTCTCCAACAGCTGCGCCATTGAATCAATGGTTTTCTTCATGCACGAGCTCTCTGGATGCCATCCCCCATGACAATAGGTGCATTTGGTCTTTTCCTTTCCCTTCTTGTCCTTCTCCTTTGACAGATTCGAACCCCCATCTGCAGACTTGGTCTTGTCAAACTTCCTCTTCTCTTGCTGCTTCGAATTCTTGGCTTTCTGCTTGCCTTTGTTGGCATTTGAAACACCCATTGCCAATGCTTGGTCCTTTGATTTTATGGTGCCCATCTGAACTAGTTTGTCCTGCTCCTGAGTGAGACACTCCATGAAGGTAGCTAGTGATGGCATTTGCCAATTTCGAAGGGTCATTTTGGCTGAGTGAAATGTGCTAACAAATACAGAGAATTCTGGGCCTAGCTTCGAAAGGATGGACAGAATCAGTTGTTCCTCCTTCTTAACAATTCCACATTGTTGCAGTTGAAGCACTAGTGACTTGAACTTCGTGAAGAACTCCTGGATGGTTTCAAAATGCGTTGGGCTCAAGCTAATGAGCTCGTTTTCAAGTTGGTGGCCTCTCAGTTCATCAGTTTTCCCAAAGAGTGATTCTAGCTTCACCCATACTTCGTTGGGGGTTGTCAAACTGTCTGTATGAAACAAGAGTTCCCTTGAAATGCTCAAGCATAGCAATCCATAAGCTTCATCAAGTCGATTGTAGTACTTTGCTTTCTCCACAACAAAATTTGGCTCCACTTCTGTGCCCATGGTTACTCTATAGAGACCCTTAGATCTCAGCTTGATAACCATATCAGCCTTCCAATCGAAAAAATTGAAGGGTGTGAGCAACATTTGGTTTGCTTCCATGACTGCTGCGTTAATGGTGAGAAAACTACTGAAACACCTGCAAAAAACACTCAATTTTTTATCTGGAAATCCTCTCTAGAATGCAGTTCAATGCTCAATATTGACCTGCAACTCACTAAATCCACGATGGCTATGATTCCATGTGATTATTTTGATCACAGAAGATCTAGGAGCTATGGAGAACCTCACAAAATCGAATTAATTTGCAAAACTAGTGGAAAAAACTTGAAAAAGAGATAAATTTACACACAATGTGAGCTGAATATTTTCATTAACTGGATGTCTAACATGTGAAAATGTTAGTAACAGGTTTTTATTACATCCATGAGAAATTCGAGAGCATTAGTGAGCTCAAGCTGAGTGTACAAGTCAAAAATGCCAAATGGGCCTCAATCCCCCCTAGGTGGGTCCAACTCAATCCCAATCACCCCAAACAGTCACGAATTCTGGTGTGAAGGTGGCTGAAGCATACTGGTTCATTAATGAGGCCAAGGCAGGTGTGGGTGAGCAAGTAGAGGAGTTTGGGGGAACCAAGGGAGCATTAAATGCTCCAAATCTAGCCAAAATTGGGCAAAATCCACCCTAGCGCCCCTAGTCAACTGAAATTCCCCAAATCAAGGAGAGAGGGCGCTCCAGCAATTAATGAGGGCACACTTGTGGACAAAACAGGAGGCTGGGTGAACTGGTTTGCTTGGAAGTGGGTGTGAACACTCTCAAAAGTGGGTATTTGACCAACTGTAGTCACCTAGTCCAAACTATGGTTTAATTAAGCACATGAGCAATAAAAATTTATGGATTATGGTACTAAGTGTGGATTACTGTTCTAACATGACCATTCTTCAAAATGGACACTCCTTTCAAGGAAGGTTTGCATGGTAGAAAAATACAACAATTTATAGGATTTTGCATTCTATGCATAACCAACCAATATGCACTCTTTTCTTTGAGTATCTGAGGCTTTCCTCTTCTCTGAAGGAATCCTTGCCCAAGCTTTGGAATCAAAGACTCTTAGATGAGACACATTTGGATTGTATCCCATCCATTCCTAGAAAGGAGTTTTTCCTTTTAGGACTTTGTGTGGAAATCTGTTATGGAGGTATGCAACACAGTTGACATCTTCTTCCCAAATTTTAGGAGCCAATGCTTTAGAGTCAAGCATTCATGTAGCCATCTCTTTCAAAGTTTTGTTCTTTCTATCAGCTACACCATTCTATTGTGGTGTGTAAGGAACAATGTGTTGCATTTCAATACCTTCATCTGCACAAAATAACTGAAACTCATTCTTCACATACTCTCCTCCATTTTCAGTGTGAAGGACCTTGATCTGATTGTTAGTGAATTTTTCTACAGAAGCTTTAAAAAATTTCAAATATTCAAAGACTTCTGATTTCAACTTAAGAAAATACACCCAACGAAATCTTGAATAATCATCTATTAATGTTAAGATGTATCTAGCATTATTCAAATATATGTTAGGAAGAGGTCATGATATTTCACTGTGAATCAACTTCAGATGATATGAGGCTCTCTTTTCCTTTCCCTTTTCAAACTTGTGCTTTGGATGCTTACCAATCAAGCAACCTTGACAAGTGCCCTTATCAAATTTGATGTTTGGAATGCCTTCAACCATTTTCTGATTGTTTAGTTCTTGCAAATATTTGTATTTGAGGTGCCCAAACTTGTTGTAACATCCCGAATTTTCATAAAAATTTAAAACTTTTTTAAAATATCATTAAATAAGATAATTATAGCTATGGAAATAATAAATGCTTGATTACGACAACATTGATTAAGAAGTTGTTTCGCACTAATCATAATTTAATTTCTGAGTTAGAAACATTTTGATAATGTCAACTTAACACACTCTTGGCAAATGTGCTTATTGTAACAAATGCACTGAAAGTTTAGATAAATGATATGATACTTTTCTTTTGACAATACACTGACAGTTTGCTTTCTTGATGTCCAAGGGTGTCCTACGAGGTACCCTGGAGTTTACTTAGCTGCAACGCTAAGGATTTTGAAATGTTTCTATGTGCAGACGACAGGTAAGAAGTTCAATGACTGCATAGTTTAAAAGTACGTGTGTAATTCAATTCAACGTCGAAAACAAATAAATAAATGCTATGAAGTCTATTGCGAAACAAAATGTTGCAGGTATGAAATACATGATTATGTTTACTGGTTTCAAAAACTGTCTTATAACTCAGCAATGTTAAAAACAATGTCATCTAGAAAAATGATCATGTTGCTAAGTTCATTGTTGTGACCATCATTGTTGTGATAGCTGGATTTTTGTCGTCGTCTTAAGGTAATTAATACTTGCATAGTACCGATGTAGTAAATGTACCGTGAAAATCATTAAATGTTTGCAATACGAAAATATGGTAAGAAGTACATAGCATTAATATAGTTTTTATGCTAAAATATATAACATTGGATTAATTTGATTACCAAATGCAAATCCTATATTCTTGATATTTGCAATAGTAAGTATTATGAAGAATTATAAACAAATAACTAAAATTCACAATACTAACATTATCATTCTTTTGAATTACTAATCCTATGCTATAATTTGACAACGTTTAACTATATGATATGTACATAAGCCTTGTGGCTTATAATAATTAACGTTCACAATGTAAACATACATATAACAAAACCTAACGCAATTACTTTGAGTTTTAAACATAATTTGGACTATAATGGATACTATATAAACCTTTAAATATTAACTAAACGTAACACAATTATTCTACATCGTAAACAAAAGCTTGGATACTATATGGATCAATAAATATGTGATACTAACATGTAATAAATGTTGAAATGACAGGTTTCTAAATCTTAAAGCTCGGCATGTGCTTTGAGCTGGTGAGGAGATAGTGTATCGATCCTGCAATTAATGGTTGTCCCCTACTCCATAGTGAAGAGGATTAAAAACACTCCACATAATACAAGCAACGCTTAAGGTGACTGTGAAGGTCACTGTGTAAATGCTTCCAGTTTTAAACTTCCTCAGAGCTGGTTGTTGAATGATCCATCGTGAGCCAAGTTGGCAATGTCGTGCATGTGAAATGAGTGAAGCAATAAATGCAGTTGTTTTTGTTCGACCCAAAGAACCTTGTTGGCACTCCTGTGATCGTCGATTGTGATGAATCTGGAACGTTGGATACAACCCTAACAATTCATCGTTGTGTTGGTTGATAGAGAATTAATGTCTTTCTTTTGTTCACTAGTTTCGGGTAGCAAGGCCGACAGGCTGCTGAAAGTTAGGGTTTAGACGAGATGTGGGGAGGATTCGACCTCATGATCTGTAAGTGTTTGAACAGGAAGTTTGTAGGTTTTTGTTTCAATACCTTCACGTTATGAGAGAATGCAGTGTATTCTGAACTCGGTTGGAATACTATCGAGTTGATAGATTTGTAGTTTTCGTTTTTAGGTTTTTGGTGGAGAGAACACTTCCACAAGAAGGAAGGGTATCCCGGTTTCGATCTAACGTGGAGCTCATCGTTTGCTAGTAGAAGGTGTGGAGCTCGGTCACTGATACAAAGGGTAAGCATTCGAAACCTACATTTTTTATTTTGAAAGTTCATCTTACAGTTTATACTTATACTGTTCACAAGCGTAACTCTTGAACATTTGTGTGGTAGGTGCAGGATTCGAAGATAGACTTGAGCCAGGGTTTGGAAATGGTTTGCGAGCCTCCATTATTGGTAAGCTCCGATGGTCTCAAACCCTTCGTAGATGCCCATTTGGACTTGGTTGATAATGATTCAACGCAGTGTTACACCCAAAATCTACTCATCATCAGATTCAGTGTATACACCCCTAAAGATACCTGGACTAAGTAATCATCCTGGGAGTATTTGCACTCAGTTCTGCAATATTTTGAGAGGTTGTCGCAGGTTGCACACTAGCAACATGCGACGTCACAGCTTGCTCCACTGCAGAGTGCGACGAAGTCAGTTAATGGGAAAAAATAACTTATTCGAGATCCTTCTCGAAACTTGCTCATTTAGGGGATTATCCCTGACCTCTATGGGAGCTGGTACTCGACCCCTAACTCTTTGGCAGGATCCCCTATCTCTCTCCTACCATCTCTCAACCTATCCTATCCATACCCTATCCACTTATTCCTATATAAGTGAGGTTCACTCCCATCCCAAGGGGAGGAAGACTATGGTATCTACATGCTGGTGAAATCTCTCTTAGAACATCTCCACTCACCTATTGGAGGAATCATACTTCCTTGGAAGGTTATGGCAATTGGCTTGGTCGAAGAAGGGCTACTGCATTAAGTCTGGGTTGTAGTTCTATATCTCTATCATGTACTCCTCTATTTGAAGTAATACAAATGCTTTCCACCAATATTGTTCATGTGTGCAATGATATTGAGTAGTTTACCTACTTAACTGTTTACTTAGATCGCTTATTGTATAGATGTATTTTACTGGTTTCTCTTGTTTCTTGTCTTGACAGGTCTTGCATCTTGGATCTGACGACTGTGGGACGTGCATCAACATTCGGGAGAAAGAATTGCATAGTAAAAAGGTAAGACATCTAGTACTTGATCCTTAAGTAGATCTAGGAAATGTATTTGTAGTCTGGTCTATTTGTTCTAGACTCACTTTGAGCTAGGGAGATCCAGCTCGCGTCCGCTAGAGTGGATTGTCCGATAACAAATCTAGCGACCATACTGGGGAGTATAGAATATGGTCAGTAGATGTCAATCTGAGAGTCATTTTAAGTTGATTGCTTGACACAAGCCTTTTTATTCTTTCCATTTACTTCTTGAAGTTGGTTTCACCATCAGATCTTCACTTTGAAGAGTTTGATTACCTTCCTTTGAGTTTGTACTTTTTATTTTCAAACTAGTTCATTGCTCATTATCTGGAGAATTGGTTCATTTTTTAACTTAGATCTCTCCTGTCGCACCTGGTCAGTGTACTTAGAGCGACACTGTCTTTTTTTTATCTATATTCTTTGAATGTTGGCTTCTCATCGCAACCCTTCCATTGGTATACTGCGACATCGTCGCACTTCTTGCATTGGTGAACTGCTACGTCACACTGTGCACAAGCACAGAGTGCGCCGATCTGCAAAAAATACCTTACAGGCATCCCTTCTCCATTTCTGATTTGAGTTTTGGTTTGTGTACAGACTCCTCTGCACTGTACCTTCCAGGCAGAGACCCTTTTGTCCAGCAGTGTTTTGTTTGGCTTATTTGTATTGGTTTTTGGGTCTTTCTGAGATTTGGATTCATGTTTGGCCCTTTGAGTCAAAACTAGTGTTTTGCTTGTGTTTTTAAGCGAAATGGGTTCTATTTTTTACCCATCTCAAGGTTTTGAGGTCATTTTTGGTTTGGCGTGATTGGCTTGTTTTAAGGACTTGAAGAGTGTGGGATATCCATGTCTTTTTGAGCCTCTTTTTCTTGGGTTATGCATCTTGTTTCCTTTACATGTTGAGCTATTCAATAATTTTTGGGGAAAGATCATTTCCTTATCTCCACTTTAGTTCAAAGAAAAGCTTGATTTTGTCACTCTTTTGCTATATTCATGAAATTTGAAAACATAAGTATTCTTCTTGTTTTAATTTAATCATTTGAAATCCTTGGTCTCACATTTATAAAAAGAAGAAAGGCTTGTTTCAGTTTTGTGTGCATTTGAGTTAGATAAGATTGTTAAGTGCTTATCTTTGTCTTGCATTTGATTGGAAACATTTGTGGAATCCTTCTTTCCGTAACTTAGATGTGTCTTTTTCAAGTGTAAAAAGATAGGAAATGAGTTATAATTATTGCATTTGGTAGATTTTGAGCCTTTCTTGAGTGCCTTTGAGTTGTTTGGGTGCTTGCCATTTTTCTTTGGGAATTTCTAAATGATTAGAGTGTTGTAAATATTCTCTCACTTTCTGTATATAGATATGAAAAGCGTTTAGTTATCAAGTTCCATTTTTGATACATGCATTTGAAAATTGAAAGTGCTTCATCATTTTGTCTTATACATTGTTAAGATTAGCTGCATCTTTCATTTTCTTTACGATTTTTGGCTAATTATTGCAGAAAGTTAGAATTATTGCACTATAGGAAGGACTTCTTCTTTTTGCTACTACTTAAGTACTTTTAGTTTGAAAGACAAAAGATCTCTCCTTACCTTAAGTAGTTTTCATTGAAAAGGAAAGAAAAATGTGCATTATCATGTAGTTGAGGATTGGATTATGTTTACATTTATGTACTCACCTCATGCATCCACCTAACCGTACAAGATAAAATTAATGCTAGCTTAGGTTAAAATCATTTAGTAACTGTGTGGAAGTTAGAGACGTGTTCCGACATCTTTAAGCATGGCAGATGTCATTATTTGCCAGCACTGTATCCCGGGGGTATTGTAGTCTTCCACGTACTTATCGGTATATCGAGCTCCTTCATGTACCCACCAAGTACCATAATCCATACTTGGTGTATATTGAAGGGTGTATAATGTACTCGGTAGTATATTGGAAGGTCTCTTGCCGAACGGTTGTGCATTAGATAGCACCACTACGGATTTGAGCTCCCACATACCTTGCGTATATCAGGAGACACCCTTAGGATTCCTGAAACCAACTGAGTTAACCATTTGGCCATCTTGGCAAAGAAATACACCGAGAAAAACACTCTAGGAGATTAGCACGCACGTACTATCCATGTAATTGGGTATGTAGGTAAGGGTACGTTCCCAATCCTCCTTGTCGCGTCATATTGTTGGACCCTGCAGTATATAGCGGTTTGTGATGCCTTGATAATCCCGTGAGGTTCCAGACTTTGAATCCACTCCTATTCACACAGTCTGCTTGTTTCTTTTAGACTTGAGTAGTGTTTGAGTTGTGTGGTACTTTAGAGACTCTTAGGAAGTTTAGATATGGAAGATTCTTCTGTGACTACCAACCAAGGCGCCACTTTCCAGGGTATGCCATTTGTTATTCCCCCTTGTGGAACTGTTGGTCCTCCCTTTATGGCTACATTGAGTCTTCCTGGATTGACGATAGGATTACCAATATGGTTATTCTCCAATCCAGTTGAAACAAGTGCACCAAATGTGTCGAACCTAGGTCCTTCACCACATGAGCATCAATCTCATGGTGACCCTTCTCCTTCTCCATCGAAAGTTGAATCGGATTCCATCTCTTCATCTTCTCCTACTGAAAACTCTAGTGTTAGTAATCAGGTCGAGAAGAAGAAGAAGAAAAGGAAGATTAAGAAGGAGAAGGATAAGAGAGAGACCAAGTGTCAACCATCTTCCTTTGATGGCACTCATTCTATGAGAACACCTCGTAAGCCAAAGTTCCCTTGCAAAATTTGCAAGGGTGATCACCTTCTCAAGAATTGTCCCGGTCTTTCCCGTGTGTCAGAAGTGCGGTCTAAAAACCCCAAACCACTTATATTATCAAACTCTGACCATCATGTTGATGATACTCCCTCGACCAGTGACCCATTGGTGAAGGGTCGGAAGGGTAGAGCTGCAGACCCTTGTTGGATATGCAAGGGCATGCATCATACTTACCTTTGTCCAAGCATGGATGAAGCTTCATAGTGGTTGGAAGATATTACTATCTCTCAACAGGTGCTTCCAACAAGTGATAGTAAGTTGTCCCTCGACCCCCCGCTAGTTGACCAAGTGTTCAATTCAATTTCATCTGCAATTGATCCCACTCTTCCTTCGGAGAGTGAAGTGATTGAGTTGATCTCATCTCCACTCAATCCCGCTCTTTCATTGGAGAAAGTCCTAACTAAAGCAGTCAACATGACACAATCTTTGTCTCATTCTTATCTTCCAAGTGAGAGTGAATTGGAAACTGTTGATGTTTTTCTGGTCAGTTCAGAATGTCGTAGGAAAGGGGAGACCCTGTCCATTCCTATAGGACCCCTCCCAAGTACTGAGGTCATTTCCTTTGATTGGAATGGTCTAACAGAATCTCGTCTTCCCTCGAGTATTCCTTTTCAAATATCTGTAGGAGTTTCCGATAAATAAATCTTTCGTACGATAGTTGATGAAGGAGCTTCTGTTAGTATTTTATCCTCAACTGCTTGGCAATCTATAGGTTCTCCTCAGCTTGTGCCAGTAACTGACCAAATTTTGGCTTTTAATAGAATCCCTACTGGACCTTTAGGGATTCTCCCACAGTTACCTGTCACGTTGAGAGGTAAAACTATTTATGTTGATGTCATGGTTTTCCAAGGTCCTTTAGATTTCAATATGCTCCTTGGACGTGATTATGTCTATGCTATGAAAGCTATAGTTTCCATGTTCTTTCGAGTGATGTATTTTCCTTATCATGGGAATATTGTGACCATTGATCAACTTTCCTTCGTGACACCCACTCATCATATGACTCCTAGTCATCAGACTTCCCTAAATGTTCCACATGTTTTAGTGGTTTCTTCCCCCTAAGGATGGGGAGGTTTATTCCATCTCAAGCTCATTAAAAAATGAAATAGACCCCTCTAAGCATAGTCTACCTTTGGTTTCAAGTTTGCATAAAAATGAAACCATCCCTTCGAGCATAGTTTTATTCCATTTCAAGCTCGTTAAAAAATAAGATGGGCCCCCTCAAGCATAGTTATTGTCTATTTCAAGCTTGTGTAAAAATGAAATAGATCTCCCTCCCATCAGTTCGAGTCTCTCGCTAGAGTTAGAACTTGAACCTTCATTTCATCTGATTCTCGTTTCCCCCCTTGGTGAACATTTTCATATTAGTAGCCAGGTTGGTAGTTGGGTTAGCAAGCATCATTTTTAGACAAAATGAAGCTTGGCGGGCATACCACATGTCGTATCATCGGCAATCATGTTGAGGGAACACTAGCATGTTAAGCCGCTAGCAATCATGCTGGGGGAATTTACCAACCTCTGGGTATCATGTTGGGAAGGAACCCGTCAATGGGCTTTAACCATGAGCATAGTTCCCTTTCTATGTCAAGCTCGTTAAAAAATGAAATAGGTTCCTATGAGCAGAGTTCTAATCTTGTGTCAAGCTCATTAAAAAATGAAACATATCCTTTCCCGTTGAGTCGAGTCTCCTCGTTGACTTAGTACCTGAACCTTCTTTTCATCCGCCTAGGGCTAGCTTAGGAGAATGAAATGAATCTTGGGGGCATGTCTTCAACCTCTGAAATTTACATTGAAGTCAACTCGAGCGCGTCTCCACACCATGTAGGAGCTAAGTCACTTAATTCCAACAGTCATGCTGGGGGCACACACCAACGTCTGATGCCATGTTTGGAAAAAGTTCACCATTGGGAACATTTTCGAGCATACTTTCCCTTTTTAGGTTTCAATCTCATTAAACAATGAAAATTATCCCGAGCATAGTTCATTTTCTGTTACAAGCTTGTTAAAAAATGAAGCAGACATCATGAACGTTCTTCAACCCTATCTTCGAGCTCGGTAAAAACAGTAAGATGGTGTTGAGCTTACTTTTCACCTTTTTTCGTGCTCTGGTTGAAACATGAAAAGTGGTTTGAGCTTACTTTTTACTTTTTCATGCTCTGGTTCAAACATGAAAAATATTTCAAGTGCTTTTAATACCATTATCGTGCTCGTTAAAAATTTGAGTAAAAAGGTGTGTCTAACGAGTATAGGTTTATCAGTTTATCCGGCCTCACTAGACTATTTACGGAAGAGGAACTGTGCCGAGTTTACTTTTTCCTTTGTCGTACTCGGTCATCAACCATGACAAAGTTGTTCATGGAGACCTTTTTAAGCTCTTTTCAGACTCCCTAAATAGGAAAAGATTGCCAAGCGAACTTGATGCTTTCACTCTTGTAAAAGCATCTGAATGATCGTCTTTCTGGTGATAGTTTACCCCTTTTTCGGACCAGGAAGCACTATTTACGAAAAAGGAATACTCCAACCAACCATGGCTAGAAGAGTCCTCTCCTGCGTTGTTTTACCCTTTTTTGGGTGTTTTACCCTTTTTTGGGCGATGAGGCTAAATTTACGAAAAAGGACCGTTGGAGTCTTCTTTAGTTCTTTTTAGACTCTCTAAACATGAAATGACGACCGAGTTTACCTTCTATGGACTCATTAAATTTTTCACATTGAAGGGCCCGTCATGGGACGAATCCCTCCTATCCCAGGTTCGGAAAACATTTGGAATTGGGCTCATCTATGAGATGAGCTATACCGAGCATTTGGTTACCCTCCTCAAGCTCATAAAAAACACATAAGGCACTCATCATTCATGATGGGGAAAAAGGAAAGTGTTTGTGTTACATACCTTATTAGTGGCAGTATGTAGTCGTTCTTGAACATGGCACTCATCTGCATTTGCATATAGCACTTGGGTCATCCATTTGTCTATGAGTCCCCGCTTACTTTCTGAGTCCTGTTACTCCTTTGAGTCATTCAAGGAAAGCTCCCATAATCGGTTGCATTAGAATTTTGTGTTGTACTCATTGTGTCAATACTGCCAAGTCATGCCATGCCCATGTTCAAGAACACGTCTATCATTTGTCATCTGCAATCAAGTGTACCCGTCACCATATCAGTTTACTCTGAGTCAGTCTTGCATGTTACTGTACCATCCGATCCACTCTACACATATTTTGTCGTGTTTCGTGTCGATTGATGGGGGATTCATCATGGCCCTCCTTCGACTTATTCGTGCTTGTCGAATTCAACTCATCATCCGAGGATCGAATCTAGAAACCAACCAAGTACCTTGGCCCTGCATGCCTCAATGGCAGGTTACCTCGCTTTCATCATGAGTTTACATCATTACTCTTGATTGAAAGATTTCATCTTGCGTTCGAATTCAACTCATTTATTCACGCTTGATAATATGTACTGTGATACCTTGGGAATCGTTGACATCAATGGTGATATCCCTTGCACTTGTTAATGGTTTACATCAATGACCGGTAATCAAGTGGTTTCTACCATGTTCGACGTCAAGACATTTGTAATCACATGGATAGATTCGTATCATTGCGGGTTCATCTTGAAGACCCTGGAGAGTCATGTTTTACCTAGGTTGCGATGGAGTTTGTATTGAGTCATATTACACAGATCTACTTTTGTATTGATCGTGGCTGTGTTATCATCTCATCATGGATCTACGCTTGGGTCTAGTAGCCACCATTGTGTTCAGTTAGTCATTACTACCATGGATCTGCAATGTATTGGTCGGCAGCCATGTTGTACTTCATATGAGATTGTCAGTTCATATTGATTTGTACTACAGCAGTGACCTTCGTCCAACGAGTCTATTGACATTACTTCTGTCAAAGCACTTCACTTGTCTATCTTCAACAGGCACTTCATGCTTTGGGGGGCATTCTGTTACACCCAAAATCTACTCATCATCAGATTCAGTGTATACACCCTGAAGATACCTGGACTAAGTAACCATCCTGGGAGGATTTGCACTTAGTTCTGCAATATTTTGAGAGGTCGTGAAATCTCTCAAAACATGCTGGTGAAATCTCTCTTAGAACATCTCCACTCACCTATTGGAGGACTCATGATTCCTTGGAAGGTTATGGAAATTGGCTTTGTCATAGAAGGGCTATTGCGTTAAGTCTTGGTTGTAGTTCTATATCTCTATCATGTACTCCTCTATTTGCAGTAATACAAATGCTTTCCACCAATATTGTTCATCTGTGCAATGATATTGAGTAGTGTAATACCCCCAATTCGACCCTTAGGATATATTAGCCTTTAATGTAAATAATGTGTACATGTGATGTATGTTTCCTAGCGTGGAGCTCAAGGTCAAGGCCCCGCTAGTGAAAGCCCAAATTTTATTAAAAGGGCAAGTATTTGATATTTTGATACCATGTGCTCTTAAGCGATGGAAATTGTAATAGGATGTAAATAAACATCATTCAATATAAAATTCCAAGACTGGCTATGGAGGCAACGAATGAGAAGGGGCCACGTGTATCCACTAGGGAGTGGTGAGGGGGCTATGGGAGTGAACCATAGGTTTCCATATGTCATTATGAGAACCCATTTGACTTTTCTAGATGACATTTATTCCTGTTGTAAGGAAGTGGTTGAGATGTCAGCCCCATGGCTTCAATGGAGCATGGGCAGCCCTGAAATTCGTATGGGTAGGTATGGGATTTGTTTTCTTGTACAATAAGTCACTCAACCTCATGGGAGGTTGCTTCATTCTCATCCCTATCCCATGGTGAAGGAACCTATCATCATTCTCCATCCAAAAACGAGCTCCCATGAGTGAGAAAACCAGAAATCGCGACTTGGAATGAACCCACGTTTTGGGAAGCCAAAAATGCCCCGAATGGGTATTGAGCAGTGAAATCCAATGGTGGATCCATTGGTATGAGACTTGGGGCGATTTTGGGAGCAATAGCTACTCCAAAATCCATGGGAAAACCCAGTTTTAACTGCCCAGAAAATCAGTGACGGATTTGGGATTATTTGTGACAGAGTTGTGAGAAATCCAGTTGTGGATGTATGAACAGAGGATGGGATTGCTGAGTCTAGCTTGAAGTGTATGTGGCTCTGGGATTGAGCTCAGTGGACTAGCATCCTCCTCCATTTCCTATTGCATGCTTGAAAAACCCAACTGTGTGTTGGCTTAGCATGGCTATTTGAGTGAAACCCTGACTGTGAGTGAGCCATCTAGTTCCTCCTTAGTGGATACACAACCCAGCTTGGGGGTGATCTCTTAGCTGAAAGAATACAAGCTGGACAGAGATCTATGGTTGGGTGGAATGTTGCTCTCACGTAGCCAGTCGTTTGGACCGTTACAATTCAAGATAAGTATTCTTGTGGTTGAGTTATGTTAATTCTATGCTCTACAAATATTTTAATTAATGACTGTTGTTTGTATGTCGAATGCATGATGAAACTGTATGCATATGTAATGTGTAATGTTCTAATTCCACTGTGTGTATATTGAGTTAAATCTGCACACATAAGTTTTTAATTGTTAATATTTTATGAGTAAAAATATTGGGGCTAAGTTTACAAAAGCCCGGTGTGTTGTTAATGTTTCCTTCCCTGCATTTGATGATAGGCGAAGGGGACATTACAAGTAGTTTACCTACTTAATTGTTTACTTAGATCGCTTATTGTATAGATGTCTTTAATGGTTTCTCTTGTTTCTTGTATTGACAGGTCTTGCAGCTTGGATCTGACGACCGCGGGACGTCGATCAACATTCAGGAGAAAGAATTGCATAGTAAAAAGGTAATACATCTAGTACTTGATCCTTAAGTAGATCTAGGAAATGTATTTGTAGTCTGTTCTATTTTTTCTAGACTCACTTTGAGCTAGGGAGATCCATCTCACGTCCGCTCAAGTGGATTGTCCGATAACACGCAATTAGTCACAATGTCCACTAGGGTTTCAGCATTGTCTATCTTGAAGAACTTTTGTGTTGAAAAGAAAACTTGTACAGGGAAATTAGACCCTCGTATGTTTAAATTATACTCGGCCTGTATTTGAATGCCTAGCTCATCAATGTTGAGAGTTTTAATACTCATTTAGATGCTAGATGTGGGGATAAACCCTATGTAGTTTTCGTTTGAAAACGTATTGTAATTTTGTTCTGAGAAACATTGGTGTCCCTTTCATGAAGCTGAAACTTGTAATGGTTTTTAAAACTTGAACTTCGACATGTTTTGGTTAAGTTCGGTGGAATAAGAATATAGAGCCGAGGCTCATCTAACTCTGAATGCTACGTTTTCGGTTCTCTGCAAATGGAAGGTGTTGTTTTAAACTATTCGTTTGGTTTCTATGTAAATGATGGAGTCTGTTGAGCATGTAAAATTGTATGCAATTCCTTTAGTTGAATGACTCAGTGTGCAGGGAAACGATAGAGTAGTTTTTCTTCGATTGCAAGATATGTTTTGTACTATAGTTTAAACATGAATATGTAAAATCGGGTTCTGTCTAACTGTTGAAAACGATGATGAAATCTGGGAAATACTATCTAGGGTTTTATAAACAATACGGTTTCATACTTTAAATGATATACATAGTTTGGAATGTAAATAAAAACTACGATAATTGTAAACATGATAGGGTTTACATTTCTTTTGTTTACAGTTTTGATAATACTGAAATAATTTATAAAAATATTCTAACAGGAAATTTTGAAGAAAACATAGTGTGTATGTGAAATATGAAGACTGTGTATTGATCATTATTGCACCTCAAATCCATCATTAGCAATACTATTTATTTACAGATAAGATGTATGGAAGTTTTGAATTACATTTATTCCTATGTAAATAATAGAGGTAAGAAAACACAATGTATTTGTATAGAGGTTAAAAAATATTTGTTTTTCATGAAACAAATAAAATATCCTATATTATTAAAGATACTATACAGTGAATGTCTACTATGTTTAGGTATAGTACAGAAAATAAGAAAAACATATCAATTACTATACTTATCCGTCTAATCAATGGAAATCAATGTATCTCTCATCTTCATTTAATTTGCTTCTCTATACTAGAGTACGATGCAAACAACAACATGTGGAAAAATGTAGAGATGAATTATCAAATTAGCTTATCATTCAGACTTAAGCAAAAATCAAAAATCAATTCTTTTTCAAAACAGAAATTACTAATTTTTACTAAACAAAATTATTAACTGAAACATATTAGGAAATAATAAAACCTGGTAAATTTGTAGGGAAAAAAACAACCCAAGAAAACTGTTCCACCCAACCAATTCCTGAAGACAGCCAAGTACTTGCCTTAGGACCCCCGAGCCTGTTCATTGAACCACCAGGAGGAAGAAACTTAGGAGTTTAGGATCTCCACTTGCAGTAGCAATAATTGTTCAATATTTAAGAACTAGCAGTCCAAAGGACCTGTACCAGCACCTCTAGTTCTCCTTATCAAAAATAGTTTGTAAACTTATGATTGCACTCACAACTAGCCTCCCTATTCGAATCTCTCAGTGATCACCTGATACACATGAGGAATATTTCTGCAGAAAATATTGTGTAAGAGCTGCCTGCTTAATTCGAATTTGCTTTATGTAGGCTGCCTAGGCCTTTTCAGTTGTTACTTGGTCATTAAATGAGATGCCTGCCCACTCCCACCACCTGGGGGATAATGCCACATTATTAGGGGTAGTTGTCCCATAACCAACAGCTAGTGGTGAAGTGCAATTGCTGCCATCTGTCCCATGCCTTCTATAGCTTCCATTCCTCCTAGTGGGTCAATGAACACTCATTTAACAGTTCCCTTGGGTGTTTGTCTCCTACTTAATTTATTTAAATAATAATAATCAGTAATTACATTCATCTTTAACCAAACTTGGTCATAATTTCAAAACTTTGAAATTAAAATTTAACATAAAGTATTTTGCAAATAAAATAATATTTTTCAGAATTTGGGTAGGTGACACCTATCATGCCAAATTTTGCTCACTTCATTTGCATGAGTAAGAAATGCACTTTTTTTTGCATAAGGAAATCAATGAAATAAATCATAGAGTTTGGAATGGTGATTTACAATGCCTTGTGCAATTATCTTTCCAGAAGAGATCTCTTTAATTTCAACCACATTAGGAGTAAAAATTACTTTCTTTGGAGCTCTTGTATGGGCCATTTGATAAACTGAAAGGAGGTTAGCTTCCAAGGTAGACACATAGAGCACATAATTGAAGTATCCATGATCTAGATTGATCATTCCAATCCATTTTGAACGAAACTTCAAAATCATATCCCATTAGGATAGAAGGCCCAACAATTGGTTCGAAATCAGATAATATATCCTTGGATGGAGGCATGTGTCTGGAGGCTCCAGATTCTATGATGAAGGAGGATGCATTCGAAGTGCCAGCCATGAGTGCATGACAACTCTCTTTATCCTATGATTTAGGATTAGATTCTTTCCTTCTGGCACCTGCAGGTACTAGAAGGTTGTTTTTCTCTAGAAGTTGGATCATGAGATCAATGGTCTTCTTCATGCAAGCACTTTCTGGGTGAAAACCTCTATTGAAGTATGGAAATTTGGTTTTATCCTTCTGGTTTTTCTTGCCTCTCTTTGGATTCAAGGTCCCCTCTAACTGTTTGGGAGACTCCTTTGACTTCTTCTCATGTTGTTTCTTCTCCTTGCCCTTGTGCTTTCCTTTCCCATTCGCATTCTTTCATTCTCCTGCAGTAAGAGCTTGATCCGTTGATGGTTTTATTACTCCCATCTGCACTAATTTGTCTTGCTCCTTCGTGAGAGACAATATGAATGCATATACAGTGGGAATTTTCCATTTTGGGATGGATAGATTTTCTATTTGGAAAGTGGATACAAACACATAATAGTCTGATCTAAGTTTTGAAAGAATAGAAAGAATAAGTTTCTTGTCTTCCTTATCAATTCCACATAGTTTTACCTGCACAACCAAGTTCTTGAATCTTGTGAATAAATATCTAATGGATTCGAAGTTTCTAGGGCGTAGAGAGATAAACTCATTTTCCATGGCACATCCCCTCCCATGGATCCAAATCAAGGAAGGGAACATGAGTAAAATTCGGGGCTTTTACAAAAAACTCAGCCCCATTCATCATGAACAATTCATAGCAAATAAAACACATGTGTGCAAATGTATAATTCAATTTAACACAATGGAAATAAAATCTATATCCACACGCATTTCACATGCATTCATCAATATAATCAGAAAATTCAATAATTATAAACATTGCAGAATTTAATACACATAGGGTGTTAGAAAAACAGGATCGCAGAGCAATAACAATAAACAAAAATGCAAATATAATCACACATACACATTACAAGAGAGACACAGATATATCGTGGTTCACCCAACTTGGGCTACGTCCACACTGAATTTTCCAGTCCTTATTATTATTACCATCCAGCAAGTCGAAGGGATACAACCTGCAGCACAACCGCTGCACTTCCTCTTCTCTGTTTCACAGTCTCTCTCCTGATCTCAAAGATCTTTACAATGCATAAAACCTAATACATCAACAACCCTATCCATATTACAATGTCTTTATTTTATAAGGGAAATACAATGGAAAAATACCACGGGATACCCAAAACCATGGGCCCGCAAAATAGCTGGCGAAAACAGGCCCAAAAATTTTCTTCGGGGGCGTTGCCCCCGAACCCCCATTTCTCGGGGGGCGATGCCCCCCCGCTAGGATGAGTGTACAGTCCACCTACATATCATATAGAACTGGGCTACAAACACGGCTCATACAATATCATCTATGAGACTGGAAGATCTGGCTCCACAACCAACAATCTCCCACTTGGAGACTGATCACAACAACTCCACCGCTGCTGGTCTTGGACTTGGCAAATTTCTTATCTTCACCTTCATGCTAGAAGGCCAACTGAAACCGAGCACGAACTCAGTTTCTCTCTGGTCACTACCTTTGTGAACATGTCTGCAGGATTCTAGCTAGTATGTATCTTTTCCAGCTTCAACAGTTCATCTTCCAAAACAGAGCGTATGAAATGGTACTTGAGCTGTATATGTTTAGTCCTGGAATGGAATGTTGAATGGCACTCTGGCTATCACTATACAATCTGCTATCCTTCTGCTTCTTACCCACTTCCTCCATAAACCTCTACAACCAAATCATCTCTTTACTAGCCTCTGTAATGGCAACATACTCTGCTTCTGTTGTTAAAAGTGCAACAACCTTCTGTAGTTTCGAAATCCAGCTTACTGCTGTTCCACCTACAGTAAACACATACCCTGTGATACTCCTCCTGCTATCCTTGTCACCTGCCATATCTACATCAACATATCCATGTAGAACAGTGTCTGAACCTCCCAAACATAATGCCTCAGTGGTAGTACCTCTCAAATACCTGAGAATCCATTGTACTGCCTTCCAATGTTCTTTACCTGGATTGTTCATATATCTGATCACAACTCCCACTGCATGTGCAATATCTGGTCTTGTGCACACCATAGCATACATCAAGCTTCCAACTGCTGATTGATAGGGAATCTTGGACGTGTAATCTGTCTCTTCTTGTGTTTTGGGACACATTTCCTTACTTAGACTGAAATGGCTAGCCAAAGGTGTACTTACAGGTTTTGCATTCTGCATTCTGAACCTCTCCAACACCTTTTGTATGTACTCACTTTGAGACAATGTCAATTTGCGATTTTTCCTGTCTCTCATTATTCTCATACCAATGATTTGCTTTGCAGCACCCAAATCCTTCATTGCAAATGAATTAGCTAGCTTCCTTTTGAGTACATTTATATCATGCATGTCAGACCCTGCAACAAGCATGTCATCCACATACAATAACAAGATAATATATCTTCCATTGTCTAGCTTCTTGAAATAAACATAGTGGTCAGAATGGCATCTACTATAACCTTGTTCTGTCATAAACCTGTCAAACTTTAGATACCACTGCCTTGGAGCTTGCTTCAAGCCATACAAGCTCTTTTTCAACCTACATACTAGATCCTCCTTACCTTTGACCTCATACCCTTGTGGCTGCTGCATATATATTTCTTCCTCCAAATCCCCATGGAGGAAGGTTGTTTTTACATCTAACTGTTCAAGATGCAAATCTTCTACCGCCACTAGACTTAAGATAGTCCTAATTGAAGTCATCTTTACAACAGGAGAAAATATTTCATCAAAATCTATACCTTTCTTCTGTGCAAACCCCTTTACAACAAGTCTGGCCTTGTACCGCTTCTTACCTCCTTCTTCTTCCTTCAACCTGTAAATCCATTTGTTTTGCAATGCTCTTTTACCAGCAGGCAACTGAACCAAATCCCAAGTCTAGTTTCCTACCAATGAGTCAATCTCCTCATTCATGCCTTGCTCCCACTTCTTTCTAGTTTCCACCTGCATTGCTTCTTCATAACATTCTGGTTCACCAGAATCAGCCATCAATCAATAATACATTGAAGGAGAGTATCGTTCAGGGAGTCTACTTAACCTGGTAGATCTTCTTACAGTTGTAGGAGTTTCAGGTACTTGTTGCTGCTCTTGATTTTCTGGCACCTTCGAAACTTCATTTTCTTTAATTTCATCCAGGACTATGTACTCTGTGTTTTCTTTTTCCTGTTTCTTTCCCTGCAACTGATCTTTATACATGAACTTTTCATTGAATATCACATCTCTACTCCTGATGATTTTGTTATTTTCATAATCCCATAAACGATAACCAAATTCATCAACCCCATATCCAATAAAGGTACATTTCTTGGATTTAGCTTCAAGCTTTGTTCTATTTTCTTTATCAATATGGACAAATGCTTCACAACCAAACATTCTCAGAAATGAGTAGTTTACCTTTTTATCTGTCCATGCTTCCTCTGGAATACCACCATCCAAAGCACTTGAAGGTCCTCTGTTTATTAAATAAACAGCAGTATTTACAGCATCCGCCCAAAACTGTAAGGGCAGCCCTGCATGCAGTCTCATACACCTTGCACGCTCCATGATCGTTCTGTTCATCCTTTCTGACGCACCATTTTCCTGTGGTGTTCCTGGGACTGTCTTCTCTCTACGAATCCCATGGTATGAACAGTAACTATCAAACTCCTTGCCGCAGTACTCACCTCCATTATCAGATCTGAGAAACTTCAATCTTTTTCCTGTCTCATTCTCAACCAAAGCTTTCCACTTCTTAAAAGTAGCAAACACATCAGATTTCTGTCTAATGCAATAAACCCAAGTTTTTCTAGTTGCATCATCAATAAATGTAACATAATAATGAGAGCCACCAAGAGATTGTACCTGAGCCGGTCCCCATACATCTGTATGCACAATCTCTACCTTGAGAAATCTGACTCTCTTCTGTTTCCCATAAACACAGTTTTCACAAAATTCCAAACTTACCTGCTTCAAATCCGGCAGCAACTTCTTTGAGTGGAGAGTCTGCATCCCCTTCTCACTCATGTGGCCAAGCCTATGATGCCACAATGCTGTATCTGTTCCTGTGGAAGCTAAAGAGATAGAATGGTCAGTATTATGAGGACATAAATACAACGTACCTACTCTGTCTCCTTTTGCTATCACCATCGATCCTTTAGTGATCTTCCACCACTTTTCTCCGAACGTAGATAGACAGCTGCCATCTCCCAACTGCCCTGTTGAGATCAGATTTCTTTTCATAGCAAGAATATGCCTAGCTTCTTTCAACAACCAATCAGTTCCATTCTTAACTTTTATCCATACCTTTACCCATTCCAACAATTTTACATAGCTCATCATCACCCAATAAAACATGTCCAAAATCGCCAGGAACATACTCATGAAAGTATTTCCTATGGGGTGTAGCATGACATGAAGCTCCTGAATCTACTACCCAATAATCACTAGTATTATCTAATGCAAGAATAAAAGCATCTTGTAACACATCACCTGCTACATTTGCTTCCTGGGTAGTTTCCTTCTGTGCATCTCCTTTCTTCTTTAGATATTTGCAGTCTTTCTTCAGATGTCCTTTCTTTCCACAGTTCCAGCACTCTATCTTTCCCATTCTGGACTTGGATCTGCTTGTTTTAGACTTTCCACGATTACCTTGGCTCTTTCCTCTCTCCTTTTGTCTTCCTCTACTCTCCATGGTCAACACATTACCTGATGTCTCACTTGTGCTTTTTCTTCGCATTTCCTCGCTAAGAATAACACCAATAACATCATCAAATTTCAAGGTGTTTGAACCAGAGACAGAGTTACTTACAGCCATGACCAAGCTATTCCAGCTTTCTGGCAATGAACACAAGATTAGAAGAGCCCTAACCTCATCATCAAAGTTCACACTTACAGAACTTAGCTGATTTGTAACCGTATTAAACTCATTTAAATGATCAGTAACAGATCCACCTTCAGACATCTTCATATTAAATAAACGCTTCATTAGAAATACCTTGTTGGAAGCCGAGGGTTTTTCATACATCTTACCCAATGCTTTCATCAAACCCTCTGTTGTCATTTCTTTTGAGATATTGAAAGCCGGCGACGAAGCCAGGCTCAACCGTATTGTTCCCAGAGCCTTTCTGTCAAGAACCACCCATTCTTCGTCCTTCATAGTCGTCGGTTGCTTTGCTTTTCCTCCCAACGGTAGGAATAGATCCTTCTGGTACAGATAGTCCTCCATTTGCATATTCCATAACCTGAAGTTTTGGCCGTTAAACTTCTCGACCTTAAACTTTCCTTCTTCTGCCATTGCTCCCACTCGAACCAGAAACCCTAGCTTCCTGTGGATTTAACTGCCAAATAGACCTTTGGCTCTGATACCAATTGTTAGAAAAACAGGATCGCAAAGCAATAACAATAAACAGAAATGCAAATATAATCACACATACACATTACAAGAGAGACACAGATATATCATGGTTCACCCAAGTTGGGCTACATCCACACTGAATTTGCCAGTCCTTATTATTATTACCGTCCAGCAAGTCGAAGGGATACAAACTGCAGCACAACCGCTGCACTTCCTCTTCTCTGTTTCACGGTCTCTCTCCTGATCTCAAAGATCTTTACAATGCATAAAACCTAATACATCAACAACCCTAGCCGTATTACAATGTCTTTATTTAATAAGGGAAATACAATGGGAAAATACCACGAGATACCCAAAACCAGGGGCCCGCAAAACAGCTGGCAAAAACAACCCCAAAAATTTTATGAGGGGGTGATGCCCCACGACACCCCCCTGCTGAGATGAGTGTATAGTCCACCTACATATCATATAGAACTAGGATACAAACACAGATGATACAATATCATCTATGAGACTAGAAGATCTGGCTCCACAACCAACATAGGGAATACTTATCTTGGTTGTGAAGTTGTCCCGAGCAAATAGCTATACTACTGCAACATTCCACCCAACCATAGGCCAACTGTGCTCATCAATCTCTTAGCATAGTTGCCACCCCCGAGCTGGGCATGATTTCTACAAGGAATGGGAACACTCAAGCTCAATCCCAAACTCAAACCCTAACATTCTCTTCCACACACAACAAGCACATATGTTGGGCATAGCAAAACGTTTTTAGCTATGGGATTCACACTCAATATGTCCATGGGTTTTCCCCAATTCGTGGCACCACAAAAAAGAGTTGTGGGAAAGGAAAATCGACCACGGAGAAGAAAACGTTTTCCCCCACATGTATATGAGCATTTGAATGGCCAAAAACAACCTCTATGGACCCCCAAAATGAGCTCCCTTCCTCCTAGTCGCTCTACAACACCAAAAATGCCCTCTTCACAGCCAGAAATGAAGGAAACATGAGAAAAACATGGAGGGAAACGGCCCCACTAGCTAGAAGTCGTGAGAGAGAAAAACCCATGCATGAAGAATGGCTTGGGAAGAAAATCCGTGGCTCTTTTATTTCCAAGGAATCTAAAACACGTTTTTCCAAAATTGTGGTTTTCCCATACATGAAATTGGACAGCTATACCTCTCCATTTCCCAAAATAAAAACTACTTCAACCAACTCTTGGAGAAAATAAATGATTGGGTACAAAAGTCAACATGGGTAGTTGATGGTTCATGTGTTCTCTCATTCACACTTGGCTTGAATTTTGTTTGACGGACAATCCAATCAAGCGGACGCGAGCTGGATCTCCCTAGCTCAATGTGAGTCTAGAACAAATAGAACAAATTGCAAATGGATTTCCTAGATCTACTTAAGGATCAAGTACTAGATGTCTTACCTTTTACTTCGTAATACTTTCTCCTGAATGTTGCTCCACGTTCAGCGGTCGTCAGATCTCAGCTGCAACACTTGTTAAGACACAAAGAACAACACAAAACAAGTAAAGAGCATCTATACAATAAGAGATCTAAGTAAACAGATAAGGAGGTAAACTACTCAATATCATCACTCATTAACAATATTGGTGGAAAGCATTTGTATTACTGTAAATAGGGAAATACATAGTAGAGACATAGAACTACAACGAAGGCTTAACGTTGTATCCCTCCTCCATACAAGCCATTTTCCATATCCTCCCAAGGAAGTACGAGTCTCCCAATAGATGAGTAGAGATCTCTCAAGGATGATTTCACCAGCATGTAGACACTATAGACTTCCTCCCTTTAGAGCGGGCTAGAGATTCACTTATATGGGACTAAGTGAGTAGGGTAGGTTAATATATGGTAGGAGATATATAGGGGATCCTTCCAAGAGGTTAGGAACCGAAGGCCAGCTCCCCCAACAGGTCAGGGATAGGGATCCAAGTCAGCAACCTTCGAGAATGAACTCGAAGAAGTTATTTTTTCCATTTAACTGACTTCGTCGCACCCTGTAATTGAGAAAGGTGTGACATCGCAGGTTGCATGAGTGCAGCCCACGACGACCTCTCAAAACCTAGCAGAAGCACAATGATGTCCCTTCTAGGTAAATGACTTAGCCAATGGAACTCCAGGGATGTATACACTGAATCTAATGGTGGTAAGATTTTAGGTGTAACAGAATGCCGTAACAGAATTCCCCCCAAAGCATGAAGCTGTTTAAAGATTGGACAGGTGAAATGCTTTGACACAAAGAATAGCAAAATGGACTTGTCGGATGAAGGACGCTGCTACAATACAACTGACTCTGAACTGAAAATCTCATATGACGTACAACATGGCTGCCGACCAATACAATGCATATCCATGGTAGTAATGACTGACTGAACACAATCATGGCTACTGGACACAAGCGTAGATCCATGATGAGATGGTAACACAGCCATGACCAATACAAATGTGGATTCGTGTAATATGACTCAATACAAACTCCATCACAACCTGGGTAAAACATGACTCCCCAGGGTCTTCAGGCTAAACCCGCAATGATACGAATCTATACATGTGATTACAAATGTCTTGATGTCAAACATGGTAGAAACCACTTGATTACCAGTCATTGATGTATACCGTTAACAAGTGCGAGGGAAATCACCTGTAATGTCAATGATCCCCAAGATATCACAGTACATATCATCAAGTGTGAATAAATGAGTTGAAGTCGAACGCAAGATGAAATCTTTCGATCAAGAGTCAATGATGTAAACTCATGTCGAAAGCGAGGTAACCTACCATTGAGGCATGTAGGGCCAAGGTACTTGGTTGGTTTCTAGATTCAATCCTTGGATGATGTGTTGAAGTTGACAAGGATGAATCCGTCGAAGGAGGGCCATGATGAATCCCCCATCATCGACAGGAAACACGACAAAGGATGTGTAGAGTGGATCGGATGGTACAATAATATGTGAGGCTGACTCAAAGTAGACCGACATGATTGAAGGTGTACTGACTGCAAATAGATGGATAGTGAAAGTATTCTTAAACATGGGCATGGCATGACTTGGCAGTATTGACCCGACGAGTATGACACAAATTCCTAATGCAATTGATGATGGAAGCTTTCTTTGAATGACTCAAAGGAGTAACAAGACTAGGAAGTAAGTGGAACTCGAGGACAAACAGATGATCCAAGTGTTGTATGCAAATGCAGATGAGTGCCATGTTCAGGAATGATTACATACTGCCACTAATAAAGGCGTAATACAAAAAATTTCCTTTTTCCCCATCATGAACGATGAGTGCCTCATGTGTATTTTACGAGCTTGATGAGGGTACCCAGATGCTCGGTATAGCTCATCTCATAGATGAGTCCAATCCCAAATATTTTCTGAACCTGGGATAGGAGGGGTTCGTCCCATGGTAATGTAAGAATTTAACGAGTCCATATAAGGTAAACTCGGTCGTCATTTCATGTTTAGAGAGTATGAAAAGAACTAACGAAGACTCCAACAGTCCTTTTTCGTAAAGTTAGCCTCATCGCCCAAAAAAGGGTAAAACAACACGGGAGAGGACTCTTCTAGTCATGATTTGCTGGAGTATACCTTTTTCGTAACTAGTGCCCCTTGGTCCAAAAAAGGGGTAAACTATCACCAGGGAGATGGCCGTTCAAATTCTTTTACAAGCCTGAACGCGACAAGTTCTCCTGGCAATCTTTTCATATTTCGAGAGCCTGAAAAGAGCTTAAAGACAGACTCCGGGGGGGTTCCTTTTCCGTAGGAGTTTAACGAGCCCGGAAAAGTGATAAATCATAACTCGGTAACGTATTCTCATAGTTTCAAGAGCACAAGAAAGAACAAAGAGTAAGCTCATAATAATTAAATAATTACAATCTAATGAAATGAAAAGATAAACGACAAAATACGCAAAGGGTGTCCATACCTGAGATGACTATTCCAATGCAAAAATGGCATAGAAAGGAACTTCACAACTCTTGCACACTCGAAAACTAGGTCAAATAGTCAACCGAACGTTCAAATATAATAAAATTGATCCAAACTATAGAAAATGGCATAACGGCATCAAATATTTGAAAAAGGAATATTCTAGTTTGTTTATAAATAGAAATAAAAACCAAATATAGTCACCATTGTTCTATTTTCCAAATTGGGGAGGAGTAGTGCCATTTGGAGCCAAATATTCACTCATGGATTCCGGGAGCTACAAGCAGCCATTCCACTCGTCGTCAGGAGTAGGTAACCCTAAACTTCATCCAGCATGATTGTTGTGGTTTACATTTTTGAATTTCAGTCATTTTTTGGGTTTTAGCTTGATTTGGGAAGGGCCATTGCGCCCTCAGCTCGCCGCAGCTTTCCCTTTCGGGAACTGCGACGAGACTGATTCGTCGCTAGGGTCTCACATCTGGACTGCGATGATGTCGCTCTGTTTGTAAAAATGGGGTGCGACGACGGCGACGTCCATCCCCAAACTCAAGCTAGGCTCAAAAGAAGGACTTTCAGTGGTTGAAGCAAGTTCTAAGATTGTTAAAATTCTCCTATTGACAGGTTCCAAGCATCCAAAATGGTTTTGGAATGGCGATAAAGGGAGCATGAAATAGATGACATGCATGCTGCAAATGATCCAGAATGCATAGAAGCATTGAGGAACTGTGGGATCCTCAAGTTCTTTCACATCAAGGGGATGAGATCCCAAATATCACTATTGACTCATATGCTCCGATGCTGGGATGCGGCCCAGCAATACTTCGTGATTGGTGAGCAAGAGCTTACCATAGATGTCGAGGACATCTACTTTCTGACCGGATTGTCTCGAAGGGGGGACAATGTGCTATGTACTGGATCACGTGGGAGTGATCAGATTGTGGATGATATGATCCAACAACATTGTAGTCCCAACACCCGTGCATCTAGTGGGAAGATTCCCATTAAAGACATACAAGAACATCCATTACGTGCCATACTATTCACCATTACGAGGATGGAGGGGAGACAAGCTCCTCACTTAGCCACTAGGGAACATATTCTTTATGCAGAGGACTATATGTCTCCGAAGATCTTTAACTGGTGCAAGGGAGTCCTCGCAAACATGCGAGCTCAGTTGAAAAAGTGTCATCAGAGAGAGCTCAAACAGTTTGGCTATAGATCGATACTGATTTCATTCTTACTGGAATGGGTTCCCCTTTTGTGTCCTCAGGTACCACTGGAGGACAGGGATCATAGAGATCATCACATGGCTAGGTGGACCAATGTGATGGCCCGACATGGTGAGGGCCCCATTATTGGATACCCTCCTAAGTTCTTCACTTGGATGGAGGGCCAGTCGATAATGGTGGAGGACTTCCCATACAATGGTACATACTTTAGAGATGACCCAGACTTGCCGTTACCAGAGGGAGCGGCATGGGGAGAGCTCAGTAAGAATAAATGACCCTTGTACTTTTTTAAAGTTTTGTGCATTTATGATTTTTTTGATATAGTGCTGACAGGTGAACAACATGTGTGTGTAAATGTGGGGCCTGTACGACCAGTGGGGACCTCTCTTCTTGCTAGGAGAGAGAGAGGAGAGGGAGCATTTGTGGGTCCGGCTGTGCATGTTGTCATCACAAAGATGGATAGAGTCTATTACAACCTGAGTGGGTTGACACTAGACATTCCTGAGCCGATGGTAGATAAGGTGCCACAGCCCATTCTGCGTCTTCTTCAGGAAGAACTTACAGCCCTCAAGACCAAAATCCAAGATATGGATGAAAAAATTATTGGCCTCCATCTTCAGCATTCCGCCATGAACAATAGATGACAACCAAAGTCTTCTGCAGACACTGGTTTCTCTTATTCCATCAATTTTCATGGGACGAAGCTTGATTTTCCTCACTTTAATGGTGATGATCCGGCTAGATGGATATACCAGGAAGAACAATATTTCAGTCTGCATAATACTTTTGAGGTCAACATAGTTCCACTTGCATCCTTTCATTTGGAACATGAAACCCTTCAATGGTTCTGTTGGTACATCAAGGCTCATGAAGAGGAAAAATGGACGTATTTTTGCCAACTCCTTTTCCAACAATTTGGTCCTAGTGCTTTTGATGACTTCATATGAGAACTCACTAAACTTCACCAAATTGGCACTCTGAGAGAGTATCAGACAGAATTTGAGAAACTGACCAATCACACAGAAGTATTTCCTGATGAATTCTACAGGATTTGTTTTGTGAGTGGTATGAAGGATGCAATCCGATATGAGGTTAAAATGTTCTTTCCCAGCACAATGATGGAAGCCCTAGGGTTTTCTAAGTTGGTGGAGGACAAGATCACAACCCAACAACACTCCAAATCCAATTTTGTTCCATTCAGAAATATGGTTTCCCAATGAACTCCCGTCACGCCAGCTATTTTGCGGGCCCATGGTTTTGGGTATCCCGTGGTATTTTCCCATTGTATTTCCCTTATAAAATAAAGACATTGTAATACGGCTAGGGAGGATGATGTATTAGGTTTTATGCATTGTAAAGATCTCTGAGATGAGGAGAGAGACTGTGAAACATAGAAGAGGAAGTGCAGTGGTTGTGCTGCAGATTGTATCCCTTCACCTTGCTGGATGGTAATAATAATAAGGACTGGAAAATTCAGTGTGGACGTAGCCCAAGTTGGGTGAACCACGATATATCTATGTCTCTCTTGTAATGTGTATGTGTGATTATATTTGCATTTTTGTTTATTGTTATTGCTCTGCGATCCTGTTTTTCTAGCAAGTGGTATCAGAGCCAAAGGTCTATTTGGCAGTTAAACCCGTAGGAAGCTAGGGTTTATGGTTCGAGTGGGAGCAATGGAAGAAGAAGGAAAGTTTAAGGTTGAGAATTTTAACGGCCAAAACTTTGGGTTATGGAAGATGCAAATGGAGGACTATCTGTACCAGAAGGATCTATTCCTGTCGTTGGGAGGAAAAGCAAAGAAACCGACGGCTATGAAGGACGAAGAATGGGAGGTTCTTGACAGAAAGGCTCTGGGAACAATACGGTTGAGCCTGGCTTCGTCTGTGGCTTTCAATATCTCAAAAGAAACGACAACAGAGGGTTTGATGAGCGCATTGGGTAAGTTGTATGAAAAACTCTCAGCCTCCAACAAGGTATTTCTAATGAAGCATTTATTTAATATGAAGATGTTTGAAGGTGGATCTATTACTGATCATTGAAATGAGTTTAATACGGTTACAAATTAGCTAAGTTCTGTAAGTGTGAACTTTGATGATGAGGTTAGGGCTCTTCTAATCCTGTGTTCATTGCCAGAAAGCTGGAATAGCTTGGTCATGGCTGTAAGTAACTTTGCCTCTGGTTCAAACACCTTGAAATTTGATGATGTTATTGGTGTTATTCTTAGCGAGGAAATGTGAAGAAAAAGCACAGGTGAGACATCAGGTAATGCGTTGACCATGGAGAGTAGGGGAAGACAAAAGGAGAGAGGAAAGAGCCAAGGTAATCGTGGAAAGTCTAAAATGGGTAGATCCAAGTCCAGACTAGGAAAGATAGAGTGCTGGAACTGTGGAAAGAAAGGACATCTGAAGAAAGACTGCAAATCTCTAAAGAAGAAAGGAGATGCACAGAAGGAAACTACCCAGGAAGCAAATGTAGCAGGTGATGTGTTACAAGACGCTTTGATTCTTGCATTAGATAATACTAGTGACTATTGGGTAGTAGATTCAAGAGCTTCATGTCATGCTACACCCCATAGGAAATACTTTCATGAGTATTTTTCTGGCAACTTTGGACATCTTTTATTGGGTGATGATGAGCCATGTAAAATTGTTGGAATGGGTAAGGTATGGATAAAAGTTAAGAATGGAACTGATTGGTTGTTGAAAGAAGCTAGGCATATTCCTGCTATGAAAAGAAATCTGATCTCAATAGGGCAGTTGGGAGATGGCGGCTGTCTATCTACATTCGGAGAAAAGTGGTGGAAGATCACTAAAGGATCAATGGTGATAGCAAAAGGAGACAGAGTAGGTACGTTGTATTTATGTCCTCATAATAATGACCATTCTATCTTTTTAGCTTCCACGGGAACAGATACATCATTGTGGCATCATAGGCTTGGCCACATGAGTGAGAAGGCGATGTAGATTCTCCACTCAAGGAAGTTGCTACCGGATTTGAAGCAGGTAAGTTTGGAATTCTGTAAAAACTGTGTTTATGGAAAACAGAAGAGAGTCAAATTTCTCAGGGTTGAGAAACAAAAGAAGAATGAAAAATTAGAGCTTGAGCATACAGATGTATGGGGACCGACTCAGGTACAATCTCTTGGTGGCTCTCATTATTATGTTACATTTATTGATGATGCAACTAGAAAAACTTGGGTTTATTGCATTAGACAGAAATCTGATGTGTTTGCTACTTTTATGAAATGGAAAGCTTTGGTTGAGAATGAGACAGGAAAAAGATTGAAGTGTCTCGGATCTGATAATGGAGGTGAGTACTGCGGCAAGGAGTATGATAGTTATTGTTCATACCATGGGATTCGTAGAGAGAAGATAGTCCTAGGAACACCACAAGAAAATGGTGTGTCAGAAAGGATGAACAGAACGATCATGGAGCGTGCAAGGTGTATGAGACTGCATGCAGGGTTGCCCTTACAGTTTTGGGCGGATGCTATAAATATTGTTGTTTATTTAATAAACAGAGAACCTTCAAGTTCTTTGGATGGTGGTATTCCAGAGGAAGCATGGACAGATAAAAAGGTAAACTACTCATTTCTGAGAACGTTTGGTTGTGAAGCATTTGTCCATATTGATAAAGAAAATAGAACAAATCTTGAAGCTAAATCCAAGAAATGTACCTTTATTGGATATGGGGTTGATGAAGTTGGTTATCGTTTATGGGATTATGAAAATAACAAAATCATCAGGAGTAGAGATGTGATATTCAATGAAAAGGTCATGTATAAAGATCAGTTGCAGGGAAAGAAACAGGAAAAGGAAAACACAGAGTACATAGTGCTTGATGAAATTAAAGAAAATGAAGTTTCGAAGGTGCCAGAAAATCAAGAGCAGCAGCAAGTACCTAAAACTCCTGCAACTGTAAGAAGATATACCAGGTTAAGTAGACTCCCTGAACGATACTCTCCTTCAATGTATTATTTATTGATGACTGATTTTGGTGAACCAGAATGTTATGAAGAAGCAATGCAGGTGGAAACTAGAAAGAAATGGGAAAAAGCATGAATGAGGAGATGGACTCATTGGTAGGAAACCAGACTTGGGATCTGGTTCAATTGCCTGCTGGTAAAAGAGCATAGCAAAACAAATGGATTTACAGGTTGAAGGAAGAAGAAGGAGGTAAGAAGCGGTACAAGGCCAGACTTGTTGTAAAGGGGTTTGCACAGAAGAAAGGTATAGATTTTGATGAAATATTTTCTCCTGTTGTTAAGATGACTTCAATTAGGACTATCTTAAGTCTAGTGGCGGTAGAAGATTTGCATCTTGAACAGTTAGATGTAAAAACAGCCTTCCTCCATGGGGATTTGGAGGAAGAAATATATATGTAGCAGCCATAAGGGTATGAGGTCAAAGGTAAGGAGGATCTAGTATACAGGTTGAAAAAGAGCTTGTATGGCTTAAAGCAAGCTCCAAGGCAGTGGTATCTAAAGTTTGACAGGTTTATGACAGAACAAGGTTATAGTAGATGTCATTCTGACCACTGTGTTTATTTCAAGTAGCTAGACAATGGAAGATATATTATCTTGTTATTGTATGTGGATGACATGCTTGTTTCAGGGTCTGACATGCAGGATATAAATGTACTCAAAAGGAAGCTAGCTAATTCATTTGCAATGAAGGATTTGGGTGCTACAAAGCAAATCCTTGGTATGAGACTATCGAGAGACAGGAAAAATCACAAATTGACATTATCTCAAAGTGAGTACATACAAAAGGTGTTGGAGAGGTTCAGAATGCAGAATGCAAAACCTGTAAGTACACCTTTGGCTAGCCATTTTAGTCTAAGTAAGGAAATGTGTCCCAAGACACAAGAAGAGACAGATTACATGTCCAAGATTCCCTATCAATCAGCAGTTGGCAACTTGATGTATGCCATGGTGTGCACAAGACCAGATATTGCACATGCAGTGGGAGTTGTGAGCAGATATATGAACAATCTAGGTAAAGAACATTGGAAGGAAGTACAGTGGATTCTCAGGTATTTTAGAGGTACTAACACTGAGGCGTTATGTTTTGGAGGTTCAGACACTGTTCTACAGGGATATGTTGATGCAGATATGGCAGGTGACAAGGATAGCAGGAGGAGCACCACAAGGTATGTGTTTACTGTAGGTGGAACAACAATAAGCTGGATTTCAAAACTACAAAAGGTTGTTGCACTTTCAACAACAGAAGCAGAGTATGTTGCCATTACAGAGGCTAGTAAAGAGATGATTTGGTTGCATAGGTTTATGGAGGAAGTGGGTAAGAAGCAGAAGGATAGCAGATTGTATAGTGACAGCCAGAGTGCCATTCATCTTGCAAAGAACTCAACATTCCATTCCAGGACTAAACATATACAGCTCAAGTACCATTTCATACGCTCTGTTCTGGAAGATGAACTGTTGAAGCTGGAAAAGATACATACTAGCCAGAATCCTGCAGACATGTTCACAAAGGTAGTGACCAGAGATAAACTAAGTTCGTGCTCAGTTTCAGTTAGCCTTCTAGCATGAAGGTGAAGAGGAGAAATTTGCCAAGTCCAAGTCCAGCAAGTGCAGTAGCGGTGGAGTTGCTGTGATCAGTCTCCAAATGGGAGATTGTTGGTTGTGGAGACAGATCTTCTAGTCTCATAGATGTGTTGATGCCTCGGATATCGTAGCATTAATCAGAAAGGGATTCTCCCCGAGAGATGATCCCAATTAGACTATCTCCCGTTTGGTGTAGGGAATTCGTCTGGTTAGCGGTTCCGGCAACCGTGGGTTTGGAGTTTAAATCCAATTCTTCCGGTTATGGCCCGATCCACCTTTCTTTTGTATTTTATGTTTTTTTAAATGAGATGCAAGTGCCTAGTTAATATTTGATCTAGATGCAACTAAAACAGATCTAAGTCTAGAAAGTGAAGTAAATCTACCTATCCTTGCAAGGAACCCGTTTAAAGGATGAGCAATGAGCTGTAACAGATAACACAAAGAAAGAAAATATAACTGTCAATTCTTACAGGTAAAGCTACAGCAAGGTAAAAGGATCTTAGAAGATAGCTTCAGTTTAATATAAAAACGCATCTATTGCTCATGAAACAGAGAAAGAAGCAAAAATATCTAATCTAAATAGCAAGAATGAAGAAACAGATCTAAATGTAAACAAACTGAAATTAAATTTAAAGATCCCTGCAAGGAGCAAATTAAAGGCATGAACAATGAGCTATACAAATTATCTTGAAGAAAGAATAGTTAGCCATTTAATCTAAAAGAGAATTCTACAGCAATGGTAAAGCTATCAGCAGCTAACTCCTGATTTAATATGAAACGCATTCATTGTTCACAAAATAGAGAAAATCGTATGCACAGGAAGGAGAAAAAATCATTGATACAAAGAAATAGTTCAGATAGTAAGAATGATCTCACATTACGGTACAGAAGTCATTAGAATAGTCCAACATACATCCATCCAACATTCCACTTCAAAACGTCCATCTCCCGTGGCTTTTATTAGAAAATTCCATTTTACAGAAACGATACAAGATAGCTCGTAAAGGTTTCAAAATTTCCTTCCCTGCCAAAAGTCCCTTCCTATTCTTCCTAGCTCCTATTTATAATTACAAAATCGCCCTTTGGGATGCCACCTAGCCTCTTCCACCTGTCACTTCCAGGAATCTCTTCTATAATAGACCAAAAAATGACTACTTCTTTTACAAAATATTTAACAAAAGAGAAAGGACAGCTGTCCCTTAGCTCACGCTGTATACAATTGAGATTTTAACAAAATACACATAGCAGAAATAAAGTTCTAATATCGTGTTGTCATTCTTGTGCGTGAGCTTCATCTGGGAGAGGATCGCCCAAGTTAATTGCTGCTGATGCTGCCTGGGAAGAGACACTCGAACCCATGGTTGCTGCTGCTTCTACTTGGGAAGAAGGGATTGTGCTCACTAGAATTTCTGCCACTGCTGGGGAAGAGGGAATCGAGCCCACTGTGGTTGCTGGAGTGGCTACTGGGTGAGAAGATTCTGGATCTGCTGATGCTCCTGCTACTCCTGCAGCTTGCTTCTCCTCCTCCGCTATGTAGCTATACCACATACCTGTGTCCCTTATGACTATGTTTGCTGCAGTGGAGAACAAGATTTTCTGAGAGGTCACATTCTTCCTGAGCTCTGCTCCAATGCTTTGAACTTCTGCTACTGCAGCTTGATGCACTTCTTTCAGCAGATGGTTGTGGAGTGATGACAATCCAATATACCGTTGGAGGTCATCAATAGCCAGGACATCAATCCTCTTCACATACTCCGTTTGAACGCCTAGCTCTTCCTTGAGTTGAGACAAACGTTGCTCCTTTTCTGGAAAGTCCTCCAGGGTCTGAGGGAAGCTCAATGTGCATTTGTCATGAACCCCTTGGAGCTTTTGGTACAGACTGTTAATTTTATCTGTTGTTCTTTGCACATTGGTTATCAGCTTAGTGGCACAGTTCCTGCCAAACTCCAACAAGGCTATGTCCTCATTAAAACCGTCCGCAGATTTAAATGGGAGATGTGTGGGAAAACCCCCTTTCCCTTCTCTCCATGCCATCTGACTTATGATATTTGCCTTGACACGGGTATTCTTAGCTTTGAGCCTATGGGCCTCCGTATTAATTTCTTTTAACCTGACTACCATGGCCTTGAGCTTGCAAACCTCATTAGTGATTAGCTCCTGAGTGTCATGCATTTGCTTCAGGATGCTGCAAGACAGCTCATGGAAGGGAGACATGTCCATCGTTCTGCTCTCAGCTTGCTCTAACCGCTCAGCTAATGCCTGCTTGTCTGCTTCTAGCTGAGATGCCTTTTCTTCCGCTCCATTCTTCTCTGCTTCCACAATCATCATTTGGAGTGTTAGCTGGTCCTTTTCCTCCTCCAACTGGCTATACTTGTTTGGCAGCTCCTTATGCTCGGCGTACAAGCAATTATACTTGTTCACTACCAGATCCCTTTGGGCTTGCTCATTAGCCACAGTCTGTTGTAGCGAACGAGCTCTTTTCTTTGTCAAAACATTTTCTCTAACTATCACACCCACATTGTCCAGCGATGCTTTTGTTGTTTCTACAACTGCGGATGCCATAGCAAAGGGATCCTGATCTGTATTCTTCATTACAGTGACCTCTCGGTGGGTAATGATGTCTTCATGGAAGGGACTTTTGATCCTCTCTTCTGATTTGAGGACCATTGCTTTCCTTTTCTTGTCATAGACAAACTCATTCCACCTGGACACCGTATGTTTTCCCGATGGCGTGTATGGGACAATTGGTCGGTTTATGATGTCTATGTCTTCTTCAGCAGGTGGGGTCCGGACTTCCTGAGCTAGATCTACGCCCTTATTTTGGGTACCAGAGCCACCTGTTTGAGATGTGTCTATTTCCATGTCTTGGACACCGGACCCACTTGCTTGAGCATCTTCCCTTGCTTTCAGTTCTTCTTCCGCTTTCCGTTTTGCCTCGGCTTGTTCAGCTTCAGCCTCTTTCTGCTTCTGGGCTTCCTCGGCTTCCTTCCGCAGGCTTTCATTTTCAACTTCTTGTTGTATTCTTGCCACATCAGCTTCCTGCTGCTTCCTTGCTATTTCAGCTTCCTGCTGCCACCTGGCTTCCTCAACTTCCCGCTGCAGTCTGGCTTCCTCAGCTTCCCGGAGTAACCTTGCTTCTTCTCTTAATCGGAGCTCTTCCTGAGCTCGGGCATCCTCAGCTTCTTTCTCCTTCTGCTGGCTGGTCTTCAGGACCTTGGTTGAGCTAGAGCTTGCTCCAGTGCCTTGGCGAGAGACCCGTAGCTCAGCCATGTTGTTGATGCCTCTGAATGCCTCTTCTTCGGCATCAGGATAGTGAGAGTACTCGAAGTGAGCATAAATCTCCTTACAGTGCTCAGCAAATTTTCCCTTCCTATCATTCCTGTGGAAGATTACCTCACCGAAGTGGAAGGCTTTCAGCTCTTGTACAAATTCAGCAGCCGAGGCAACCCCCGAGAACTTGTAAGCAGCTATGCAGAAAGGTAGAGGGGGAAAGGAAGCCTTATGTTGTTTGTGGAGCATTGCTCCAATTCCATCCAGGAAGAGTTGTCTTACTGCCTCCTTGAGGACCACATAATCTGTGGCATACTGCGGCAAAATGTATGGGGGCTTAGTCCCTCCAAACATTCTGAGGTAGGTGGCTTGCTCTGAAAAGTAAAAATCCCCGTAATCCTCAAGGACTTCCACAGCGTTCTCTGACAGGAAGTTGGGTTCCTCCTTGAACAAATTCTCATATAGGGGCATGATGAACCCCTCACAGATGAGTTTGTAGCTGGGCTTGTAATTCTGAGCCCACAACATCCTGAAAGCGATATAGACTGGGGTGGTGGCCTTATCCCACGTGCAGCCCAATTTGGGGAAGTCCATCTTCGCCAAAATACAATCAATCAGATATGAGGACATAAAAAATTCTGCCTTCTTCAAGGCTAGTCCTTCCCTTGCAGCTACTATCATTGAGGCCAGACTATCTGATAGGAGAGTGGCCCAGTCAAACACAGTTCCCTTAAATGCCACGAAGTGGATAATAGGGACACACTGAATCTTATACACGATGCCATCGGGCATGCCGAAGATTCTGCACAGCATCAAGGCGATCAATCTGAAAGGAGGTCTTAGATTTTGTACGTCATATTCATCATTTCCTTTCTTTCTCAAATGTTTTCCTGCCATTAGTAGCTTCTTGGCCATCTCGACGTTATTGATCTGGCTCAGCCATTCATCAGTCAGAGATTGTTGGACACGAGGAAATTTGTAGGCTGCTGCAAGGTATGCGGGTTGAAATGAGGCAATGGCCACTTTCCCGCTGTCATTTATCACTCTTCCTTCAGCATCGGCATGTTGGAGTATCCATCCGATCACTTCAGCACAGGGGAACAGCTCAGGGCGGGTAGCGGCTCTAGTTTTGCCTGAGGCTCTGATATTGAGATAAATCGACCCTTCTTCTAGCAACATATCCGGGATCTCTTGGTCCCGGATCATTCTGTAGATGTCACCCCATCTGATTTCAGGAGGGACACCGATGGTGCACCTAGTATCCTGGAGTGAAGTTTCAGTTTTAAGTGGCACAGGATTCTTTTCTGTCATCTTAGCCTTCTTCTTACCGGCTTTCGGCATCTTGACTTATCCCTGGTAGCACCCATATACAAGTCATCATGAACTTGAGAAACATACTGTGAGATTTTAACAGAGAGCATCATTGTTTTAATATGTGAATGAGATAAAAAGCAATGTGAAGTTGTATGTTTAGGAAGCAAAATACACCATTTCAACATGAAATACAAATTAAAACATTTGAATCTTTTAAAGGGATGAATTTGGAATTCTCCCGAGAGGATAGGTATGTCGCGGAACAATCCGCTCTCAGGCTGGCCCTAGGAGAAATGATGATCTTCGCTTCAACAGGAACATAAATATAAATTTTAGCCATCCTAATTCTTTAAAGGGGCAGGTTTGGAATGCTCCTGTGAGGATAAGTGTGTTGCGGAGGCAACCTGCTTTCGGTTTAGCTCTGGGGAAGAGGGTAACTTTCGTTATGGTGCTTTTAAAAGGCTAGTGGCGGGGAAGTCTGGTGTGAAATAACCCTGTGACGAAATAGGGAGCCACTTTCATATTTACGACCCGGCGAGGGCTTCGAACACTATTGTTATTTACGGCACTTGCCGAGGTGCTCTATAGGAGGTTTGAACAGGGGCAATGGCGCCTGTCCTAGGATTTAAATTGGGTAGAGGTCACGTTGGGACTGAGGTTTACGAAAAGGCCCGGGGGGGTACGTCTTAACCTTTCGGCCGGGGACATGAAAAGTCCATTGGGCTTCGGCAGTTTTTTGAAATAACGAGGCACGCGACCCGGGGAGGAAAATGGAACAATTCTAACCGTCCAAACTAACTGTCTCTACCGACAAACGTTTTATCCTGTCTCTGTTTTATATGACGAGAAGAACTTAATTCAAACTGCATTTGACGAGCAAAAATAGCCTAAGACAGGGGTTTTGCCTGTCAAAATCCCACCAATGCCCATAATTTTCAAACAAAAGACAACCCAATAGCAATTGGAAGTGTAGAAGGGGCAAATTTCAAGGTTAAAATCCTACCTGGCACCGTGAGGATAGCTGAACGAGGTGGTCGTGAACGCGGATGAGCGAGATGAGTTGGAGCGATTTGCACGGCATTCCATGTCGTTTGCCAATCGAAAATAATGATATGTTGGCTTGTAACCCCCACCGCTTATTTAAATAAGCTGGGCACGTGCGGCATTTAATTTCGGTGGGTGGCGCAATTAACCGTGGTTTTAAATATAGGCAAGTCGGCGTCAAATCAAGCCATCTCGGTTTGCGTGCGACCACCTTCTGCGGGAGCTACTCGCGAATCTCATCCACCGTTGCGGAAGGATATAACGAAAGTTTCCACCGAACTCTCCGCCGTTTCGGGAGGCATTGACGAACAGCTTCCACAAAAAGGACATGAATGGTTGATTCCTTCGGCGACACTTTTTGGGGTGATATCGCGAAGGCTTCCGAAATTGAGGAGAGATTTTGCCAATGGCTTCCGTCGTTTCGGAAGACTTCCGCCAATGCTTCCGCAAAAGGCCATCTCGAAATCAAGAATTTCTCTAAGTTCCGGCCGCTCTCACTTCTGACGTTGCGGAAAGCTCTCGTGATTTGCTTCCGCCGTTTCGGAAGGAAACAGCGAATGGCTTCCACCGTTTTGGAAGGAAACAGCGAATGGCTTCCGCCGTTTCGGAAGGAAACAGTGAATGGCCCCACTGTTTCGGAAGACTAAAATGAAGACGTCCGCAACTCAAAAAAAAAAAAATTCCAAGGCTCCGTGGGGTTTCAGAAGGGATATCGCCAACGCTTCCGCGAAGGCTCGGGAAGAGTACCGCTAATGCTTCCGCAACTTCCAGACTCAAAGATTTTCGAAAAGACTAAGTTACTTGGCGGATTCAGGGAAGGTTGGCAAATTTCATCCGCAAGTTTCGGGCGGCTTCCTTGAATTCTTCCATCGTTTCGCGAGGAATTGGTCAAACGTTTCCGCAACCTTTTCGACAATAATTTCGAAGTCTTTTCAGGAGACTTATGAAGAATGCTTCCATAGTTTCGGAAGGGTAAAATGAACGGCTCTGCAGTTTCGGGATGGAAAGTCCAACAGTCCCGCAAAAGGAAACTTCTAAGTCTCTTCACATTTTCAGAAGGAATTCATGAATTCCTCCGCGGTTTCGGGAAGCTTACGCGAGTGATCTCCGCAGGTTTCGGGCGGTTCCCTTAAATTCTTCCACAACCTTTGGGAAAATGTTTCTAATTCTTCTTTCAAGAGGATTAGACAAACAGCTCCCGCCGTTTCGGGGGGAAAGCTTGAAAGCTTCCGCGGTTGCGGAAGGTTTGAACAAATCGTTCCGGAAAGGTTTAACCGTTTCGGCATTTGCGGAAAGAGAACTGGAATGGTGCCGCAAAAGTTGAGGGAAGACTTAAGGTTTTTGTTTAAAGGGATTCCTCCAGCAGCTTTCTGGAGAGTGAGGTGAATCTGTTCATTTTTTCAGGAGGAAAAGTCCAATGGCTTCCGCGATCTTTCAACGAAAGTTTCTAAGTCCCTTTTCGAGATGTTTACACAAAGGCCTCCGCCACTGTGAGGCTTTGTCAAATCGTTCCAGAATTTCCAGGGAGACTTCATGGCAAGATTTCTTGTTGTAGAACAAATTTAACAGCTGAGGATGGCTTCTTAAGGCAAACTTTCTATAAAAAATGAAAGGAGGGGCCCCAATATGTACAACAAATTTTTTGGGGGGGGGTTGCTGCAACACAGATCTCTGAAAAATTCCTCTTCATGGTCCGAAACCTCATCGAAGACATCCATCTTAGGTGCACTACTCAGCTGAGCATTTTAAATTCATGCGAGGGGAAGAAGGCGCTTTACCTGCTATCCATTGGGGGAAAGGGGAGCTTTGACCGAGACATCTTCACCACTCTCAAAGGGCCAATATATGAGATTCATTTTAGGAGGGTCATCTTTCAGATGGTCACTACTGCCGGACTCCACAGGATTTGCAACACTTTCTCATGGGCATTATTGCTCTTGTTCCTCATTCCCATGCTGCTTGCATCCTTTTGGATGTTTGTACTTTGGACAGCTTAGCTGCTTGAGCCTTCCAGAGATATTTTCTTTTGGACATTATTTTTGATTCAGGCTCCTCAATCCATAATGTCCTTTTGTGTGAGTTAGAAATTTTATTAATTTGATCAAGCCTCACGGACGGAGAGGAGCCCATTTTGAGCTGAGCCTTTTGGACAACCTTCTTGATTTCACATGTCTTTTGTTTTTGTTTCAGCCATGCTTTAATTGAGGCGAGAATCTCTGGAAAATAGACTCTGGAGTACATGCCATTTTGGTTGTTAGATTTGCAGCATGGAGTCACTTCAATACCCTATGCACTCGAGGGGTGCTACTTTCCATGGGTCCAACTCTAATAACCTTCTTAACATGCCTTTAAAGTGTGAGAGTGGGTGGAGCCCAACGATAGTAGTGAAGATGGTCATAGGTCTCTGCTATTAAACAGGATTAGTGTGACTAGCAGGGTAGGCTTCCTTCCTTCTGAGCATTTCAGCGAGAACACAACAGACAGAATTCATTCGAGCACAGTTCCGGACTCAGGGGTTGCGAGGTTTCTTTGAGAGAGCTATCCTCGACAGGGAACTCGACCAGAAGGGCTTTCAGAAAACAAAAACTTGTAGCAAAGGTTCAAACGACAATGAGAGAAACAACATGGCTGAAAAATAAAGCGACTAAAGGCTAAATCAAAAGGAAAACTTTATTTATGTACAGGAAGTCTCAAAGAGACTATGCGAAGTATTGTTTTCAGAGCGAGGCCATTAAGAGGAAGGGTTACTTCTTCTCCCTCGAGATTTGTCAATTTATAAGTGGATGGGCCTAATTTTGCTGAAATCTAGTACGGACCTACCCATAGATGTTGGAATTTCGTATGCATTCCTTTGCCTTCGTGATCATGGTCCCATTTCAGGACTAAGTCCCCAACTTCAAAGCTTCTCTTGCCAGACTTTCTCTTATCGAACCATCTTTTAACTATGTCTTGATGTTGATGAAATCGGTCTTTAGCCTTTTGTCGGGCTTTTTCAAGTTGAAGCAGGGTATTGATCCTAGATTGTAAGGCTTGGCTACCAGAACCCCGGGAGGCTTGAGATAACTGCAAGGATGGTAGTAAGATTTTTGGGGGAAGAATGGCCTCCCTGCCATATACAAGAGTGAAAGGGGAGACACCTAAAGCGTTCTTCGGGGTTACCCTATCTTCCCATAAGGAGTTTGGGAGAGCCACATGCCAACTTCTCTAGTTTTCTATCACAGTCTTCTTAAGAATTCGAATCAGATTCTTGTTTGAGGATTCATCTAATCCGTTTCCCTGAGGATAATAATTGGCTGAATAATGCAACTTGATTCCCCATTCATAAACAAATTCATTTATTTTGCAAGACGAAAAATAAGTGGCATTATCAAAAACAAGGGAAATTGGAACCCCAAACCTGGTTATGATGTTCTCCTTTAAGAAGCTGATGACTGCGTCTTCGTTGATCTTGCGCACAGGGATAGCCTTCGTCCACCTAGTGAAGTAGTTGGTAGTCGTCATGATGTATCGATGTTGCAACGAAGAATTTGGATTTATCTCTCCGATAACATCTATTCCCCACTGCTCAAAGGGCTCAGAAATGATAACTGGCTGCAATGGCCCAGCTACCTTAGGTAACTTTCCAGCACTTCACTGGCATACATCACAGTTTCGTGCATATGCGTGGGCATCTCGGAACAGAGTGGGCCAATAATAACCAGCTCTCAGTATCTTGTGTGCTGTCGTCTCACCTGAATAATGTCCACCTGCGGGGCCATCATGTAATTCTTTGACAACTTTGTTTGCATCTTCCTTTTCCAAGCATCTAAGGAGAACTCTATCATAATTCTTCCTGAAAAGAATCCCATCAATGATTTGATAAGGTGCTGATTTCAAGCCGAGTGCCCTTCTTTGCTTAGAGTTCCATTGTTAAGGTAGATATCCCTGCTGCAAATAGTGCACCAGATCCCTATACCATGACTCGGGAGCCGTGAAGATATGACACACTTCAACCGAATTTAACTCAGCTTCATTCTTCCAATGTTGTTCTTCATCAGTTGAGTTTCCCGCAAGTAATTTGCACAGGCCTTGCCCTTTGATGATTGTAGTTGGTTTAAATTCCAAATCATACTCCTGTAGAGCTGTGACCCAGTTCCCTCTCCTTTCTCCCAATTCCTTTTGAACGAAAAGGGATCTAACAGCTGGATGGGGAACTATGACTTTAGTTCTGTTCTTCAGAATGTATGGCCTAAACTGCTTGACTGCTTTGAAGACCGCATACGCATGCTTGTCAACTACGAGGTAATTCAGCTCAGCCACCTGCAAACCAGTGCTCATAAACGAAATTGGGTATTCGTCCCCCAACTCCACCTTTTGTGTGAGTACAGCTGGGAGAGAGTCATCCGAAGCGAAGGTATACAAGATGAAATCCTTATCAAAATCTGGGCTTCTTAAGGAAGGAGCCTTAGCTATGGCTTCCTTGATATCTCTAAATGCATCCTTCTCCAAATCTGTCCACTTGAATTGCATGCTTTGTTTAACCATCTGTTGCAATGGCTTAACAATTTACGCGAAATCTGGAACAAATCTACGGACAAAATTGATGGTGCCCATAAAATATTGCATAGATTTCTTGTTGTAAGGCATTGGAATCTTATTAATGGCTTGGACTCTTTCTTGATCAATTGACACTCCCCCTTTGGAGATGATATGACCTAAGAGCTTACCTTCGGGAACAGCAAATACGCTCTTCTTGGGATTCAAGGAAATGCCATATTTCCGGCAGCGATCAAAAATATGCTTTAGATGCACGACATGATCTTCCCTTTTCTTCGAAAAGACTGTCACATCATCCAAGTATACAACCACACATTTCCCACCCAATCCTCGGAAGGCAATATCCATCGCCCTTTGGAATGTAGCTCCTGCATTTATCAGACCAAATGGCATTCTTCTGTAGGCGAAAGTTCCCCACTTAGTTCTGAAAGTAGTCTTGAGGCGATCTTCTTCGGCCACTAACACTTGATTGTAGCCAGAGAAACCATCGAGGAGAGAAAACAATTCGGATCCTGACACCATTTGTAGGATTTGTTCCATTGAAGGTACGGGGTAGTTGTCTTTATCCGAAGCTTTGTTTAAATTTCTGAAATCTACACATAGCCTTATCTCTCCCGACTTCTTCTTTACGGGAACCAAGTTTGCAACCCACTCAGAATGCCGAACTTTGAAAATTATCTTAGCGTCCAGGAGCTTCTTTAATTCCTTTTGGATCAGCGGTTCTAGAGTGGGATGCATTCTTCTTAACTGCTGCTGAAATGGTTTGATGCTCGCTTTCATTGGTATAACATGCTGAATAATGCGGACGTCATACGTTTTCAGATCTTCATAGGTCCATGCAAAAACATCCTTGTATTGTTTAAACAATTTAATGAACCTGTCTCTTTCTCCTGGTAAACAACATTTGCCAAGGTTGACAAATCTTGGTTCTGCCTCGGTACCCAAATTAACCAGCTCATGTTGCATTGATGAGCTATTAGTTTTGGTATTAGCTGGCCTTTTGAACTTATTTTGAAGATCGAACAGCATTTCGAGGGACCTTACCCCCTTGGGCATGAAATTTCCTTTCTCCTCATCCTTCTTCATCAAATCAGCATCATGTTCTTCCTCATCTATTGCAGCTCCTTGAAAGCTATCTTCGTTTGTTAGAAAGCTGATAATTTGTTCATCATCATTGAAGACTCTGAAGTTCGTGATGTTATCGAGAACGGAAGGCCTGAAAATCAATTCAATTGAGCATTTATTATTTGATGGCACCAATCTAGAAGCAGATGTTGCTAAGAAATCAGCAGCAGAATTTTGCAATCTAGGAATGGATTTTATATTGAAAGCATCAAAATGCATAATTAAATCCCATACCTCAGCCTGATAACCCTTCAAATGAGGTGAGAGACAATGAATGGTGTCCCTTACCTGTCTTACAACTATCTTGGAGTCACCAAAGACCTTCAGGTACTTAACATTTAAGCTAATGGCCTTCTTTAATCCATGCACCAAAGCTTCATATTCAGCGGTGTTATTAGTACAATCAAATTCTAATCTACAAGACAAAAAATACTTGTTCCTTTTCGGATCCATTAGAACACAACCGGCTCTGGATCCTTCCAGAGTTTTAGAACCATCAAAGTATAATGTCCAAAAAGTATCTTTAGATTCAACTAAGTTAGTTTCTTCGTGATCTATGTCAATAACTAAATTGACTATGTTACAATCAACATCATCAGTCTGAGAGAAATGAAGGAGATCGGACTGTCTATCTAATTCATGGCTAATGGCTTCAGATTGATAATTACCCGGATCCATCTCTAAGAAGTAATTCCCCCGAACCGAGGATGATAAGGCTACAGCCTCATTCTTTTCTTCTAACTGAGTTACGTTTTGCTTCATATGAGGTTCCCTAAGAACTTTAATCTGATTCTGCCTGTTCTGATAAGGCAGCCATAGATGAGACCAATCAGTAGCAAAGTAGCCACTTATCTTGGTAGACCAATCCCTACTTAAAATCAGCCCATAGGCTTCAGGAATATCGACCACCATTATGTCAATGAATTGACAGACTCTAGGGTCAGCTGACAGTCTAATTAGAACATCTTTCATCTCCCCAATAACCTTGACAGCAGTCCTATCTAATTGGATAATTTGAGCTGGGGATGGCACAGGCTGCCCGTTAATTTTCTTACAAATTGACAGTGGCATAACGTTTGAAGATCCTCCAGAATCTACCAAACAGTTGTGAACATTATGGTTGAAAATTTCAAAAGTCAAAAGGAATGGCAAAGTTTGAGATTTAGACTTCCCACCGATGCTAGCTTCATTAATTTTGGGACTGTTTTGAGAGTCCGCTAATGGAGTGCTGGTCTGAGGTTGCAGAACATGCAGCAGTTTGTCTCATTGATGGGGCAAGCTACACATGTCAAATATTGACACATTCGCTTTGACTTTCTTGATGTCTTCGATAATATCATATCCTATGTCAGATTCGTTTCCAATTCGAGCTTGCTAATCTGTTTTGCTCGTTGTGACCTTAGGTGGCTGAACTATCGTGTCAGCGTTTGGCTGTTTGGTCACTGTTTGGTTAACTTTGGGTTGTTGTGGGATAACTGTTATATGCCTCCTAGGCAGCTCTTTTGAGACTTTAGGCTTATGAGGAGCTGTGCTTGGCACGGGATCAGAAATAGGACCTTTGCTACGAGTAGCAACATTTACGGTGGAGGGAGAACTATCTATGGGATCCTCTTTTGCTAATTCAGTCATAGGTACCCAATCCCATAGCACCATAGTAGTGTCCGGGGTTGGTTCCTCTAACTCAGGGTTTGATTCCTCTGGAGAATCATCTTGGTCTGGGATCTGTGAATCTAGCATTTGGTTCATGACCAAGCTCATGGAATTAATCCATTGCGGGCAGCTCTTTTCCGAATGCGGTTCTTGGTGAAAAGTGCAGAAATTTTCCATCCCAATCTCATTCAAGTTTAAAACAGGGGCAGTGTTCATTGGTGGATGAGTTTGCTCACCGTCTTCCCTTCTTTTATAAAATGGCTTGAAAGGCTTCCTAGACGTGCTAGCAGCCTTGTCTTTCTCGAGATCTACGATTTTGTTAGATAATTTCTGCATCATCTTGACTACATTTTCCATGTCTGTAGATTGCTCTTCTTTCCCTCTAGTGAGCAGCAAAGGTTTTTTGCTAGCTGCTGGTTTTGGTTCTATATCTAAGGCATGTTTAGCAATACTATCAGCCTCTTCCTCTACCTTTCTAGCTTCCTCAAAGTTCTCTATCAGGGTAGTTTTCTTGGATCATTTTACGAACATTGCTATTGGTCCTTCAAGAGCTGTTGTGTAGTATTCAATCAGAGACTCCTCTGTTGGTTTATTAGCTTTGCTGAAATTATTTAACAGCGTTGTGAATCTTTGATTGAAATCTTGAAACTTTTCTTTCTTCTCCATTCTCATGGATAAGAGTTCTTTCATAAGTGTGGCCACAGGCTTTTGGTTTCCGTATTTCTTTAAGAAACACTTTTCGAATTCATCCCAACTAGAGATTGAGCTGGGTTGTAGGCTAAAGTACCAGGATGATACTTTTGGCTCGAATGTATATGGAAACAACCTGCAGACTACGTCTTCATGTTGTACGTTTAAAAGGTTCAGAGCTAAGTAAAAACTCTTGAGGTGATCTTCCACCGAAATGGCTTTCCCTGGATCGTACTTAGGCAAGACCTTTTCTGGGTTTTTAGGAAGATTATGGAATGGTCCAGCTAAGTTCAGCGCTCCCCTTGCTCTCCAAGTAGGTACAGCCATGTTTGGATGTGGAGACCCGGGTGGAGAATTGTATGGTGAATTCTGAGGAGTACTCTTTGGAGTAATTGGTTCTTCAAGGTTTTCTTGGTCTGAAATTTTTTCTGAGTTTTCAAGATCTGCCTTGTTAAGAGTGTCTGAGATTTCTTCCAAAGTCAGATTCACAAGTTCTTCGAAACTTTGAACAAGAATTGAATCTCGGGTATACTGTGGCTCCTTTCTAGGGGTAGTTTTTGTTAAATTTTCAGAATTTACTTCAATCTGATCTAGGATCTTAACTGAGAGAACAACATGTACAGCATATCTACAGCATATCAATCATGGAGACAATAATGCAAGCACACAAGAGACACAAAGATTTACTTGGGGAAAACCATAAAGGTGAAAAACCCCAATAACTTCCTCAGAGATAGATAGAGCAATGATACAACCAACCAATAGAGATAGCCATAACCTAGCAGCAATCCTCCTCCTCCATGAGTGCGCCTCTCCTCCTTGAGAGCATGTGTGAGAAGTGAGTGAGCAAATAGAGTGCCTCCCGCACTCTATTTATACTTGACTTGACTTGCCTTTTTACCTAACTCATGTCGGCTCTAACTTAACCACATAACATAATGCTGAGTGGGCCGACCCCCAATAGGGTGGTCTAATAACCCTTTGACCCACATGGCCGACCCCCAATAGGGTGGTCTAATAACCCTTTGACCCACATGACTTATACAGGGCCGACCCCAAACAAGGTGGTCTAATAACCCATCAAGTATAAGTTACGACACTTACAATATAAATGACGACACTTCCTTATGGAGGAATAATACCATCTCTATAGGAATACAATATACATATATGTGAAATACATTCCGAAGTTACATATACATCAACACTCCCTCTTAACTAGGAAGGTATTTCTCAGCACAGTTCTTCTAGCACAAGTCATCTTCTCTGGATCATCGTCACTAGATAATCGTCATCGAGTCATCATCATCGTCACTGCTGCTGCTATCTCAATCAATCTCTGAATCTACTCGTCATAGGAAGTTCTACAGAGCCAGTCCTTTTTCATACTGGATGTAGGCCCACCACCTGCAGGTCTTCGTCATCACTGGCCATACTGTGGAATCCTCAGGACTTATTACGTGCGTCAAAAAACCTCGAAAGAGCATCCCAGGATGTTACGGGTACACAACTCCGACCTGTAAGATCTCCCAGGGCGCTATTACATGTGACCCCACCACAAAACCTCGCAAGAGCATCTCAGGATGTTACGGGTACACAACTCCGACCTGAAATCTCCCAGGGCACAAATTACATGTGGTCCACCACAAAACCTCGCAAGAGCATCTCAGGATGTTACGGGTACACAACTCCGACCTGAAATCTCCCAGGGCAACGAATTACATGTGGTCATGGCAAAACCTCGCAAGAGCATCCCAGGACTGATTACGGGCACACAGCCCAACCTATCGGATCTCCCAGGGAAACGAATTACATGCCATAGGACAAAACCTCGCAAGAGCATCTGCCAGATATCCCAGGGCGCTATTATATGCCATAGGCAAAACCTCGAAAGACTATCTGCAGATCTCCCAGGGCAACGAATTACATGTCCTCCCAGAGCAAAACCTCGAAAGAGCATTTGCCAGATGTCCCAGGGCACCGAATTACATGCCATAGGCAAAACCTCGAAAGACCATTTGCAAATCTCCCAGGGCAACGAATTACATGCTCATCTGCACAACCTGATCCACGGCCATAGAGTATCAACCTGATACTCACCATACATCATCCTGATGTATCCATGATCATCCTGATCATCATCACTGCAACGTCCTGCTGCATGTCATCTGGAGCAACATCCTGAAGCTCGTCATCTATGATCATCCTGATCATCACTGCAACATCCTGCTGCATGATCCACCTGATCATCAATGCATCTACCTGATGCATACCAAGTATCATACATGATCCTCCTGATCATCAATGTATCCACCTGATACAAATACATGATACATATCATCATACATGATCCTCCTGATCATCAATGCATCTACCTGATGCATACCAAGTATCATACATGATCCTCCTGATCATCAATGTATCCACCTGATACAAATACATGATACATATCATCATACATGATCCTCCTGATCATCAATGCATCTACCTGATGCATACCAAGTATCTACCTAATACATATCATCATACATGATCCTCCTGATCATCAATGCATCTACCTGATGCATACCAAGTATCTACCTGATACATATCATCATACATGATCCTCCTGATCATCAATGTATCCACCTGATACAAATACAAATACATGATACATATCACCATACATGATCCACCTGATCATACAATGTATCCACCTGATACATATACAGATACATGGTCCAAGCATCCAACATGATGCATACATACATACATAAAATGATCCAACTGATCATATCCAAGCAGAAACCAGAACATCATCCTGATGCTCATCATCCAGCGCTTACATCCACAGCCATGTGAAGGATCCTCCTTCCAACATGCTTGGAATGGCTTCAGCAAATGTGTCCATCACTTCTTCCTCGAAGTATCCTTGATCTGAAGCACGCCAAGCCTCTCTCTGAAGTACTCGAACTTCACCCTGGCTAGTGGCTTCATCAGCACATCTGCAATCTGCTCGTCCGTCGCAACATACAGGAGCTTCACAGCTCCTCTCTGCACCATATCCCTGATATAGTGATATTTGATCTCTATGTGTTTCGACCTGTCATGAAACACTGGGTTCTCGGACAGCTTCACACAACTCTGGTTATCACAGAAGATACCAGTAGCCTCCAACGGGAGATCAAATAACTCAGACAGTAGCTTCCGTAGCCATACTGCCTCACAACTAGCTGAACAGGCTGCAACATACTCTGCCTCAGCTGTACTCAGTGCTACGCAGGACTGCTTCCTGCTAAACCAAGAGATCACACCTGATCCCATACTGAAGCAGCACCCAGATGTGCTCTTCCTGTCTGCAGCACTGCCAGCCCAATCTGAATCAACATAACCTTCCAGGTTAAACTTTTGATTCGCCTCATACCTGAGCCCATAATCCACTGTACCCTTCAGGTACCTCAGAACATGCTTTACAGTAACCAGGTGAACACTTCTCGGATCCGTCAGGAACTGGCTCAATGTGTTCACAGCAAAGCAAATGTCTGGTCTCGTGTTCGTCAGGTACATCAAGGACCCAATCATCTGACGATACATAGAGACATCAACTGACTCAGATGAAGCATTACATAGAAGCTTCAGATTCGATGCCATAGGTGTGGCCATGGCCTTGCAATCCATCATCCCGAACCTCTTTGGGATCTCTACTGCATACTTCCCTTGTCCAAGGAAGATTCTATCTGCACTTTGCCACACCTCCATGCCAAAAACAAATAGTGCATCATCCCCAAGTTCTTCATCTCGAACTCGATAGTAAGCTTCCGCTGCGTGTCGGCAATCAATCTATCTTCACCATACCAAGTTCTGGGAGCTTGCTTCAAGCCATACAAGGCTTTCTTCAATCTGCATACATATGACTCCCTATCAGGTCTTGGGACTGCATCCCAAACATCTTCTTCATGATCTACGGATCATGGCATTCCATTTCTTCATCCCAGATCCTGGGAACTTCAATATCTTCAATAGATATCTTTCTTGCTGGAACAAATGTTGTAGTCCTTTTGTAGGAGATGGCATATGATCTTTCCTACACAACAAGTTAAATTGCATGATTAGAAAACATCTTATAGTTTTCAGAACAAATTCTTACACATAAAGAAATATGCCATACAGTCATGCAATTATCTTAGCCAATGCTTCAATACAACATTTATCCATATCCCGTAACTTTCTAGATGCCTTCCAATCTCTACCAGAACATTGTTAAGAGTGTGCACAACTCCCAACATGTCAGCAAAGAGGTTTCATTCTAGATAAGTAGCAATGGAATGTTGTACAGTGCCATAGGCTACTTACCCATGCATATTAGTAGTATACTGTTCATCAATGCAATTATTCTAATATGCATAATACACAACCTAATTCTAGGAACATCAGTATATACATTATTGAACAGTATTATTTAAGAAATGACAATTCAAATACTTATCTTTGTTTGTTCGTTGGGTGGACTCCCTCTGAGTCTTTGCTTCCTTGCAGGAGCTGCTGGAGTCCTAATCTGAGGTAGCTTCTTCTACACCTTTCTGTTGTGAAATGTAGAGAGATGATCAACTCCCTCTGAATATCTGCATCCTTGCAGAAACTACTGAAGTGTGCTCCTTTGCTTTCTTGCAGGAACAACTAGAGTGTGCTCCTTTGCTTTCTGGCAAGAGCAACTGGAGTGTGCTTCCTCTTGATCTTTGCTTCCTGAATTACCTGTTCTTGAACTCATATTCATCCTTGGTCCCTATGCATGCTTATTAGTATCATGAATGTGTTATCCTTGTGATCTCATATAAAATCATACATTCATTAGTATACTATTAAAACACAATAATCTCAAGCATGTATAGTCATGATCATTTCAAACAGAAATAATAAGCATGAGCATTCAAGGATTCTTATGGTTAGTCAAATCATAAGAAACATAACATGTCTAAACCTGTAATTACTCAAGCCTATGACTCTTCAGGTTAGTTGAAGATAAGAGATATAAAATGCATAAAACCTGTGATTATACCATCATGATTCTTCTGGTTAGTCATATCATCAATTATGGTAAGAAACATAATATGCATACAACCATGACTTCATGAATAATCATTATCAACAACACAACAGTATAAGATCCTAAACCAAGGTAGGATTCTAGCTTGATATAGGAAAAACATACCTGGATTAGCATGCTAGCTAGTTTATGTCTAACATACCCGCATAATGTCTTCTGGTTCTCTTGTGCTAGTAATCTGCATGTCTCATATGTTAACCATTACAAAACCAAGTCATACATACCTCGTTAATGGATCTTCTATGAGATCCATGACAATGGATAAATCTTTGTCCTCATGTTATCATGACCATATGTTCTTGGACCAGAACATGATTTGTCTTTATTGGTGTACCTTTCATGTTAGTAGACAACATAAACCTCATACAACACCATAATGCATTAGTACAATCATAAGTGTCAACACCCTAACCAGTGAATATCTTCTATCATGAATTCATAATTTTGTTAAGGTTATACGACAAATCTAAAATCAAAATTGTACTAACCGTAATAACATGAAGACAAACATACCATAAACTTAATCATGGACAAATATCGAAACATACCTCAATGAGTCATACCTGTCGAGATCGCTTGTAATCTTCTTATGTAAGGCCTTATCCTCATCTCCCTCTGAAACAGAAACTTCTTCACTTATGCAAGTGACCAATCCATCTTCTTCTAGGATTAACCCAATCCACTTGATTTGCAAGAACTGGACCTTGAGCTGGATATGGGTTTGTCAGAGAAACCCCAAAAATTCAAACTTTGAATTTCAAACTTCTGATAGGATAGAAATATGTGCCTTGATGAGCTGATCAAGTTGGTATATTCAGAATTTGAAAACTGCAAAGTTTTACTCCTCAATTTTTCCTTTGAAACTTCCAGATTCACTGGACGTGACCCTGAACTGGGGTTTGATGAAGCCCACTCTTCTACCCAATCAAAATGTTTGATCCAAAGCTCTAAGCTTCTATTTTTCTGAGGAGCTTCCAGCCATGGTCTCAGATTTCAAAAATTCCCATTTTTACAGAAGCCCTAATTTTCCATTTTTCTGATCAAAGTCCCGAACTAGGGTCTGATCAAACCCGGCCTTCTACCCAGCCAAAAATTCTGATCTTGGTCTCTAAATTTCTATTTTGATGAGTAGTATCTAGCCGTGGTCTCCGATTACAAAAATTCCAACTTTCTTCAAAGCCCTAAATTCTGGAAGCCATGAATGAAGGTACCAAAAAATAATTCTATTTTGACAGAAATATGTACCTGATTGTTTCTGGTGTAACTCCGAAATTTTTGATCCACAGGGTCTGAAAAAGTTTTCTGCGATAGCCTGACCTGTTAGCTTTCCATCCTGACAGGTCTGACCTCAATTGGATCTTCTGAGAGAGAGTTATGCCAAATGTCGCAACGTCACCTGTTTTGGGAAAATACAGGAGAGCGAACTTGTACGGCGTTCCACGTGTCACTATTTGACCTTCGGCCTCTGAAAACGTTTTCTGAGATAGCTCGGCCTGTTATCTTTCCATCCTGACAGGTCTGACCTCAATTGGATTCTCTGAGAGAGAGATATGCCAAGTGTCGCAACGTGACCTGTTTATGGGATAATACAGGAGAGCGAACTTGTACGGCGTGCCACGTGTCACTGTTTGACCTTCGGCCTCTGAAAAATTTTTCTGAGATAGCTCGGCCTGTTTACTACTTGTCACTTTTCACGAACTTTCATTTGGAGCTTCCTAGCCCAAGTTATGACCTTTTTCCCAAGGTCACCTGAGTTTGACTCAGATCTGGAAGAGGCAGAAACCCTATATTGTACAGATCATAAATCACAAAGTACAACGAATTAGAGGTTGTCCTTTGGACACAAGATACCTGGAGATCTTAGCTTCGTCCTGTAACAATTTCAGATCCGAAAAACTTCGCCAAAACGGATTTATAGCGAAAGTGCTACGATGACTGGTTTTTGCTATATCAAGCCCTAGCATCGTAAGTGCAACAAGTGTCATACATGCCATATCATGCCTTCTTTCAGGCTAGCTCTGATACCATGTTAAATTTTAAGAATTTACTTCAATTTGATCTAGGATCTTAACTGAGAGAACAACATGTACAGCATATCTACAGCATATCAATCATGGAGACAATAATGCAAGCACACAAGAGACACAAAGATTTACTTGGGGAAAACCATAAAGGTGAAAAACCCCAATAACTTCCTCAGAGATAGATAGAGCAATGATACAACCAACCAATAGAGATAGCCATAACCTAGCAGCAATCCTCATCCTCCATGAGTGCGCCTCTCCTCCTTGAGAGCATGTGTGAGAAGTGAGTGAGCAAATAGAGTGCCTCCCGCACTCTATTTATACTTGACTTGACTTGCCTTTTTACCTAACTCATGTCGGCTCTAACTTAACCACATAACATAATGCTGAGTGGGCCGACCCCCAATAGGGTGGTCTAATAACCCTTTGACCCACATGGCCGACCCCCAATAGGGTGGTCTAATAACCCTTTGACCCACATGACTTATACAGGGCCGACCCCAAACAAGGTGGTCTAATAACCCATCAAGTATAAGTTACGACACTTACAATATAAATGACGACACTTCCTTATAGAGGAATAATACCATCTCTATAGGAATACAATATACATATATGTGAAATACATTCCGAAGTTACATATACATCAACAGTTTTCTTAGGGAGAAAATTGACAGTGTTTAAACCGCCTAACTGCCTAATGTAGGATCTTGTATGTCTTCTCAAATCCTCTACTTATGTAAAAGGGACAACGTATAAAGATTTTTGAGGCTTAGGGTCAGAAATGAGGCGTTCTTGATCTGTTAATCCAAGATCTGGGTTGTTTGAAATGATTTCTTTAAGCGGGTTTTCGGTGTCTTCTATGGCAGTGGGAGATTTTCCTCTATCAGCCATGCACTTTCAGGCCCTCCTTCTAGCGCCAAAAACTGTTGATGCCTCGGATATCGTAGCATCAATCAGAAAGGGATTCTCCCAGAGAGATGATCCCAATTAGACTATCTCCCATTTGGTGTAGGGAATCCGTCCGGTTAGCGGTTCCGGCAACCGTGGGTTTGGAGTTTAAATCCGATTCTACCGGTTATGGCCCGATCCACCTTTCTTTTGGATTTTATGTTTTTTTAAATGAGATGCAAGTGCCTAGTTAATATTTGATCTAGATGCAACTAAAACAAATCTAAGTGTAGAAAGTGGATTAAATCTACCTATCCTTGCAAGGAACCCGTTTAAAGGATGAGCAATGGGCTATAACAGATAACACAAAGAATGAACAGATAACTGTCAATTCTTACAGGTAAAGCTATAGCAAGGTAAAAGGATCTTAGAAGATAGCTTCAGTTTAATGTAAAAACACATCTATTGCTCATGAAATAGAGAAAGAAGCGAAAATATCTAATCTAAATAGCAAGAACGAAGAAACATATCTAAATGTAAACAAACTGAAATTAAATTTAAAGATCCTTGCAAGGAACAAATTAAAGGCATGAACAATGAGCTATACGAATTATCTTGAAGAAAGAACAGTTAGCCATTTAATCTAAAAGAGAATTCTACAGCAATGGTAAAGATATCAGCAGCTAGCTCCTGATTTAATATGAAACGCATTCATTGTTCACAAAATAGAGAAAATCGTATGCACAGGAAGGAGCAAAAATCATTGATACAAAGAAATAGTTCAGATAGTAAGAATGATCTCACATTATGGTATAGAAGTCATTAGAATAGTCCAACATACATCCGTCCAACATTCCCATGCAAAACGTCAATCTCCCGTGGCTTTTACTAGAAAATTCCATTTTACAGAAACGATACAAGATAGCTCGTAAAGGTTTCAAAATTTCCTTCCCTGCCAAAAGTCCCTTCCTATTCTTCCTAGCTCCTATTTATAATTACAAAATCGCCCTTTGGGCTGCCACCTAGCCTCTTCCACCTGTCACTTACAGGAATCTCTTCTATAACAGACCAAAAAATGACTACTTATTTTACAAAATATTTAACAAAAGATAAAGGACAGTTGTCCCTTAGCTCACGCTGTATACAATTGAGAGTTTAACAAAATACACATAGCAGAAATAAAGTTCTAATATCGTGTTGTCATTCTTGTGCATGAGCTTCAGCTGGGAGAGGATCGCCCAAGTTAATTGCTGCTGATGCTGCCTGGGAAGAGACACTCGAACCCATGGTTGCTGCTGCTTCTACTTGGGAAGAAGGGATTGTGCTCACTGGAATTTCTGCCACTGCTGGGGAAGAGGGAATCGAGCCCACTGTGGTTGCTGGAGTGGCTACTGGGAGAGAAGATTCTGGATCTGCTGATGCTCCTGCTACTACTGCAGCTTTCTTCTCCTCCTCCGCTATGTAGCTATACCACATACCTGTGTCCCTTATGACTATGTTTGCTGCAGCGGGGAACAAGATTTTCTGAGAGGTCACATTCTTCCCGAGCTCTGCTCCAATGCTTTGAACTTCTGCTACTGCAGCTTGATGCACTTCTTTCAGCAGATGGTTGTGGAGTGATGACAATCCAATATACTGTTGGAGGTCATCAATAGTAGGACATCAATCCTCTTCACATACTCCGTTTGAACGCCTAGCTCTTCCTTTAGTTGAGACAAACGTTGCTCCTTTTTCGGAAAGTCCTCCAGGGTCTGAGGGAAGCTCAATGTGCATTTGTCATGAACCCATTGGAGCTTTTGGTACAGACTGTTAATTTTATCTGTTGTTCTTTGCACACTGGTTATCAGCTTAGTGGCACAGTTCCTGCCAAACTCCAACAAGGCTATGTCCTCATTAAAACCGTCCACATATTTAAATGGGAGATGTGTGGGAAAACCCCCTTTCCCTTCTCTCCATGCCATCTGACTTATGATATTTTCCTTGAAACGGGTATTCTTAGCTTTGAGCCTATGGGCCTCCGTATTAATTTCTTTTAACCTGACTACCATGGCCTTGAGCTTGCAAACCTCATTAGTGATTATCTCCTGAGTGTCATGCATTTGCTTCAGGATGCTGCAGGACAGCTCATGGAAGCGAGACATGTCCATCGTTCTGCTCTCAGCTTGCTCTAACCGCTCAGCTAATGCCCGCTTGTCTGCTTCTAGCTGAGATGCCTTTTCTTCCGCTCCATTCTTCTCTGCTTCCACAATCATCATTTGGAGTGTTAGATGGTCCTTTTCCTCCTCCAGCTGGCTATACTTGTTTGACAGCTCCTTATGCTCGGCGTACAAGCAATTATACTTGTTCACTACTAGATCCCTTTGGGCTTGCTCATTAGCCACAATCTGTTGTAGCGAACGATCTCTTTTCTTTGTCAAAACATTTTCTCTAACTATCACACCCACATTGTCCAGTGATGCTTTTGTTGTTTCTACAACTGCGGATTCCATAGCAAAGGGATCCGGATCTGTATTCTTCATTACAGTGACCTCTCGATGGGTAACGATGTCTTCATGGAAGGGACTTTTGATCCTCTCTTCTGATTTGAGGACCATTTCTTTCCTTTTCTTGTCATAGACAAACTCATTCCACCTGGACACCGTATGTTTTCCCAATGGCGTGTACAGGACAATTGGTCGGTTTATGATGTCTATGTCTTCTTCAGCAGGTGGGGTCCGGACTTCCTGAGTTGGATCTACGCCCTTATTTTGGGTACGAGAGCCACCTGTTTGAGATGTGTCTATTTCCATGTCTTGGACATCGGACCCACTTGCTTGAGCATCTTCCCTTGCTTTCAGTTCTTCTTCCGCTTTCCGTTTTGCCTCGTCTTGTTCAGCTTCAGCCTCTTTCTGCTTCTGGGCTTCCTCGGCTTCCTTCTGCAGGCTTTCATTTTCAGCTTCTTGTTGCATTCTTGCCACTTCAGTTTCCTGTTGCTTCCTTGCTATTTCAGCTTCCTGCTGCCACCTGGCTTCCTCAGCTTCCCGCTGCAGTCTGGATTCCTCAGCTTCCCGGAGTAACCTTGCTTCTTCTCTTAATCGGAGCTCTTCCTGAGCTCGGGCATCCTCAGCTTCTTTCTCCTTCTGCTGGCTGGTCTTCAGGACCTTGGTTGAGCTAGAGCTTGCTCCAGTGCCTTGGCGACAGACCCGTATCTCAGCCATGTTGCTAATGCCTCTGAATGCCTCTTCTTCGGCATCGGGATAGTGAGAGTACTCGAAGTGAGCATAAATCTCCTTACAGTGCTCAACAACTTTTCCCTTCCTGTCATTCCTTTGGAAGATTACCTCACCGAAGTGGAAGGCTTTCAGCTCTTGTACAAATTCATCAGCCGAGGCAACCCCCGAGAACTTGTAAGCACCTATGCAGAAAGGTAGAGGGGGAAAGGAAGCCTTATGCTGTTTGTGGAGCATTGCTCCAATTCCATCCAGGAAGAGTTGTCTTACTGCCTCCTTGAGGACCACATAATCTGTGGCATACTGCGGCAAAATGTATGGGGGATTAGTCCCTCCAAACATTCTGAGGTAGGTCCCTTGCTCTGGAAAGTAAAAATCCCCGTAATCCTCAAGGACTTCCACAGCGTTCTCTGAGAGTAAGTTGGGTTCCTCCTTGAACAGCTTCTCATATAGGGGCATGATGAACCCCTCACAGATGAGTTTATAGCTGGGCTTGTAATTCTGAGCCCACAATATCCTGAAAGAGATATAGACTGGGGTGGTGGCCTTATCCCACGTGCAGCCCAATTTGGGGAAGTCCATCTTGGCCAAAATACAATCAATCAGATATGAGGACATAAAAAATTCTTCCTTCTTCAAGGCTAGTCCTTCCCTTGCAGCTACTATCATTGAGGCCAGACTATCTGACAGGAGAGTGGCCCAGTCAAACACAGTTCCCTTAAATGCCACGAAGTGGATAATAGGGACCCACTAAATCTTATACACGGTGCCATCGGGCATGCCGAAGATTCTGCACAGCATCAAGGCGATCAATCTGAAAGGAGATCTTAGATTCTGTACGTCATATGCATCATTTCCTTTCTTTCTCAAATGTTTGCCTACCATTAGTAGCTTCTTGGCCATCTCGACGTTATTCATCTGGCTCAGCCATTCATCAGTCAGAGATTGTTGGACACGAGGAAATTTGTAGGCTGCTGCAAGGTATGCGGGTTGAAATGAGGCAATGGCCACTTTCCCGCTGTCATTTATCACTCTTCCTTCAGCATCGGCATGTTGGAGTATCCATCCGACCACTTCAGCACAGGGGAACAGCTCAGGGCGGGTAGCGGCTCTAGTTATGCCTGAGGCTCTGATATTGAGATAAATAGGCCCTTCTTCTAGCAACATATCCAGGATCTCTTGGTCCCGGATCATTCTGTAGATGTCACCCCATCTGATTTCAGGAGGGACACCGGTGGTGCACCTAGTATCCTGGAGTGAAGTTTCAGTTTTAAGTGGCGCAGGCTTCTTTTCTGTCATCTTAGCCTTCTTCTTACCAGCTTTCAGCATCTTGACTTATCCCTGTTAGCACCCATATACAAGTCATCATGAACTTGAGCAACATATTGTTTGATTTTAACAGAGAGCATCATTGTTTTAATATGTGAATGAGATAAAAACTAATGTGAAGCTGTATGTTTAGGAAGCAAAATACACCATTTCAACATGAAATACAAATTAAAACATTTGAATCTTTTAAAGTGATGAATTTGGAATGCTCCCGAGACGATAGGTATGTCGCGGAACAATCCGCTCTCAGGCTGGCCCTAGGAGAAATGATGATCTTCGCTTCAACAGGAACATAATTATAAATTTTAGCCATCCTAATTCTTTAAAGGGGCAGGTTTGGAATGCTCCTGTGAGGATAAGCGTGTTGCGGAAGCAACCTGCTTTCGGTTTAGCTCTGGGGAAGAGGGTAACTTTCGTTATGGTGCTTTTAAAAGGCTAGTGGCGGGGAAGTCTGGTGTGAAATAACCCTGTGACGAAATAGGGAGCCACTTTCATATTTACGACCCGGCGAGGGCTTCGAACGCTATTGTTATTTACGGCACTTGCCGAGGTGCTCTATAGGAGGTTTGAATAGCGGCAATGGCACCTGTCCTAGGATTTAAATTGGGTGAGGTCACGTTGGGACTGAGGTTTACGAAAAGGCCTGGGGGGGGTACGTCTTAAGCTTTCAGCTGGGGACATGAAAAGTCCATGGGGCTTCGGCAGTTTTTTGAAATAACGAGGCACGCGGCCCGGGGAGGAAAATGGAACAAGTCTAACCGTCCAAACTAACTGTCTCTACCCACAAACGTTTTATCCTGTCTCTGTTTTATATGATGAGAAGAACTTAATTCAAATTGCATTTGACGGGAAAAAATATCCTATGACGGGCGTTTTGCCCGTCAAAATCCCACAAATGCCCATCATTTTCAAACATAAGACAACCCAATAGCAATTGAAAGCGTAGAAGGGGCAAATTTCAAGGTTAAAATCCTACCTGGCACCGTGAGGATAGCTGAACGAGGTGGCCGCGAATGTGGATGAGTGAGATGAGCTGGAGCGATTTGCACGGCGTTCCACGTCGTTTGCCAATCGAAAATAATGATATGTTGGCTCGTAACCCCCACCGCTTATTTAAATAAGCTGGGCACGTGCGGCATTTAATTTCGGTGGGTGGCGCAATTAATCGCGGTTTTAAATATAGGCACGTCGACGTCAAATCAAGCCATCTCGGTTTGCATGCGACCACCTTCTGCGGGAGCTACTCGTGAATCTCATCCACCGTTGCGGAAGGATATAACGAAAGTTTCCGTTGAACTCTCTGCCATTTTGGGAGGCATTGACGAACGGATTCCGCAAAAAGGACGTGAATGGTTGATTCCTTCGACGACACTTTTTGGGGTGATATCGCGAAGGCTTCCAAAATTGCAGAGAGCTTTTTCCAATGGCTTCCATCGTTTCGAAAGACTTCTGCCAATGCTTCCGCAAAAGGCCATCTCGAAATCAAGAATTTCTCTAAGTTTCGGCCGCTCTCGCTTCTGACATTGCGGAAAGCTCTCGTGATTTGCTTCCGCCGTTTCGGAAGGAAACAGCCAATGGCTTCCGCCGTTTTGGAAGGAAACAGCGAATGGCCCCGCTGTTTCGGAAGACTAAAATGAAGACGTCCGCAACTCAAAAAAAAAAAAATTCCAAGGCTCCGCGTGGTTTCGGAAGGGATATCGCCAACGCTTCCGCGAAGGCTCGGGAAGAGTACCGCTAACGCTTCCGCAACTTCTGGAGTCAAATATTTTTGAAAAGACTAAGTTACTTGGTGGATTCAGGGAAGGTTGGCGAATTTCATCTGCAAGTTTCCGGCGGCTTCCTTGAATTCTTCCGCCGTTTCGGGAGGAATCGGTCAAACGTTTCCGCGACCTTTTTGACAATAATTTTGAAGTATTTTTGGGAGACTTATGACGAATGCTTCCATAGTTTCGGAAGGGTAAAATGAATGGCTCCGCAGTTTCGGGATGGAAAGTCCAACAGTCCTGCAAAAGGAAACTTCTAAGTCTCTTCACATTTTCAGAAGGAATTCGTGAATTCCTCCGCGATTTCGGGAAGCTTACGCGAGTGATCTCCGCAGGTTTCGAGCGGTTCCCTTAAATTCTTCCGCAACCTTTGGGAAAATGTTTCTAAGTCTTCTTTCGAGAGGATTAGACAAACAGCTCCCACCGTTTCAGGGGGAAAGCTTGAAAGCTTCCGCGATTGCGGAAGGTTTGAACGAATCGTTTCGGAAAGGTTTAACCGTTTCGGCATTTGCAGAAAGTGAACTGGAATGGTGCCGCAAAAGTTGAGGGAATACTTAAGGTTTTTCTTTAAAAGGATTCCTCCGGCAGCTTTCGGGAGAGTGAGGCGAATCTGTTCGCCGTTTCGGGAGGAAAAGTCCAATGGCTTCCGCGATCTTTCAACGAAAGTTTCTAAGTCCCTTTTCGAGATGTTTACACAAAGGCCTCCGCCACTGCGAGGCTTTGTCAAATCGTTCCGAAATTTCCAGGGAGACTTCATGGCAAGATTTCTCGTTGTAGAACAAAGTTAACAGCTGAGGATGGCTTCTTAAGGCAAAATTTCTATAAAAAATGAAAGGAGGGGCCCCAATATGTACAAATTTTTTTGGGGGGGGGTTGCTGCAACAACAAGATGATATTGTATCAGTCATGTTTGTACCCCAGTTTTATATGATATGTAGGTGGACTATACAGTCACCCCAGTGAGGGTGTGTGGGGGGCATCGCCCCCCCACGGGGTTCCAGCTGTTTGGGGCTATTTTCGCCAGCTGTTTTGTGGGCCCATGGTTTTGGGTATCCCGTGGTATTTTCCCATTGTATTTCCCTTATAAAATAAAGACATTGTAATACGGCTAGGGAGGATGATGTATTAGGTTTTATGCATTGTAAAGATCTCTGAGATCAAGAGAGAGACTGTGAAACAGAGAAGAGTAAGTGCAGTGGTTGTGCTGCAGGTTGTATCCCTTCACCTTGTTGGACGGTAATAATAATAAGGACTGGAAAATTCAGTGTGGACGTAGCCCAAGTTGGGTGAACCACGATATATCTGTGTCTCTCTTGTAATGTGTATGTGTGATTATATTTGCATTTCTGTTTATTGTTATTGCTTTGCGATCCTATTTTTCTAACACTCATAACTTCATTGACCCTTGGATCGCCAAACATGTTGATTGTTTTTCCATCCTTGCTCCAACTTTGAAGTCATGATTGCCAATGGGGGCACCTTACCTTGCAAGGGGAAGTGTCCCAATGTGTGTATCTCTATTGGATATTATAACCTGTGCTCCAACATGTTTTCATTGTTCAACTGTAACCAAACTCTATCACCCACTGTGAATGATTTCTCAACCCTGCGTTTGTCATGTCACACCTTGTACTTTTCATGTGACTTATTCAATGTCTCTTAAGTGATATTTTAATTTACTTAATATCAGTTATCTATTATCTATTTCTGTGTTTTATCTGGTTTATGCAATCTGTCAAACTGCTCTGGTAAGATGTGGAAATGACAGCTGAGGTTAATTGAAGGACTGTGTGGTATTGAATTGAGTTTTCCGCGAGTGAGGTCATAGCCATGAGTGAGGCGCAGTAAATCCTCTAGTGCAAGAAACCTTTGTGAGCATTAATCCCTCTGATTCATGGATCCTTCAATGGACGCAGTTTCTCTCACCCAATTAGATTGCTAAATAGAGAATGATACTGAAGTATCCTTAGCTAATCCTTGTTCATCTTTTCTTAATGAAACATCTACTTCTTCTTCAGTCATAAACATCCAAGATTTAAATCCACCAAAAAACTGGAAACTCCCAACCATTTTTCCCAAGGATGTATACAAGCTTTCATGGTGGCAGTACAGAACTGCTACACAAATAAAGTTAAGTTCAATAGATGTCTCGTTTACAGATAAAGACGAGCCTGTCCATATCAATCTTATTGATAAATGTCAGATAGATTGGGTTAAGGTCCAAGGTTATAAATATTCTCATTTAGGAGCAATAAAGCTTGGCTTGGGTCCATTAGTGAGACCATATCTTCCTATTTCTTCATTATGTGTTGCAATAGATACAAGGCATTGAAATTTCTCAAATGCCATAATAGGTGGCTTCACCGCACCTCTGCATGATGGCCCATCATATGGAACTGTTTATCCTAAGTATTCTGTAAGCCTCGATGATCCATACATCTATGACCTACTTAAAGCTTACATTCTCCCAAAAGGCTTCAATATGGATATTGGTTCAAAAATTATCCAGCTTAAAGGTTGCGTGGTCATCCGGTTTGGGAATGATACTCTTCCACCATTGCGAAAACAAGTCCATCAGAGTTTGCACCTGCACAGCATGGTGGAAAGTGACAAGTCCAAATAGTCAACTCCAGTTACTTTTGACTGGACTGGCACATGGAAACACTAACTGAATGAAGGAGGCTAAGTGGAGGGCGCATGAGGAGATAACTGGAGTCAAAATGGGTAGTCAAGTCTCAGTGGAGGTCCATCAGAGTGATACAGTTAGTTGAGAGTTAGTCTAGCCTTAAATCAAGGAAAGAACTGAAGACAACTGAAGATAACTGAAGTGCAACTGAGTGGTAGGTGAGAGAGGACGAGTGGCTTCCTCAAATCAAGGAGGAAGGGTGCACTAATCTCTAGGAGGGATAAAAATAATATTAGAGAAGCTCTCGGGGGATGGATAACTGAGGGCTAGGTGCTGGACTGATGAATGGAATGCATGCAAACCCTAAATGATGCATGCAATCCCTAAAAGTGCATGCATGACTGAAAATGTAAATGATCAAAATACTGGTGGGACTAGGATGGAGTATAGGAATATCCTAACACCCCTCCTTAATTCATCCTGGGCCCTGGTAACTAAGAACAAAGGTCACCCAATACAATGAATAATAACAGTCAATAAACCAAGGAAGTGGGGAAAATTTCATGGGAAAAATACCCCCCCCTCAAAACAGACTGTAAGACACACATAAAAAATAAATGCTCCAAACTCAAGCAGGTGTGATGCTTGGTCATATTTCTGGAGGTATCTTCTTCTTGGGAAGAAGTGGATCATGCTCAAAAAGCATGTGCTTGTACTTGCTCTTCAGATCAAATGTGATGAGAACAAATCCAAAAGTATGAGGATGATCCTTGAACCTGTGATTCGAATCAATTGAGGTAGGATAAAAAACATGAATATGCAGATAGTATTTTGTCTTCTCCTTCGAACCATCATGGGTGAGATTATGCCAAAAGGAACCATCAAATAATAATGATTGCTTGAAATCCAAATCATATTTAAGACTTGAAGAATAGTTTCTTGAGATCTCCTTTGAACTAGCAGGGGTGAGATCAAAACTATCATATGCATGAGAAATTATCCCAAGTAGTAATTGCTTAGAATCCAAATTAGATCCAAGACTTGAATCATGGTTTCTTGAGTTCTCCTTTTAACCATGAGAGGTGAGATCAAAACCAATAGATGCATGAGAAATTATCCCAAGCAAATGGCCATGGTTTCTTGAGATCTCCTTTGAACCAACAAGGGTGAGATCAAAACCATGATGTGCATGAGAAATTATCCCAAGCAAATGGCAATAGCCATAATATTCAATAACCTTCTGAAAGCATGAGATAATCATCATATAGAAGTAAATAAGAGGTGATTGGTTGAGGAGAGTGATTGCCTTACCTCCAATAGCTGATTTTACCTCCGAAATAATCATGTGATCATGATGAAAACCAACATACTCTGGTGCAAGAGAGGATTTAGGACCTTCTGCAATATCTAGAGTGTGAGCTGGCACAGAAAGAGAAGAAAGTTCGAGCATGAGTGTAGAATCTGCAGGTTCTTTGTGGACAACTTCAATATGAGATGATACTGGTTCATGATCTGAGAGACCATCAAGGGAGAGAATGCATCACTGGGCTTGCTCTCGAAGGGGTTTGGACCAATCCCTTCATTCTGTCTTCCAAATATTTCATCCAAGTAGGCCCATAGCTCTTTTGGAGATTCAACATCATCAATGAATTGATGTACCAAGCATCGAGACATAGAAAGCATCATGGTTCCCATGGCTCTGTCACCATTATTTAACCAGTCAATCTTTTCTTCAGAGGATTCAAACTCTCTCTCAAAACAATAATCAAAGAGACCATTTCTCTTCAAATGTGCTATCATCTTTGGTTTCCATTTATCATAGTTTAATGGAGAAAGAGGATCATAGTTGAATGGAGGAGGATATATTTCTTCTGAATACATGGAAGCTGTAGAAGACCTGCAAAAACAATAGAGAATATCTACAACTGTTACTGCTGCAAAGATGCAGAAACTATTGCAACTGCTGCACTCGAAATCTTGGTAATAACCTGCAAAAAACTCTCAAGAATGGAGATAAACAATACTCTCAACATGCTCTGATACCATGTGAAAATCCTCACATCAGATCTAAGAGATGATGTATACCTCACAAGAGTAATTATGATTAAGCAGGAAAATAGAAGAAGAGTGGTCAATGCAGTATAATGAGCAACAAAATAATAATATAGTAGAACTCGGATAGAAGCAGAAATACTTCACACACACTAGTTAATTAATCACAATATGGACAAATAAATAGTACAATACATGAGGATTCGAATGCCTAAGGTGTAAATGTGAATTAGCCTTCATGGAGTGATCAAAGGATCGCTGGAGTGTTATTGGAGCACAACTAGTAGTCTATCTCATCATTAGTGGAGTCATCAATGCATAAGTAACTGTCAACCGTCAGTCAAACTGAGTCTAACTAAGTGTGGTAGGTGTAACTGAATGTAACTGGCACATGGAGACACTAACTGAATGAAGGAGGCTCAATGGAGGGTGCATGAGGAGCTAACTGGAGTCAGAATGGGAAGTCAAGTCTCAGTGGAGGCCCATCGGAGTGATACAGTCAATTGAGAGTCAAGGAGGAAGGGCGCACTAAGCTCTAGGAGGGCTAAAAATGATCTGAGAGAAGCTCTCGGGGGCTAGCTAACTGAGGGCTAGGTGCTGGACTAATGATTGGAATGCATGCAAACCCTAAATGATGGATGCAAACCCTAAAAGTGCATGCATGACTGAAAATGTAAATGATCAAAATACTGGTGGGACTAGGATGGAGTATAGGAATATACTAACAATTTAGGGTAGAGTGAACAATATTTCTACTATATGCAGAAACTGCTTATCTCATTAGGAAAATCAAGCGAGCCTGCTTATCTGAAATATTACCTGTGTAGTTTTCTAGGTCATGTACCTGATGTAGTTGAGCAATATATGAAGGATAAGAAAATAGGTCTTAGAGGTCTATCATTGGCACGATTACATGGCCACATAATGGAAACCTGGAAAGAACATTGTCTGGAGAAAAGAGTAAGTAAAGACTTTAAAAGACACCAAGCCATGTATTCCTCATCATTTTGTAAAAATGTCCCTCAAATGCCTGACTGGGGATGTGGTGCCTACAATAGAGGTCACTTTGGGAAAGAATCCTGCCACTGCAAGAAAAAGAAAAAAGGATTTTATTCTAGTACCCCAAGATTTCATCCTTCAAAGCCATATAAGGATAAGGGAAAATATAAGAAATCCTGTGGCAATAAGAAATATCGCAAGCCTTATCAGAAAAGGTTTGTCAGAAGAAGATCAGAAAAGACATATAAAGAATCATGCTTTATCTGTGGTCAAAAAGGCCATTGGGAAAGCAAGTTCCCACAAAGAAAATCTATGCCAAGCTTAACATCCTTGTGGGCTCAGCTTGATCCTCGATGGCAGGATCTATGTTCCTATGCTCTGGACAGTTCTCCTCAAGGATAAATTATTTATATTCCCTCCGATGATTCATCAGATTCAGCTTCATAGTTTGATCCTCAATCAATCGATCAGCTTGCTAAATTTGCTTCCTCCTCCTCTTCTAAGTTAGACATGGATGCAAATTTAGGGGGGTGTGAACCTCCTGACTTTGACTTTTCTCTAAACATGTTTACAATCTCTCCAATGCAGCAACTGCAAAAACAATTGGCTACCATTGACCTACAGCTTTCAGAGACTCTGCCATTTCAGTATATTCTGAGGAGAGACATTAAAGAAGAGAAAAAGAGGTTACTTGCTTTACTGGACAAAGGAAAAGATAAAGTTGAAGAGGATTTTCCTGTGAAATACAACCCAGTAGAATTATACCAGCACTATCGAGCAGAGCATAGGGATAGACAAGAGTTCCGGAAAGATAAAGAGAAGTTGATAAGGTTGCAAATTAAAGAAAAACAATAGATTCTGAAGAAGTTGGTCAGTGAGATCGAAAATATCAAAGAGATGGTAAAAGTTCTTATTTCAGAAAGAGACCAATATTCTAATGAGGAAATGAGCCATCAATATGAAGATGCTCTCAAAAGCCCTGATTACAAAGAGTCTACTTCTTTTGACATTTCCCCAGATCCTTTCTTAGGAGCATTTACCGGTCCTAAGTTGTTTATAGAAATTTTGTTTTGTCCTCATGAGTTTAAGCCTTATACCATTCATTGTATGATAGATTTGGGTTGTCAGTTGAACCTAGCCAAAGGAGGTGCCATAACATCCTTTTGCTGGGAAAAGTCTGATCATTTTGGTAAAGCCATAGAGGGAACCCCTGTACAGTTATTGGGTAAAGTTGCTGATTTCCCTATCCAAATTAATTCCTGTTTGAATTCATTATCTTTGTATAGACTTGATAATATCAAAGAAGACTGCATTTTAGGTTCAAAGTTTTTTTCCAGAGTTAGTCCCTTTTCCATTGACACTCAGAGATTGCTTTTTTCTTGTACATTACATGGTAAAACTGTTACATGTCCTCTTTCCTTAGAAGCAAAACCCAAGTGTCCCAGTCCTGCAAACAAGCCTGAGTCAAAGCCAAATGTTGCAGAAGTATTTAAAATGGAAAGATGCATAGCTTACATAGAGATGCACAAAGACAAAGCCCTTGCTGAGATATCTGCTAAGCACAAGAATGATTGTTGCTCAGAAAGCCAAAATGCTTTCTGGACAAGAGAGAAATACTTTGTTGCTCTACCCTTTGATCCACTACAGAAGCACAAAGCAATGCAAGCCTCTGCACGGCTTATGTCTCCTTCAGAGTGAGAATTTTGTGCTTCAGAAATCAAAGAGCTCCTCTCCAAAGGTTTGATAGAACCTTCTAAAATCCCGTGGGCATGCAGAGCCTTCGTGGTCAATAAGCATTCAGAGCAAAAGAGAGGAAAGCCAAGGTTGGTGGTAAACTATAAACCACTAAATGTTGTACTACAGAAGGTTAGGTACCCATTACCTGACAAAGCTAGCTTGTTACAGAAGATAGCTGGCTGCACTATCTTTAGTAAGTTTGATCTGAAATCTGGTTTCTATCAAATTGGTACTGAGGCTAAAGATCGATACAAGACAGCATTCGTAGTTCCACATGGCCAGTACCAGTGGAAAGTTCTACCCTTTCGGAATTAATAATGCCCCCTCAGAGTTTCAGAAGCGCATGGAGGATATTTTTCGAGATAAAAAAATGGTTGCTAGTATTCATAGATGATATCTTGATTTGTTCAAGAAATCTACAAGAACATCTGAAACACCTTCAGGAGTTTTACAATCTAGTTTTCAAGCATGGTCTTGTTCTCTCAAAGAGTAAGATGGAGATTGGAAAAACTGAGATAGAATTTCTTGGTTTCAAATTGAATAAAGGGAAATTTATTCTACAACAACATGTCCTTAATGTGTTTTCCAAGTTCCCAGACCAGATTCTGGAGAAAGTACAGCTCCAAAGATTTTTGGGGAGCCTAAATTATATAAGACCATTCTACAAAGGCCAAGCTAAAGACATCCATGTCTTGCAGCAGAGACTAAAGAAGAATCCGACTAAGTGGTCTTCAGAAATGACTTCGGCTGTGCAGAAGATTAAAGCCAAAGTCAAAGAGCTTCCTGCCTTATCACTCCCTCGAGGAACAAGCTAGCTGGTTATTGAAACTGATGCTTCATCAAAAGCTTGGGGTGGTGTTCTCATTGAAATCATTAATGGCAAGGAATGTATTGGTGGTTATGGATCTGGTTCCTTCATAGTTGCTAAGCTAAACTATCCATCAAGCCACAAGGAGATCCTGGCTATTAAGAAAACAGTCAACCATTTTATTTTATTTCTTAAGCCTGTCAAATTTGTAATTAGAATTGATCTGAAAATAATGCCTGGTATATTTAAGAATCAGAACCTAACAGCAAAGTATAGTAGTAGAATTTTGAAATGGTTTATTTGGTTGAATAATTTTGATTTCTCCATTGAATATAAACCAGGATATCTTAACTGTGTGGCTGACATGTTAAACAGAGAACAGCTGCAGTAGCATCAAATTCCTCAGTTAATTATGTTTACCCCTAGTGCTTCAAGCTCTCAGCATCCTGATAAAGGCAAAGAGAAAGAGTCGATGATGCCGAACTACTCCAAAAACCAGCAAGCAGGGTTGTTTCTTGAACGCTGGGGTGAGTCCCTGAATCCAGAAGAAAGGCAGCTCACTCTGGAGCATGCCAACAGAAATGATGCAGAGAAGTATCTCTCTATTACTTTGATCAAACAGATCCATGATTCCCCGCTAAAGTTACAGATTTTGGAGCGTTGGGAAAAGGATGCCTTCCGAGGTTTTGAACGTGCTCAAGATAAGTTGAGAAGTTGCAGAGAAATTTGGTTGGACTGCAACGAAGAAGATGAAGGTCTAGTTTGGTACGTTGATATTGGTCATGGTATTCTTACATGGTCAACTTACAACTTGATCCTTCAGTTTTGCATAGAGGAGAGGTCTATTGTTATTTGTGTCGATCCTACTAATATGTTAACAAATAAATGGTCCGGTTGGACTGAGATCCTTTTGGATAGATTTTTCCCGCGCAAAGATTGGGTCCAAAGAAGGGAAAAATTCATTCTCCATTTGCATATAGACATGTAGGTAGCTGACCAGAACCATATGTGGTTCAAATTTAAGTTGCGGCATCTTGGTGGCCATTACACTCCTTTGGTTCAGACCATTTTTACCTCACAGAAGTTCATCAAGCGAGATCAGCATGGCAACAGGATTGATGCCAAGGTTCACACAAAATGGATTCCTTTAAATTTTCAGGTTGAATCCCTATTTCAGGGAGATTTCATTTGTACTCCAAATCTGGTGTTGTTCGGTTCTGATGTCGAGCAATGTTTTGATTACATCCTGTATCCGCCATTATATTTTGGTGATCCTGATCCCGAGCTTGTTAATGATTACCCAGACTCTTCAGATGATGAATTTCCCATATTTAATTATCTGTGCGGTGGGGTTGATCTTGGTGATGGCCAAGATAGATGTATTTGCTTGCAAGGTTGGGATCCACATAATTGAAAGCATGGTGGGCCTGCTATATGACTCCACGTTGTACTTTTTGCTTTAGTAAAAGTTTGTCAATTTGTCTGTTGGTTCGGGTCCCCATATGTCGAAAGACCAGCAAGGGTAGAGATAATGACCATGGTAGTCCCCATGTGTCACCCCCAATCTTTTCTTTTGACCGCTTAACGTCGGTCCTTGGTCACCGGGTAACCGGTTAGCACTTGTATAAATAAGACTCCCGAGGCTCATTTCATTCATTCAAGTCTGAGTGTTCTAGTAGTTAGAGCTCTGCAAGTGTCTGCAAATTTTGTGTCTGTTTTGAGTTAGTCAAGTTGAATCGAAGAGTATGCTTTGCAACCTGCCCTTCATGGTAATAGAAACCCACCTGCAATAATTGCCATTAACTTCCTTAGCAACCACGAACTGTTTCCAAGTACTCTCCTTGACTTCTACACGTCCTTCTGACAAGCTACAGTAATCTGTCATGTAGACCATACTATCCTCCGTCAGCTTCGACTCATCTGATGGCTTCACTATGTGCTTAGGCTTTGCCATTCCACCCCTTCTTCCTCACTTTGCTCATTCCCAACCTATCGATGTTGTGGTCCGACAACATGTCAACCTTCCTATGACTCTGTGGCAACTTGTCGCCTATCAACATTCGCATGTCGACTATCGACCGTCGTCTGTCAACTACTGACATGTCAACTCTCGACCTTTGCACTCCTGTCGACTGCTTTGATAGTTCTTTGCTCGACATATTGGCTTCAACAAGTCAATATCCTTCACACACCAATGGTCGTCGGCACTCCCTCTGGTTGGCTCCCTCATGTCGATCAACTTCGACTAATCTTCCTAGGCCCCGATGCTCCTACATCAGACTCCTCAGGTGAAAAAGAACTCGACTGCTCCGTCAGTCTCCTGAACTCTTCTTCGAAAATCCATGTCGCCTCCTGCAACTCATCATACCTCCATTGCACCAAGTATTCTTTCCTTCGCAAACTGCGCGTACACCAACTTCGCGTTCCTCTATTGCTTCTGTGATCTCCTCCTTGTATCGATCTGGGATATTTTCTGTCCAGTTGGTATTTGACACTTCTTTTTTTCCGCTACTTGAACCTTCTTCAAACTTGTACATATCTGATACATTGAACGTTGGTGAAATGATCAAGTCCTTCGACAGCTCCAACACATAAGCGTTGTCCGAAATTTTCTTCAGAATCTTACATGGTCCAATCTTCTTCAGCTTTAGCTTGTTATATGTCCCTGTCGGAAATATCTCCTTCCGCAAATGTGCATAGACCAAGTCTCCCTCGTTGAATGACTGTAGTCTCCTTTTCCTGTCTACTCTCAACTTGTATGCCGCGTTTCTCTTTTCTATGCACTTTCGTACATCTTCATGAACTTATTTCATGTGCTCTGCGAATGATTCTGCATCCGTGTTTTTCCTAATTTCTGTTGGCAACTCGACTAAATCCACCACTCCATGTGTGCTTCTTCCCTGAACAATCTGGAATGGGCTCAAACCTATCGACCGATTCACAAAATTGTTGTATGCAAAATTTTCTTGCGCCAACACATTCTCCCACTACTTGGGTCTGTCGGTTGTCAAGCATCTCAAAACGTTTCTGAAACTTGTGTTCACCACCTCGGTCTGTCCGTATGTCTATGGATGATATGCTGAGCTAAACTACAACTTCAAATCCAGTTTCCTCCACAGGGTTCTCCAGAAATGCCCCATAAACTTGGTATCTCTATGCGATGTGATACTCTTTGGAAACCCATGCAATCTGACCACTTCTTTGAAGAATAGTACAACAATGCTTGTGGCGTCACTTGTCTTCCGACACGGAATAAAGTGTACCATTTTCAAAAATATGTCGACCAAAACAAATATTGAGTCACTTTCTTGCTGCGTCTTCTGAAATCCTAGCACAAAATCCATGCTTAGGTGCTCCCATGGGGTATTCGGTACCAGAAATGGTGTCTATGTTCTGACTTCCTCCTTTTCCCAACTAGAAAACTCTACAATGTCATACCCACCTTCTGACATCTGTCGCCATCCCTGGCCAGTAATACTTTTCCTCGACAAATGCCTTAGTCTTGTCGATGCCAAAACGACCTCCTAATCCGTCACTATGCAACTCTCAGATTAGGTTCTCCCTTACGGATCCTCTGGGAATACATAACTGTCGTCCCTTGAATAGGTATCCCTCTGGATAAAATAATCCAAGTATGGTGGTCGGTCAACACTCCATGGTTCGCGACAAGCTTCCCATGCTTTCGCAAAATCCTTGTCCGTAATGTACTCCATCTTCACCAACTCTATTCATGTTGCTTGAACTATCGTCGTGTTCAGCAATGTAACTCTTCTACTCAGTGCGTTGGCAACCTTGTTCGATTTTCCCAACCTATGTCGCAGCATGAATGTTTATCCCTATAGGAATTTGACCCATTTCATGTGTCACTAATTCAATTTCAACTAAGTATTCAGATACCTCATCGCTTGGTGATTTGTTTATAACACAGATTACTTGGGAAACAAATAATGCCTCCACTTCTTCAATGCTTGGAAAATAGCATAAAATGCCTGGTCATAGACCGAATATTTCCTCTTCGCATCATCCAACTTTTCATTGAAGAATGAAATTGGTCGGCCCTCCTGGCTCAACACTACTCTAATTTCTATTCCACTTGCGTCACAATTGACCTGGAAAAATTTGTCAAAATCTAGGAGCGCTAATGTTGGGCTCTCAGTGACCTTTTCTTTCAACTTTTCGAAAGCTCACTGGGTAGCTTTCGTCCACTTGAACTCCCCCTTCTTCATGCACTCTGTCAATGGTGCGAAAATCCGACTGAATCCCCTAATGAACTTCCTATAGAAAGTGGCAAGTCCATGGAAACTCCTCACTCCAGTCGCACTTGTCGGTTCAGGCCAATCCAATATTGCCTTCACCTTCTCTGGGTCCATCACTAACCCTTTACCCAAGATTACGAATCCCAAGTATACCAGTTCTTCCTTCATGAAGAAACACTTTTGCAGGTTCACCATCAGCTTCTCATCCTGCAACTTCTACAATACCTGTCGAATATGCTCCAAGTGTTCCGTCTTGGTTCGACTGAAAATCAGAATGTCGTCTAGATAGACTACGACAAACTTTCCCAAGAATGGTTTCAGTACTTCATTCATCAATCGCATGAATGTACTGGGTGCATTAGTCAACCCAAATGGCATGAATAACAACTCATATAGCCCTTCCTTTGTCTTGAATGTTGTCTTCCATTCGTCTCCTTCTCTAACCCGAATTTGGTGATAACCACTCTTCAGGTCTATCTTCGTGAAGTACTTCGCTCCACTCAAACAATCCATCGAGTCGTCCATTCTCAGCAATGGAAACTAATACTTGATCATGATTTTGTTGATGGCTCTGGAGTCTATACACATCCTCCATTCTCCACCTTTCTTTGGTGCTAATACTACTGGTACCGTGCATGGACTCAAACTCTCTCTGATCAACCCTCTGTCCAACAACTCCTGGACCTATCGATTGATTTCCTGACCTTTTGTCAGACTCATCCGATATGGTGCTTTGTTTGGCAGACTTGACCCTAGAATCAAGTCGATATGATGGGATATTCTCTTTGTCGGCGGCAATCCCGTCGGTGTCTCATCGACCACTATGCTTCGAAACTCTTCGAGCATCTTTCCAACTTCGACCAAAATCTTCTCCTCCATTGTCTCCTTCTCGACACATAGTCCCTTCGGAATGATAGCATAACACCCCGACTGCTTTTCCTCCTTCACGAGGAATTCTTTCGCTGAACACATCAGTAAACGTTTCTCTCAAAAGTTGCTCTCACCTTGCTTATCGTCGGCTTGATCCTCCGGTTTCGGCTTAAGAGTCCTCTTCACGCCATTTTTCCAGACTGTGATTGTGTTGGATCGACCATCATAGATCATTTTCGATCGTATTTCCATGGTCTTCCTAACAAAAGATGGCACGCGTCCATTGGGATTACATCGCACAGTATGCTATCCTCTAACTTCCAAACCTTGAAGTTAATGAGGTACTATCTGGTCACCTTCACATGGTTTCCTTTCTGCAACCATGAGACCTTATAAGGGTGTGGATGTTCTCGACATCTCAACTTTGCTTTCTCGATCACCTCTATCAACACAAGATTCGCAGTGCTTCCACCATCAACTATGGTCTTGCAACACCATTCACCGATTTGCGCCTTCGTTCGACAGATCACCTTCCGCTGTGCCGGCTCTTGCTCATTGCATGTGTCATCCAGAAGTAGTGTCTTGCTGGCTGTCATGGCCTGAATTTTCTTCTTACCATCCTCACTACAGTCGGATGTCGATTCTTCCCTCTCGTCGACTTGCTCATTCCTTCGACATCTGGGCTTCGACTCCTCTATAGCATGTAGGTTCTCTAGGCATTCATATGCCTTGTGTCCCACTCCACGACACTTATAACAGATTATGGATGGTATGTTATCTCCTTTTCTATCGGATGGACCACTTCGAGCATACGCACCTCAACCGCGGTTCTCATGACCATCATGTCGATTTTCTTGTGCTTTCTCCCTTGTCGATGTCCCTTCTGCATGTCGACTATCTTCGACAGTTTCCCTCCTATAATCGCTACTTTGGCCTTTCGCGGAAACAGTCCTCGCACCCTGACCATTCGTCCTACATCTGGTCGCTATGGATTTTCTCGATAGTTTCTCTTATGCCTTCAGAGCTAACTGATATGCTTCACCCACTGCTCTGAATCTTGACATGCTCAATTCATCCTGAATGGCATATTTCAAGCCGTTCACATACCTAGAAACAGCTTCTTCTCCTTCGTCGGTCTGGCCCGACCTTATCGACAATCTATAAAACTCTTCCATGTACTCTTTCACGGTCATCTCCTTTTGTCGAAAGTTCTACAACTTCCTGAACAAGGAAATTACATAGTCATTCGGCAAGAACTTCCCTTTCAACTTGGCGACCATCCTGTCCCAAGACTTGATTTTCTCCTTGCCCTTCTTAACTCTGTCAACCTGTACATTGTCCCACCACAATGAGGCATGACCCATCAACCTCAAACATGCAATCTTAAGTCGCTTAGGATCCTCGATCTGCTCTATGTCGAAGTATTTCTCCATCTCTCTGAATCAGTTGATTAAGTATTCTGGATCTAGACTTCCCGAGTAGGTACAAACGTCTATCTTTTCCCGACCTCTCACATCCATTAGAAGCTTGATGAGTTTTTATTCTGGTTCATCTTTCGCTGCTTCCCATGGTTCCACTTCTTCGACTTCCTCGTCACTGTGTTCTAGCGCATCAGGAATACAACCACACCTTTGGATTTCTTTGATCACTGCGACTTCATTTGTCAAAGTTCGCATCGTTCGGACGGAATGGTCGAACATCTCACAATCAACTGTGACTGTTGCACCACGCGCTCTTCGTCCTCGGACATTAATGCCTCTGTGAGCCATTTTCAACCTCTGCTGAAACTCTCACTCGTCCAATTACAACGGGACTTCAACAAGTCGTGCACAACTCTACCCAACCTCAACTGGAGTTGTTCAACACACTTGCAGGCTTAATACCACTGACGTTCTTCTGCGCACAGGGATTTACTTCCCGCTCTGATATAGCTATCCCTTGGCTCTCAGGCTACTCTTGCTCTGATACCAACTGACGCAAGGCAAGTTGGTATCGCTGCTTTCCTCTCCGACAAGATTCTCCTCCCACTTAATTCAACTGGACTCACTTCCAGGCTCTGATACAAACTGACGCAAGGCACCTTATCACAACAAAGGTTCTTGCTTAACGATTCGACACATACACACGATGCTTACACAGAACTGGGTGTAAAATAGGATGCCAAGAAGTTGGCTTGTATTACTTCTAATCAATATAGTGTTGCAATGCGGAATTAAAATATTTGTGAACACCTAATCTAAGTCGACCTCAACCTTTACAATACAGAAGTAAAATATGTTGTGTCTCTATGTCGACCTTCACCTTCTCACAGCCTCTGCAAAATGCATGCGCTCGCTGAGCTATGGATCCAATCTTCCTTTGCATTCGAAAGTTGTGTGACTATTCTCGCCAGTTTACAGAACTTCTCCCCGAACTTTTCTCTCTCTGCTTGACTCTCCAAAATTCCAATTCCCTGGTCATCTACTCTGCTGCTACTGTTCCCGAGACCACTGCGATCCCCGAGACATGCATCCTCTGTCACCCAATCCTTCCATGATCCTGCAGACCTTCAACTGTCAGCGTCTTGATCGTGCTGCACAGCCTCTACTTGTGATGACATCTGTCATCTATTCACCAACCTTCAATAACTGCCATTAACTTCCTTAGCAACCCTGAACTATTTCCTAGTACTCTCCTTGACTTCTACGAGTCCTTCTGACAAGGTACAGTAATCTGTCATGTCCACCATACTATCCTCCGTCAGGTTCGACTCATCTATCAACTTCACTCTGCGTTTAGGCTTTTCCTATCCGCCCCTTCCTCCTCGCTTGGCTCATGCCCAACTTGTCGATGTCGTGGTCTGACAACATGTCGACCTTCCTATGAATCTGCGGCAATTTGTCACCTATCGACATTCGCATGTCGACTATCGACCGTCGTCTGTTGACTACTGACATGTCGACTCTCGACCTTTGTACTCCTGTTGACTGCTTCAATAGTTCTCTACTCAACTTATTGACTTCGACAAGTCAATCTCCTTCACGCACCAGTGGTTGTCTACACTCCCTCTGGTCGGATCCCTTATGCCGATCAACTTTGACTGATCTTCCTAGGTCTAGATGCTCCTACATCAAATGTGCTCCTCTCGGGTAGAGATATAAACCAATATATCATAAATATACACTATAATGAATGAATCTAAATATCGGCACAAAACATCATCCTGCGGCCTCATAAATGTAGTTGATTCCTTGCAAAAACCAAAAGGCATGACCAACCATTCATACAAAGCTTATCTTGTCTTAAAGGGAGTATTCCAAGTTTATTCTTATTTGAAACATACCTAGTGGTATCCTGATTTGAGATCCAATATGGTGAAGTACTCTATAGGTTGCAATTGGTCTAACAAATTATCAATCATGGGAAGAGAGTAATGATTCTTAAGTGTAATCTTGTTCAAGGATTTATAGTCAAAACACATCTGCCAAATCCCATCCTTCTTTGGTATGATGATGATAGGTGACCCACAAGGTGAGGTGCTTGTTCAAATCACCCCCTGCTCTAGAAACTAATGCAATTGCTTCTTCACTTAATCTACTTCTAGAAAATATTGTCTATACAACCCAATATTGGGTAATAGGAAGCCATGCAAAAATTGTATCCCACGCTCTACTTCCATCTTACGTGGTATCCCTTTAGGCACATAGAACACTCTCCTATATGACTATAAAAAATCCTCCATCCCATGTTTTTTCTCTTTGGTACATCTCTCTGGGGATTCATTTACTCTTACCAATTAATCACCCAATTGATTCTCTCGTAGGAAAAAAAACATATTTATTACTTGCACTAATCATCTTTTTGGCTTGGTTGGCACTTACCAATGATATCTTTGTTTTACCTTTTTGTGCATTGATGATGAAGGAATTCCCATCCTTGATCAAGAAGTATTGGTTTTTCATCCTCATGAAGATTGAATCCCTCATATATATTTATGGGCTTCCAAACACCACACAATACATGCCAAGGGGTACTACATCTAACTCTGCTTCATCAAGAAAATCTACACAAACGACAAATTTTATGTTGGAGACATGTGTGGAGGACCTACGAGTGGTAAAGTGTAGTCTACGTACGTTTCAGACCTCAGAGTCGGGTCGATCTTCAGGAGTGAGAGTGTCTCAATGGAATTAGCGGCTTAGGGTATTATAAATAGACCATAAATTTAATCATTATAGTGTAGTCAATGTCGGCCAAGATTAATATTTTCGGCTATTTATGGATGTTCTTATTTCTTAGATTGTGTATAATCGGTTTCCATGTTGCGCCCAGAATTAAACCATCATCTCTATTGAAGTTTTTAGGGTTCTTATCAATCTTGATCACTTCCTGAATCCACCTTCTATTGTAATGTTCCTCAATCATGATTACTTCTGTGTCTTCCCGAGCGCAGCATGGACACCGATTATACACAACCTAAGAAATAAGAACATCCATAAATAGCCGAAAATATTAATCTTAGCCGACATTGACTACACTATACTAATTAAATTTCTATTCTATTTATAATACCCTAAGCCACTAATTTCATTGAGACACTCTCACTCCTGAAGATGGACCTGTCTCTGAGGTCTAAAACATACATAGAGTACACTTTACCACTCGCAGGTCCTCCACACATGTCTCCAACATACTCTACCTGTGAAAACCTGAATGAAGACAAATTTTATCTTACACTACTTTTTGACCTTCATCTTTGTATCCTTGTCTACCCATCCAATGAATAGGGTTTAGGATGATCGTGAGCCTCCAAATGAAGCTTGCTGACTAGATCAACTGCTATGATCTTGGCATGTGAACCATAATTTAATACAGCATCTACCTTGATCTTCTTGATCAAGATCTTGATATGGAATAGTTTTGTCACCACCTTCTCTTACCTGTGATGAACGGTACTCATATTCACTTACTTATGCACTGAAATGTAGGAAATATTCTCATCCACATATGAGATTCTCTTTACCTATTGGATTGAATCCATGGCTAGAAGGTTCATCTTCTTGGCATCTTTCTTGCAATTCATAGGGTTTAACTCTAAATGTAGCTTCCAACACTTTTCTTAAATGTAACCATCAATGTTTCAATTATTAATGTCGTTATTTGGATACTTACACTGATGTGTCGTGGTTGTAGTCTTCTTATCATATTCTTTCCACTTCTTCTTCTCCTCCTTGGAAGTGTCTCGGTTCCCTTTCTATTTGGAATCACTTGGTTTTCCTATCTTGTTCCCTATATTCTCCAGGTATTGTAATTGCAAACATGCCTCATCGATTATCTTGTCCTTCAAGAGAATCACTTGCTTTTTTAAATGACTGTGTAAACCCCCCAGATACTTAAGGAGTACATCTAGATTCCTTGGTGAGATACCCAACATAATAGCCATATTTCTGAATTCAATGGTGTACACTTACATACTCTTCCCTTTCATTTGTTTGATATAATACCAATGGATCCATTCATCCCCTACATACCCAATAGGGTAGAATTGGAAATTTATGAGGGTTTTGTAATCCTCCCACTTACTTATTGGTAAATCACCCTATAACACCTCGATTTTGTCCTTGTTGCATTAAACATGTAAATGATGTAATATCATTATAAAATCATGGTGAGGAGATCAAGGCCAAGGCCATTCCATCGATTTATCATTATTTTATCAGTAATAAAAAAATCGATGCATGTGGATCACGTCCTAGCCTAGCATAATGGAAATCGTAAATATGATGTAAATGTATTTTAATAAAAATACACACGGCTAACTATGCAAGGAAACAAGAGTATGGGGGCATGATTTTTACAAGGAATAGGGAGTTAAATATTTGAACCCTTGAAGATAATAACATTATGCCAAGTGTTAATGAGAGAAACAATAAACCATTAACTACCCATGTTGAATTTTGCACCCAATCATTTAATTCTTTTAAGAGGTGGTTGAAGTAGTTATTATTTTGGTAAATGGAGAGTATGGTTGTTCAATTTTCATGTATGGGCAAGCCACCATTTTGTAAAATTGTGTTTATATTCCCGGGAAAGAAAAGATCCATGAAATTTCTTCCATTCCATTCATTCATCCATGATTTTTTCTCTCTCACGCAGTGCTTGATTGGTGGGTGCTTTCCTCCATGAATTTACTTTAGTTTCCCTCCATTTTCTAGCTGGGAAAGTCGTTTTCAGTGTTGCATAATGGTGGGGAAGAAGGGAAATCGAATTGGGGTTCTATGAGATCCATTTTTTCTATTGAATTGCTTATGTACCTGTTGGGAATTCAAATTGTATCTTCCAATTTTTGTTATCCCTGTCAAAAATTCATTTTGGTGTGCCCACAATTTGGAACACTCATGGAAATCATGTTTTGTGAATCCCATAGCTGAAACGTTTTGATATTCCCAAAAATTGTGCCTTGTTGTGTGTGGGGGATATTTCTATGGTTTGGGTTATGCTGATCCCTTGTTAGGCTTGAACTTGTGTGTAAGCAACTAAGAGTAGAAAAGGATTTGGAATTGACTTAATAAACCTGGTGAAGGGTGTAACCTCATTGAAGATGATAGGGCTTTGGTTACTTTTCTATGCACACCTTGAAGAGAACTAGAGGGGAAGGTATGGCCCGAGGCAGTGTGGAGAAGTGAAGGGGATACCCTCCTTGTGTTGAGTGTGTAGGTATTGTGGGTTCCAAGCTAGTTAATCTTGTAGAGGTTCCAATAGCTCTATGGTTTGACATCCTGATCAACCTAGCTGTAAAGTGGCTTGGCTGAGATGTGGTACATACTTGGCTATGTGTGGGTTTGTTGTTCCCTTTTTGAATGTGTAAATCATACCTGAATCTCGGGTGGCAGTTGTTGATGGGATCCAGAAATTTCTACCTTTTTATAGGTATTCATTCAAGAAGTTCACTTTAAATATCGACTAGGGAACGTACAAACTTTGGAGGTACAAAGCACTATATGTGCACTATATTAAGAGGATATTTTATCATTGGTTGTTCTCTATGTCCTAAGTAATGGTGAAATGTTACTCTAATGAGAATGAAGCAACTAAAGGTTTATCACAATAAAAAGGAGATAATAACAACATTTCACTTAATATAAGAAAGAATTTCACTTAATCTAAGCAAGAATTTTACTTAATATAAGAAAGAATTCACTTAATCTAAGAAAGCAGGAAACTTAATCTAAGAAATAAGGAAACTTAATCTAAGAAAACAAGAAACTTAATCTAAGAAAGCAGCAAACTTAATCTAAGAAAACATGAAACTTAATCTAAGAGAGCATTCAAAAGCATTTCACTTAATCTAAGAAACCAAGAAACTTAATCTAAGAAAACAAGAAACTTAATCCAAGAAAGCATTCACCTATTCTAAGAAATCCAAAGTACATATTTTCTAAAGCATATGAATCTTCCCGAATGGAACCAGAGATCTCATTGAGCTGGAACAGGAAATCATCATTCAAGAGTATAGATCTGATCTAGTCTAAGAAAACTGTATAAAACAATGGAAATGCAAATCTGGGAATTGCAACCACGGATGGTAGCTACAAGACTACGGACGCAGTATATCAGAACTACAGATGCAGTGTTATGGAACTATGGAAGGAAGACATCTTATGCACAAAATTGAATATCATATCAAATAAGTATTAAAACTAATCTACACGTACATCTATTGAGGATGAAAAACAGAATGCATAAAAATATGGAAAACAAAGATACATAACTCTTGATCTACACACTAAGGGGGCCCTCCCCAATGCGCATCAAAATAGAAAAATGAAGCTTATAAACTCACGAGTTGGAAATATCGTTGATCCTTCATTAAGAATTCATAAGATCCATCATAGTTGTAGAAATCGTAAACTGACTATCAGAACTGACAATGCTGAGAATTGTTTTCAAAAATATATCAGTTGGACCCCCTGCTACTCAGGTGTCTCCTATTTCTTACAAGCTTTTACCCTAGTTTAACATTGAAAATCACGATCCTAAATAAAAGGAACCTTTGCTACAAATTAGGAGAAAACCAGATCATCATGTATCTTGTGATCTTTTAATCTAGAGCTCAAGTATCGCCAATCTTCCTTTTTCACCTGCACTTTGTACACACATAGCCTTAATCACATGATTAGTGAATAAAAGATGCTAAAACAAAAAAGAGATAATCACTAAATCACTTTGTTTAAATAACAGTCAAACTGCATTCTTCCCTAGAGAAAAACATGCTTTTATGGACATTTCTTTGCTTATGTATAGTGTAATGGGGTATCTGAGATACCTATATCATGGACTTATCAGTTGTGTTGAGAGATTGATGAGCACAGCTGGCCTATGGTTGGGTGGAACGTTTCACTTGCATAGCTATTTGCTTGGAATAACTTCATTTCAAGATAAGTATTCTCTTGTGTTTAATTATGCATTGTGTTTAATTGGTGCATGTTATAATTATGCTGGAAATTGCATGTTAGATATGTGTAGTAGAGTTTATTTCCATTTTGTTTATTATGAATTTGCCCACATGTTTCATTTTTTATGATGTCACGTTCTTGGTCAGCTTGGTGCCCTTCAGAGGAAATGGGAGACAACCCTTGGATCCACCTGCTAATTTGTTTCCTTCTTTTTCTAAGCAGTCCAAAGGTTCCACAATCCGCGGGAAGCAATCCACAATCGGAAGTCAGATCACCAATTTACATAGTCACAGAAACACCTCTCTGAATTCCGCAGTCCGCATCCATGATGTGGGACTCAGAAAGTCAGAGTGCCATATACATGGCATCAACGAAACTCCTTTCCAACTTCCACAGTTCCGCAATCCCAAATGCGGAATTCAGAAACTCAGAATGCAACAATACCCAACTCGACGATTTATGCTTCTGACTTCCACACTCTTCATCCTCAATGGAGGAGTCAAAAATTTGGAACGCCAATCCACCGTTCCAATGAAAAATTCTCCTTCGACTTCCGCACTCCGCATCCTTGATGTCGGAGTCACAAAGTCAAATCGCCAACATACTATCCCAACGAAAATGCATCTCCAACTTCTGCACTCCGCATCCACGATGACAGAGTCGTAAGTTGGGACGCCAAACATACTACGTTGAACGAACGCACCCCCGAATTCCGCACTCCGCATCTGCGATGCAGAAGTCGGAAGGTCGAGACACAAAAATTCCAGGTGTTGCAGAAATGCTCCCCCGGCTTTCGCATTCTGTAGTGCGGATTCAGAACGTCATGAGCTAACCATACCTCTATTTTGCCAACTTCCTAGCCTTATAGCTTCTTCATCCTTTGTCCAAACTGGGAAAATTCGGTACCGTTGGAAAGATCCTAGTGAGAACTATGAAATGGTGTGGACATCTGCCACACATGAGGACTCTAAACTTACCTCATTTCCAATCAAAAATCTTCCCTGAATTCAATAAAAACCTCTTTACCACTCAGCCATGTCTCCTTCCATCAATTCAGAACCACAGAAGGGTCATTATCACCCCAGGGGGTGTCTTTTCCTTCCCCAAGGACATGATTGAACCTACATCTTCTTCATGGCCTCAACCAATATTATCAATATTCATCAATAGACATATTTGCATATAAGTAAAGTACATGGAGGCAAAACACAACTGCATTAACCCATATCAACATACACTTAGATGCATTTACCAGCATTCATCATGGGCATAACAACAATATAAATACAAGTGTTAAGTCCATCAATTAGCTGGATCATTCCATACATTTATTCATAAACAAACAACCAACCATATATATAAATTGGTATAATTCAAAGACAACAGGAAACAGTTAAAGACTTATGATTTCAACTTAAGAAAATACACCCAACTAAATCTTGAATAATCATCTATGAATGGTAAGATGTATCTAGCATTATTCAAAGATATGTTAGGACGAGGTCATGATAATTCACTGTGAATCAACTTGACAAGAGATGAGGCTCTCTTTTCCTTTCCCTTTTCAAACTTGTGCTCTGGATGTTTACCAATCAACCAAACTTGACAAGTGCCCTTAGAAAATCTGATGTTTGGGAGGCCTTCAAACATTTTCTGATTGTGTATTTCTTGTAAATATTTGTAGTTGAGGCACCCAAACCTCTCATGCCAAAGTCTGCTCACTTCATTTTTATGAGTAAGAAGTGCACGTTGTTTTGAGTAAGTAAAGAAATGAAAGAACTCATAGAGTTTTGAATGGTGATTTGCAATTCCTTGTGCAATTATCTTCCCATGAGAGATATCTTGAATTTCAACCACATTAGGAATAAAAGTTACTTTCTTTGGAACTCTTGTATGGGGCATTTGATAAACTGAAAGGAGGTTAGCTTCCAAGGTAGGGGCATAGAGCACATCATTGAATTATCCATGATCTAGATTGATCATTCCAATCCCTTTTGAAGGAACTTCAAAATCATCTCCCATTAGGATAGAAGGCCCAACAATTGGTTCGAAATCAGAGAATAGATCCTTGGATGCAGGCATCTGTATGGAGGCTCCAGAATCTATGATGAAGGAGGATGCATTCAAAGTGCCAGCCATGAGTGCATGACAACTCTCTTTATCCTCTTATTTAGGATCATCTTCTTTCCGTCTGGAACCTGTAGGTACTAGAAGGTTGTTTTTCTCTAGAAGTTTCGCCATGAGATCAATGGTCTTCTTCATGCAAGCACTTTCTGGGTGAAAACCTCTATTGCAGTATGGACATTTGGTTTTCTCCTTCTGGTTTTGCTTTACTCTCTTTGGATTCGAGGTTCCCTCTGACTATTTGGGAGACTCCTTTGACTTCTTCTCCTTGCCCTTGTGTTTTCCTTTCCCATTCACATTCTTTCATTCTCCTGCAGCAAGAGCTTGATCCCTTGATGGTTTTATTACTCCCATCTGCACCAATTTGTCTTGCTCCTTCATGAGAGACAGGATGAATGCATCTAGAGTGGGAATTTTCCAGTTTGGGATGGATAGGTTTTCTATTTGGGAGGTGGATACAAACAAATAATACTCTGATCCCAGTTTTGAAAGAATAGAAAGAATAAGCTACTTGTCTTCCTTCTCAATTACACATAGTTTTACCTGCACAACCAAGTTCTTGAATCTTGCGAAGAAATTTGTGCTGGATTCGAATTTTCTAGTGCACAGAGAGATCAACTCAATTTCCATGTCATGTCGCCTCCCATGGATCCAACTAAAGGAACGAAACATGAGTAAAATTCTGGGCTTTTACAAAAAACTCAGCCCCATTCATCATGAACAATTCATAGCAAATAAAACACATGTGTGCAAATGTATAATTCAATTGAACACAGTGGAAATAAAATCTATATCCACACGCATTTCACAGGCATTGATCAACATAATCAAAATAGTCAATAATTAAAAACATTCCATAATTTACTACACATAGAGAATACTTATCTTGGTTGTGAAGTTGTCCCAAGCAACTAGCTATACTACTGCAATGTTCCACCCAACCATATGCCAATTGTTCTCATCAAGCTCTCAGCACAGTTTCCACTCCCGAGCTGGGCATGATTTATACAAGGAATGGTAACACTCAAGCTCAATCCCAAACTCAAACCCCAACATTCTCTTCCACACACAAAAAGCACATATGTTGGGCATAGCAAAACGTTTTTAGCTATGGGTTTCACAATCTATATGCCCATGGGTTTTCCCCAAATCGCGGCACCACAAAAACGGGTTGTGGGAAAGGAAAATTGACCACAGGGAAGGAAACATTTTTCCCCACATGTATATGAGCATTTCAATGGCCAAAAACGACCTCTATGGACCCCGAAAATGAGCTCCCTTCCTCTAAGTCGCTCTTCAATACCAAAAACGCCCTCTTCAAAGCTATAAATCAAGGAAACACATGAAAAACGTGGAGGAAAAATGCCCCACTAGCTAGAACTCGTGAGGGAGCTAAACCCATGCATGAAGAATGGCTTGGGGAGAAAATCTTTGGCTCTTTTCATTCCAAGAAAGCCAAAACACATTTTTCCAAAATGGTGGCTTTCCCATAAATGAAATTGGACAACCATACCTCTCCATTTGCCAAAATAATAGCTACTTCAACCAACTCTTGGAAGAAATAAATGATTGGGTATAAAATTCAACATGGGTAGTTGATGGTTCATGGGTTCTCTCATTGGCACTTGGATTGAATTTATTGATTGAAGGGTTTGAATATTTCCCTCTCAATTCCTTGTAAAAATCATGCCCCCATACTCTTGTTGCATTGCATAGCTAGTTGTGGGTATTTTTTATTAAAATGCATATTTACATGATATTTACGATTTCTATTGTGCTTGGATAGCACACAAACCATATGTGTTGGGGCCAAGGTCGCAGCTATAGTAAAAGCTGCGAATGTTGGGAAAAAGTACGAGTATGGAAGGAAAGTGCTAATTTTGGGACAAGCACTAAGTTTTGGGTAAGAAGGAGACGGTGCGCAGTACGGTGCCAGATGGATGATCTCAGCGCAGATCACGGACCGGAAATTGCGGAGCTCGCGCGCACGTCATCGAAGAATGAAGGTGGCTCAGCTACCATAATAAATAAGGTGATGAAGTAGAGGGCTCAGCTACCCTCATTTAAAGGCTTAGTACAGAAGTTATGGTTGCTCGGATCAAGGAGGAGCAACGGACCAGAGCATTGAAGGCGAAGGACGATCGCCCATACCCACAATCTGCGCCGGAATTCACGGAGCCTGCAGGAAGCGGCGACGTGACTGCAAGCGGCGCCTACAGTACACCTAGCCATGTGCATGGTTAGGGTTTTTGGGAATCACTGTTGGGAAAGGCCCACAGTTTTGTAAAGGTGTGACCGTCATGGCCACCTATATATATGAATAATTGTAATGGATAGAGGTTGGGTTAGAGAGTTAGAGAGAGCTAGGTGTTAGACTGTTAGATAGCCAGTCTAAAGGATAGATCATGTGTTGATTATCCTTCACTGTATTTTCTACCCAGTGCGTAGAACTAGAGAGGAAATCGGATAGCCGAGGAGCTAATCCCTGAGTTGCCAGACAGTCTGAGTCGACGTCTGTGCCTTTGTAATCTCCATAGAGAGGAGACTTGGTTGAGAGAAGGGCTCCCAGCTGTGTGCATGGAGTTCCCTGGAAGGATCTAAGGCTGCAGCTGTGTGCGCAGCATATTGTATAACTCTATCATTTTCTGGTTAATATAACACTCCCGTGGACGTGGTTTTCCTCGAGGAGATGAGCTTCACTTATATCTTCTTGTTATAATGTTTGTGTGAATGATAACTATTTAGAGTTCATTATTTGTGTATGCAAGACTTCTGTCTTATCTTTGTGACTGTTTGAGCGAGTTGGAAGGATCCCTTGATAACTATAAGTGTCTTAAGTACTAAAGAAGTAGTAACGCACGGTCGCTGCGGCGAGGGCAGACTGCGTTACTGTGCTGGATGTGGAGGGCGAGGAAGTGTTTAGCGCGTCGACCCAAGGGATAGTTGCCTGCTGCGTTAGAGAGGAGAAACTGCGCAGTAGACCGGTCAAGGAAGGAATCCTCGCAGCTGCGCCGAGCGGCCTGCGGGAAGGTCCGACCGCCGATTTCGCAGGAACCATTCAAGGAAGAGCTATCTCCGCGTCACCCAGGTTAAGGAAACCTGATTCCTTAACCCCCCCATAGCCACTTCGGGTGAGACCTCGAGCTGCCGCGCAGCTCGTTGCCGAGAGGGCCAGTGCGCCAAGGGGTTTTGTTGCTGCGCTTCATTAAAACCCGGGTCTGCCCAGTAAAGCAGCCAACAATATGCATCAATTTTAACACTAAATCGATGGCAGGCCTTGGCCTTGAGCTCCTCACCACGATTTTATAACGATATTACATCATTTATATGTTAAATACTATGGGGTCGAAATCGGGATATTACATTCCAATTGATGTCCTCTCAAATCATCTTATTTCCCAAATAAGGATTTAAGATTTGTCCAAACCTCCTTGGTAGTTTTCAGACCAGAGAGATGAAATATTAGATCTTTGGAAATGCTGAGGCACATCAATCCATACGCTTCATCAAGCTTGTTTAGATATTTTTCCTTATATGTAGCACCATTTGGTTTGACCTTAATGCCCTTTAGCACCCTGAAGAGACCTCTGCTATGCATGGAGATCTCCATTTATTCCTTCCATTCAAAGAAATTGAAGGGATTAAGCTTGGGAATCGAATTTAGATCCATAGTAGATGATTGAATACATTACTGATGATGGAATAACTTACAAAGAAAATGGAACTATATCTGGAGGATTTTTACTGAATCTACTGAGAACTGCTTTAGGACAATAGGCACTTTTATTTGGATCCCTCACACCTAGCTACACCTCAAAGTATTTTTCCAATGAATTTAATGCAATGGCACCAGGATTTGCTATGGAAATCTAGAGGCTTCTGGTGCACTATTGAAAGCAAGCTGCTCAACCTAAGGGATAGATAATTGAGCTTGAACAAACCTCACAAGCTCTAATACCATGTGAGATTCCATAGGAATAGATCCATGAGCTTGAACAAACCTCACAATTTCACAATGTTATTACTAAGAATAATTATAAAGAAACATTGATCAATTCACTCATAAAACTAAATCACAGATGAAAAACTGTTGTTACTACATTAATGAACAATAAGTTGGAAATCAAAAGATGTTACAATAGAATGAATTTGATATCCTCTGATAGGATTCAAATTCACCTCAAGTTAGGCTTAGTTTGCATTGGAACCATCTCCCGATAAGGTATAGTGGGCCACCGATGATGAATGATTAATTAACTGAGGTAGAACTAAGCATGTCTGAGTCATCTGGCACCAAACTAGGGAAGGAGACTCCAAGGGGGTGCATAACTAACTCTTAGTGGTTGAAAAGGGGGCTCCTATACTTAGTAGCAGTCAAACTAGGTGTAGCAGTCAGTTAACTGAGAAATCAAGGGGATAAGGTGTCCAAAATCACCAAAAGGTCCAAATTTTATCTCCAACACTTCTATGAGGATTGACATATTGCATCAGATATCAACGACTTGTATTTCCTTCTTTGTAAATCAATGTTCATATTCACCACCATGGCTAGGGTTTAAGGAATTTTTCTTTACTCTGTAATCTCTTAGATCCTGCAATTTCCCACAAAATCTAAAATCAATTTTCTCTGATACCAATATGATCCTTAAACTATCGTGGATATTCCATCAAAATAGTTTGTCACAATGGATCTTACAACTTAATTCATTTTGTTAGCTTAATTTGACAAAATGATAAATAAACTAGAACTGAAAGGAAAATTTAACTAGGCCAAAACATCACATCCACATGAATAACACAAGATATACCCTAGGGAAAACCACTATGGGGAAAACCCATCCAAAAGTGAGTTCTACGCCTTGATCTTTTCATCTCCAAAAAACAATGCAAATGCAAAGAAAGTGGTACTTAATCTGGAGTTACCTCTTACATTATGGCATGCAAAGCTACTACATGGTCTCCTACTTCCTCTATTATGCTCTAATATCCACTCCCTTACTATTGCTCAACTATGGAACAATACAATAACATCATAATAAAATGGAATCCATTTTTGTCCTAAATGCATGGTATTTAACATGGCTCAATAGTTGTCTAGGGTTAGTTTTAGGGTTTGTACATGCTTTAACACTCTATTAGGGTTAGGGTTTTTGACCCTATAGAATGTTGTTGAAATTCCATAAGTGACTAGCTCTACATGTGTGGGTAATCAGAGCTAATGTGCAATCCGCTTAGTACCATGGTAATCAGTTGGATAGGTCAACTTGTAGGTGGCATGACTTCCTCACACAAACTCATATTGAGGTGATTCTTGCACTATTGGAAAGGTCTTGATGTGTAGAATATGAATTTTATTCTTATGTATGATTTGGACAACAGAAGATGTCATTTAATCCCTCAAAATAGATCTGGAAGGTTTCATATGGTTTTTTACCCCAAACCTAAAAAGTAAAATCCTATCCATGACCACAAAGTATCATCCTGATACTCATGATCCCACTGATCATCTTCTTCACATGGAAAATCATCCTAATTCTCATGATCATACTAATCATCATCATATAGTATATCCTCCTGATGCACAAATTCTGGAGCATCGACCTGATTCTCATAACATATGATCATCCTGATCATCATCATACAATACATCACCCTGATGTACAAAATCTGGAGCATCGACCTGTTTTTCATCACATATGATCGTCCTGATCATCATCATAGCATCATCCTGATACATATCATCACATGATCATCTTGATCATCATCACAACATCGTCCTGATGCATATCATCTGGAGCATCGTCCTGATGCTCATCACACAACACTTACATCCATAGCCATGGGAAGGATCCTCCTACCACCATGCTTGGAATGGCTCCTACAAATATGTCCCATCACTTCCTCCTCGAAGTATCTTCTATATAAAGAAAACCAAGCCTCTCTCTGAAGTACTCGAACTTCACTCTGGCTAGTGGTTTGGTCAACACATCTGCAATCTGCTCATCTTTCGCAACATACTGGAGCTTCACTGCCCCTCTCTGCACAATATCCATGATATAATGATATTTGTTCTCGATATGCTTCGAATTTTCATGGAACATCAGGTTCTCTGACAGCTTCTCACAACTCTAGTTGTCACAATAGATACAAGTATCATCCAACTAGAGATCAAATAAATTAGACAGTAGCTTCCTTAGCCATACTGCCTCACAACTAGCCGAACAAGTTGCAACATACTCTGCTTCAGCTGTACTTAATGCTATACAGGATTGCTTCCTGCTAAACCAAGAGATCACACCTGATCCCATACTGAAGCAGCACCCCGAAGTGCTCTTCCTATCTGCAGCACTGCCTGCCCAATCTAACTCAACATAACCATCCAAGTTAAACTTTTGATTCGCATCATACTTGAGCCCATAATCAATCGTACCCTTCAGGTACCTCAGAATATTCTTTACAACAATCAAGTGAACATGTATAGGATCCGTCAGGAACTGGCTCAAGGTGTTCATAACAAAGCAAATATCTGGTCTCATGTTCATCAGGTACATCAACAACCCAATCATCTGACGATACATCGTGGCATCAACCGACTCTGATGAAGCATCACTCAATAGCTTCAGGTTTGATGTCATGGGTGTGGCCATGGCCTTGCAGTCCATCATCCCAAATCGCTTCAGGATCTCTACTGCATACTTCCCTTGTCCAAGGAAGATTCCATCTACACTCTGCCACACCTCCATACCTAGAAAGTAATGCATCATACCCAAGTCCTTCATCTCGAACTCGGCAACAAGCTTCCTCTTCGTATCGACAATCAACCTATCCTCACCTGTCACAAACAGGTCATCCATATACAGTAGGATTATTAGTGGATTTCCTTCCTCAACCTTGTAGTAAAGGTTGGAATCCGCTTTACTCTTGGTATCCCAAACTGGATAGGAAGCTATCTATCCTACCATACCATGTCCTGGGTGCTTGCTTCAAGCCATACAAGGATTTCTTCAATTTGCACAAATGTGACTCCCTGTCATGTGTCTCAAATCTGAGTGGCTGATCCACTTCCTCTTCAACTACACCATTCAAGAAAGCTGTCTTGACATCCATTTGGTGTATCTTCTACTTCATTACTTGCATTGTATTTCTCTATGCTACTATCTGCAGCATGCTTGATCTTGTAGATCTACTTGGAAGTCACAACAGACTTCCCTTCTAATGTTGGGACCACATCCCAAACATCATTCTTCATGATCAATTGGTATTCCTCGATCATGGCATCCTTCCATTACTGCATCCCTAATCCTGGGAACTTCAGATTCTTCAATAGGTTGTTTTCTTGAACTTCGTCATTGGAACAAATGTCATTGTCCTTCTTTTGTAGTTGATTGTACACGATCTTTCCTACAAGTCAAATTCAATTGCATGATTAGAAACTTCTCATAGTTTTTCAAAAACAAATTCTTACACATAAGAATGTATGTCATACAGTCATGAAATTATCTTAGACAATGCTTCAATACAACATTTATCCATATCACGTAACTTTCTAGATGCCTTCCATCTCTACCAGAACATTGTTAAGAGTGTGCACAAATCCCAACATGTTAGCGAAGAGGTTTCATTCTAGATAAGTAGCAATGGAACGTTGTATAGTAACATAGGCCACTTACCCATTACTTTCATATTAGTAGTATCTTGTTCATTAATGCAACTTTTCTATTATGCATAATATACATCCTAAATATAGGAACATAAGCATGTACATGACTAGACAACATCATTTAAGTAATCAAATATATAATAAATGACAATTCAAATACTTATCTTTGTTTGGTTGTTGGGTGGACTCCCTCTCAATCTTTGCTTCCTTGCAGGAACTACTAGAGTGTGATCCCTCTTGATCTTTGCTTCCTTTATGGTATCATCATGATTATATGTCTTTGAACTTCTATCCATCCTAGACCACTATGCATGCTTAAGTGTGCACTAGTGTCATCATTGTGTCATCCTCAATATCTCATACGTAATCATACATGCATTAGTATAATCTCAATACTATCAAAACATTATGATTCTAAATAATCTTAATCATGTATGGTCATTATCATTTCATACACAAGCGTTAGTATTCAAGGTTTTAGGGAGGACTTCTTATGCATATTTTTATTTGACCATAGGAATCTTCTAGTTTGTCATATTATTAATCAAACTAAGAAGCATAATATGCGTAAACCCATGATTGCCCAAACTTATAACTTCATGAATTATCAATCATACCAAGTATACTTATATAATATCCTAACACAAGGTAGGATTCTAACTTGATATAGGAAAAACATACATGGATTATCATGCTTGCTAGTTATACCCACATAATGTCTTCTTGTTCTCTTCAATGACTTGTGCTAGTAACCTGCAAATCTCATAAGTTAACCATTGTAGAACCAAATTATACATACCTCGTAAGTAGAGCTTTTATGTGATCCATGACTATGGATGAGTCTTTGTCTTCATGTCACCATGGTAATACGTTCTTCATCTAGTACTTGATTTGTCTTTGTTGATGTTAGCGGACAACATCATCCTCACACAACACCACAAGGCATTAGTACAATCATGAAGTGTCATAACCCTAATCAATAAATGTCTTCTATCATTCACATGCATTCATACTTTTACTAGGGTGATAAGACAAGTCTAGAATTAATCAAGATTGTTACTAACCTCAATAATATGAAGACAAACATATTATAAACTTAATCATGAACAGATTTCAAAACATACATGTATCTCCTCAAGTCATACCTGTTGGGATTGCTTGTAGTCTTATTATGTAAGGCCTTAGCCTCATCTCCCTTTGGGACTGGAACTTCTTCACTTATGTAGGTGTCAATTCATTCTCTTCTAGGATTAACCCAATCCACTTTGATTTGTTGAAGCTAGATCTGGAGCTGGATTAGGGTTTGTCAGAGAAACCTAAAAATTCAAACTTTGAATTTCAAACTTATGATTGGATGAAAAAATGTTCCTTACTAAGATGATCAAGCTGGTATACTTCAATTTTGAAATCTCCAAAATTTGACCCCTCAAAATTGACTTTGAAAGTTTCGGATTTGTAGCTTCTGTCAAATTCTGGTTTTCTAGTCAAAATCCCGAACTAGGGTTTAATAGAGCCCAGGGTTCTACCCAACCAAAAAATTCGATCTTGGTCTCTAAATTTCGATTTTGATGAGGAGCATCCAGCTGTGGTCTCAGATTCCAAAAATTCCAACCTTTGCAGAAACCCTAATTTCGTGCAGCAATGACGAGCCAAAAATGAAAGTGCTCAGAATCCAATTCTGTTTGGACAAAAATATATGCCATATTGTTTCTGTTGTATCTCTGAAATTTTGAATCCTCAGGGTCTGAAACGTTCACCTGTGGTAGACTGACTTGTCTTCTTTCCAAACCCATAGATCTGAGCCTTAATTGATTCTCAGAGAGAGAGATATGCCAAGTGTCGCAACGTGACCTATTTATGGGATGAAACAGTATAGAAAACTTGTACGGAGTGCCATTTGTCACTGTTTCAATTTCGGCCTCTGAAACCCAGACCTGTGAAACTACAGTCCGTGCCCTAACTGCCAATTTTTACGGAATTCCATTTGGAGCTTCCTAGCCCGATATATGACCTTTGTTCCTAGGTCACCTGTTTAGGACTGCATTTTGGAAGAGGCAGAAACCCTAATTTGTATGGATCATATCTCACAAAGTACAATGAATCTGAGGATGAGATTTGGATACAAGGTACATGAAAATTTCATCTTCGTCCTGTAAAAGTTTCAGATCCTGAACCTTCGCCAAAACTAATTTATAGCGAAAGTTCCACGATGTCTAGTTTTTACTATACCAAGCCCTAGCTTCCAATTTGTCGCAAGTGCAACAAGTGTCATAAATGCCATACCATGCCTTCCTTCAGGTTAGCTATGATACCATGTTAGTTTTTCATCATTTAATTCAATATGATCTAGGATCTTAACTGAAAGAACAACATGTACAACATATCAAGCATAAGAGACAAGAGACAAGAGACACAAAGCATTTCACCGAGAAAAACCAAGAAGGTGAAAAACCCCGTAACTTCCTCAGAGATAGAATAAGCACCAATAAAAAGATCACCAAGATGAATCCCCAAAAGATAAATGTCTGCAGCAGCTACTCCTCCTCCACTTGTGTGCACTCCTCCTCTCTCTCACTAATGCGAAGTGAGTGAGTGAGTGAATGAATAGAATAAGAGAGACACACTCTCTATTTATACAGTGACTTGACTTGCCTTTTACTCTAACTGGGCCGACCTCCCTTAGGAGAGTCTAATAACCCATTACCACTTGTCACTAGGCCAACCCCACTAGGGTGGTCTAATAACTCTTTAACCCACATGACTCATACAAGGTCGACCCCACCAAGGTGGTCTAATAACCCATCAAATATAAGTTACGACACTTACAATATAAATTGCAACACTACTCCAGGGTCTAATGCCCTATCATACATCGGAGGATGGACCTCAATGACTTTACATGACTCAAGTACAATAATGACTTCTCCGACCTGGAGGAACAAACATCTCCGTCGGAGGTACAACAATAGAATACAAATGACGACACTTTCGATCGGAGGAATAAGACATCTCCATTAGGGATACAATAAAGTACAAATGTAAGACATACAATATACAAGTGAATATCTTCCGAAGTTACAAATACATCAACAACATCTACCCCTAAAATGGGCCCTACAAGAAAATGCATCTAATCTTTCCACCCATAAAGCACCAAAATGGATGAAAAATTATATATTGGACCAATTTGGATCAACAAGACATTACATAACCTTCAATATTTATAAATAGTTTCTTACTATCAAAACCCTTACTACTTGACTATGTTCTGTAATGACTACCAACCATCCACTGGGACTAATTTTATGTTGTAAATCATTTTACAATAAGTAACAACACATTAACTATCTAATGGTCCTTATTCAAAGAATAAAAGCTATACATTAATTAACTCACTAAACTTAGTACCCCAAAGTAGGAGTTTAGTGTTGGACCTCAATAAAGGATGTCATTACCTTGTACATGTATTCCACCTAGATAATGGAAATCTATGGAGAAGATAATGGAAATGAGGGGAAAAGTTAGACCTTGAGGGCATGCAAGTTCAAGAGTGATATAGATTTAGGAAATCATTAGTAAAGACTTCTTTCCACTTAACGCACAAACAGTATAAAATGGTCGTGAGGGATTCATTAATTAAGAGCATTATTAAAATGGTCATGAGGGTCCATTGATTTATCCATACACTAAGTAAATATCATTCAAATATTATTACAAATTATAACATATCATAATATTATTGGATACTTATATACAGTATTATTTACGTTAGTAATTGATAAAGGATATACAATGTTACCACACCAATTAAAGGATGAACATTAATCTTTTAGAACCATATTACGCCCTTCTTTTATAACCATTTTGACATATTAGATAAATAATATACATTTTATCTAATTGTTTATGTGATCTTATTTATTTATTTTTTCTTTTTAAAATTAAGAAACATGTTATAACAACCTTTAATATTATATAGATTTGCAAAATACTAAAAAAACAACTTTTAATATTAATACATAGTTGAACGTTTCATTCTTCTTGATACACAATTGAACGCATCACTCTTGTTTAAAATAATTTAAATATTAAAATATCATATTTTGATATTATTTTTATTCGAATAAAACATGGATCACGTCACCAAATAATCCTCAAACACACAACACCAAGGGTGGACGTGATAGGTACCTACCATGAAAAGGTCACGATGGTTGATCAAGTTGTGGGGGAACAATGCCACAAGGCCCCACAACACCTTGGATCATGTCCACGTTCGCCCTAGCAAACAAAATAATACCTTGGGTCAATTTTGACTCAATTATCTCATAATTATTTTTGGCCGGGCTTCGAGTCGCTTATATATACACTGCCCAATTACGATTTAAAAGTGGCTTCCTCACTTGTGTTATTCCAATTACGATTAGAGACGGCTGCTGGCGGAGTCGAGCTTTCACGATAGAAACTCTGTGGAATTAACGGAAATTGCGCTTTTTGAAGACTCTTTGGTGGAGGGATCGCATATTCGCAAGTGAAAAAGGGTCTGAGTAGAAAAGCCCTTCAGTTCTTCAATTTCACGCTGAAGGTATCTATCTCAAACTTTATTTACTGCCGTATTTTTAGTTGTTTTCGCTATTGTGACGGTTATTAATGTTAAATTTAATGTTTCCTAATTTCTGAAGTATTGTTTTGCAATCGTGACCGTTATTACTGGCAAATTTAAAATTTCCCAATTTGTCAAATTGGCGTTGTTCGATTCTTCGTCGAAGCCATTTTCAAAAAAATATAGAAACCATTGTTCTTGTTTTGAAAAAATATGGATTCTGGTTTTTTGGTTGAAGATTTATGATCAATTAGGAAATCAGAACATTTTTTGGGTCTGTCTTTGGCAGCCGGTTGTAGCTGTTCAGCAAGATGGGCAAAGCTGGCAGGCTGAGAAAGGAGAGACAAAATTTAGAGTTAGCAAATCGTGAAGCTGCAAAGGGTTATTCCTCCCAGGGGAAAGATAAAGATAATAAAATATCCAGGTCCAAAAATAATGGTAGGGAACTAAATCAAGTCCTTGTCACAAAAACAGAGAGCTTAAAGGAAGAAAGGGAATCTGGAAAGAAAATGAAAGACAACTCGAAGGAAGCTGAGAAAGACTTAAGAAAGGATATCGATGGCCTTCAACAACAGCTGAATAATAAAGAAGATTCAAATTCAGCTTGGCAGTACAAGGTAACAGAAAATTCTTTTCATCAACAGAATGAAATGCTACATAAGCAGGTAGACAATGCCAGGTGTTTGTTTGAAATGCAGAATCAGAGGGTGGAAGATTTTCTTGTAGAGAATGCTAGACTTGTGAAGCAGCTAGAGGAAAAGGAAGAACGGAGGACTAAATCTGAATCACTCCATGCAGAGTTTGCCAAGAAATATAAAGAGTTGGAGGAGAAGCACTTGGACTTGTTGAAAGAGAATGGAGAACATAAAAAAATGATTTTAGCATTGCAAAAAGAGAATGCTTCTCTTGGGAATGAGACAAGTTCCATTCTCTATACTCTCAATGAGGAAACAAAGAGATGTAGAGAAATTTCAGCAAAATGTTTAGAGAGTGATGAAAGAGTTTTGTACCTAGAAAGTCGGTCACTGGAATTGGGGACAGAGTTGGCATCAGCAAAATCAGCTTATAATGAAGTGGTTGTTCAACTAAATAACATCAAAGAGGACATGAATAAATTATCAAATGATTCCCGCCGCATCGAAGAAGAAAAAGAGACTTTACATCAGAACTTGATGTTACAGGTCTCCATAAATAAAGAACTTGAAGAAAATTTACTGTCAGTGAAGTCTTCTTTTGAGGAACTGAAGGATTCTACTTCCAAGGGTAAACAGCAAATAGCTATGTTACAAAGACAACTTTTAAATGCTGCTATGGAAAAAGACGGCCGAATCTTTGATTTACAATGTGAGTTTTCTGCCATGGTCATCCAGTTAGCTGATTTACAAGATCAACTTTCGTCCACTGCAGAGGATAAACTGTTACTTGAAGAGCAAAACACTGAACTAGAGAGAAGAAAATTGGCTTCACAAGAAGAGCAGGTACATCTTCAGGGAAAAATAGGGGAGTTGGAAACTGCTTTGGATTTCGTCACGAAAGATCTTGAATCGTGCAGGGCCATGTCAGTGGAAAAAGAATGTAAGTTAGCTGATTCAGAATACCAACTTTCAGACCTTGTCCAGGTTAAAAAGTGCCTGCAGGAGGAAAACGACTCTCTAAAGACTGAGCTGAACAAATACAAATCTACAATGGTTTCAGAACAAATTGACCATATTTCATACGGGATAAGGGAATTGGACATTCCTTTGGAATCTCTCAAGGATGTTGAATCCAATGATATTCAGCTCCAGCAGTTGACGGCTGAACGTCAGCATTTGCAGGCACATGTGCATGGAAATGAAAACTCGACCAGTGTGCAAGTAGATAGAATTACAGAGAATATGCCAGTAAATCCAAAACCAAATATCGCGCATGAAATTGGAAAACCAAAAGAAGTTCAGAGCAATGGAAAGGCAAACAATGTGCATGAACATCAACCACCAAAGCGGGGGCGAGGAAAGCAAAAATCCAGAAAGTGAAACATAAGTTCTCAAAGTAAGATCTCAAAGCGTTCTTCCATCTTCTGTATACTTCTATGGTAAGATCTGAAAGCATTTTTCCATCTTCTGTATATTTCCATGCAACCATTCTTATTTTTCCATGTAATAGTTATGATATGTTATAATAGGATCTTCTGTATTTTGTCAAACAAATACAAATAACTGTACAGAACTTCTTGCTTTGAAAGATTCTCTTAAAATTTGGCTGTATTTTTAAGTGTTTGGGATTTTGGGCAGTAAGTAATTAATTGTTTAAAGTAGAAAATTGGAAGGAGAAGCTTTGGTTCTGAGTATTATATTTGAGGAATTGAAATTTTCTTTTATCTCTTTTTAACTCGGCTTCCTTTGCCATGTCTACAGAGAATTGAGGTCGACTCTATTTTAAAAAGAAGAACTAAGAGATCCAGTTTGCAATTGGTTCTTGTTTTTAAAAGGAAACAAAGGATGACATTGATGCGGGAAAGCATTCTTTTCAGCTAGGTCAGGGCAGTTCCGTTAACATTCCTTTTGGATTTGATCGAGCGGCAGTTTCCTTATACAGTTCTACTTATTGTTTTCTGAACTGATATTTTATGTTGCTACTGGGTTAAGGTGATCTATTACTTTAAAGTCTTTCGGCTTATAAAGTTTGGATTGTTTATGCTTTACTCTCTTTGTCTCGTTTGAATACTTTATAATTTTGAAAGAATTTGGGAGGCCAAATCTCTTTGGCACTATTATTAAATTTTTAAATGGTTTCATTTGTTTTTTTAACGAAATCTGATTTGTTTTGGGAGAGAAATCTGGTTTCTATATATTGAAATGTTTACAAGAGTGAATTTATTGGATTATTTTCATGTTGTATTTATAAGGAAATTTAACTTTTTTGAGGAGACAAATTTGGTTTGAATATATGTTTATAAGAGAATGAATTCATTGGATTTTTTTTCATGTTGTATTTATAAGAAAATTTGATTTGTTTTGGGAGAGAAGTCTGGTTTGTATATATTGAAATGTTTATAAGAGAATGAATTCATTGAATTATTTTCATCTTGTATTTATAAGGAAATTTGATTTCTTTTGGGAGAGAAATCTGGTTTGTATATATTGGAATGTTTATAAGAGAATGAATTTATTGGATATTTTTCATGTTGTATTTACAACGAAATTTGATTTGTTTTGGGAGAGAAATTTGGTTTGTATATATTGAAATGTTTATCAGAGAATGAATTCATTGGATTATTTTCATGTTGTATTTATAAGGAAATCTGATTTGTTTTGGGAGAGAAATCTGGTTCTTATATATGAAATGCTTATAAGAGAATGAATTCATTGGATTTTCTTCATGTTGTATTTATAAGGAAATACAAAAAATTGATCTTCGTTGGCCTACCTAAAAATACATTCGAAAGTCTTCAAGGATAATTAGATAGCCTTTGTTTGTAATCATACTTCATTGAAATTGGACATCAATTATAACATCGTGCATGAGACTAATTTTTATCAACAAAGGTTGTCTTTGGATGCCAAATGCTCTTATGACTAAGATATGGCTAAAATCACCACTCATCCTTAACTCAATTATTCCTTTTAATGGTAAAGAATAAGACCAAATGCTTTTGTGACAAAGACATGGATAAAATCACCACTTCTCCCTAAAACTCAATTAAGTTCTTTTGAACGATCAAGAATAAGACCTTGTTTGAAAACTACAAGTATTATTTTTCATTATGCATGTTCATATCACTCAATTTTCCATTGGGTTCCAAGCATTCAATCACATATTTATCTAACATAATCGTGCGTGCTACCATAGTATGATGACTTGTTATACATGGAAAGATGCGAACAAGGAAGGATCTAAAAATCGACTTGTGTCACCCTTTTCTTCTCATAATGTCACCTTGAAATATTTATAAATGAGGGACTTATAGCCCACACTATTCACCAAAACAGATCCTCTACAAATTAGTCTACATTTCATTATCTTTTACAAAGACATCTATCTTTTAAATAGCTCCAGGGCCTCTATTATTGGTGTAGTTTTGAGTGGAAACTAATATTATTGGTGTACATTGGGACCAACCAGGAGGCAGGTTGGGTGTCATTTTGAAAAAAAATGCAGGGTTGTAGTTGCAAAGTCACCAAGTCATTTGTTGAAACTTTCAATGGGCAAGTCAATCAAGTAGGAAAATTGGTATTGTGTGTTTCTAAGGAGTCTATTTCCAACATCATGAGGCTTACACAAGAGGGCGAGTGTTGTTTCAAGAGTAGAAAAAGCAAAGAATTAGACTCCAATCAATTTTTGGTACCAAAATACCAAGACCCAAATTGGAGTAAGGGAATCCTTCAAGCGTGGGTCAAGGAAGAATCGCAGGATGTTCTTTATCATTCAGAATTACATTACATGTGAAGGGAGCATCGCTGTCATATTTTTGTGCCATTTAAGATTCCTTCTGCATTGTCAAGGAACATGAAAGATGAACCTCATGTTTTTCTTTTGGAGAAGTTTAACCAATATGGCTACGCATGTACAAGCTCACCTAAAAAATGTTGAGACCATTCTTTTCCACCATGGATTAATTAGGTTACTTGTGGAAGAAGAATTGAAGAAAAGGAAGCAAAACTGGAATTATTTCATCTTTTGGGGAGGGTTTGAAGAAAACCCTTCACGATAACATGTATCTCAATAGAAGAAGGAATCCTCTAAGAAGGGAAGAATCTCCCCTCTTAAGAGAAGGGGAGAGGAATTAGAGGAATAATATTTTAAGAAGGGCAGAACTACCAAGGACGAAAATAAATATTTTAAGATATTTATTTTTCATGCTTTCAACATTTTTCTTCTTAAGTTGAGCAATTTGGATTGATTATTGGGGCCTCAAGAGTGTGTGTTTTAGTATTTTTGCTAAAACTAATCATGTATTTCCATTATGAGAAATCTAGTAAGGTTTGGGTTACTAGACCTTAAATGATAGTCTGAGTGTCAAGGGTTTGGTTTACTTGCAAATAATCTTGGTTTGAGTAATTAAGTTTAATCAAAGTTGTAAGAATCTAAATAGTACATTGATCAAATCCAATTATAAGAGAATTATAGGAATTTCCTATAACTGGTTATGTGAATAGAGATTTCCAATAGCTAGTAATGTGAATATAGTGAGACTCTTATACCTATCTATTTGATCTTGGTATCAATTGATTTAGAAAATCGAGTGTGTCTATGTTGAGGATCTATTTAATTTATGAATTTATACTTTGAGAACCTATAGAATTTTTATTGAAATTAAATAAGGAACAAATCATAGTATTACATGAATATTCTTTATAAGAGTAAAAGATTGTAATCTAAATAAATTATATGACCTTGTTTGTTTTAATATAAACTTCAAAAAATTGGTTCACTGAGAAATCTATCTTCTATATTAGGTTTTATTCCTTAATTTTGCATATATTTTGTTGACACTTCATAAGCCTATGTGTCCTGGATTGATAATTAATGCTTGGAATTTAAGCAATTAAATTCACCAACAATAACCCTACAATGTAGGAAAATCTAAGTTATGGGTTGGGAATTATGCCATTTATGGAATTTCCACATATTAATAATTTCCTTTTGGGGTTTATTCTATGGACCCAAATGATTAAAATATTAACTAAATTATTGCTTGAGTTGTTGGTTGTATCGATGCTCTTTCCTATTTTTGATCTCTTTATTACTTGTAGTCACATGAATTCTATGAACTCATGTGTATAGTGATTTTCTTATTAGATCCAATCCCATTGTTTCCTTATGAAATCATGTCACCATACACAATCATAAGTAAAAATGAAATGAAAAATTGAACTTTTGAAAATGATAATTGAACTTACATATTTGACAAGAAATCGTTCCATGTTGAAGTCCACTATGGGGTTAAATGCCTCTGATTTTCCCTTGAATTATTTCTACCTCCAACAAATATCTGAGAGAATTGGTTGTAATGACTTAGAGGTTGGTGCCAATGAACAACAATATCATAGTTTTCAATTCTATAATACAATTTACAATTTATGAAAAAAAATTACAATTTGCACATTGTATAATATGAAACAAGTTGATGGTGGGTTTCACCAAGTTTTCCTTAAAAGGATGATGAGTTTGACATAGTTTTGATAGATAAATGTTCATTGACTCAAAAACCAATTTTTTATTTAACAATTTTTAACATTATATCAATAATATTAAAAGTAGAAGATCCCAAAATACATACTCAATTGAGCTTCTCTTGGTTTCCTGAATAAATTATTCTGTACAAAACAAGGGCAACCACATGAAAGTGGAATACCATGTGGATCCTTCCCCATCGTATCACTTTGAACTACCCACACTCAATATATCTACTAGAAAATAATTTAAATTAACATAAAATAATAAAACATGGACATTCAATAAGATGTATCAAAACAAATATCATACTACAAAATATTTCATATTAATAAAGTTGAACATTACAATATCACATGTCTCAACAAAAATATTTTTTTTTCATATACTATCTACTACAATCATATCAAATCACTTCCTATGGTCTTTCTTATCTATTTCAAAAACCAATTTTGTGCATGTTCATGGTTGCATCCTCATTTCATTTATAATTAGTGTTTTCTACTAAATATAACTTGGTAATTCCTTTTTGTAGAAATGTTTTCAAGTTTTTGTATGTGGGCCCACATTGATTTGAAATAATTTCTATTCCTCAAATTTATTCCCTCTTAAATACCTCTCATCACAATATAGCACTTTTTAAGTTAATGTCATTCTGTAGCTTCTTCCTAAGTCCACGACAACTTCATTTTGCAACATTTTTTCAGTTATTGGGATTTTGGACTCTCAAGTTCTAGGACAAGTAGGATGTTGTTATAGGTGCCAAAGGGAGGTGTGGGAGGGTAATACATGGGTTTATTTGATTTGTGCATTTTCCAACACTTCTTCTTATCAATATCATTGAGAAGCATCCAACTAAGTAGCTAGGTGAGCCAACAAAACATGTGCTTCAATTTTCTCCTTTTGGCCACTGATAAAACATTATTTGAAAAAATAATTGGTCATGCCCTCTATGGAGATTGCCAATTTCTCAAAGGAAGATATAAAATCATTCATTGCACATATTTGGCATAACTTCATCAACCAACCTAAATTATGATTGTATATTTCAAAATGAGCATAGATGGCTTTAACAAATTTGATATGGCGAACGTACTACCATGGGATTTCTTATACTATTGCCAACATTTCATATCCAAGTATAAAACATAAACTCAAAATTCCATCATGTCATCAATGTTACCTAAAAGGGAAAATAATATTCCATCTAAGTAACCCAACCTATGGGATCAAAAAATTTGTTCAGATATACTTTGGGATATTGTGCCACATATGGTTATAATGAAGGTGTGATCTATAACATCCATGTGATTATCTTGCCAATTTCTCTCATTGGGTAGGAGGTGTTGAATGTAGACTACTTTTATTTTTCATTATTGCAATCACAACAACCTTACTTTCCATGGATTTGATCTTGGAAATCTATATGTTAATAAATAGGTTGACTTTTAAAATCCTAAAGTCTAGATTATCGTGCGGGGTTCTAAGTTGGGTGATTTTGTTATCCATGGTCATGTTTCAAGTGGCCATCATGGATCCCTTAGCTACACCAAAATTTTTACTATGGAATTATACTAGTACATTCAACATCATACCAAGATTCTTTTGAGATAGATCACCTACAATAGAATCAGTGGATCTACAAAAAAATGTGTTACTTGAGAGTTGTACCAATGGGATTAGCATTTCTTGGCAAGTGTTTTTAGATAGGTCTCCCATGATGGAATAGGTTTGTTAGGAACCATTTTTTTACTATGGTAGGAGTATTAATTCTCTAAAATACTTCACGCATTTTTTATATTTTATCAAATTTGTTTCTTTAGATTCCCATTCTAGAAAGGATAGGGATTGTAGGGCCCTAAGGACAAAGTAGTGGCATGTGTTATATCTCTCTTGTATACCAAATGGTTTCCAAAAATAGCACTCATACACATATTTCATGACATGAACTAAGGATAAATTCTACTATTGGTCATACTACTTAAGTCCCTAGTATGCGAGAGTGATCTCTGCAAGTATTTTTCTTAATATATTATACAAACAAGATGGTTGAGAGGATTACGTAAATCTAGTTTCAAGTGCACTTAAGGGGTTTTTAATATACTTGAAGGTATGTGGAATATTAAATCCATAGGAATATTATGCTTGATGTGGTGCTACTAAAGGGATACTAATAGAGGTGTGCAGTAGTGTCAAACCAGGTGACTCCACTTCTATTTCCCACACGCATGCTTCCTAAAAAATAGGTTTACTTATTGAATGAAAAAACTTTTTTTTTTAATACATTGAAACGTATCTCTAGCACCATTTTTTTTTATATATTTCATTCATGTGTTGGCACAAAAATATATTTAATAACACTTTGTACTACATCTAACTCTGCTTCATCAAGAAAATCTACACAAACAAAAAAATTTATCTTACACTATTTTTTTACCTTCATCTTTGTATCCTTGTCTACCCATCCAATGAATAGGGTTTAGGATGATCATTAGCCTCCAAATGAAGCTTGCTGACCAGATCAACTGCTATGAGGTTGGCATGTGAACCATAATTTAATAGAGCATCTACCTTGATAATCTTGATCAAGATCTTGATATGGAATATTTTTGTCATCGCCTTCTATTCCACGTGATGAACGCTACTCATATTCACTTCCTTATGCAGTGAATTGTAGGAATTATTCTCATCCACATATGAGCTTCTCTTTACCTATTGGCTTGAATCTTTGGCTAGAAGGTTCATCTTCTTGGCATCTTTCTTGCAGTTAATAGGGTTCAATTCTAAATGTAGCTTCCAACACTTTTCTTCAATGTAACTATCAATGCTACAATTATTAATGTGGTTATTTGGATACTTACACTGATCTACTGTGGTTTTAGTCTTATTATGCTTCCCTTTCCACTTCTTCTTCTACTCCTTGGAAGCATCTTGGTTCCCTTTCTATTTGGAACCACTTGGTTTTCCTATCTTGTTCCCTATATTCTCCAATTATTGTACTTGCAAACATGCATCATCGATTATCTTGGCCTTCAAGAGCATCACTTTCTTTTTTAAATGATTGTGAAGACCCCCCAGATACTTAAGGAGTACATCTGGATTCCTTGGTGAGATACCTAGCATAATAGCCATCTTTCTGAATTCGATGGTTTACTCTTACAGACTCTTCCCTTGCATTTGTTTGATGTAATACCAATGGATCCATTCGTCCCCTACATACCCAATAGGGTAGAATTGGAACTTTATGAGGGTTTTGAAATCCTCCCACTTAATTATTGGAAGATCACCCTATAACACCCTGATTTTGTCCCTGTTGTATTAAACATGTAAATGATGTAATATCGTTATAAAATCATGGTGAGGAGCTCAAGGCCGAGGCCATGCCATCGATTTATCGTTCTTTTATCAGTAATAAAAAAATCAATGCATGTGGATCATGTGGTAGCCTGGCATGATGGAAATCGTAAATATGATGTAAATGTATTTTAATAAAAATACCCACGACTAGCTATGCAAGGAAACAAGAGTATGGGGGCATGATTTTTACAAGGAATAGGGAGGTAAATATTCAAACCCTTGAATACAATAACTTTAAGCCAAGTGTTAATGAGAGAACCATTGACCCATTAACTATCCATGTTGAATTTTGCACCCAATCATTTAATTCTTCCAAGAGGTGGTTGAAGTAGTTATTATTTTGGGAAATGGAGACTATGGATGTCCAATTTTCATGTATGGGAAAGCCACCATTTTGGAAAATTGTTTTATCTTCTTGGGCAAGAAAAGACCCATGAAATTGCTTCCATTCCATTCATTCATACATGAGTTTTTCTTTCTCACGCAGTGCTTGATTGGCAGGTGTTTTCCTCCTTGAATTTACTGAGTTTCCCTCCATTTTCTAGCTAGGAAAGTAGTTTTTGGTGTTGCAGAATGGTGGGGAAGAAGGAAAATTGAATTGGGGTTCTATGAGATCCATTTTTTATATTCAATTGCTTATGTACCTGTTGGGAATCCAAATTGTAGCTTCCATCTGTTGTTTCCCCAGTCAAAAATTCATTTTGGTGTGCCCAGAATTTGGAACACTCATGGAAATCATGTTTTGTGAATCCCATAGCTGAAATGTTTTTATATTCCCAACAATTGTGCCTTGTTGTGTGTGTGGGAGATTTTTATGGTTTGGGTCATGTTCATCCCTTGTTAGGCTTGAACTTGTGTGTAAGAAACCAAGATTAGAAAAGGATTTGGAATTGGCTTCATAAACCTGTTGAAGGGTGTAACCTCACTCAAGATGATAGGGTTTTGGATACTTTTCTATGCACACCTTGAAGAGCACTAGAGGGGAAGGTATGGCCTGAGGGACCGTGGAGCAGTGAAGGGGATACCATCCTTGTGTTGAGTGTGTAGGTATTGTGGGTTCCAAGCTAGCTAATTTGTAGAGGTTCTAGTAGCTCTATGGTTTGAACTCATTAGATTAGCAATTTATTTCCCTCTACTACCTTGACAGCCTGATAAACCTAGCTGCAGAGTGGCTTGGATGAGATGTGGTATATACTTGGCTATGTGTGATTTTTTGGTTCCCTTTTTCCTTGTGGAAATCATACCCGGCTCGGGGGTGGCAGTTGTGTTGAGAGATTGATGAGAACATATGGCCTAGGGTTGGGTGGAACGTCGCACTTGCATAGCCAGTTCCCTGGGATAGCTTCATCCCAAGATAAGTATTCTCTTGTATTTAATTATGCAATGTATTTAATTGATGCATGTTATAATTATGTTGGAAATTGCATGCTAGATGTGTGTAGTAGAGTTTATTTCCATTGTGCTTATTTGGATTATGCATTTGCACACATGTTTCATTTGTTATGACTTTGCAAAATGATGTTGGGGCTAGTTTTGGAAGCTCAAAATTAGTTCACGTTCCCTCCCTTGAGTTGGATTGATGGAAGGGTACGTGACACTATGGTGTTAGAGCTATAGGTTGCAACATCAGGCCTAAATGGGATAAATCGTGTGACTTGCAGCGTTAAGTTCACACCCTAATTGGTGTAAATTGATGAGTTTTGCCTAAGTATGTGTCGATGAGTTTTGATGAGTTGCGTTGAAGTGTTTTGGCAAACTTCGACAAGTTTTGTCGAAGTGCAGTTTGGCAAGGTTGGAGAAATTTGCCGACACATTTCAAAACGTTTTGGGAAATTCCGCCAACATGTTTCAGTGAATTTGGAGAAAATATGTCGATGCATTTCGCCCAAGTTGGATAAAATTTCACCAACAATTGTTTCAGTTCTTTTTGAAAATTTAACTGACAAAGTGTTTCAACAAATTTTGAAAATTTCGCCAACAAGCGTTTCAGCGATTTTTGGAAAGTTTGTCGATGAACTGTATTGGCAATTTTTTAGGAGTCCCCCGGTGAGTGTTGCAATACTTGGGAAAAGAGGCTGACATATCGACAGACTTGGAGAAGTCTTCCGAAACAGAGAAAAAACTCAGTGGATTCCACGAAAATGTAGAATTTGGGAGGCCGCAAGGAGGAAAGCCCCCTTTACCCCCATTTTTATTTTTAATATCCACAAAGTTAAATCTATGGTTCAACCCTAGCAAGGACCATCCCTGGAATCTATGGAGCACTAAAGGACCACCAAGCAGACCACCAATCAATTTTGGTTGAACTTGAAGGTAATATTGCTAAGTAATATGTTTCTATTTTGATTGAACTTGGATCTAGTCACAGTTATATCACTCCTAAAATTGTTGATATTTCTGCTTTTAAGAAATTAAAGCATAGTAAATTGTGGGTAATTCAACTAGCCACTGGAACCAAGAGAAAAGTTTGTGAAATGGGAGAGAAATGTTCATTAGAGATGTATGGGCTATTCACTTGTGCAAATTTGAATATTCTTCCACTTGGTTCCTATGATACTCTCATTGGAGTGGACTAGTTAGAAGAACATAGAGTTAAACTTAACTGCTCCAACAAGACTTTTGAATTCATGGATGAAGAAGGAAACTCAAGAGTCATAAAAGGAATTCCAAAGGTGAATTTTGTTAGGCATATTTCATCCATGCAACTGAATAAGTTATGTAGGAAGGGTTGTCAATTGTATGCCACCCATGTTTTGGAGTCAACAAAAAATGAAATTTCCAAGTTGGAGGACTATCATGTCTTGCAAGAATTCAAGGATGTGTTTCCTAATGAGATTCCAGGATTTCCTCCAAAGAGGGACATTGATTTTACAATTGACCTCATTCTGGAAGCTGCACCAGTGTCCAAGACACCCTACAAGATAAGTACACTGAAATTGCTAGAATTGAAAATCCAATTACAATTGTTGTTGGAAAATAAATATATCAGGCCAAGTGTGTCCCCATGAGGAGCACCTATGTTATTTGTGAAAAAGAAAGATGGAACACTCAGGTTATGTATTGACTACATGTAGTTGAACAAAGTCACTTTGAAGAATGCTAATTTTTTATCTTAATACGAAATTATAGTAGTACTTGAAATCAAATGAATAATAAAAAATCATAAGCATTCACATGAGACATAGTATTTTCCTTGGGGAAACCCTCTAGTACATGAGGGAGAAAACCCTAGAAAAATATTCCTTAGAATATTGATAGATAGAAGAGAATGTCTTTACAATGAGTAGATTACATCAAGCACCCCTGGTGCATTATCAAAGAGAAATACCAAGCACCCCTGGTGCAATCACAGAGAAAGAGAAAATATGGAAGAATAGAACTCAGAATAATATCCTACACAAAATCAATTTGTTGATTTGGGTCACATGCACAATAAATGTGAATTTCCTTCAAGAGAGAAGAAAATTTTCTCTCACATTGAATTCATCAATCCTGGATAACATATATATACCATATTTATCATGCTTTGGATTCTATTTTTATCTTCTAACTTCAAGATGAACTCGCCCTTCACCTGGATGCTATATCACTTAGCTTGGTGGCTAACTCAAGTGTCGTAACTCAAGTGTCATAACTCAAGTGTCACAACTCAATTGTCATAACTCAAGTGATGTCTTTTAGTTCAACTTAAGTATTGACATGCAAAACACTTTAATTATTAACACTTAGTTAACTCTTTTAACTAAAGTACTTCTTAATAACATCACTGAAGTGAACAATTCGATTTCTCCTTTAATTAACTGAAGTCTTTCTTGTTAACATCACTGAAGTTTAACAATTCGAGTTCTCTCTTATTTAACTGAAGTCTCTATCATTATTGAAGTGATAAAATCAAGTTCTCTCTTATCTTATCACATATTATCTGTATCTCGTGTCTTATCTACATGGTCCACATGTGCCAACTTTAATTTATTTATCATATCAAATATACTAAGGATATTTTTTCAATGATGTGATCATCTTGTTATACTATCGTTCCAAGTGGTCATATGATAAAGTAATTCACTCTCGAGGTGGTCAGTCTCTAGAGGATACTTAATATCTCAACCATGGTTAGTAGTAATTCACACACCATTCATGCTTCGACATGCAAAGCATTACCTCAACACATGAGGCACCACCTAAACACATGAGGATCTGTCTTGACACACAAGACCTTATTCTTGAGAAACAAGACTATATAGCACCATCACTTTGACATACAAATCACTTACCTCAACACATGAGGCTTTATTCATTCTTGAGTCCAACTCAATATTCTTCTCCAAGTTTCTTGATTCCAAATCGACTCCTATAAGGCACTGCCTTGACACACAAGATTGACTTGGAGAATGACTCATGATGTTCTAACTTTAACAAAGAACAAATACCCATTACCTCGAATTGATGAACTTTTTTATCAAATGAGAGGGGAAAAGGTATTTTCAAAGATTGACTTGAGGTCTGGTTACCATCAGGTAAGAATCAAAGAGGAATATATTCACAAGACAACCTTTAGAACAATATATGGGCACTATGAGTTTGTGGTGGGACCGTTTGGTCTCACGAATGAACTAGCTACATTCATATGTCTCATGAATAGTGTTTTTAGCAAGTACTTGGACAAGTTAGTTCTTGTTTTTCTAGATGAAATTATTATCTATTTTAAGAGCGAAGAAGATCATGCAAAACATTTGAGAATGGCCTTGCGATTGCTAAGGGAGCATAAGTTGTATGCAAAGATGAGAAAATGTGACTTGTATAAAAATAAAATTCATTATTTGGGTCACATTATCTCAGAGGAAGGAATATCTGTGGACCCTGAGAAGATTGAAGCCATTATGAATTGGCCAACTCCAATGAACGAGACGGATGTGAGATCCTTTATGGGACTTGTTGGTTACTATAGGAATTTTATTAAAGTATTTTCCAAGGTTTATAATCTAATTACTTCCTTACAGAAGAAGGGAATGAAATTTGAGTGGACACCGAGATGTGAGGAAAGCTTCCAGCAGTTGAACAATCTTATCACGATTGCACCAATTTTGAAAATTGCATACCCATAAAAGACTTTCTGGTGTGTATTGATGCATTGAATCAAGGACTTGGAGGGTTCTTATGTAAGAAAACCATGTGGTATGCTATGAGTTAAGAAAGTTGAAGGAGCATGAAAAGAACTATGCCACCCATGATTTAGAACTTGCAGCCATAGTGCGTTCTTTAAATATGTGGGGGCACTACTTAATGGGTAGAAAATTTGAGCTAAGGATAGACCATTTTTGATATTCCATATGGATATATCACTGAGCTTGAACAAACCTCACAATTTCACAATGTTATTACTGAGAAGAATTAGAAAGAAACATTGATCAATTCACTCATAAAACCGAAACACATATGAAAAGCTAATGTTGATACAGTAATCAGTAATAGGTTGGCAACAGAAATATGTTACAATAGAATGAATCCGATAGCGTCTGATAGGATTTGAATCCACCTCAACTCTATGGCTAGTTTGCATTGGAACCATCTCTCGATAAGGTCTAGTGGCCATCGATGATGAATGATAAGTTAACTGAGGTAGAACTGGTCATGACTGAGTCATCTGGGCACCAAAATAGGGAAGGAGACTCCAAGGGGGCACATAACTAATTGTTAGTGGTAAAAAGGGTGCTCCTATACTCAATAGCAGTCAAACTAGGTGCAACAGTCAGTTAACTGAGCAATCAACGGGATAGGGCACCCCAAATCATGGAACTAATTATGTATACTCCTAAAATCATGCATGAGGGCACATTGGAACTCCAGTGATGTAAACAAGGATATATGAGTTTATAGGAGGGCTAATGATGGCCAAAACGAAGCTCTAGGGGACCCAAAGTAAGGACTAGGTGTTAGGATACTCAAATACCAATGCATGGAGTGTAGCATGGAATGCATGCATGCATGCAAAATGAATGCAAAGCACGGAAAACCAAGATAAGATTGTGAGAATATTCTAACACCCCCCCTTAATATAGAGAGAATATTCCAACACCCCCCCTTAAGATCCAGTTGTTTTCGATCCCTTCCGCGCCGTTGCAGATCCATCTGTTGCGTATCCCTTCTGCGCCGCTGTTGCCGATCCATTTTTGAAAAAAAAAAGGTATAAAATTTTGTTTTTCGGCCATATCTCCCTTGTTTCAACTCTGTTTTCCCTGAAACTTCACTGACATCCCTGCAATCCCATTCTACATATTTCATTCCTGAAGACCCTATCCCAAATTCCACTTCCCAAGACCATAAATCCCACATTTGTCTATTTTTAGGGTTTTCCATAACTCCTTCAATTTTCACCCAAATGCCTTCAAATTTTGCCACCGTGTTCATTTCCTAATTCTGCTTCTTTGTCCCTCTCTACCAAATTTTCTCATTCTTTCACCCCGCTTCTGAAATCCCCATTTTTTGCTTCCCTATCCATCAAAAAGTGTCCAAAACCTAGTCAAACCCCAATTACCCATCCGATTTTTGCCCAAATCCAAATCTTCCTTTACTAAATAAGCTTTTGTTTGTGTTTTTCTATCCATTTCCCCCCCCCACCCCCCTGCCCCGAAAAAAAAAAAAAAAAACTCTTGGTTGTGGTTGTCACCTGTGCAGGAGCAAAAACCATGGAGGAAGCACTTGTAGCCATCCAAACCAAACTCCAATATCTGGATGAAAAATTTCTCATCCTCCATCTTCAGCATTCAGCCATGAACAATAACCGACAGCCAGAATCTTTTGTATCCACCGGGTTCTCTTCTTCCAACAATTTTCGTGGGCCGAAGCTTGATTTTCCTCGCTTCAATGGTACTGATCCGACTGGATGGATATAACAAGCAGAACAATATTTCAATCTGCATAATACTTTCGATGTCCAGAAAGTTCCACTTGCATCCTTTCATTTGGAACAAGAATCCCTTCAATGGTACCATTGGTACATCAAAGCTCATCCCGAGCCAAACTGGACAGATTTTTGCCAACTCCTTTTACCACGATTTGGTCCTAGTGCTTTTGATGACTTCAAAGGATCACTCACTAAAGTTCACCAAATTGGCACAGCGAGAAAGTATCAGACAGAATTTGAGAAACTGACCAATCACATAGAAGGATTGTCTCATGAATTCTACAGGAGTTGTTTTATTAGTGCTCTCAAGGATGAAATCCGCTCAGAGGTCAAAATGTTCTGTCCCAACACAATGATGGAAGTCCTAGGGTTGGCTAAGTTGGCAGAAGACAAGATCGCAGCTCAACAACGCTCCAAACCCACCTTTGTTCCCTTCAAAAATATGGGTTCCCAATGACCTCCCATCATGCCTACTCCTCAACCAACTCTTATCAAGCATTTGTCTGAAACAAAGATGCAGGCACGCCGAGAAAAAGGACCTTGTTATAATTGTGATGAGAAATTCACTCGGGGACATAGATGTGTTCAACAAAATCTCTATCTCTTGGTTGTGGATTCTTCGCTTGCCTCAGAACTTAATGAAGAATTTCTGGATACAGTAGATGATCAGGTCGACATTCAACACCCACCTGTTGACACCCCATCTTAGGACGACCCACCCGAGATCTCTCTCCATGCTGTAACCGACGTCACCACCCCACAAACAATGCGAGTCAGGGGATACTTCAAGAAGCTCCCTCTTACCATACTCATTGATTCTGGTAGCACTCATAACTTCATTGACCCTCGGATTGCCAAACAGGCTGATTGTTTTGTCCATCCTTGCTCCAACTTTGAAGTCATGGTTTCCAATGCGGGCACCTTACCTTACAAGGGGAAGTGTCACAATGTGCATATCTCTATGGAATATTATAACCTACACTCTGACATGTTTGCCTTGTCCTTAGGCGGATGTGATGTGGTTTTGGGCGTTCAATGGTTATGCACACTTGGCCCCATCTTATGGGATTTTGTGAAACTTTGGATGCAGTTTTCAGTCAATGGGGCACAACACAAATTCATGGGCTTACAACCAGGGTCTCTCTGCATCATCAGTGCACATCGCCTGGAAAAAATCCTTAAGAAGAATTCACATGGTGTCATCCCTCAGCTCCATTCCATTTAGATGCACCCATCAATGGTCTCCACTACTTCCTTGGATAGATATGCAGGTGTCCTTGCTGAACCAATGAGCTTGTCGCCTTCAAGAGACCTTTCCGGTAAGAATTTAGTCGCATCTACCTCTCAGTAGGAACTGATGGCTATTTTGCATGCAGTACAAAAGTGGCAGCCATACCTATCAGGGAATTATTTCTGCAGCAAGACTGATCTCCAGAGTCTGGAAAATTTTCTGGAACAATGGGTCTCCTACCCAACACACCTGAAATGGGTTATCCAACTCATGGGTTATCCCTATGCAATCACTTATAAGAAGGGTAAGGACAATATGGTGGCAGATGCTCCTTCTTACACAATTTTTGACCCAATTTCTCTTACAGCTCTTTCTCTGCTTGTTCCAAATTGGTTGCAATATGTTCAACAGGGCTATCTCTTCTATGAACTCCATGCTTCTTCATCAGTAGGGCACTCTGGGTTCTTCAAAATGTATGACCGAGAACAATGTAACTTCTTTTGGCAGGGATTGAAAATGACAATTCAACAAATTGTGGCTGACTATGATACTTTCCAGGTCAACAAGGGTGAAACGACACGCCTTTCGGGATTGCTCAAACCCTTTCCCATCTCTACATAGCTTTGGCCAACTATTTCTATGGATATCCTAGCAGCGCTCTGGTGGTACAATACCACATCTCAGAGGACACCATATGAAGCAGTCTATGGACATACATCGCCAGTTCTTCTTCCACACACCCTTAGCAGCTCCCCAGTTCAGGAAATTGACTCGGTTCTTCGAAACCATGAAGAGATTCTTCTCATTCTGCAGGACAATCTTCACATGGCCAGAATTTGCCTAAAACAAAAAGTCGATCAACACCATTCTGAGTGCATTTTCCAAGTAGTTGATAGGGTTCTTCTTCATCTACAGCCTTCCAAGCAATCCTCCCTGACACTCGAAAGGCGTCAATGGCCCGAAATGAAAACCGAGGATGCTATCGGGGAACCACTCCTTCAGATTCTGCAGCAATTTCTCCAACCAAAGCTTTGAGGAAAAAGCTTTCTCTAAGGGAGAGGGGATGTTAGGAACCCATGTCAACCTTTCTCTTTACTATGTTATTATATTTTTGTTGGACGCATATGCTTTGTAAGTCGTCCCGTAGTATTTGTTGATCCATATTTTATATTATCCCATAGTATTGACCCATAGTATTGGACGCATATGCTTTGTAAGTCGTCCCATAGTATTATATGTCCCAGGGTTTTGACTCATGGTATTGGGCATAGACTTAGTATATAAGTGTGTGTTGAGGTCATTGAAGGCACCGTGAAGTTAATTGTGTTGAGCTTGCTCAAAGGAGGTTACCCCTTGAAGTGGCCCGTGATCAATATAAAAGTGATTTTGAGTTCTATTATTTATGATATCTTGTGTATTTGCATTAATTAATTATTGTAGGTTCTTCATAGTATCCACCTGATACATATCATCATACATGATCCACCTTATCATAAAATGTATCTACCTGATACATATCATCATACAATGTATCTACCTAATACATATCATCATACATGATCCACTTGATCATACAATGTATCTACCTGATACATATCATCATGCATGATCGACCTGATCATACAATGTATGTACCTGATACATATCATCATACATGATCCACCTGATAATACAATGTATCCAACTGATGCATATACATATACATGATCCAATTGATCACACAAAGCATCCAACTGATGTATATACATATACATGATCCAACTGATCATAAAAGCATCCAACTGATGCATATACATATACATGATCCAACTGATCATACAAATCATCCAACTGATGCATATACATATACATGATCCAATTGATCATACAAAGCATCCAACTAATGCATATACATATACATGATCCAAACGATCATACAAAGCAGTAAATGGAGCATTGTCCTGATGCTCAACACACAACGCTTATATCCACAGCCATGGGAAGGATCCTCCTCTCACCAAGCTTGGAATGGCTCCTGCAAATGTGTCCCGTCACTTCTTCCTTGAAGTATCTTCAATATGAAGAACGCCAATCCTCTCTCTGAAGTACTCAAACTTCACTCTGGATAGTGGTTTCGTCAACACATCTGCAACCTGCTCATCCGTCGCAACATACAGGAGCTTCACTGCTCCTCTCTGCACCATATCCCTGATATAGTGATATTTGATCTCAATGTGCTTTGACCCGTCATGGAACACCGAGTTCTTAGACAACTTCACACAACTCTAGTTGTCACAAAAGATACCAGTAGCATTCAACGGGAGATCAAATAACTCAGACAGTAGCTTCCTTAGCCATACTGCCTCACAACTAGTCGAACAAGCTGCAACATACTCTACTTCGGCTGTACTCAGTGCTATGCAAGACTGCTTCCTACTAAACCAGGAAATAACACCTTATGCCATACTGAAGCAACACCCCAAAGTGCTCTTCCTATCTATAGCACTACCTACCCAATCTGCATCAACATAATCCTCTAGGTTAAACTTTTGATTCGCATCATACTTGAGCCCATAATCAATTGTACCCTTCAGGTACCTCAGAATATGCTTTACAGCAACCAGGTGAACACCTCTGGGATCCGTCACGAACTGGCTTAATGTGTTCACCGCAAATCAAATATCTAGTCTTGTATTCGTCAAGTACATCAAGGACTCAATCATCTGACGATACATCGTGACATCAACCGACTCAGATGAAGCATCACATAGAAGCTTCAGGTTCGATGCCATAGGTGTGTCCATGGCCTTGCAGTGCATCATCCCGAACCTCTTCAGGATCTCTACTGCATACTTCCCTTGTCCAAGGAATATCCCATCTACACTCTGCCACACCTCCATGCCTAGAAAGTAGTGCATCATCCCCAAGTCCTTCATCTCGAACTTGGCTGCAAGCTTCCTCTTGGTTTCAGCAATCAACCTATCCTCTCCTCTAACAAATAGGTCATCCACATACAACAGTAGTATCACTGGATTGCCTTCCTCAACCTTGTAGTAAAGGTTTGAATCTGCTTTACTCTTAGTAAAGCCCAAACTGGATAGGAAATTGTCCATCCTACCATACCAAGTTCTAGGAGCTTGCTTCAAGACACACAAGGATTTCTTCAACCTGCACACATAAGACTCCCTGTCATGTGTCTCAAAACCGAGTGGCTGCTCCACATATACTTCATCTTCGACTACACCATTCAAGAAAGTTGTCTTGACATCCATCTGGTGTATCTTCCACTTCATCACTGCAGCCAGAGCAAGTATTGTTCTGATGTAAGTGTATCTAACTATAGGAGCAAAAGTTTCTTCATAGTCTATTCCCTCTTTCTGAGAGAATCCACGAGCTACAAACCTCGCCTTGTGTTTCTCTATGCTACCACCTGCAGCATGCTTGATCGTATAGAACCACTTGGAAGTCACAACAGACTTCCCTTCAAGTCTAAGAACCACATACCAAACATCATTCTTCATGATTGACTGGTACTCTTCGATCATGGCATCCTTCCATTCATTCTTTTCCAATGCTTCTTCATAACTGGAAGGTTCTTTGTTCATAATGTCACAGAGTAAGGCAACATAATAGGTATGTGATCTAGTCCTCTTCCTTTCTCTGTGTTCCTCTTCTGGAATACCATATCTTTCTACATCTTGGATGAGCTCTCTAGCCCATGTAGGTTTCCTCTTGTGAGAGTTCTTCTCACGAGATGGATATATAGGTTGTTGTGGATCTTATATTTCACGATCTTCTTCTGGAATTGCTTCATTCATAGTGGTGTCTTGAAATCTGGTTTCCTTTGGTTCGTCATGGTCTTCAACAGGTGTCTTCCTTGATTTGATGTATGCTGAGTCTTCATCAAATTTTACATCCTTGCTTGTTGAGATATTGTAACTTCTAAGAATAGTATATTTGTACTTTATTATTCCGGAGATGTTTTCATTCCTCCGTGAAGACCTTATTGTATATTCGGAGATGTTTTATTCCTCCATGGATAATGTGGTAACTTGGGTTATTAGACTTCCCTAGTGGGGGTCGGCCCTGTATGATTCATGTGGGTTAAAGGGTTATTAGACCACCCTAGTGGTGTCAGCCCTGTCACATTATGTTAAGTGGTTAAGTTGGGGCCGACCTAGTTAATGTAAAAGTCAAGTCGGAGTAGTGTCTAAATAGAGGAGGTGTGTTCCTCATTTATCACGCTCACAACACATTCACTCACTTGTGATTGGCACATAGGTGAGAGAGAGATCTGCTATGGAGGAGAAGGAGCTCATGTCTAGGGTTCACATCTTTGTATTTGTTGGTCATCTATATTGAGGAAGCTTTGCTGGGTTTTCTACCCCATGAGGGTTTCCAAGGATAAATATTTGTCTCTTGTGTTGATGCTATGCTTGTTGTTCTTTCAGTGATCCTGCATATGCTATTGCTGTGAAATGGAATGTAATGCTGATATTTTATGTCTTATCATATTGAATCTTAACACTACTGATGTCAATATTCTTAAACCCTGGAAAGTATATTCTGTAAGCTTTCGAGCTTTCATTGTAACCCACAAAGATGCTCTTCTTTCATGAAGGATCTAGCTTTGTCCTCTTTTCTTTTGTAATGTGTGTGTATACTGGACAACCAAATATCCTGATATGTCTAACTTCAAGTTTCTTACCAGAGAAGGCTTCTTCCGGTGTCTTGTTATCAAGTATTGTTGATGTATATGTAACTTCGGAATGTATTTCATCTGTGTATTTCATATATATTTATTGTACCCTTATTAGAGATGTGTTATTCCTCTATAAGGAAGTGTCGTCATGTGGATTGAAAATTGTCGCAAGTGTGTGTACTTGCCGATGGGTTATTAGACCACCATGTGTGGGGTCGGCCCTGAAATATATATATTATATTGTGGATGTACCTAGCTAGACAAGTCAGCCCCATAAGGTCACTGGAAAAACAGGTTAGTATAAATAGAGATCAAGAGATCTCTATTTAGATCATTTGGAAAGTAACATCTCTCTCACTTAGAAAGTGGCGCACTAGTGAGGAGGAGGATCATCTGCTTCTAGGAGACTATCTCAAGTGCATTTTGGTTGTACTTTGGTTGAGCCATTGCTCTCTCTATCTCTGAGGAAGTTGTGGGGTTTTTCACCTTAGGGTTTTCCCCACGGAAACTTTGTGTCTCTTGTCTCTCATGCTTTTGATTCTTGTGATGCTTGTCATGCTTATTGTGATTGTTATACATTGATATACTGTATATGTTATTCTCTCAGTGAATATCCTAGAGTATTGTGAATTAATGCTCAAAATTTAACATGGTATCAGAGCTAACCTGAGAAGAAGACATTTTGCAGTGACGAAAACTTGAGTTTCTTGTTTATTGGGTTTCTCTCCATAGATTTTAGAAAAGAAGTATAGTAGATTGACTCTACTCATCAAGTATAATCTATCTGTCCAATCATAATTCAATTCTGATCATTTTTTAGATTTGGCCCTAAAAATTAGGGTTTCCACAAAAATAGGAATTTCTGAAATCTGAAGACATAGCGGGAAGCTCCTTGCAAAAATAGAAGTTTAGAGCTTTGGATCGAGATTTTTGGCTGGGTAGATCTCTGGGAAACTCAAACCCTAATTCAGGGCTCTCCCTAGTGAACCCAAGAGGACAAAAAGGCAAATCTGAACGGTAAAGCTTTGCTAATCTCAAATTCTAAATACACCAGGCTGATCAGCTCATCAAGGCGCATCTTTCTATCCTTTCAGAAAATTGAAATTCACATTTTGAATTTTTAGGGTTTTTCCGACAAACCCTAATCCGAGACCAGATCCAGTTTTCAGCATTTCAAGTGGTAAGACCTAAATATTTTCTATTTCCATTTGAAGTACTCTTTAAGATGTCTCACCACACCAAGCTTGAGGATAAGCTTGAAGGAGCTGATAACTTCCGAGCTTGGAAGTATAGGATTGGGTTAATCCTGGAAGAGAATGAGTTGGAATCATATGTAAAAGAAGACATCCCTATCCCAGAAGATGAAGAGGCTAAGGTATTGCATAAGAAAAACTTGGTCAAGGAAAAGAGAATCATTGCTGATTCTATCAAAGACCATCTCATACCCCATGTGTCTTCTCTAAAGACACCCAAGGAAATGTTTGACTCTTTGACCAAGCTATTTGAAGGGAAGAACATAAATCGGAAGATGACCCTGCGGAACCAATTGAAAGGAGTAAAGTTTCAGAATGGAGAAACCATTCAATCTTATTTTTCAAGGGTCTCCCAGATCAAGGAACAACTAGAAGTAGTGGATGAAATGGTGGAGAATTGTGAAGTGGTGATGACCACTCTAAATGGCCTACCCAGGTCATGGGATTCCTTTATTCAAGGAATTTGTGCAAGGAAGAAGTTGATCTCCTTCAACAGATTGTGGAAAGAATGCTCTCAAGAAGAAGCTAGGCTTGTGGCCCGAGAAGAAAAGATGGAAAATGAAGATCAAGCTCCCATAGCACATTCCAAGAAAGGCAAGTCCAAGAAGGAATCATCTCATAACAGGAGATTCTCACACCACCATTATGACAAAGATAAGAAAGATCTCAGCTGCTTCAATTGCAATGACAAGGGACACTTTGCTTCAGATTGTCCCAAGAAGAAGAAAGACAACAACAACACCTTCAATAAGAAGAAGAAGAATAAAAAAAGAAGATATCATGCTCATGCTGCCGAAGATGATGAACCCCCAAAGAAGAAGGCTAAGGCAGAAAGTGATAGTGATGATGACTCATCAAGTGAAGAAGAATATGTTCTAATTTCTGCTCTCACAGGTACTATCTCCCATGGTTGTAATGATTGGTTGATTGACAGTGGGGCTTCCAAACACATGACTGGGTTTAAGGAATCTTTTGTGAATCTATATGAACATGAATCACCCCATAAGGTGAAACTTGGGGATGATTATCAATACCCAATCAAAGGAAGTGGTGAAGCCTCCTACAACCTAGATGCTGGAAAATCTTTGAAGATGAAAGAAGTCCTTTATGTACCTGGGCTCAAGAAGAACTTACTCTCCATCTCTGCATTGGATGCAAAAGGTATGAGGGTTGCATTTGTGGATGGCCAAGTCCTAATGTGGCCAAAGGGAAAGAACATAGACGATGCAGTAGTGATTGGAGAGCAAGAGGGAGGTTTGTATAAATTGAAGGGACAACCTAAACATGCCATGGTACATGAATCGATGGATCCAAGTGAACTTTGGCATAGAATACTTGCTCATATACACTATAGGGCACTTCCAATTGCAAGCAAGGTTGTAGAGGGTCTTCCTGAAATCAAGACCAAACATGAAGGTGTTTGCAAAGGATGTGCAAAAGGTAAGAACATTAAGAAGGCTTTCCTAAGCAGTGAAAGCAAGGAAAAAGACATCCTAAAAATCATCCACTCAGATGTATGTGGTCCTATGTCATCCAGTTCTCTCAGTGGGTATGTTTACTATGTCTCATTTATTGATGACTTCTCCAGGAAGACTTGGGTATACTTCTTGAAGAACAAAGATGAGGTGTTTGATAAATTCAAGGAATTCAAAACCTTGATGGAGAATCAAACTGACAAGAATATCAAAACATTCAGATCTGACAATGGTGGAGAATTCACCTCAGGTGACTTCAAGAAGCTTTGTAGTGATTCAGGGATTAAGAGGGAGTTGAGTGCTCCTTATAATCCTCAACAAAATGGAGTTGCAGAAAGGAAGAACAAGACAATCATGGAAGTAGCAAGGGCAATGCTGCATGACCAGGATCTACCTATGCATCTATGGGCAGAAGCAGCTAGAACAGCTGTATATGTGCAGAACAGAACACCCCACAAGATATTGGACAATAAGACACCAGAAGAGGTCTTTTTTGCTAAGAAACCTGAAGTCATCCATCTCAGAATATTCGGTTGTCCAGTATACACTCATGTCTCAAAGGAAAAGAGGACTAAACTAGATCCTTCAGGAAAGAAGGGTATCTTTGTGGGTTACAGTGAAAGCTCGAAGGCTTACAGAATATACTTTCCAAGGTTCAAGAAGATTGATGTCAGCAAGGATGTAACATTTGATGAAAACTCAGCATTCATCAAATCAAAGAAGGCACCTATCGAAGTTTATGAAGAACCCAAGGAAACTAGATTTCAAGACACTACCATGACTGAAGCAGTTCCAGAAGTTGTTCGTGAGTTTGAAGATCCGCAAGAACCTGTAGATCCACCCCGTGAGGATAACTCTCACAAGAGGAAACCTGCATGGGCTAGAGAGCTCATTCAATATGCAGAAAGATTTGGCATTCTAGAAGAAGAACACTGAGCAAAGAAGAGAACCAGATCACATACCAGCTATGTTGCTTTACTCTGTGACATTATGAACAAAGAGCCTTCCAGTTATGAAGAAGCAGCGGAAAATAAAGAATGGAAGGATTCCATGGTTGAGGAATACCAATCAATAATGAAGAATGATGTTTGGGATGTTGTCCCAAGACCTAAAGAGAAGTCTGTTGTGACTTCCAAATGGATCTACAAAATCAAGCATGCTGCAGATGGCAGTGTAGAAAAATACAAAGCAAGATTCATAGCTCATGGCTTCTCTCAGAAAGAGGGAATAGATTATGAAGAAACTTTTGCACCTATAGCCAGGTATACTTCCATCAGAACAGTAATTTCCCTGGCTGCAGCGATGAAATGGAAAGTACACCAGATGGATGTCAAGACTGCTTTCTTGAATGGTGTAGTTGAAGAGGAAGTATATGTGGAGCAGCCACTCGGTTTCGAAATACATGACAGGGACTCATATGTGTGCAGATTGAAGAAAGCCCTGTATGGCTTGAAACAAGCTCCCAGAACTTGGTATGGTAGGATGGACAGTTTCCTATCTAGTTTGGGCTTTACCAAGAGTAAAGCGGATTCCAACCTTTATTACAAGGTTGGGGAAGGGAATCCTGTGATTCTACTCCTCTATGTGGATGACTTATTTGTAACAGAAGATGACAGATTGATTGCAGATACTAAGAGGAAGCTTGCTGTTGAGTTCGATATGAAAGATTTGGGAATGATGCATTATTTCCTAGGTATGGAGGTGTGGCAGAGTGCAGGTGGGATCTTCCTTGGTCAAGGGAAGTACACAATAGATATCCTGAAGAGATTCAGGATGATGGATTGCAAGGCCATGGCCAAACCTATGGCATCGAATCTAAAGCTTCTATGTGATGCTTCATCTGAGCTGGTTGATGTCTCTATGTATCGTCAGATGATTGGGTCCTTGATGTACCTGACGAACACGAGATCAGATATTTGCTTTGCGGTGAACACATTGAGTCAGTTCCTGACAAATTCGAGGAGTGTTCATCTGGTTGCTGTAAAGCATGTTCTGAGGTACCTGAAGGGTATAATGGATTATGGGCTCAAGTATGAGGCAAATCAAAAGTTTAACCTACAGGGTTATGTTGATTTATATTGGGCTGGCAGTGCTGCAGATAGGAAGAGCACATCTGGGTGTTGCTTCAATATGGGATCAGGTGTGATCTCTTGGTTTAGCAGGAAGTAGTCCTGCGTAGCACTGAGTACAGCTGAGGTGGAGTATGTTGCAGCCTGTTCAGCTAGTTATGAGGCAGTATGGCTACGGAAGCTACTGTCTGAATTATTTGATCTCCCGTTGGATGCTACTGGTATCTTCTGTGATATCCAGAGTTGTGTGAAGATGTTCGAGAACCCAGTGTTTCATGATAGGTTGAAACACATAGAGATCAAATATCACTATATCAGGGATATGGTGCAAAGAGGAGCTTTGAAGCTCCTGTATGTTGGGACGGACGAGCAGATTGTAGATGTGCTGATGAAGCCACTAGCCAGGGTGAAGTTCGAGTACTTCAGAGAGAGGCTTGGTGTTCTTTGGATTGATGACACTTCGAGGAAGAAATGATGGACACATTTGCTGAATCCATTTCAAGCATGTTGGAAGGAGGATCCTTCACATGGCTGTGGATGTAAGCGCTGGATGATGAGCATCAGGATGATGTTATGGTATGATCAGTTGGATCATTTTTATATGTATGTATGTACGCATCATGTTGGATGCTGGATATGATCAGTTGGATCATTTATATGTATGTATGCATCATGTTGAATGCTGGATATGATCGATTGGATCATGTGTATGTATTTTGTATAAGCATCATGTTGGATGATGGGACCATGTATCTGTATATGTATCAGGTGGATACAATGTATGATCAGGTAGATCATGTATGTTGATATGTATCATGTATTTATATTTGTATCAGGTGGATACACTATGTGATCAAGTGGATCATGTATGATGATATGTATCAGGTAGATACTTGGTATGCATCAGGTAGATGCATTGAATGATCAGGATGATCATGGATGACGAGCTTCAGGATGTTGCTCCATATGACATGCAGTAGGATGTTGCGGTGATGATGATTAGGATGATCATGTGTACATCAGGATGATGTATGGTGAGTATCAGGTTGATACTCTATGGCCGTGGAATAGGTTGTGCATATAAGCATGTAATTTGTGCCCTGGGAGATTTGCAGATAGTCTTTCGAGGTTTTTCCTATGGCATGTAATTTGTATCGTGGGATATCTGGCAAATGCTCTTTCGAGGTTTTGCTTGGGAGGACATATAATTTGTGCCCTGGGAGATCTGCAGATAGTCTTTCGAGGTTTTTCCTATGGCATGTAATTTGTGCCCTGGGATATATGGCAGATGCTCTTTCGAGGATTTGTCCTATGGCATGTAATTTGTGCCCTGGGAGATCCGATAGGTTGATCCATGTGCTCATAATCAGTTCTGGGATTCTCTTTCAAGGTTTTTCCATGACCACATGTAATTTGTACCTTGGGAGATCCGATAGGTTCAGCCTTGTGCTCATAATCAATCCTGGGATGCTTGTTCGAGGTTTTGTGGTGACCACATGTAATTTGTGCCCTGGGAGATCCGATAGGTTGAGCCTTGTGCTCATAATCAGTCCTGGGATTCTCTTTCGAGGTTTTGTGGTGGGTTCACATGTAATAAGTCCTGGAGATCTGGACAGGATGAAAAAGGCCTCAGATGCTCTTTAGGGTTCTTGCTAGTCAAGAGACTCTTTTAAGGTTTTGTGACGCACGTAATAAGTTCTGAGATTTCCACAGTATGGCCAGTGATGATGAAGACCTGCAGGTGGTGGGCCTACATCCAGTATGAAAAAGGACTGGCTCTGTATAACTTCCTATGATGAGTAGAGTCAGAGATTGGTTGAGATAGCAGCAACAGTGACGATGATGATGACGATGCATCGATGACGATGATCCCGAGAAGGAGACTTGTCTAGCAGATCTGTGTCAAGAAATACCTTCCTAGTTAAGAGGGAGTGTTGATGTAGATGTAACTTCGGAATGTATTTCATATATATTTATTGTACCCTTATTAGAGATGTGTTATTCCTCTATAAGGAATTGTCGTCATGTGGATTGACAAGTGTCGCAAGTGTGTGTACTTGCCGATGGGTTATTAGACCACCATGTGTGGGGTCGACCCTAAAATATATATATTATATTGTGGATGTACCTAGCTAGACAAGTTGGCCCCATAAGGTCACTGGGAAAACAAGTTAGTATAAATAGAGATCAAGAGATCTCTATTTAGATCATTCGGAAAGTAACATCTCTCTCACTTAGAAAGTGGCGCACTAGTGAGGAGGAGGATCATTTGCTTCTAGGAGACTATATCAAGTGTATTTTGGTTGTACTTTGGTTGAGTCATTGCTCTCTCTATCTCTGAGGAAGTTGTGGGTTTTTTCACCTTAGGGTTTTTCCCACGGAAACTCTGTGTCTCTTGTCTCTCATGCTTTTGATTCTTGTGATGCTTGTCATGCTTATTGTGATTGTTATGCATTGATATACTGTATATGTTATTCTCTCAGTGAAGATCCTAGAGTATTGTGAATTAATGCTCAAAATTTAACAAGTATCTTGTGAGGTGTTATGTTCTGCACATATACAACTGTCCTAGCTACTTATGCCCATAGATGCATAGGCAGACCTTGGTCATGAAGCATTGCACGTGCTGCTTCCATGATAGTCCTATTCTTCCTTTCTGCAACTCCATTTTGTTGTGGATTGTAGGGAGTAGTCATCTCCCTCTAAATCCCTGAATCACTACATAACTTCTTGCAACCACCTGAAGTGAATTCTCCACCATTGTCAGATCTGAAAGTCTTAATCTCATAATCTGTTTGATTTTCTATCAAGGCTTTGAATTCCTTGAACTTATCAAACACTTCATCTTTATTCTTCAAGAAGTAAACCCAAGTCTTCCTAGAGAAATCATCAATGAAAGAAACATAGTATACATACCCACTCAGAGAACTGGCACATCGGACCGCATACATCGGAGTGGATAATCTCCAAGATTCCTTTTGCTTTGCTTTCACTGCTTGGAAATGCCTTCTTTGTGTTCTTTCCTTTTGCACATATTTTGCAGACACCTTCATGCTTTGAGTGGATTTCAGGAAGACCTTCCACAGCTTTGCTTGCAATTGGTAGTACCCTATAGTGCACATGTGCAAGCCTTCTATGCCAAATTTCACTTGGCTCCATGGATTCATGTACCATGGCATGTTCAGGTTGTCCCTTCAATTTGTATAAACCTCCCTCTTGCTCTCCAATCACTACTGCATCATTTATGGTCTTACCCTTTGGCCACATGAGTACTTGGCCATCGACAAATGAAACTCTAATCCCTTTTGCATCCAAAGATGATATGTATAGGAGATTCTTCTTGATCCCAGGTACATATAGAACATCCTCCATCTTCAAAGGCTTCACCACTTCCTTTCATAGGATATTGATAGTCATCCCCAAGTTTTACTTTATGAGGTGACTCATGTTCAGATAGGTCTACAAAGGATTCTTTAAACCTTGTCATATGTTTGGAAGCCCCACTATCAATAACCCAATCATTACATCCATGAGAGATAGTACCTGTGAGAGCAGAGATTAGAACATATTCATCTTCACTTGATGACTCATCACTTTCTACTCTAGCCTTCTTCTTGGGAGTTTCATCATCCTCAATAGCATGAGCATGAAATATCTTCCTGCTGCCCTTCTTGTTGTTGTTGAAGTTGTTGTTGTTGTGCCTATTGTTCTTAGGACATTCTGAGGCATAATGTCCTTTCTCATTGCAAGAGTAACATCGAACTTGGGAGAGATCTTTCTTTTTATGATGGAAATGAGAATGATTCTTATTATGAGATTTCTCCCTCTTGAACTTGCTTCCCTTGGTGTGAGCTTTGAGAGCTTAATCTTCAGTTCCCATCTTTTCTTCTCGGGCCACAAGCCTTGCTTCCTCTTGTGAACATTCCTCCCATAGTCTACTGAAGGAGACCAATTTCCTTCTTGCACAGATTCCTTGGATGAAGGAGTCCCATGACCTAGGTAGGCCATTCAATGTGGTCATCACAATTTCACCATTCTCCACTACTTCATCCATAGCATCAAGTTGTTCCTTGATTTGACAGACCTTAGAAAATTAGGATTGAATGGTCTCTCCATTCTAAAGCTTTACCCCTTTCAATTAGTTTCGCAGAGTCATCTTCCGATTTATGTTCTTTCTTTCAAACAATTTGGTCAAGGAGTCAAACATCTCCTTAGGTGTCTTTAGGGAAGACAGATGGGGTATGAGATGGTCCTTTATAGAATCAGCAATGATTCTCTTAGCCTTGACCAAGTCCTTCTTGTGTAAGGCCTTAGCCTCATCTCCCTCTGGAACTGGAACCTCTTCCTCTATGTAGATGTCCAAATCATTTTCTTCTAGGATTAACCCAATCCTATACTTCCATGCTCGGAAGTTATCAGCTCCATCAAGCTTATCCTCAAGCTTGGTGTGGTGAGACATTTTAATGAGAAACTCAAATGGAAATAAAAGATTTAGGTCTTACGACTTGATTTGCTGAAAACTGGATCTGGAGCTGGATTAGGGTTTGTCAGAGAAACCCTAAAAATTAAAAATTTGAATTTCAACTTTCTGAAAGGATAGAAAGATGCACCTTTCTAAGCTGGTCAAGCTGGTATACTCAGAATTTGAAATCTGCAAATTTTCACCCCTCAAAAATGCTTTTGAAACTTCCAGATTCACTCGACAAGACCCCGAACTAGGGTTTGATAAAGCCCACACTTCCTCCCAGCCAAAAAGTTCGATCCAAGGCTCTAAACTTCGATTTTCTTGAGTAGTATCCAGCTGTGGATTCAGATTCCAGAAATTCCAACTTTTTTCGAAACCCTAATTTTTAGGTCAAAACTGAAAATGCTCAGAATTGAATTCTGGCTCGACAGAAAGATGCGCCCTTCCAAGGAGAGTCAATCTAGCCTCCTTCCTTTGATGATCTGTGGAGAGAAACCCAAATATTAAGAAGCCCTAGCTTCCACAGCTGCACAGTGCCTTCTTCTTAGGTCAACTCTGATACCATGTTAAATTTTTCGATAATTTCATTCCATTATCATTCAGGATCACTAAGAGAATAACATGTACATCATATTAATCATAGACACAAAAGCAATCACACAAGAGACACAGAGTTTCACCAGGGAAAACCAAGAAGGTGAAAAACCCTGCAACTTCCTCAGAGATAAGATAAGCCACAAACCAAGATCACAATGAACAAACCCAATAAGATGTCTCTAGAAGATGCTCCTCCTCCTCCACAAGTGTGCCACTTTCTCTCTTAGTTATGCGAGCTTGAGTAGTGAGTGAATGAGATAAATGAGAGACACAACCTCTCTATTTATACACTGACTTGACCTACCAATAATCCACTAGGGCCGACTTGCTAATCAAACCTAATAACCCAACCACATGACCTAACCAGGGCCGACCCCACACTGGTGGTCTAATAACCCATCAATACAAATGATGACACTTACAATGTAACTTGCGACACTTACAAATACAAATGATGACACTTCCAATCAGAGGAATAATACATCTCTGTGGGATATACAATAAAGTAAAAATGTAATACATAGAAGAATATCTTCTGAAGTTACAAATACATCAACAATACCTAAAATAAAAGGAAATGTTATTGGTTTTCATTCTATCATAGGAAACCTGTCAAGTAGATCTGATGCATACTTGGACTGTGCAATCTTGATTATTGAATCACTCTGAGAGACTTCAATACCAAGAAACTGCTTTATTAGTCCCAAATCTGACATAGAGAAGGAATTGTGCAAGGTTGTTTTGATAGATATAATGTAAGAAGAGAGACTCCTTGTAATCAGTAAATCATCAACGTAGAGGAAAATAAGGAGAAGAGAGTTACCATCATGCCTCATGTTTAGATTTGAATCAGACTTGCATCTCTGAAAATCGTGTGACAGTAGAAAGGAGTCCATCTTAGAATACCATGATCGGGGAGCCTTCTTGATCCCCTATAAGGACTTCCTCAATATGCACACTAATGAAGGATGATCAATGTATCCTTTAGGTTGATTCATGTATATCTCCTCCTCTATATCTCCATGAAGAAAAGCACTCTTCGCATCCATGTGATGCACCTCCCAGTTCTTGGATGCAGCAAGAGACAAAACAAGATGGATGGAGTCCATATTTGCAACATGAGCGAAGGTATCTATATATTCAATACCTTGACTTTGTGAGAAAATTTTAGAAACCAAGCGAGCCTTGTACTTGCTTGTTACTCCATCTGATCCCATATTTGTTTTGTATACCCACTTACATTGAACAAGCTTCCTTCTAGGAGGGAGAGAAATAAGTTTCCAAGTTTTATTCCTTTGAAGAGATTGGTACTCTTCATCCATAGATTTTATCTATATTGGATCTTGGGATGCCTCAAGAAAGGTTTTTGGATCTGATCCAACCATAAAAAAAAATCAATCAGGAAGAAAGAGATCTGTATGAGAGAGTGCAAAACTTGCATTTTGAAACTTAGATCTGGTTCTTCTTAGATCTTGTGGATCTCCAAGAAGGTTACCAGCAGATTCAATGGTCTTGGAATCCCATCTTGGAAGTGGTGGTCGATATTATGGTGCTAGATATTCAAGTTATTGTAGATTTGGATCCAGTATTCACTCATATTCACTTTCTGAGTCAGAATTTGAACTTTCATGAGAGGATGTGATCCGGATTTATGTGGGAACGAAACAAAAGATAGCATATATAGAATCATATACAAAGATATATTGCAAATAACACAGTGATACAGTAAACACATATTCTATTAAGTAGCGGAAATAGAACAGACTGTAAAATACAATAGCTAGAATGGTGGTAGCTATCTCTGAGAAGAGATGTGGCCGCTATGCTCATTCGTGCCAAGATGAATACAAAGAGAGGCCGAAAGGGCCTATTTATCATATGCATGAGGGAAAGAATCCCAAACATCCAAAAACCTAACCCTAGGAGATGAAGCGCCAAAAGTCATGTGGGCCCCGTTTGGGTAAGTTAGTACATCAACTTCCCGGGGTCGTAACGTTTGCATACGATCTCCGTTTGGGGCGCTCGGTAGCCCGTTGGAAAGGTCTATCCGAGATTTACAACTTTCGACTGGGGCCAAATGAATGCCAAAGGCAACCATTTGGCCCCCCAAATTGCCAAAAAAGGTTGTTTAGGGCCTCAAAACGGCCCCGGAAGTTCAGGACCCGAAAAACTGCTAAAAATAGTAATTTACCAAAATTGCCAGAAGACTGTTTTGAGCCAGTTGGAAGAGGTGAGCCGCCATAGATATCCACCTGGATCAGGATGATTCACTATCATGTTCAACATGTTGTGGTGGAGTAGTTGGTAAGTGTTCTGCTTCAACATGGTGGGAATCATGAGATGACCATTCTTCAAAATGGACACTCCTTTCAAGGAAGTTTTGCATGGTAGACAAATACAACAATGTATAGGATTTTGCATTCTGTGCATAACCAACCAATATGCACTCTTTTCTTTGATTATCTAAGGCTCTCCTCTTCTCTAAAGGAATCCTTGCCCAAGCTTTGGAACCAAAGACTCTTAGATGAGACACACTTGGATTGTATCCCATCCATGCTTAGAAAGGAGTTTTTCCTTTTAGGACTTTGTGTGGAAATCTATTCTGGAGGTATGCAACACAATTGACATCTTCTTCCCAAATTTTAGGAACCAATGCTTTAGACTCAAGCATTCATGTAGCCATCTTTTTCAAAGTTTTGTTCTTTCTATTAGCTACACCATTATGTTGTGGTGTGTAAGGAACAATGTGCTACATTTCAGTACCTTCATCTACACAAAATAACTGAAACTCATTCCTCACATACTCTCCTCCATTTTCAGTGTGAAGGACCTTGATCTTATTGTTAGTGAATTTTTCTACAGAAGCTTTAAAAAATTTCAAATATTCAAAGACTTCTGATTTCAACTTAAGAAAACACACCCAACTAAATCTTGAATAATCATCTATTAATGTTAAGATGTATCTAGCATTATTCAAATATATGTTAGGAAGAGGTCATGATATTTCACTGTGAATCAACTTGAGATGAGATGAGGCTCTCTTTTCCTTTCCCTTTTCAAACTTGTGCTTTGGATGCTTACCAATCAAGCAACCTTGACAAGTGCCCTTAGCAAATTTGATGTTTGGAAGGCCTTCAACCATTTTCTGATTGTTTATTTCTTGCAAATATTTGTAGTTGAGGTGCCCAAACCTGTTGTAACATCCCGAATTTTCATAAAAATTTAAAACTTTTTTAAAATATCATTAAATAAGATCATTATAGCTATGGAAATAATAAATGCTTGATTACGACAACATTGATTAAGAAGTTGTTTCGCACTAATCATAATTTAATTTATGAGGTAGAAACATTTTGATAATGTCAACTTAACACACTCTTGGCAAATGTGCTTATTGTAATAAATGCACTGAAAGGTTAGATAAATGATGCGATACTTTTCTTTTGACAATACACTGACAGTTTGCTTTCTTGATGTCCAAGGGTGTCCTACGAGGTACCTTGGAGTTTACTTAGCTGCAACGCTAAGGCTTTTGAAATGTTTCCATGTGCAGACGATAGGTAAGAAGTTCAATGACTGCATAGTTTAAAAGTACGTGTGTAATTCAATTCAACGTCGAAAATAAATAAATAAATGCTATGAAGTCTATTGTGAAACAAAATGCTGCAGGTATGAAATACATGATTATGTTTACTGGTTTCAAAAATTGTCTTATAACTCAGCAATGTTAAAAACAATGTCGTCTAGAAAAATCATCATGTTGCTAAGTTCATTGTTGTGACCATCGTCGTTGTGATAGTTGGCTTTTTGTCGTCGTCTTAAGGTAATTAATACTTGCATAGTACCGATGTAGTAAATGTGCCGCGAAAATCATTAAATGTTTGCAATATGAAAATATGGTAAGAAGTACATAGCATTAATATAGTTTTTATGCTAAAATATATAACATTGGATTAATTTGATTACCAAATGCAAATCCTATATTCTTGATATTTGCAATAGTAAGTATTATGAAGAATTATAAACAAATAACCAAAATTCACAATACTAACATTATCATTCTTTTGAATTACTAATCCTATGCTATAATTTGACAACGTTTAACTATATGATATGTACATAAGCCTTGTGGCTTATAATAATTAACGTTCACAATGTAAACATACATATAACAAAACCTAACGCAATTACTTTGATTTTTAAACATAATTTGGACTATAACGGATACTATATAAACCTTTAAATATTAACTAAACGTAACACAATTATTCTACATCGTAAACAAAACCTTGGATACTATATGGATCGATAAATATGTGATACTAACATGTAATAAATGTTGAAATGACAGGTTTCTAAATATTAAAGCTCGGCATGTGCTTCGAGCTGGCGAGGAGATAGTGTATCGATCCTGCAATTAATGGTCGTCCCCTACTCCATAGTGATGAGGATTAAAAACACTCCACGTAATACAAGCAACGCTTAAGGTGACTATGAAGGTCACTATGTAAATGCTTCCAGTTTTAAACTTCCTCCAAGCTGGCTGTTGAACGATCCATCGTGAGCCAAGTTGGCAATGCCGTGCATGTGAAATGAGTGAAGCAATAAATGCAGTTCTTTTTGTTCAACCCAAAGAACCTTGCTGGCACTCCTGTGATCGTCGATTGTGATGAATTTGGAACGTTGGATACAACCCTAACAATTCGTCGTTGTGTTGGTTGATAGAGAATTAATGTCTTTCTTTTGTTCACTAGTTTCGGGCAGCAAGGCCGATAGGCTGCTGAAAGTTAGGGTTTAGACAAGATGTGGAGAGGATTCGACCTCGTGATCTGTAAGTGTTTGAACTAGCAGTTTTCAGGTTTTTGTTTCAGTACCCTCACGTTATGAGAGAATGCAGTGTATTCTGAACTCGGTTGGAATACTATCGAGTTGATATATTTATAGTTTTCGTTTTTAGGTTTTTGGTGGAGAGAACACTTCCACAAGAAGGAAGGGTATCCCAGTTTCGGTCTAACGTGGAGCTCGTCGTTTGCTAGTAGAAGGTGTGGAGCTCAGTCATTGATACAAAGGGTAAGCGTTCGAAACCTAAATTTTTTATTTTGAAAGTTCATCTTACAATTTATACTTATACTGTTCACAAGCCTAACTCTTGAATGTTTGTGTGGTAGGTGTAGGATTCGAAGATATACTTGAGCTAGAGTTTGGAAATGGCTTGCGAGCCTCCATTCCTGGTAAGCTCCGATGGTCTCAAACCCTTCGTAGCTGCCCATTTGGACTTGGTTGATAATGAATCAACGCAGTGTTACACCTAAAATCTACTCATCATCAGATTCAGTGTATACACCCCTGAAGATACCTAGACTAAGTAACCATCCTTGGAGTATTTGCACTCAGTTCTGCAATATTTTGAGAGGTCGTTGCAGGTTGCACACTAGCAACATGTGATGTCGTAGCTTACACCACTGCAGAGTGCGACGAGGTCAGTTAATGGGAAAAAATAGCTTATTCGAGATCCTTCTCGAAACTTGCTCATTTAGGGGCTTATCCCTGACCTCTAGGGGATTTGGTACTCGACCCCTAACTCTTTGGGAGGATCCCCTATCTCTCTCCTACCTTCTCTCAACCTATACTATCCATACCCTATCCACTTAGTCCTATATAAGTGAGGTTCACTCCCATCCCAAGGGGAGGAAGACTATGGTATCTACATGCTGGTGAAATCTCTCTTAGAACATCTCCACTCACCTATTGGAGGACACATACTTCCTTGGAAGGTTATGGAAATTGGCTTGGTCGGAGAAGGGCTACTGCGTTAAGTCTTGGTTGTAGTTCTATATCTCTATCATGTACTCCTCTATTTGCAGTAATACAAATGCTTTCCACCAATATTGCTCATGTGTGCAATGATATTGAGTAGTTTACCTGCTTAACTGTTTACTTAGATCGCTTATTGTATAGATGTATTTTACTGATTTCTCTTGTTTCTTGTCTTGACAGGTCTTGCAGCTTGGATTTGACGACCGTGGGACGTGGATCAACATTCGGGAGAAAGAATTGCGTAGTAAAAAGGTAATACATCTAGTACTTCATCCTTAAGTAGATCTAGGAAATGTATTTGTAGTCTGTTCTATTTGTTCTAGACTCACTTTGAGCTAGGGAGATCTGGCTCGGGTCCGCTCGAGCAGATTGTCCAATAACAAATCTGGTGACCATACTGGGAAGTATAGAATCTGGTCAGTAGTTGTCAATCTGAGAGTCATTTTAAGTTGATTGCTTGACACAAGCCTTTTTATTCTCGCCATTTACTTCTTGAAGTTGGTTTCACCATTAGATCTTCACTTTGAAGAGTCCGATTACCTTCCTCTGAGTTTGAACTTCTTATTTTCAAACCAGTTCATTGCTCATTATCTGGAGAATTGGTTAATTTTTTAACTTAGATCTCGCCTGCCGCACCTGGTCAGTGTACTCAGAGCGACACTGTGTCTTTTTTTATCTCTGTTCTTTGTCTGTTGGCTTCTCGTCACAACCCTTCCATTGGTATACTGCGACATCGTCACACTTCTCGCATTGGTGAACTGCGACATTGCACTGTTCACAAGCACAGAGTGCGCCGATCTGCCAAAAATACCTTATAGGCATCCCTTCTCCATTTCTGATTTGAGTTTTGGTTTGTGTACAGACTCCTCTGCATTTTACCTTCCAGGCAGAGAACCTTTTGTCCAACAGTGTTTTGTTTGGCTTATTTGTATTGTTTTTTGGGTCTTTCCTAGATTTGGATTCATGTTTGGCCCTTTGAGTCAAAACTAGTGTTTTGCTTGTGTTTTTAAGCGAAATGGGTTCTATTTTTGACCCATCTCAAGGTTTTGAGGTCATTTTTGGTTTGGCGTGATTGGCTTGTTTTATGGACTTGAAGAGTGTGGGATATCCATGTCTTTTTTAGCCTCTTTTTCTTGGGTTATGCATCTTATTTCCTTTACATGTTGAGCTATTCAATCATTTTTGGGGAAAGATCGTTTCCTTATATCCACTTTAGTTCAAAGAAAAGCTTGATTTTGTCACTCTTTTGCTATATTCATGAAATTGGAAAACATAAGTATTCTTCTTGTTTTAATTTGATCATTTGAAATTCTTGGTCTCACATTTATAAAAAGAAAAAGGCTTGTTTCAGTTCTCTGTGCATTTGAGTTAGATAAGATTATTAAGTGCTTATCTTTGTCTTGCATTTGATTGGAAACGTTTGTGGAATCCTTCTTTTCGTAGCTTAGATGTGTCTTTTTCAAGTGTAAAAAGATAGGAAATGAGTTATAATTATTGCATTTGGTAGAATTTGAGCCTTTCTTGAGTTCCTTTGAGTTGTTTGGGTGCTTGCCATTTTTCTTTGGGAATTTCTGAATGATTAGAGTGTTGTAGATATTCTCTCACTTTCTGTATATAGATATGAAAAGCGTTTAGTTATCAAGTTCCATTTTTGATACATGCATTTGAAAATTGAAAGTGCTTCATCATTTTGTCTTATACCTTTTTAAGATTAGCTGCATCTTTCATGTTCTTTACGCTTTTTGGATGATTATTGCAGAAAGTTAGAATTATTGCACTCTAGGAAGGAATTCTTCTTTTCGCTACTACTTAAGTACTTTTGGTTTGAAAGAAAAAAGATCTCTCCTTACCTTAAGTAGTTTTCATTGAAAAGGAAAGGAAAATGTGCATTAGCATGTAGTTGAGGATTGCATTATGTTTACATTTATGTACTCACCTCATGCATCCACCTAACCATACAAGATAAAATTAACGCTAGCTTAGGTTAAAATCATTTAGTAACTGTGTGTAAGTTAGAGACGTGTTCCGACATCTTTAAGCATGGCAGCTGTCATTACTTTCCAGCACTGTATCCCGGGGGTATTGTAGTCTTCCACATACTTATCGGTATATCGAGCTCCTTCACGTACCCACCAATACCATAATCCGTACTTGGTGTATATCGAAGGGTGTATCGTGTACTCGGTGGTATATCAGAAGGTCTCTTGCCGAACGGTTGTGCATTAGATAGAACCACTATGGATTTGAGCTCCCATGTACCTTACGTATATCGGGAGACACCCTTAGGATTCCTGAAACCAACTGAGTTAACCATTTGGCCGTCTTGGCAAAGCAATACACCGAGAACAACACTCTGGGAGATTAGCACACACGTACTGTCCAGGTAATCGGGTATGCAGGAAAGGGTACGATCCCAATCCTCCTTGTTGCGTCAAATTGTTGCACCCTACAGTATATAGCAGTTTGTGATGCCTTGATAATCCCGTGAGGTTCCAGACTTTGAATCCACTCCTATTCACACAGTCTGCTTGTTGCTTTTAGACTTGAGTAGTGTTTGATTTGTGTGGTACTTTAGAGACTCTTAGGAAGTTTAGATGTGGAAGATTCTTCTAGGACTACCAACCAAGGCACCCCTTTCCAGGGTATGCCATTTGTTATTCCCCCTTGTGGAACTGTTGGTCCTCCCTTTATGGCTACATTGAGTCTTCCTGGATTGACGATAGGATCACCAATATGGTTATTCTCCAATCCAGTTACACCAAGTGAACCAAATGTGTCGAACCTAGGTCCTTCACCACATGAGCATCAATCTCATGGTGACCCTTGCCCTTCTCCATTGAAAGTTGAATCCGATTCTGTCTCTTCCTCTTCTCCTACTGAAAAATCTAGTGTTAGTAATCAGGTGGAGAAGAAGAAGAAGAAAAGGAAGATTAAGAAGGAGAAGGATAAGAAAGAGACCAAGCGTCAACCATCTGCCTCTGATGGCACTCATTCTATGAGAACACCTCGTAAGCCAAATTTCCCTTGAAAACTTTGAAAGGGTGATCACCTTCTCAAGAATTGTCTAGGTCTTTCCCGTGTGTCAGAAGTGTGGTCTAAAAACCCCAAACCACTTATATCATCAACCTCTGACCATCATGTTGATGATACTCCCTCGACCAGTGACCCATTGGTGAAGGGTTGGAAGGGTAGAGCTGCAGACCCTTGTTGGATATGCAAGGGCATGCATCATACTTACCTTTGTCCAAGCATGGATGAAGCTTCATAGTGGTTGGAAGATATTACTAGCTCTCAACAGGTGCTTCCAACAAGTGATAGTAAGTTGTCCCTCGACCCCCCGCTGGTTGACCAAGTGTTCAATTCAGTTTCATCTGCAAGTGATCCCACTCTTCCTTCGGAGAGTGAAGTGATTGAGTCAATCTCATCTCCACTCGATCCCGCTCTTTCATTGGAGAAAGTCCAGATTGAAGCAGTCACCATGACACAATATTTGTCTCATTCTCATCTTCCAAGTGAGAGTGAATTGTAAATTGTTGATGTTTTTCTGGTCGGTTCAGAATGTCCTAGGAAAGGGGAGACCCTGTCCATTCCTATAGGACCCCCCCCCAAGTACTGAGGTCATTTCCTTTGATTGGAATGGTCTGACAGAATCTCGTCTTCCCTCGAGTATTTCTTTTCAAATATCTGTAGGAGTTTCCGATAAATAAATCTTTCGTACGATAGTTGATGAAGGAGCTTCTGTTAGTATTTTATCCTCAACTACTTGGCAATCTATAGGTTCTCCTCAGCTTGTGCCAGTTACTGACCAAATTTTGGCTTTTAATAGAAGGCCTACCGGACCTTTAGGGATTCTCCCGCAGTTACCTGTCACGTGAGAGGTAAAACTGTTTATGTTGATGTCATGGTTGTCCAAGGTCCTTTAGATTTCAATATGCTCCTTGGACGTGATTATGTCTATGCTATGAAAGCTATAGTTTCCATGCTCTTTCGAGTGATGTATTTTCTTATCATGGGAATATTGTGACCATTGATCAGCTTTCCTTCGTGACACCCACTCATCATATGACTCCTAGTCATTAGACTTCCCTGAATGTTCCACATGTTTTAGTGGTTTATTCCTCGTGAGGATGGGGGGTACGAGCACATTTTATGTTATGTTTCAAGCTCGTTAAAAAATGAAACCAACCACCCTAGCATAGTTTCCCTTTGGTTTCAAGCTTGCATAAAAATGAAACCAATCCATTAGAGCACAATTTTATTCTATCTCAAGCTCATTAAAAAATGAACTAGACCCCTGTAAGCATAGTTTACCTTTGGTTTCAAGCTTGCATAAAAATGAAACCATCCCTTCGAGCATAGTTTTATTCCATTTCAAGCTCGTTAAAAAATAAGATGGGCCCCCTCAAGCATAGTTATTGTCTATTTCAAGCTTGTGTAAAAATGAAATAGATCTCCCTCCCATCAGTTCGAGTCTCTCGATAGAGTTAGAACTTGAACCTTCATTTCATCTGATTCTCGTTTCCCCCCCTTAGTGAACATTTTCATATTAGTAGCCAAGTTGGTAGTTGGGTTAGCAAGCATAATTTTTAGACGAAATGAAGCTTGGGGGGCATACCACATGTCGTACCATCAGCAATCATGTTGAGGGAACACTACCATGTTAAGCCACTAGCAATCATGCTGGGGGCATTTACCAACCTCTGGGTATCATGTTGGGAAGAAACCCGTCAATGGGCCTTAACCATGAGCATAGTTCCCTTTCTATGTCAAGCTCGTTAAAAAATGAAATAGGTTCCCGTGAGCAGAGTTCTAATCTTTTGTCAAGCTCATTAAAAAATGAAACATATCCTTTCCCTTTGAGTCGAGTCTCGTCGTTGACTTAGTACCTGAACCTTCTTTTCATCCACCTAGGGCTAGCTAAGAAGAATGAAATGAAGCTTGGGGGCATGTCTTCAACCTCTGAAAGTTACATTGAAGTCAACTCGATCGCGCCTCCACACCACGTTGGAGCTAAGTCACTTACTTCCAACATTCATGCTGGGGGCACACACCAACCTATGGATGCCATGCTTGGAAAAATTTCACCATTGGGAACATTTTTGACCATACTTTCCCTTTTTAGGTTTAAAGCTCATTAAACCATGAAAATTATCCCGAGCATAGTTCATTTTCTGTTACAAGGTCGTTAAAAAATGAAGCAGACATCATGAGCATTCTTCCAACCTATCTTCGAGCTCGGTAAAAACAGTCAGATGGTGTTGAGCTTACTTTTCACCTTTTTTCATGCTCTGGTTGAAACATGAAAAGTGGTTTGAGCTTACTTTTTACTTTTTCGTGCTCTGGTTCAAACATGAAAAAGATTCCAAGTGCTTTTAATACCATTATCGTGCTCGTTAAAAATTTGAGTAAAAAGGTGTGTCTAACGAGTATAGGTTTATCACTTTATCCGGCCTCACTAAACTATTTACGGAAGAGGATTTGTGTCGATTTTACTTTTTCCTTTGTTGTACTCGGTCATCAACCATGAAAAAGTTGTTCATGGAGTCCTTTTTAAGCTCTTTTCAGACTCCCTAAATAGGAAAAGATTGCCAAGCGAACTTGATGCTTTCACGCTTGTAAAAGCATCTGAATGATCGTCTTTATGGTGATAGTTTACCCCTTTTTCGGACCAGGAAGCACTATTTACGAAAAAGGAATACTCCAACCAACCATGGCTAGAAGAGTCCTCTCTCGTGTTGTTTTACCCTTTTTCGGGCGATGAGGCTAACTTTACGAAAAAGGACTGTTGGAGTCTTCTTTAGTTCTTTTCAGACTCTCTAAACATGAAATGACGATCGAGTTTACCTTCTATGGACTCGTTAAATTTTTCACATTGAAGGGCCCGTCATGGGATGAACCCCTCCTATCCCAGGTTCGGAAAACATTTGGGATTGGACTCATCTATGAGATGAGCTATACCGAGCATCTGGTTACCCTCATCAAGCTCATAAAAAACACATGAGGCACTCATCATTCATGATGGGGAAAAAGGAAAGTGTTTGTGTTACATACCTTATTAGTGGCAGTATGTAGTCGTTCCTGAACATGGCACTCATCTGCATTTGCATACAGCACTTGGGTCATCCGTTTGTCTATGAGTCCCTGCTTACTTTCTGAGTCCTGTTACTCCTTTGAGTCATTCAAAGAAAGATCCCATCATCGGTTGCATTAGAATTTTGCGTCATACTCATTGTGTCAATACTGCCAAGTCATGCATTGCCCATGTTCAAGAACACGTCTATCATTTGTCATCTGCAGTCAAGTGTACCCGTCACCATATCGGTTTACTCTGAGTCAGTCTTGCATGTTAGTGTACCATCTGATCCACTCTACACATCTTTTGTCGTGTTTCGTGTCGATTGATGGGGGAATTCATCATGGCCCTCCTTCGACTTATTCGTCTTGTCGACTTAAACTCATCATCTGAGGATCAAATCTAGAAACCAACCAAGTACCTTAGCCCTGCATGTCTCAATGGCAGGTTACCTCACTTTCATCATGAGTTTACATCATTACTCTTGATTGAAAGATTTCATCTTGCGTTCGACTTCAACTCATTTATTCACGCTTGATAATATGTATTGTGATACCTTGGGAATCATTGACATCAATGGTGATCTCCCTCGCACTTGTTAACGGTTTACATCAATGACCGGTAATCAAGTGGTTTCTACCATGTTCGACGTCAAGACATTTGTAATCACATGGATAGATTCGTATCATTGCGGGTTCATCTTGAAGACCCTGGGGAGTCATGTTTTACCCAGGTTGCGATGGAGTTTGTATTGAGTCATATTACACAGATCCACTTTTGTATTGGTCTTGGCTGTGTTATCATCTCATCATGGATCTACGCTTGTGTCTAGTAGCCACGATTGAGTTCAGTCGGTCATTACTACCATAGATCTGCAATGTATTGGTCGGCAGCCATGTTGTACTTCATATGAGATTGTCAGTTCAGATTCATTTGTACTGCAGCAATGACCTTCGTCCGACGAGTCTATTGCCATTAGTTTTGTCAAATCACTTCACCTATCTATCTTCAACAACTTCATGCTTTGGGGGCATTCTGTTACACCCAAAATCTACTCATCATCAGATTCAGTGTATACACCCTGAAGATACCTGGACTAAGTAACCATCCTAGGAGGATTTACACTCAGTTCTGCAATCTTTTGAGAGGTTGTCGCAGGTTGCACACTAGCAACATGTGATGTCAAAGCTTGCTCCATTGCAGAGTGCGACGAGGTCAGTTAATGGGAAAAAATAGCTTATTCGACATCCTTCTCAAAACTTGCTCATTTAGGGGATTATCCCTGACCTCTAGGGGAGCTGGTACTTGACCCCTAACTCTTTGGGAGGATCCCCTATCTCTCTCCTACCCTCTCTCAACCTATCCTATCCATACCCTATCCACTTAGTCCTATATAAGTGAGGTTCACTCCCATCCCAAGGGGAGGAAGACTATGATATCTACATGCTGGTGAAATCTCTCTTAGAACATCTCCACTCACCTATTGGAGGACTCATGCTTCCTTGGAAGGTTATGGAAATTAGCTTCGTCGGAGAAGGGCTACTGCGTTATGTCTTGGTTGTAGTTCTATATCTCTATCATGTACTCCTCTATTTGCAGTAATACAAATGCTTTCCACCAATATTGTTCATGTGTGCAATGATATTGAGTAGCTTACCTGCTTAACTGTTTACTTAGATCACTTATTGTATAGATGTCTTTTACTGGTTTCTCTTGTTTCTTGTCTTGACAGGTCTTGCAGCTTGGATCTGACGACCGCGGGACGTGGATCAACATTCGGGAGAAAGAATTGTGTAGTAAGAAGGTAATACATCTAGTACTTGATCCTTAAGTAGATCTAGGAAATGTATTTGTAGTCTGTTCTATTTGTTCTAGACTCACTTTGAGCTAGGGAAATCCGGCTCGTGTCCATTTAAGTGGATTGTCCGATAACACATAGTTAGTCACAATGTCCACTAGGGTTTCGGCCTTGTCTATCTTGAAGAACTTTTGTGTCGAAAAGAAAACTTGTACAGGGAAATTAGACCCTCGTATGTTTAAATGATACTTGTCCTGTCTTTGAATTCCTAGCTCATCAATGTTGAGAGTTTTAATACTCGTTTAGATGCTAGATGTGGGGATAAACCCTATGTAGTTTTTGTTTGAAAAAGTATTGTAATTTCGTTCTGAGAAACGTTGGTGTCTCTTTCATGAAGCTGGAACTTGTAATGGTTTTTAAAACTTGAACTTTGACATGTTTTGGTTAAGTTCGGTGGAATAAGAATGTAGAGCCGAGGCTCATCTAACTCTAAATACTACGTTTTCGGTTCTTTGCAAATGGAAGGTGTTGTTTTAAACTATTTGTTTGGTTTCTGTGTAAATGATGGAGTCTGTTGAGCATGTAAAACTGTATGCAATTCCTTTAGTTGAACGACTCAGTGTGTAGGGAAACGATAGAGTAGTTTTTCTTCGATTGCAAGAGATGTTTTGTACTGTAGTTTAAACATGAATATGTAAAATCGGGTTCTGTCTAACTGTTGAAAACGATGATGAAATATGGGAAATACTATCTAGGGTTTTATAAACAATACGATTTCATACTTTAAATGATATACACAGTTTGGAATGTAAATAGAAACTACGATAATTGTAAACATGATAGGGTTTACATTTCTTTTGTTTGCAGTTTTGATAATACTAAAATAATTTATAAAAATATTCTAACAGGAAATTGTGAAGAAAACATAGTGTGTATGTGAAATATGAAGACTGTGTATTGATCATTATTGCACCTTAAATCCATCATTAGCAATACTATTTATTTACAGATAAGATGTATGGAAGTTTTGAATTACATTTATTCCTATGTAAATAATAGAGGTAAGAAAACACAATGTATTTTTACAAAGGTTAAACAATATTTGTTTTTCATGAAACAAATAAAATATCCTATATTATTATAGATACTATACAGTGAATGTCTACTATGTTAAGGTATAGGACAAAAAAAAATCAATTACTATACTTATCCGTCTAATCAATGGCAATCTGCATATCGCTCATCTTCATTTAATTTGCTTCTCTATACTAGAGTACGATGCAAACAACAGCATGTGGAAAAATGTAGAGATGAATTATCAAATCAGCTTATCATTCAGACTTAGGCAAAAATCAAAAATCAATTCTTTTTCAAAACAGAAATTAATAATTTTTACTAAACAGAATTATTAACTGAAACATATTAGGAAATAATAAAACCTGGTAAATTTGTAAGGAAACAAACAGCCCAAGAAAACTATTCCACCCAACCATTTCCTGAAGACATCCAAGTACTTCCCTTAGGACCCCCGAGCCTGTTCACTAAACCACCAGGAGGAAGAAACTTAGGAGTTTAGGATCTCCACTTGCAGTAGCAATAATTGTTCAATCTTTAAGAACTAGAAGTCCAAAGGACCTATACCAGCACCTCTAGTTCTCCTTATCAAAAATAGTTTGCAAACATATGATTTCACTCACAACTAGCCTCTCTATTCGAATCTCTCAGTGATCACCTGATACACATGAGGAATATTTCTGCAGAAAATATTGTGTAAGAGCTGCCTGCTCAATTCGAATTTGCTTTATGTAGGCTACCTAGGCATTTTCAGTTGTTACTTGGTCATTAAATGAGCTTCCTTCCCACTCCCACCACCTGGGGGATAATGCCACATTATTAGGGGTAGTTGTCCCATAACCAACAGCTAGTGGTGAAGTGCAATTGCTGCCATCTATCCCATGCCTTATAACAGCTTCCATTCCTCCTAGTGGGTCAGTGAACACTCATTTAACAGTTCCCTTAGGTGTTTGTATCCTACTTAATTTATTGAAATAATAATAATCAGTAATTACATTCATCTTTGACCAAACTTGGTCATAATTTCAAAACTTTGAAATTAAAATTTAACATAAAGTATTTTGCAAATAAAATAATATTTTTCAGAATTTGGGTAGGTGACACCTGTCATGCCAAATTTTGCTCACTTCATTTGCATGAGTAAGAAGTGCACTTTTTTTTGCATAAGGAAATAAATCATAGAGTTTGGAATGGTGATTTACAATGCCTTGTGCAATTATCTTCCCAGAAGAGATCTCTTGACTTTCAACCACATTAGGAGTAAAAATTACTTTCTTTGGAACTCTTGTATGGGCCATTTGATAAACTCAAAAAAGGTTAGCTTCCAAGGTAGACACATAGAGCACATAATTGAAGTATCCATGATCTAGATTGATCATTCCAATCCATTTTGAAGGAAACTTCAAAATCATCTCGCATTAGGATAGAAGGCCCAACAATTGGTTCGAAATCAGATAATATATCCTTGGATGGAGGCATGTGTCTGGAGGCTCCAAATTCTATGATGAAGGAGGATGCTTTCGAAGTTCCAGCCATGAGTGCATGACACCTCTCTTTATCCTCTGATTTAGGATCAGCTTCTTTCCTTCTGGCACCTGCAGTTACTAGAAGGTTGTTTTTCTCTAGAAGTTGGATCATGAGATCAATGGTCTTCTTCATGCAAGCACTTTCTAGGTGAAAACCTCTATTGAAGTATGGACATTTGGTTTTATCCTTCTGGTTTTTCTTGCCTCTCTTTGTATTCGAGGTTCCCTCTAACTGTTTGGGAGACTCCTTTGACTTCTTCTCATGTTGGTTCTTCTCCTTGCCCTTGTGCTTTCCTTTCCCATTCGCATTCTTTCATTCTCCTGCAGTAAGAGCTTGATCCGTTGATGGTTTTATTACTCCCATCTACACCAATTTGTCTTGTTCCTTCGTGAGAGACAGGATGAATGCATATACAGTGGGAATTTTCCAGTTTGGGATGGATATATTTTCTATTTGGAAGGTGGATACAAACACATAATAGTCTGATCCAAGTTTTGAAAGAATAGAAAGAATAAGTTGCTTGTCTTCCTTCTCAATTCCACATAGTTTTACCTGCACAACCAAGTTCTTGAATCTTGTGAATAAATCTCTAATGGATTCGAATTTTCTAGGGTGTAGAGAGATAAACTCATTTTCCATGTCACATCCCCTCCCATGGATCCAAATCAAGGAAGGGAACATGAATAAAATTCGGGGCTTTTACAAAAAACTCAGCCCCATTCATCATGAACAATTCATAGCAAATAAAACACGTGTGCAAATGTATAATTCAATTTAACACAATGGAAATAAAATCTATATCCACACGCATTTCACATGCATTCATCAGTATAATCAGAAAATTCAATAATTAAAAACATTGCAGAATTTAATACACATAGAGAATACTTATCTTGGTTGTGAAGTTGTCCCGAGCAAATAGCTATACTACTGCAACATTCCACCCAACCATAGGCCAACTGTGCTCATCAATTTCTCAGCATAGTTGCCACCCCCCGAGCTGGGCATGATTTATACAAGGAATGGGAACACTCCAGCTCAATCCCAAACTCAAACCCTAACATTCTCTTCCACACACAACAAGCACATATGTTGGGCATAGCAAAACGTTTTTAGCTATGGGATTCACAAGCAATATGTCCATGGCTTTTCCCCAAATTGTGGCACCACAAAAACAAGTTGTGGGAAAGGAAAATCGACCACGGGGAAGAAAACGTTTTCCCCCACATGTTTTCCCTTCCTCCTAGTCGCTCTACAACACCAAAAACGCCCTCTTCACAGCCAGAAATGAACGAAACATGAGAAAAATGTGGAGGGAAAAGGCCCCACTAGCTAGAAGTCGTGAGAGAGAAAAACCCATGCATGAAGAATGGCTTGGGAAGAAAATCCATGGCTCTTTTATTTCCAAGGAATCCAAAACACGTTTTTCCAAAATTGTGGCTTTCCCATACATGAAATTGGACAGCCATACCTCTCCATTTCCCAAAATAATAACTACTTCAACCAACTCTTGGAGGAAATAAATTATTGGTTACAAAAGTCAACATCGGTAGTTGATGGTTCATGGGTTCTCTCATTGACACTTGGCTTGACTTTTGTTTGACAGACAATCCAATCAAGTGGACGCAAGCCGGATCTCCCTAGTTCAATGTGAGTCTAGAACAAATAGAACAGACTACAAATGGATTTCCTAGATCTACTTAAGGATCAAGTACTAGATGTCTTACCTTTTACTTCGCAATCCTTTCTCCTGAATGTTGCTCCACATCCAGCGGTCGTCAGATCTCAGCTGCAACACCTGTTAAGACACAAAGAACAACACAAAACGAGTAAAGAGCATCTATACAATAAGGGATCTAAGTAAACAGTTAAGCAGGTAAACTACTCAATATCATCACTCATTAACAATATTGGTGGAAAGCATTTGTATTACTATAAATAGGGAAATACTTAGTAGAGACATAGAACTACAACCAAGGCTTAACGCTGTATCCCTTCTCCATACAAGCCATTTTCCATATCCTCCCAGGGAAGTATGAGTCTCCCAATAGATGAGTAGAGATCTCTCAAGGATGATTTCACCAGCATGTAGACACTATAGACTTCCTCCCTTTAGAGCGGGGTAGAGCTTCACTTATATAGGACTAAGTGGATAGGGTAGGTTAGGATATGGTAGGAGAGAGATAGGGGATCCTTCCAAGAGGTTAGGAATCGAAGGCCAGCTCCCCCAACAGGTCAAGGATAAGGATCCAAGTCAGCAACCTTTGAGAATGAACTCGAAGAAGCTATTTTTCCATTTAACTAACTTCGTCACACCCTGCAATGGAGCAAGGTGCGACATCGCAGGTTGCATGAGTGCAGCCCACGACGACCTCTCAAAACCTAGCAGAAGCACAATGATGTCCCTTCCAGGTAAATGACTTAGCCAATGGAACTTCAGGGATGTATACACTGAATCTAATGGTGGTGAGATTTTAGGTGTAATAGAATGCCCCCCAAAGCATGAAGTTGTTTAAAGATTGGACAGGTGAAATGCTTTGACAGAAAGAATAGCAAAATGGACTTATCGGATGAAGAAAGCTGTTGTAGTACAACTAACTCTAAACTAACAATGTCATATGATGTACAACATGGATGTCGATGAATACAATGCATATCCATGGTAGTAATGACTGACTGAACACAATCATGGCTACTGGACACAAGCGTAGATCCATGATGAGATGGTAACACAGTCATGACCAATACAAATGTGGATCTATGTAATATGACTCAATACAAAATCCATCGCAACCTGGGTAAAACATGACTCCCCAGGGTCTTCAAGCTGAACCCGCAATGATACGAATCTATCCATGTGATTACAAATGTCTTGATGTCAATGATCCCCAAGATATCACAGTACATATCATCAAGCGTGAATAAATGAGTTGAATTCGAACACAAGATGAAATCTTTCGATCAAGAGTCAATGATGTAAACTCATGTCGAAAGCGAAGTAACTTGCCATTGAGGCATGCAGGGCCAAGGTACTTGGTTGGTTTCTAGATTAAATCCTTGGATGATGTGTTGAAGTTGACAAGGATGAATCCGTCGAAGGAGGGCCATGATGAATCCCCCATCATCGACAGGAAACACGACAAAGGATGTGTAGAGTGGATCGAATGGTACAATAATATGTGAGACTCACTCAAAGTAGACCGACATGATTGAAGGTGTACTGACTGCAAATAGATGGATAGTGAAAGTATTCTTGAACATGGGCATGGCATGACTTGGCAGTATTGACCCGACCAGTATGACACAAATTCCTAATGCAATTGATGATGGAATCTTTCTTTGAATGACTCAAAGGAGTAACAAGACTAGGAAGTAAGCGGAACTCGAGGACAAATAGATTATCCAAGTGCTGTATACAAATGCAGATGAGTGCCATGTTCAAGAATGACTACGTACTGCCACTGATAAAGGCATAATACAAAAAATTTCCTTTTTCCCCATCATGAACGATGAGTGCCTCATGTGTTTTTTACGAGCTTGATGAGGGTAACCAAATGCTCTGTATAGCTCATCTCATAGATGAGTCCAATCCCAAATATTTTCTGAACTTGGGATAGGAGGGGTTCATCCCATGGTGGGCCCTTTAATGTAAGAATTTAACAAGTCCATAGAAGGTAAACTCGGTCGTCATTTCATGTTTAGAGAGTCTAAAAAGAACTAAAGAAGACTCTAAAAGTGCTTTTTCGTAAAGTTAGCCTCATCGCCCAAAAAAGGGTAAAACAACGCGGGAGAGGACTCTTCCAGTCATGATTGGCTGGAGTATTTCAGAATGGATAGGGAAGCAGAAAATGAGGATTTCAGAAGCGAGGTGAAAGAATGGGAGAATTTGTCAGAGAGGAACAAAGAAGCAGAAATAGGGAATGAACACGGTGGAAAAATTTGAAGGCGATTGGGTGAAAATTAAAGAAGTTATGGGAAACCCTAAAAATAGACAAATGTGGGATTTCTGGCTTTGGTAAGTGGAATTTGGGATAGGGTCCTCAAGAATGAAAGATGCAGAATGAGATTACAGGGGTGTCAAGGAAGTTGCAAGGGAAACGGAGTGAAAACAAGGGTGCTATGGAGAAAAAACTAAAATATATATATATATATGTATTTTTTTTTTCCAGCATGGATCTGCTACGGTGTAGAAGGGATCGGAAATAGATGGATCTGCAATGACGTGGAAGTGATCGGCAATAGATGGATCTGAAACGATGTCAAATGTATCGAAAATGGTTGGATATGAAATGGCTAGATCTGGAACAACTTTCAGAATGGATCTGAAACGGCTCGGAATGGATCTGAAACGGCACAGAAATTATCGGCAACAGTTCAGCTGAAAATAGATATCGACTCCAGGTAAGTTCGGCTTCCTAACTATTTAGGGGTTTCACTCGGCCACTAATGTTGTCTAACGGCTTGCATATTGGGGCAGTACCCCTCACTCCACGGCTTAGGTAAAACTGATAACAGCTTTGCCACAAACGACAGTTCTTGGTTTACCTCACGGGTGGGAACTAGTCAATCAGGTAGGGTTCGTTGCCCTTTTCGTTGGCAGGTCCTCTCAATGGGCCAGCTACTTTGGGGTTCCTGTGGTACTTCTCACAATGATTTTTAGGGCTTATTCCCAAGTACTTCCCACAGTTAAGCAAATAGGGATTATTCCCAGATCCAAACTTGCAACAGATGCGGAAAAAAAAGTTTGGCAGAAATTCCACCCAATGAGCCCAAGCAAGTGCTTTGATACCAGATGTGAAGAACCTGCAACAATTAATTAATGAAAATACATGAGATAGCAGAAATAATAGAACTCAGAATCGCTTTTATTGATCCCATGCCACTTCGAGGGGTCAACCTCCTTTGAGCAAGCTCAATACAAATAACTTCATGGTACCTTCATTGGTCTCAACACAAACTTATGTACTAAGTCTAGGAAACAATACCATGGGTCAATACCATGTGTCAATACAAACCATGGGCCAATACAAACTATGGATCAATAATTACTATGGGACAACTTACAAAGCATATGCATCCAACAATAATACAAACTATGGATCAACAAATACTACGGGACGACTTACAAAAGCATATGCGTCCAACAACAATATACTAACAAAGTAAATAAAAGGGTTGACATGGGTTCCTAACAGTGAACCCAAACCCGCCCAAAGAACATCTACACTACTTTTTTTCCTTTATGGTATTTTTACAAGGAATTGGAATGAAAAACTTGTCAATATGTCAACTATCAAAATAAATAGTCATGTTCCTTCCAAGTGGTTGGTAACCCACCCACAAAATACATGGAAATTCTTTCCCAAGGTTGAGTGGGTATAGGTAAAGTATAGTATAGACCTTGCTTTCTATTATTGGCATTTCTAGTATAGAAAATAATGAATCCTCTAATATACTATGCTACATATTCTTGAATTTTGGGATAATACACATACCTTTGTAAGCTAGAAATTGTCTTCCCAACACCAAAATGCACTACAAATTTGGAGGTATGCACCTCTCTGTTATGATGTAATATTTAACTTTTAATAACATAGATCTTATATGGCTTGTAGAGTAACCCATTATGGAGATTATAGTCCACCTTACTATCACCTTCTTCTACATGTAATTAGCTTTGTAGCTATTGAAATAGCTTCTTCTATATATCCCTCTTTGTATGCATCATGGGTAAAAGGTTCCATGCGCATAAGCATGCCTAAAGTTGTAATCTTGGATGTGGGTGGCCTTGAATTCATGTCTACCCATTTATTATTGTCTCCATTCTTATACTTGATAACTAGATCAAATGGTTACAAAATCCCCATCGACTTGTAAAGTCTAGTTTGTTGCAACTTAGACTGGGCCTACAAATACCATAGTGGTTGGTGATCTATGTTGGAAATTATTTTCTTTCCCATCAAGTAGTTCTTCCACTTATTAATATCTTGAACTAGGGCATATAGTTCCTTATCATCGGTATGGTATTTTGGGACTGCCCCATGAAACCTTTAAAAATGATAGCATGTGGGCTTACCTCCTTGCATAAAAAATACTCCCATGGCATACCCACTTGCATTTGTATCCACTTCAAAAGGCTAATACTTTACTAATATTTGTCTCCATTTGCTAGAACTAGTACTCGACTAATATTTCATTTTAGCAAATCAAAATATTTCTTCTAACTCTTTCCCCACTGCAAAATCTTACCACTTGTTGTTATGGCATGGAGTGGTGCAACTGCCACTGAAAAAGAAGTGATAAACATCCATAGGTACTATGTTTCCCCATCAAAGCTCTTAATTTTAGTGACATTAGCAGGTACTAGCCATTTTATAATGCTCTCCATATTTTTGTGGCCTATATTAAGTTCCCCTTCACCGATCACATACCCTAAGTAAACCAATGACTGCTAAGTGTACTCACATTTCCTGATATTATCCAACAACCGATGCTTTTTCAGGAGTCTCTAACACCTACTTGAAATGTGAGATGTTGACACAAGGCACCTTATTGCAACAAAGGTTCCTGCTTAACGATTCGACACATACACACGACGCTTACACAGAATTGGGTGTAAAACAGGATGCCATGAAGTTGGCTTGTATTACTTCTAATCAATACAGTGTTACAATGTGGAATTAAAATATTTGTGAAGACCTAATCTAAGTCATCCTCATCCTTCACAATACAGAAGTAAAATGTGATGTGTCTCTATGTCGACCTTCACCCTCTCACGCCCTCTACAAAATGCATGCGCTCGCTGAGCTATGGATCTGATCTTCTCTGCATTAGGAAGCTGTGTGACTGTTCTCGCCAATTTACAGAACTTCTCCCCAAACTCTTCTCTCTCTGCTTGACTCCCAAAAACTTCAAGTCCCTGGTCTTCTACTCTGCTGTTGTTGTTCCTGAGACCACTGCGATCCCCGAGACACGCATCCTCTGTCAGTCGATCCTTCCATGATCCTACAGACCTGCAACTGTCAGCGTCCCGACAATGCTGCACAACCTCTTCCTGTGACAACATGTGTCATGTGTTCACTCACCTGCAATAACTGTCATTAACTTCCTTAGCAACCTCGAACTGTTTCCAAGTACTCTCCTTGACTTCTACACGTCCTTCTGACAAGCTACAGTAATCTATCATGTAGACCATACTGTCCTCTGACAACTTCTACTCATCTGTCGGCTTCACTATGTGCTTAGTCTTCGCCAGTCCACCCCTTCCTCCTCGCTTTGCTCATTCCCAACCTGTCGATGTCGCGGTCCAACAACATGTCGACCTTCCTACGACTCTGTGGCAACTTGTCACCTATCAACATTCGCATATCGACTATCGACCGTCGTCTTTCGACTACTGACATGTCGACTCTCGACCTTCGCACTCCTGTCGACTGCTTTGACAGTTCTTTGCTCGACATATTGACTTTGACAAGTCAATCTCTTTCACGCAACAGTGGTCATCGGCACTCCCTCTGGTCGGCTCCCTAATGTTGATCAACTTCGACTAATCTGCCTAGGCCCCAATGCTCATACATCAGACTTCTCAGGTGAAAAAGAACTCGACTGCTCCGTCAGTCTCCTGAACTCTTCTTCGGAAATCCATGTCGCCTCCTGCAACTCATCATCCCTCCATTGCACCAAGTATTCTTTCCTTCGCGAACTGCACGCACACCCGACTTCGCGTTCCTCTATTACTTCTGTGATCTCCTCCTTGTATTGATCTGGGATCTTTTCTATCCAGACGATATTTGACACTTCTTCGTTTCAGCTACTTGAACCTTCTTCGAACTTGTACAAATCTGAGACACTGAACGTTGGTGAAATGCTCAAGTCATTCGACAGCTCCAACACATAAGCGTTGTCTGAAAATTTCTTCATAATCTTACATGGTCCAATCTTCTTCAGCTTTAGCTTGTTATATGTCCCTGTCGAAAATATCTCCTTCCGCAAATGTGCATAGACCAAGTCTCCCTCGCTGAACGACTGTGGTCTCTTTTTCATGTCGGCTCTCAACTTGTATGCCGCGTTGCTCTTTTCTATGCACTTTCGTACATATTCATGAACTTATTTCATGTGTTCTACGAATGATTCTACATCCGTGATTTTCCTGATTTCTGTCAGCAACTCGACTAAATCCACCACTCCATGTGTGCTTCTTCCCTGAACAATCTAGAATGGGCTCAAACCTATCGAACGATTCACAAAATTGTTGTATGAAAAATTTGCTTGTGCCAACACATTCTCCCACTGCTTGGTTCTGTCGGCTGTCAAACATCTCAGAAGGTTTCCCAAAATTTTGTTCACCACCTTGGTCTGTCGGTTTGTTTACGAATGATATGCTGAGCTAAACTACAACTTTGTGTCCAGTTTCCTCCACAGGGTTCTCCAGAAATGCCCCACAAACTTGGTATCTCTGTCCGATGTGATACTCTTCGGAAACCCATGCAATCTGACCACTTCTTTGAAGAATAGTACAACAATGCTTGTGGCGTCACTTATCTTCTGACATAGACTAAAGTGTACCATTTTAAAAATTTGTCAACTACAACAAATATTGAGTCACTTTCTTGCTACGTCTTATGAAATCCTAGCACAAAATCCATGTTCAGGTGCTCCCATGGGGTATTCGGTACTGGAAATGGTGTATACAACCCCATGTTCTGACTTCCTCCTTTTTCCAGCTGGAAAACTCTACAATGTCGAACCCACCTTCCAACATCTGTTGCCATCCCTGGCAAGTAATACTTTTCCTCGACTAATGCCTTAGTCTTGTTGATGCCAAAACGACCTGCTAATCGGCCACTATGCAACTCTCGGATTAGGTTCTCCCTTACGGATCCTCTGGGAATACATAACTGTCGTCCCTTGAATAGGTATCCCTCTTGGATAAAATAATCCAAGTATGGTGTTCGGTCAACACTCCATGGTTCGCGACAAGCTTCCCATGCTTTCGCAAAATCCTTGTCCGTAACGTAATCCATCTTCACCAACTCTATTCCTGTTGCCTGAACTGTCGTCATGTTCAGCAATGTAACTCTTCTACTCAGTGCGTTGGCAACCTTGTTCTATTTTCCTGACCTATGTCGCAACATGAATGTATATCCCTATAGGAATTTGACCCATTTCATGTGTCTCTAATTCAATTTCGACTGAGTATTCAGATACCTCATCGCTTGGTGATTTGTTTATAACACAAATTCCTTGGGAAACAAATAATGCCTCCACTTCTTCAATGCTTGGACAATAGCATAAAATTCTTGGTCATAGACCGAATATTTCCTCTTCGCATCATCCAACTTTTCATTGAAGAATGCAATTGGTCGGCCCTCCTGGCTCAACACTACTCTAATTGCTATTCCACTTGCGTCGCAATCGACCTGGAAAAATTTGTCAAAATCTAAAGGCGCTAATACTGGGCTCTCAGTGACCTTTTCCTTCAACTTGTTGAAAGCTCGTTGGGTAGCTTCTGTCCACTTGAACTCCCCCTTCTTCATGAACTCTATCAATGGTGCACAAATCCGACTGAATCCCCTAATGAACTTCCTGTAGAAAGCGGCAAGTCCATGGAAAATCCTCACTCCAGTTGCACTTATCGGTTCAGGCCAATCCAATATTGCCCTCACCTTCTCTGCGTCCATCACTAACCCTTTACCCAATATTACGAATCCCAAGTATACCCGTTCTTCCTTCATGAAGAAACACTTTTGCAGGTTCACTATCAGCTTATCATCCTACAACTTCTGCAATACCTGTCAAATATGCTCCAAGTGTTCCGTCTTGGTTTGGCTGAAAATCAGAATGTCGTCTAGATAGACTACAACAAACTTTCCCAAGAATGGTTTCAGTACTTCATTCATCAATCGCATGAATGTACTGGGTGCATTAGTCAACCCAAATGGCATGACTAACAACTCATATAGCCCTTCCTTTGTCTTGAATGTTGTCTTCCATTCATCTCCTTCTCTAACCTGAATTTGGTGATAACCGCTCTTCAGGTCTATCTTCGTGAAGTACTTCGCTCCACTCAAACAATCCATCAAGTCATCCATTCTTAGCAATGGAAACCGATACTTGATCATGATTTTGTTGATAGCTCTGGAGTCTATACACATCCTCCATTCTCCACCTTTCTTCGGCGCTAATACTATTGGTACCGTGCATGGACTCAAACTCTCTCTGATCAACCCTCTGTCCAACAACTCCCAGACCTGTTGATTGATTTCCTGACCTTTTGTCAGACTCATCCAATGAGGTGCTTTGTTTGGAAGACTTGACCCTGGAATCAAGTCGATATGATGGGATATTCTCTTTGTCGGCATCAATCTCGTCAGTGTCTCATCGACCACTATGCTTCGAAACTCTTCGAGCATCTTTCCAACTTCGACTAGAATCTTCTCCTCCATTGTCTCCTTCTCGACACATGGTCCCTTCGGAATGATAGCATAACAACCCAACCGCTTTTCCTCTTTCATGAGGAATTCTTTCGCTGAACACATCAACAAACGTTTCTCTCAAAAGTTGCTCTCACCTTGCTTATCGTCAGCTTGCTTCTCCGGTTTCGGCTTAAGAGTCCTCTTCATGCCACTTTTCCAGACTGTGATTGCGTTGGATCTACCATCATAGATAATTTTCTAATCGTATTTCCATGGTCTTCATAACAAAATATGGCACACATCCATTGGGATTACGTCGCACAATATGCTATCCTCTAACTTCCAAACCTTGAAGTTAATGAGGCACTGTCTGGTCACCTTCACATGGTTTCCTTTCTGCAACCATGAGACCTTATAAGGGTGTGGATGTTCTCGACATCTCAAATTTGCTTTCTCGATCACCTCTATCGACACAAGATTCGCAGTGCTTCCACCATCAACTATGGTCTTGCAACGCCATTCACCGATTCGCGCCTTCGTTCGAAAGATCGCCTTCCAATGTGCCAGCTCTTGCTCATCGCATGTGTCATCCAGAACTACTATCTTGCTGGTTGTCATGGCCCGAATTTTCTTCTTACCATCCTCACTACTGTCGGATGTCGATTCTTCCCTCTCGTCGACTTGCTCATTCCTTCGACATCTGGGCTTCGACTCCTCTACAGCATGTAGGTTCTCTGGGCATTCATATGCCTTGTGTCCCGCTCCATGACACTTATAACAGATTATGGCTGGTTTGTTATCTCCTTTTCTATCGGATGGACCACTTTGACCATATGCACCTCAACCACGGTTCTCATGACCATCACGTCGGTTTTCTTGTGCTTTCTCCCTTGTCGATGTCCCTTCTGCATGTCGACTATCTTCGACAGTTTCCCTCTTGTAATCGCTACTTTGGCCTTTCACGGAAACAGTCCTCGCACCGCGACCAGTCGTCCTACCTCTAGTCGCTATGGATTTTCTCAATAGTTTCTCTTCTGCCTTCAGAGCTAACTGATAGGCTTCACCCACTGCTCTGAATCTTGACATCCTCAATTCATCCTAAATGGCATATTTCAAGCCATTCACATACCTAGCAACAGCTTCTTCTCCTTCGTCGGTCTGGCCCGACCTTATCAGCAATTTATAGAACTCTTCCATGTACTCTTTCACGGTCATCTCCTTTTGTCGAAAGTTCTGCAACTTCCTAAACAAGGAAATTACATAGTCATTCGGCAAGAGCTTCCCTTTCAACTTGGAGACCATCCTGTCCCAAGACTTGATTTTCACCTTGCCCTTCTTAACTCTATCAGCTTGTACATTGTCCCACCACAATGAGGCATGACCTGTCAACCTCAGACATGCAGTCTTAAGCCACTTAGGATCCTTGATCTACTCTATGTTGAAGTATTTCTCCATCTCTCTGAATCAGTCGATTAAGTCTTCTAGATCCAGACTTCCCGAGTAGGTACGAACTTCTATCTTTGATCGACCTCTCACATCTGTTAGAAGCTTGATGAGTTTTTATTCTGGTTCATGTTCCACTGCTTCCCATGGTTCCACTTCTTCGACTTCCTCGTCACTATGTTCTAGCACATCAGGAATACAACCACGCCTTTGGATTTCTTTGATCACTGTGACTTCATTTTTCAAAGTTCGCATCGTTCGGATGCACTGGTTGAACATCTCATGATCAACTGTGACTGCTGCGCCACGCGCTCTTCATCCTCGGACATTAACGCCTTTGTGAGCCATTTTCAACCTCTGCTAAAACTCTCACTCGTCCAATCGCAACCAGACTTCAACAAGTCGTGCAAAACTCTACCCAACCTCAACTGGAGCTATTCAATGCACTTGCAGGCTTAATACCACTGACGTTCTTCTGTGCACAAGGATTTATTTCCCGCTCTGATATAGCTATCCCTTGGCTCTCAGGCTACTCTTGCTCTGATACCAACTGATGCAAGGCAAGTTGGTATCACCGCTTTTCTCCTCAACAAGATTATCCTCTCGCTTAATTCAATCGGACTCACTTCCAGGCTCTGATACAAACTGATACAAGGCATCTTATCGCAACAAAGGTTCTTGCTTAACTATTCGACACATACACACGATCCTTACACAGAACTGGGTGTAAAATAGGATGCCATGAAGTTGGCTTGTATTACTTCTAATCAATACAGTGTTACAATGCAGAATTAAAATATTTGTGAACACCTAATCTAAGTCGACCTCAGCCTTTACAATACATAAGTAAAATATGTTGTGTCTCTATGTCAACCTTCACCCTCTCACGGTCTCTGCAAAATGCATGCGCTCGCTGAGCTATGGATCTGATCTTCTTTGTGTTCAAAAGTTGTGTGACTATTCTCGCCAGTTTACAGAACTTCTCCCCGAACTCTGCTCTCTCTCCTTGACTCTCCAAAATGCCAATTCCCTAGTCTTCTACTCTACTGCTATTGTTCCCGAGACCACTGCGATCCCCGAGACATGCATCCTCTGTCAGCCGATCCTTCCATGATCCTGCAGACCTTCAACTGTCAGCGTCTTGATTGTGCTGCACAGCCTCTGCCTGTGATGATATCTGTCATCTATTCACCCACCTTCAATAATTGCCATTAACTTCCTTAGCAACCCCGACTTGTTTCCAAGTACTCTCCTTGACTTCTACGAGTCCTTCTGACAAGGTACAGTAATCCATCATGTCGAGCATACTGTCCTCCATCAACTTCGACTCATCTATCAGCTTCACTCTGCGTTTAGGATTTTCCTGTCTGCTGCTTCCTCCTTGCTTAGCTCATGCCCAACTTGTCGATGTCACAGTCTGACAACATGTCAACCTTCCTACGAATCTGCGGCAATTTGTCGCCTATCGACATTCGCATGTCGACTATCGACCGTCGTCTGTCAACTATTGACATCTCGACTCTCGACCTTCGCACTCCTGTCGACTGCTTCGACAGTTCTCTGCTCGACTTATTGACTTCGACAAGTCAATCTCCTTCATGCACCTGTCGTCGTCGACACTCCCTCTGGTCGGCTCCCTTATGTCGATCAACTTCGAATGATCTTCCTAGGACTCGATGCTCCTGCATCAAATGTGCTCCTCCCGGGTAGAGATATAAACCAATATATCATAAATATACACTATAATGAATGAATCTAAATATAGGCACAAAACATCATTCTGCGGCCTCATAAATGTAGTTGATTCCTTGCAAAAACCAAAAGGCATGACCAACCATTCATACAAACCTTATCTTGTCTTAGAGGGAGTATTCCAAGTTTATTCTTATTTGAAACATACCTAGTGGTATCCTGATTTGAGATCCAATATGGTGAAGTACTCTATAGGTTGCAATTGGTCTAACAAATTATCAATCATGGGAAGAGAGTAATGATTCTTAAGTGTAATCTTGTTCAAGGATTTATAGTCAAAACACATCTGCCAAATCCCATCCTTCTTTGGTATGATGATGATAGGTGACCCACAAGGTGAGGTGCTTGTTCAAATCACCCCCTGCTCCATAAACTAATGCAATTGTTTCTTCACTAAATCTACTTCTAGAAAATATTGTCCATACAACCCAATATTGGGTAATAGGAAGCCATGCAAAAATTGTATCCCGCGCTCTACTTCCATATTACGTGGTATCCCTTTAGGCTCACTAGATTAGCAATTTCTTTCCCTCTACTACCTTGACATCCTGATAAACCTAGTTGTAAAGTGGCTTGGCTGAGATATGGTACATACTTGGCTATGTGTGAGTTTGTTGTTCCCTTTTTGAATGTGGAAATCATGCCCAGACCTCGGGTGGCAGTTGTTGATGGGATCCATAAATTTCTACCTTTTTATAGGTATTCATTCAAGAAGTTCACTTTAAATATCGACCAGGGAACGTACAAACTTCAAAGGTACAAAGCACTATATGTGCACTATATTAAGAGGATATTTTGTCGTTGGTTGTTCTCTATGTCCTAAATAATGGTGAAATGTTACTCTAATGAGAATGAAGAAACTAAAGGTTTATCACAATAAAAAGGAGATAATAACAACATTTCACTTAATATAAGAAAGAATTTCACTTAATCTAAGCAAGAATTTTAATTAATATAAGAAAGCATTCACTTAAGCTAAGAAAGCAAGAAACTTAATCTAAGAAAACAAGAAACTTAATCTAAGAAAGTAGCAAACTTAATCTAAGAAAACATGAAACTTAATCTAAGAAAGCATTCAAAAGCATTTCACTTAATCTAAGAAAGCAAGAAACTTAATCTAAGAAAACAAGAAACTTAATCCAAGAAAGCATTCACCTATTCTAAGAAATACAAAGTACATATTTTCTAAAGCATATGAATCTTCCCGAATGGAACCAGAGATCTCGTTGAGCTGGAACAGGAAATCATCATTCAAGAGTATAGATCTGATCTAGTCTAAGAACACTGTATAAAACAATGGAAATGTAAATCTGGGAATTGCAGCCACGGATGGTAGCTACAAGACTACAGACGCAGTATATCAGAACTACAGATGCAGCGTTATGGAACTATGGAAGGAAGACATTTTATGCACAAAATTGAATCTGATATCAAATAAGTATTAAAACTAATCTACACATACATCTATTGAGGATGAAAAACAGAATGCATAAAAATATGGAAAAAAAAGATACATAACGCTTGAGCTACACACTGAGGGGGCCCTCCCCAATGCGCATCAAAAGAGAAAAATGAACCTTATAAACTCACGAGTTGGAAATATCGTTGATCCTTCATTAAGAATTCATAAGATCCATCACAGTTGTAGAAATCATAAACTGACTATCAGAACTGACAATGCTGAGAATTGTTTTCAAAAATATATCAGTTGGACCCCCTGCTACTCAGGTGTCTCCTATTTATTACAAGCTTCTACCCTAGTTTAACATTGAAAATCATGATCCTAAATAAAAGGAACCTTTGCTACAAATTAGGAGAAAACCAGATCATCATGTCTCTTGTGATCTTTTAATCTAGAGCTCGAGTATCACCAATCTTCCTTTTTCACCTGCACTTTGTACACACATAGCCTTAATCACACGATTAGTGAATAAAAGATGCTAAAACAAAAAAGAGATAATCACTAAATCACTTTGTTTAAATAACAGTCAAATTGCATTCTTCCCTACAGAAAAACATGCTTTTATGGACATTTCTTTGCTTATGTATAGCATAATGGGGTATCTGAGATACCTATATCATGGGCTTATCAGTTGTGTTGAGAGATTGATGAGCACAATTGGCCTATGGTTGTGTGGAACATTTCACTTGCATAGTTATTTGCTTGGGATAACTTCATTTCAAGATAAGTATTCTCTTGTATTTAATTATGCATTTTGTTTAATTGATGCATGTTATAATTATGCTGGAAATTGCATGCTAGATGTGTGTAGTAGAGTTTATTTCCATTTTGTTTATTATGAATTTGCACACATGTTTTATTTTTTATGATGTCACGTTCCTGGTCAGCTCAGTGCCCTTCAGAGGAAATGGGAGACAACCCTTGGATCCACCTGCTAATTTGTTTCCTTCTTTTTCCAAGCAGTCCAAAGGTTTCACAATCCGCAGGAAGCAATCCACAACTGCAAGTCGGAAGTCAGATCACCAATTTACATAGTCACAGAAACACCTCTCTGAATTCCGCAGTCCACATCCATGATCTGGGACTCGGAAAGTCAGAGTGCCATATACATGGCATCAACAAAACTCCTTTCCAACTTCCACAATTCCGCAATCTACGATGCGGAATTCAGAAAGTCAGAATGAAACAATACCCAACTCGACGATTTATGCTTCTGACTTCCGCACTCCGCATCCTCAATGGAGGAGTTAGAAATTTGGAACGCCAATCCACTGTTCCAATGAAAAATGCTCCTTCGACTTCCGCACTCCGCATCCTTGATGCCGGAGTCACAAAGTCAAATCGCCAACATACTATCCGACGAAAATGCATCTCTAACTTCTGCACTCCGCATCCATGATGATGGAGTCATAAGTCGGGACGCCAAACATACTACGTTGAACGAACGCACCCCTGAATTCCACACTCTGCATCCGCGATGCTGAAGTTGGAAGGTCGGGACGCAAAAATTCCAGGTGTTTCAGAAATGCTCCCCCGACTTTCGCATTCCGTAGTGCGGATTCAGAACGTCAGGAGCTAACCATACCTCTGTTCTACCAACTTCCCAGCCTTAGAACTTCTTCATCCTTTGTCCAAACTGAGAAAATATGGTACCGTTGGAAAGCTCCTGGTGAGAACTATGCAATGGTGTGGACACCTGCCACACATGAGGACTCTAAACTTACCTCATTTCCAATCAAAAATATTCCCTGAAGTCAATAAAAACCTCTTTACCACTCAGCCATGTCTCCTTCCATCAACCCAGAACCACAGAAGGGTCATTATCACCCCAGGGGGTGTCTTTTCCTTCCCCAAGGACATGATTGAACCTACATCTTCTTCATGGCCTCAACCAATATTATCTGTATTCATCAATAAATATATTTGCATATAAGTAAAGTACATGGAGGCAAAACATAACTGCATTAACCCATATCAACATACACTCAGATGCATTTACCAGCATTCATCATGGGCATAACAACAATATAAATACAAGTGTTAAGTCCATCAATCAGCTGGATCATTCCATACATTTATTCATAAACAAACAACCAACCATATATATAAATTGGCATAATTCAAAGACAACAGGAAATAGTTATCTTTAATTGGAACCACCGAGAAAACAAGCTATGGATAACAATGTTCCAACCCAACCATAGGTCTCTGCCCAGACTGTATTATTTCATCACTCAGATACCACCCCCGAGCTGGGGCTATGTATCCACTAAGGAGGAACTAATAGGCTCCCTCACAGTCTTAGGCACAATCCTTCAGGGGATCTAGAATACAGTTGATTTGTCAAGCAAGTGGGAGATAGGTGATGGTTTTCTAAATCAATAAGCTCATCCACAGAGTTATAGGAATAACCATATGACCTTAGACAATCTAGGTACCCCCATCCCTCCACTCTCAGCCTAAGTAAGGTCCCCTTCTCTGATACACAGTCCCTCGGGCGCCCATTCCCTTAGCACTGAACTGGGAAGGTATGGCTGGTCCTGACTGTTAGATCGAGGTAAATGAGCCCTCTCTAGATCTTCCAAGCAGTCTAAACCCTCCTGGTTTCTTCCCACTGTGATCTTCACTCAGATCATCCTTCATGTTGCGTCCAAATGGTTCTGTCCCACAATAGGGTCTCGACTTTCCAAACCCGGTATTCTCACGAGTTTTCTAAGTTGTTCATGCTTTATAATTTGTCTCGAGGGTCTAATCCATGGATATCCCAATCGATTTGCTTCCTACACAAGGTTTCTATGTGCTTTCGGCTCTGCAAATTCATGCTTACACATAATCATGATTTCAGTTCCTTCCTCCCTCTGCTTGGTCTCATGGGTCTGTGTAAGGATCCAACTGATGCTTCCCTATTAGTAATTCCCTGGAGATGAGTAATGTGTCCTCCCAAGAGGTAGAGTGGCTTATGGGACAAGCAATTAGAGCCCCATACCCTGCCTTATGGATTTCATGGATGTCCCATACTCCATCAACCTCATGAACAATGCTCTTCACCCACCTTCTTACAACAACATTCAACGGAAGCTAGGACAATCAAAGAGGTTCTTTAGGTGACATATGGAAGTCTATGGCTCAATCCCAAACCACCTCACCTCTCCCTAGTGGATACATAGTCCCCCCTCATTTAGTTTCATTCCATAGCCATCCCTTGGTATTTTTATTTACATGGTATTATTTACATCATTTACATTTTCCATGGCTTACTAGCACATGGTTACCCTAATACTAATTACTTGCCTCTTCAAGGCCGATCATTCACTAGAGGGGCCTTGTCCTTGAGCTCCACACTAGGAATCATACATCCCATGCATACAATATTTACGTTACAGCCAAAATATCCTAAGGGTCAAAATGAGGGACATTACAATTCCCCTCCCCTTAGAATAACATCGTCCTCGATGTTCCAATACTTAGGAATACCTATACAGTTAACACATGTCCAAATTTACAAAAATGTTACAGGTCTTCCCTGCATTTCATCCTTTACTTTGAGCTTCCAGAACCAAGTCCTTTGGATTCTACAGGCTGTTCATGCTAGCTCTAACCTTCCAGCTCCACTTGTGGGAATTGTTCTACAACAATACCTTCCTTTTCCTTACCTTCCAGTTGATCCACAAGCCTGAAATATTAATGGCTGCTATCTGCTTGTTTCCCTGGAAATTTTTTGAGGAATATTTTTCATCCAAGTCCAATAACTTTTGATCTACTGCCATGGCCAATGTGCACAACTGGCTCTCACTTTGCTCACTAGAACACTTGGCTTGTAACAGTTGTAATCAATTGCTTTAATTTTCATCTATGAATTCAACATGACAACTTTTCTTAGGCCCAGCATAACATAATCATTAAAATCAGTCAATTACTTGCCCAATTGACATGGAAATTTCATGCTTTATCATGAGACTTACATATATTTCATGCTTTCCCAACATACACATGAACTCATTCATGCTCATCCTTTCACGGGGAATTTACTATTTCAGCATTCACAATTTATTTCAAGCAAATAAACACAATCAACTCTCAGCCATATCATTCATTCAACAATTTTCTGTTTTCTAAATGTATCAATCAAAAAGGAAAGAGAAGAGTAAGAGTTTCCCCCTCTTAGTCTTGTTCCAATCCGGAGCCACACCACCACTATGGTTCGATGATCCTTAGCCTCTTTCACTTCATATGTGAATGCTTGACTCGCCCTTTCATTGTTTTGGCAATGACACTTAGTGTCTAAGGTCTGTCTAAGGATTTTAAACTAGGGAGCCCTTCCCCATTGTTTCCTACAGAACCTTTGGCTGCTAGGACCCACACAAGTGCACTAGCACCACTTCCATTGTTTCTCATACTGAGCTATCTAGAACAATCATATGTCCAAATGCACCCTTACGATTCCTTCAAAGTCCTTGCATTCAGCAATACCTACACTGAAACATTGAATTAATTTGCATGTTAAGTTTATTTTCATAGGGTTTATCTCTAAACAAGAATTTATGAAATCATAACCAAATCATATACACATGTATATTCATATTAAATAAGCAAGAAGCTGCAAGATAACCAAATACTTATCTTTATGGGCATCTTCCTTTAGCTCCACAGGTATCCCGCATTGACTTCAGAAAACTATGGCACCCACAAGACCTTCCCCACCCCTTCTAGCGCTCTTCAGGTGTGCATCAAAAGGTAACCAAGTCTCTGTAAGCGTCAGATCACTTTTTCATATAATAACGAATGTTTGGCCAGCACACATGTTGCTCCACAACATCCAAGTAGTCAATGCCAAGCCAGTACACCAACTTGGTTTATCAGGCATTGATGGTTCCAAACCAGTCCCATACCTGGTTTTCCCTCTCCATTTCCAAGCCAGCACATCCGTCTGGGTCAACAGGTCAATGGAAGGAAACTGCACCATGACCATTTACAAGTCAAGGCTCTACTACGGAGCCATAGGAATCCCACCTCAGTGCTACACCAATAGGGATTTTATGCCTTTACCAATATCACCACATCATTCAAGTAACTAATGCCAAGCCAGTATGCCGAATGGGTTTATCAGGCAATGAACACCCACTCTTCACACACACAACAACCCTTCACACACACAACAACCCTTCATACACATAACAACCCTTCACTTTGCTTCTTTAGTGTGCAACACCAAATTGCATATGTTTAAGTTGACAACACAAGATGGATAAGCAATCTCATCAATATTGTTGATATAAAAGTGTAAACATATTTCATAAATAAATGTGAATATGGAAGAATGGAACTCAAAATAATATCCTACACAAAATCAATTTGTTGATTTGGGTCGCATGCACAATAAAGGTGAGTTTCCTTCAAGAGAGAAGAAAATTTTCTCTCACATTGAATTCATCAATCTTGCATAACATATATATACCATATTTCTCATGCTTTGGCTTGTATTTTTATCTTCTGAATTCAGGGTGAACTCACCCTTCATATGGATGCTAGATCACTTAGTTAGGTGGCTAAATCAAGTGTTGTAACTCAAGTGTCATAACTCAAGTGTCACAACTCAAGTGTCATAACTCAAGTGATGTGTTTTAGTTCAACTTAAGCATTGACATGCAAAACACTTTAGTTAAGTAGATATTCTTTATTAACACTTAGTTAACTCTTTTAACTGAAGTACTTCTTAATAACATCACTGAAGTGAATTTTTCGATTTCTCCATTAAATAATTGAAGTTTTTCTTGTTAACATCACTGAAGTTTAACAATTCGATTTCTCTCTTATTTAACTGAAGTCTCTATCATTATTGAAGTGAGAAAATCAAGTTCTCTCTTATCTTATCACATATTATCTTTATCTCTTGTCTTATCTGCATGGTCCACATGTGCCAACTTTAATTTATCTATCATATCAAATATATTAAGGATATTTTTTCCAATGAGGTGATCATCTTGTTCTACTATCATTCCAAGTGGTCATATGGTAAATTAATTCACTCTAGAGGTGACCAATCTCTAGAGGATACTTAATAGCTCAACCATGGTTAGTAGTACTTCACACACCATTCATTATTCAACATGCAAAGCATTACCTTAACACATGAGGCACCACCTGAACACATGAGGATCTATCTTGACACACAAGACCTTAGTCTTGAAAAACCAGACGATATAGCACCATCACTTTGGCATACAAAGAACTTACCTCAACACATGAGGTTTTATTCATTCTTGATTCCAACTCAAGATTCTTCTCCAAGTTTCCTGAGTCCAAATCGAATCCTATAAGGCACTTCCTCGACACACGAGGCTCAATCTTGACACACACGATTGACTTCAAGAATGACTCATGATGTTGTAACTTTAACAAAGAACAAATACCCATTACCTCGAATTGATGAACGTTTTGATCAAATGAGAGGGGAAAAGGTATTTTCAAAGATTGACTTGAGGTATGGTTACCATCAGGTAATAATAAAAGAGGAATATAATCATAAGACAACCTTTAGAACAATATATGGGCACTATGATTTTGTGGTGTTACCATTGGTCTCACGAATGAACCAACTACATTCATGTGTCTCATGAATGGTGATTTTATAAAGTACTTGGACAATTTAGTTCTTGTTTTTCTAGATGAAATTATTATCTATTGTAAGAATGAAGAAGAGCATGCCGAACAATTGAGAATGGCCTTGCAATTGCTAAGGGAGCATAAGTTGTATGCAAAGGTGAGAAAATGTGACTTTTATAAAAATGAAATTCATTATTTGGGTCACATTATCTCAGAGGAAGGAATATTTGTGGACCCTAAGAATATTGAAGCCATTATGAATTGGGAAACTCCAAGGAACGTGACGGATCTGAGATCCTTTATGGGACTTGTTGGTTACTACAGGAAGTTTATTAAAGGATTTTCCAAGGTTTATAATCCAATTACTTCCTTACAAAAGAAGGGAATGAAATTTGAGTGGAAACCAAGATGTGAGGAAAGCTTACGGTGGTTGAACAATCTTATCACGAGTGCACCAATTTTGAAAATTGCATACCCAAAAAAAGAATTTATAGTGTGTACTAATGCATTCAATCAAGTACTTGGAGGGGTTCTTATGTAAGAAAACCATGTGGTATGCTATGAGTTAAGAAAGTTGAAGGAGCATGACAAGGGCTATGCCACCCATGATTTAGAACTTGTAGCCATAGTGCATGCTTTAAAGATGTGGAGTCACTACTTAATGGGCAGAAAATTTGAGCTAAGGATAGACCATTTTTGATATTCCATAGGGATGGATCAATGAGCTTGATCAAACCTCACAATTTCACAATGTTATTACTAAGAAGAATTAAAAAGAAACATTGATCAATTCACTCATAAAACTGAAACACATATGAAAAAATAATGTTGATACATTAATCAGTAATAAGCTGGAAATCAAAAGATGTTACAATATAATGAATTCGATAGCCTCTGATAGGATTCCAATTCACCTCAAGTATAAGCTTAGTTTGCATTGGAACCATCTCTCGATAAGGTCTAGTGGCCATCGATGATGAATGATTAGTTAACTGAGCTAGAACTGATCATGACTGAGTCATATGTGAACCAAAATAGGGAAGGATACTCCAAGGGGGCACATAACTAATTGTTAGTGGTAAAAAAGGGCGCTCCTATACTCAATAGCAGTCAAACTAGGTGCAATAGTCAGTTAATTGAGAAATCAAGGGGACAAGGCACCCAAATAATGGAACTGATTGTGTAGACTCCTAAAATCATGCATGAGGGCTCATTAGAACTCCAATGATGTAAAAAAGGATCTCTGAGTGGATAGGAGGGATAATGATGTCCAAAAAGAAGCTCTAGGGGGGCTAAAGTAAGGAATAGGTGCTAGGAGACTCAACTGTCAATGCATGGATGCATGGGGTGTTGTATGGAATGCATCCATGCATGAAAAATGCATCCAAAGCAAGTAAAACCAAGATAAGATTGTGATAATATTCCAACACCCCCCCCCCCTTAAGCCAGACTATGAGGGAAAATATAAGTAAATAATGAAAAAATAGGGCCCTAGATACTAAGACCAAAGGTCACCCCATACAACAATCTAAAAAATAAATGAGGAAAGATTGAAAACCAAGTGAGAAACCCCCCCCCCCCCTCAAGATAGACTGTAAAAAAATAATCAACCAAGGAAGCACTCACCCCAAGAAGGCATCAGAGATGAGTGAACCTTTTCACTGAAAAAGTCTTGGTGAAAATATTTGCAATCTTCTCTTCTGAAGCATAATAGACCAATGTGATGGTACGATCATGCACCAATAATCGGATGTAATGCATGTGTATATCAATGTGTTGGTTCTCTGTGTCTGAACCAGATCTGTGGAAATCCTGATAGCACTCTGATTGTCACAATAGATGACTAGTGGAGTACTATAGCGAATCCCAAACTCTACAAGATTCCCTGCAACCAGATGCATTGTGTGGCTGCGTTCATTGCACCTCTGTACTCAGCCTTAGGTGATGAAAGAGAAAGAGCACTCTAATTTTTGCTTGACCAACAGATAGGACCAAATCCAATCATGAAGACAAAACCTGATGTATACTTCCAATCTGAGTTGTATCCAACCCAATTTGAATCTGTGTACCCAACTAGGTTCTATGGAGACCCAGCTGCATAGTGAATACCATAGGTCTTCTTCCCTTGCACATAGTGTAAGATCCTTTTGGTTTCATTTCATTGAAGCTCATGAGGATATTGTATGTATCTGGAGACAACACTCACTTTATAGGATAAATCAGGGTGAGTATGTGTAAGAAACAAAAGAGTCACGATTGGTTGTCGATATAAGGTACTATCCACCAAAGGTGAAGAAGAACCATCCTCAAGACTGATACCTGAAAGAAAAGGAACTGTTGTTGGTTTGAATTATGTCATATAAAACCTGTCAAGTAGATTTGATGCATACTTGGACAGTGCAATCTTGATTACTGAATCACTCTGAGGGACTTCAATACCAAGAAATTGCTTTAGCAATCCCAAATATGGCGTAGAAAAGGAATTTTGCAAGGATTTTTTGATATATATAATGTAGGAAGAGAGACTTGTTGTAATCAATAAATCATCAACATAGAGGACAATACAGAGAAGAGAGTTACCATCATGCCTCATGTATAAATTCGAATAAAACTTGCATCTCTAAAAATCTTGTGACAATAGAAAGGATTCCATATTAGAATACTATGCTCGGGGAGCCTACTTGATCCCATATAAGGACTTCCTCAATATGCACACTAATGAAGGATAATCAATGTACCCTTTAGGTTGCTTCATGTATATCTCTTCCTCTATATATACATGAAGAAAAGCACTCTTCACATCCATGTGATGCACCTCCCAGTGCTTGGATGCAGCAAGAGCCAAAACAAGATGGATGGAGTCCATCTTTGCAGCATGACAGAAGGTCTTTGTATATTCAATCCCTTGAACTTGTGATAAACCTTTAGAGACCAAGAGATCCTTGTACTTGCTTGTTACTCCATCTAATCCCATCTTTGTTCTGTATACCCACTTACATTGAACAAGATTCCTTCTAGGAGGGAGAGAAATAATCTCCCAAGTCTCATTCTTTTAAAGAGATTGGTACTCTTCATCCATAGTTTTTTTAAACAAGACGGATGGATTCCATATTTGCAACATTAGCGAAGGTCTATGTATATTCAATCCCTTGAACTTGCCAGAAACCTTTAGAAACCAAGTGATCCTTGTACTTGCTTGTTACTCCATCTGATCCCATCTTTGTTTTGTATACCCACTTACATTGAACAAGTTCCTTCCAGGAGGGAGATAAATAAGCTCCCAAGTCTCATTCCTTTGAATAGATTGGTACTCTTCATCCATAGTTGTTATCCATCTTGGATCTTGGGAGACCTCAAGGAAGGTTTTTGGATCTGATCCAACCATAAAAAAAATCTATTAGGAAGAAAGGGATCTGTATGAGAGAGTGCAAAACTTACATTTTGAAACTTAGATCTGTTTCTTCTTGGATATTGTGGATCTACAACAAGTTCACCAGCAGATTCATTGGTATTTGCATCCCATCTTGGAAGTGGTGGTGGATCTTCTGGTGCTATATATTCAAGTTCTTATGGATCTGGATCTAGCATTCACTCATATTCACTTTCTGAGTCATAATTTGAACTTTCATGAGAGGATGATTCACTATCTTGTTCAACATGATGTGGTGGAGTAGATGGTAAGCTGTATGCTTCGACATGGTGGCCATTCTTCAAACTGGAAACTTATTTCAAGGAAGTTCTGCATGGTAGACAAATACAACATTTTATAGGATTTTGCATTATGTGCATAACCAACCAATATGCACTCTTTTCTTTTGAGGATCTAAGGCTCTCCTCTTCTTTGAAGGAATCCTTGCCCAAGCTTTGGAACCAAAGAATCTTAGATGAGACACATCATGCTTGTATCCCCTCCATGCTTTGAAAGGATTCTTTCCTTTTAGGACTTTGTGTGGAACTTTGTTTTGGAGGTATGCAACGCAATTGACATCTTCTTCCCAAATTTTAGGATCCAATGCTTTAGACTCAAGCATTCATGTAGCCATCTCTTTCAAAGTTTTGTTCTTTCTCTCAGCTACACCATTCTGTTGTGGTGTGTAAGGAACAATGTGTTGCATTTGAATACCCTCATCTGTACAAAATAACTGAAACTCATTCTTCACATACTCTCCTCCATTGTCAGTGTGAAGGACCTTGATCTTATTATCAATGAATTTTTCTACTAAAGCTTTAAACAATTTGAAATATTCAAAGACTTATGATTTAAACTTAAGAAAATACACCCAACTAAATCTTGAATAATCATCTATGAATGTTAAGATGTATATAGCATTATTCAAAGATATGTTAGGAAGAGGTCATGATAATTCACTGTGAATCAACTTGACATGAGATGAGGCTCTCTTTTCCTTTCCCTTTTCAAACTTGTGCTCTGGATGTTGACCAATCAACCAAACGTGACAAGTGCCCTTAGAAAATCTTATGTTTGGGAGGCCTTCAAACATTTTCTGATTATGTATTTCTTGTAAATATTTGTAGTTGAGGTGCCCAAACCTCTCATGCCAAAGTCTGCTCACTTCATTTGTATGAGTAAGAAGTGCACGTTGTTTTGACTAAGTAAAGAAATGAAAGAACTCATAGAGTTTTGAATGGTGATTTGCAATTCCTTGTGCAATTATCTTCCCAAAAGAGATATCTTGAATTTCAACCACATTAGGAATAAAAGACACTTTCTTTGGAACTCTTGTATGGGGCATTTGATAAACTAAAAGGAGGTTAGCTTCCAAGGTAGGCACATAGAGCACATCATTGAATTATCCATGATCTAGATTGATCATTCCAATCCCTTTCGAAGGAACTTCAAAATCATCTCCCATTAAAATAGAAGGCCCAACAATTGGTTCAAAATCAGAGAATAGATCCTTGGATGCAGGCATCTATCTGGAGGCTCCAGAATCTATGATGAAGGAGGATGCATTCAAAGTGCCAGCCATGAGTGCATGACAGCTCTCTTTATCCTCTTATTTAGGATCATCTTCTTTCCTTCTGGAACCTGTAGGTACTAGAAGGTTGTTTTTATCTAGAAGTTGGGCCATGAGATCAATGGTCTTCTTCATGCAAGCACTTTCTGGGTGAAAACCTCTATTGCAGTATGGACATTTGGTTTTCTCCTTCTGGTTTTGATTTCCTCTCTTTGGATTCGAGGTTCCCACTGACTGTTTGGGAGACTCCTTTGACTTCTTCTCATGTCATTTCTTCTCCTTGCCCTTGTGTTTTCCTTTCCCATTCACATTCTTTCATTCTCCTGCAGCAAGAGCTTGATCCCTTGATGGTTTTATTACTCCCATCTGCACCAATTTGTCTTGCTCCTTCATGAGAGACAAGATGAATGCATCTAGAGTGGGAATTTTCCAGTTTGGGATGGATAGGTTTTCTATTTGGGAGGTGGATACAAACAAATAATACTCTGATCCCATTTTTGAAAGAATAGAAAGAATAAGCTACTTGTCTTCCTTCTCAATTACACATAGTTTTAGCTGCACAACCAAGTTCTTGAATCTTGCGAAGAAATTTGTGATGTATTCGAATTTTCTAGTGCACAGAGAGATCAACTCAATTTCCATGTCACATCCTCTCCCATGGATCCAACTCAAGGAACGAAACATGAGTAAAATTCTAGGCTTTTACAAAAAACTCAGCCCCATTCATCATGAACAATTCATAGCAAAAAAAACACATGTGTGCAAATGTATAATTCAATTGACCACAGTGGAAATAAAATCTATATCCACACGCATTTCACATGCATTCATCAACATAATCAAAATAGTCAATAATTAAAAACATTCCAGAATTTAATACACATAGAGAATACTTATCTTGGTTGTGAAGTTGTCCCGAGCAACTAGCTATATTACTGCAATGTTCCACCCAACCATATGCCAACTGTTCTGATCAAGTTCTTAGCACAATTGCCACTCCCGAGCTGGGCATGATTTATACAAGGAATGGGAACACTCAAGCTCAATCCAAAACTCAAACCCCAACATTCTCTTCCACACACAACAAGCACATATGTTGGGCATAGAAAAACGTTTTTAGCTATGGATTTCACAATCAATATGCCCATGGGTTTTCCCCAAATCGCAGCACCACAAAAATGAGTTGTGGGAAAGGAAAATTGACCACAGGGAAGAAAACGTTTTTCCCCACATGTATATGAGCATTTCAATGGCCAAAAACGACCTCTATGGACCCCGAAAATGAGCTCCCTTCCTCTGAGTCGCTCTGCAACACCAAAAACGCTCTCTTCAAAGCTATAAATCAAGGAAACACATGAAAAACGTGGAGGAAAAATGCCCCACTAGCTAGAACTCATGAGGGAGAAAAACCCATGCATGAAGAATGGCTTGGGGAGAAAATATTTGGCTCTTTTCTTTCCAAAGAAGCCAAAACACATTTTTCCAAAATGGTGGCTTTCCCATAAATGAAATTGGACAACCATACCTCTCCATTTGCCAAAATAATAGCTACTTCAACCAACTCTTGGAAGAAATAAATTATTGGGTACAAAATTCAACATGGGTAGTTGATGGTTCATGGGTTCTCTCATTGGCACTTGGCTTGAATTTATTGATTGAAGGGTTTGAATATTTTCCTCTCAATTCCTTGTAAAAATCATGCCCCCATACTCTTGTTGCATTGCATAGCTAGTTGTGGGTATTTTTTATTAAAATGCATATTTACATGATATTTACGATTTCTATTGTGCTTGGATAGCACACAAACCATATGCATCAACTTTAACACTAAATCGATGGTGGGCCTTGGCCTTGAGCTCCTCACCACGATTTTATAACGATATTACATCATTTATATGTTAAATACAATGGGTTCGAAATCGGGATATTACATTCCAATTGATGTCCTCTCAAATCATCTTGTTTCCCAAATAAGGATTCAAGATTTGTCCAAACCTCCTTGGTAGTTTTCAGACCAGAGAGATGAAATATTAGATCTTTGGAAATGCTGAGGCACATCAATCCATACGCTTCATCAAGCTTGTTTAGATATTTTTCCTTATATGTAGCACCATTTGGTTTGACCTTAATGCCCTTTAGCACATTGAAGAGACCTCTGCTATGCATGGAGATCTCCATTTATTCCTTCCATTCAAAGAAATTGAAGGGATTAAGCTTGGGAATCGAATTTAGATCCATAGTAGATGATTGAATGCATTATTGATGATGGAATAACTTGCAAAGAAAATGGAACTATAGCTCGAGGATTTTTACTGAATCTACTGAACACTGCTTTAGGACAATAGGCACTTTTATTCGGATCCTTCACACCTAGCTACACCTCAAAGTATTTTTCCAATGAATTTAATGCAAGGGCACCAGGATTTGTTGTGGAAATCCAGAGGCTTCTGGTGCACTACTGAAAGCAAGTTGCTCAACCTAAGGGATAGATAACTGAGCTTGAACAAACCTCACAAGCTCTGATACCATGTGAGATTCCATAGGGATAGATCCATGAGCTTGAACAAACCTCACAATTTCACAATGTTATTACTGAGAAGAATTATAAAGAAACATTGATGAATTCACTCATAAAACTAAAACATAGATGAAAAATTGTTATTGCTACATTAATCAACAATAAGCTGGAAATCAAAAGATGTTACAATAGAATGAATTTGATATCCTTTGATAGGATTCAAATTCACCTCAAGTTAGGCTTAGTTTGCATTGGAACCATCTCCCGATAAGGTATAGTGGGCCACCAATGATGAATGATCAATTAACTGAGGTAGAACTAAGCATGTCTGCGTCATCTAGCACCAAAATAGGGAAGGAGACTCCAAGGGGGTGCATAACTAACTGTTAGTGGTCGAAAAGGGGGCTCATATACTCAGTAGCAGTCAAACTAGGTGTGGCAGTCAATTAACTAAGCAATCAAGGGGATAAGGTGTCCAAAATCACCAAAAGGTCCAAATTTTATCTCCAACACTTCTATGAGGATTGACATATTGCATCAGATATCAACGACTTGTATTTCCTTCTTTGTAAATCAATGTTCATATTCACCACCATGGCTAGGGTTTAAGGAATTTTTCTTTACTCTGTAATCTCTTAGATCCTGTAATTTCCCACAAAATCTAAAATAAATTTTCTCTGATACCAATATGATCCTTAAACTATCATGGATATTCCATCAAAATAGTTTGTCACAATGGATCTTACAACTTAATTCATTTTGTTAGCTTAATTTGAAAAAATGATAAATAAACTAGAACTGAAAGGAAAATTTAACTAGGCCAAAACATCACATCCACATGAATAACACAAGATATACCCTAGGGAAAACCACTATGGGGAAAACCCATCCAAAAGTGATTTCTATGCCTTGCTCTTTTCATCTTCAAAAAACAATGCAAATGCAAAGAAAGTGGTACTTGCTCTAGAGTTACCTCTTACATTATGGCATGCAAAGCTACTACATGGTCTCCTACTTCCTATATTATGCTCTAATATCCACTCCCTTACTATTGCTCAACTATGGAACAATACAATAACATCATAATAAAATGGAATCCATTTTTGTCCTAAATACATGGTATTTAACATGACTCAATAGTTGTCTAGGGTTAGTTTTAGGGTTTTTACATGCTTTAACACTCTATTAGGGTTAGGGTTTTGGACCCTATAGAATGTTGTTGAAATTCCATAAGTGACTAGCTCTACATGTGTGGGTAATCAGAGCTAATGTGCAATCCACTTAGTACCATGGTAATCAGTTGGATAAGTCAACTTGTAGGTGGCATGACTTCCTCACACAAACTCATATTGAGGTGATTCTTGCACTGTTGGAAAGGTCTTGATGTGTAGAAAATGAAATTTTATTCTTATGTATGATTTGGACAACAGAAGATGTCATTTAATCCCTCAAAATAGATCTGGAAGGTTTCGTATGGTTTTTGACCCCAAACCTAAAAAGTAAGATCTACCCCTAAAATAGGCTCTACAAGCAAATGCATTTAATCTTTCCACCCATAAAGCACCAAAATGGATGAAAAATTATATATTGGACCAATTTGGATCAACAAAACATTACATAACCTTCAATACTTGTAAATAGTTTCTTACTATCAAAACCCTTACTACATACTTTACAGTGGTCTGTAATGAGTACAAACCACCCACTGGAACTAATTTTTTCTTGTAGATCATTTTACAATAAGTAAGAACACATTAACTATCTACTGGTCCTTATTCAAAGAATAAAAGATATACATTAATTAGCTCACTGAAATTAGTACCCCAAAGTAAGAGTTTAGTGTTGGACCTCAATAAAGGATGTCATTACCTTGTAGATGTATGTCACCTAGATTATGGAAATCTATGGATAGCATAATGGAAATGAGGGGAAAAGTTAGACTTTGAGGGCATGCAAGGTCAAGAGTGATATAGATTTAAGAAATCATTAGTAAAGACTTATTTCCACTTAACGCACAAAGAGTATAAAATGATCATGAGGAAAGACTTATTTCCACTTAACGCACAAAGAGTATAAAATGATCATGAGGGGTTCATTAATTAGGAGCATTATTAAAATAGTCATAAAGGGTCCATTGATTATCCATGCACTAAATAAATATCATTCAAATATTATTACCAATTATAACATATTATAATATGATTAGATACACTATTATTTACTTAGTAATTGATAAAGAATATACAATATTACCACAACAATTAAAGGATGAACATTAATCTTTTAAAACCATATTGCGCCCTTTTTTTATAACCATTTTGACATGTTAGATAAATAATATACATTTTACATAATTATTTATGTGATTTTATTTATTTATTTTTTCTTTACGTTAGTAATTGATAAAGAATATACAATATTACCACAACAATTAAAGGATGAACATTAATCTTTTAAAACCATATTGCGCCCTTCTTTTATAACCATTTTGACATGTTAAATAAATAATATACATTTTATCTAATTATTTATGTGATTTTATTTATTTATTTTTTCTTTTTAAAATTAAGAAACATGCTATAACAACCTTTAATATTGATATAGATTTGCAAAATACTAAAAAAACAACTTTTAATATTAATACATAGTTGAACGTTTCATTCTTCTTGATACACAGTTGAACGCATCACTCTTCTTTAAAATAATTTAAATATTAAAATATCATATTTTGATATTATTTTTATTCGAATAAAATATGGATCACGTCACCAAATAATCCTCAAACACACAACACCAAGGGTGGACGTGATAGGTACCTACTATGAAAGGTCACGATGGTTGATCAAGTTGTGGGGAACAATGCCACAAGGCCCCACAACACCTTGGATCATGTCCACGTTCGCCCTAGCAAACAAAATAATATAATGGGTCAATTTTGACTTTAATGATCCGTCCACCATCAATTATCTCATAAGGTTTTTTTAGTCGCTTATTTATACACTGCTCAATTGTTATACAAATCACGATTTAGACAGCTGCTAGCGGTGTCGAGCTTTCACGATAGAAACTCTGTGGAATTAACGGAAATTGCGCTTTTTGAAGACTCTTCGCAAGATTCGCAAGTGAAAAAGGGTCTGAGTAGAAAAGCCCTTCAGTTCTTCAATTTCTCGCTGAAGGTATCTATCTCAAACTTTATTTTCTGCCGTTTTCTTATGACAGAATGTTCCGTCCCTCCTTTTTGAAACTTCGTCGTCTTAGTTTTTAGTTGTTTTCGCTGTTGTGATAGTTATTAATGTCAAATTGGCGTGTTCGATTCTACGCGAAGCCATTTTCAAAAAAATATAGAAACCATTGTTCTTGTTTTGAAAAAATATGGATTCTGGTTTTTTGGTTGAAGTTTTATGATCAATTAGGAAATCAGAACATTTTTGGGGTCTGTCTTTGGCAGCCGGTTGTAGCTGTTCAGCAAGATGGGCAAAGCTGGCAGGCTGAGAAAGGAGAGACAAAATTTAGAGTTAGCAAATCGTGAAGCTGCAAAGGGTTTTTCCTCCCAGGGGAAAGATAAAGAGAATAAAATATGCATGTCCAAAACAGATGATAGGATATCCAATTTAGGGGAACTAAATCAAGTCCTTGTCACAAAAACGGAGAGCTTAAAGGAAGAAAGGCAATCTGGAAAGAAAATAAAAGACACCTCGAAGGAAGCTGAGAAAGACTTAAGAAAGGATATTGATGGCCTTCAACAACAGCTGAATAATAAAGAAGATTCAAATTCAGCTTGGCAGTACAAGGTAACAGAAAATTCTTTTCATGAACAGAATGAAATGCTACATAAGGAGGTAGACAATGTCAGGTGTTTGTTTGAAATGCAGAATGAGACAGTGGAAGATTTTCTTGTAGAGAATGCTAGACTTGTGAAGCAGCTAGAGGAAAAGGAAGAACAGAGGACTAAATCTGAATCCCTCCATGCAGAGTTTGCCAAGAAATATAAAGAGTTGGAGGAGAAGCACTTGGACTTGTTGAAAGAGAATGGAGAACATAAAAAAAATGATTTTAGCATTGCAAAAGGAGAATGCTTCTCTTGGGAATGAGACAAGTTCCATTCTCTATATTCTCAATGAGGAAACAAAGAGATCTAGAGAAATTTCGGCAAAATGTTTTGAGAGTGATGAAAGAGTTTTGTACCTAGAAAGTCAGTCACTGGAATTGGAGACAGAGTTGGCATCAGCAAAATCAGCATATAATGAAGTGGTTGTTCAACTAAATAACATCAAAGAGGACATGAATAAATTATCAAATGATTCCCGCCGCATCGGAGATGAAAAAGAGACTTTACATCAGAACTTGATGTTACAGATCTCCATAAATAAAGAACTTGAAGAAAATTTACTGTCAGCGAAGTCTTCTTTTGAGGAACTGAAGGATTCTGCTTCCAAGGGTGAACAACAAATAGCTATGTTACAAAGACAACTTTTAAATGCTGCTATGGAAAAAGACAGCCGAATCTTTGATTTACAATGCGAGTTTTCTGCCATGGTCATCCAGTTAGCTGATTTACAAGATAAACTTTCGTCCACTGCAGAGGATAAACTGTTACTTGAAGAGCAAAACACTGAACTAGAGAGAAGAAAATTGGCTTCACAAGAAGAGCAGGTACATCTTAAGGGCAAAATAGGGGAGTTGGAAACTGCTTTGGATTTCGTCACGAAAGATCTTGAATCGTGCAGGGCCATGTCAGTGGAAAAAGAATGTAAGTTAGCTGATTCAGAATACCAACTTTCAGACCTTGCCCAGGCCAAAAAGTTCCTGCAGGAGGAAAAGGACTCTCTAAAGACTGAGTTGAACAAATACAAATGTACAATGGTTTCAGAACAAATTGACCATATTTCATACGGGTTAAGGGAACTGGACATTCCTTTGGAATCTGTCAAGGATGTTGAATCCAATGATATTCAGCTCCAGCAGTTGATGACTGAACGTCAGCATTTGCAGGCACATGCGCATGGAAATGAAAACTCGACCAGTGCGCAAGTAGATAGAATTACAGAGAATATGCCAGTAAATCCAAAACCAAATATCGCGCATGAAATTGGAAAACCAAAAGAAGTTCAGAGCAATGGAAAGGCAAACAATGTGCATGAACATCAACCACCAAAGCGGGGGCGAGGAAAGCAAAAATCCAGAAAGTGAAACATAAGTTCTCAAAGTAAGATCTGAAAGCGTTTTTCCATCTTCTGTATACTTCTATGGTAAGATCTGAAAGCATTTTTCCATCTTCTGTATATTTCTATGCAAGCATTCTTATTTTGCCATGTAATGGTTATGATATGTTACAGTAGGATCTTCTGTATTTTGTCAAACAAATACAAATAACTGTGCAGAACTTCTTGCTTTCAAAGATTCTCTTAAAATTTGGCTGTATTTTTAAGTGTTTGGGATTTTGGGCAGTAAGTAATTAATTGTTTAAAGTAGAAAAGTAGAAATTTAGAAGGAGAAGCTTTGGTTCTGAGTATTATATTTGAGGAATTGAAATTTTCGTTTCTCTCTTTTTAACTCGGCTTCCTTTCCCATGTTTACAGAGAATTGAGGTTGATTCTATTTTAAAAAGAAGAACTACGAAATGCAGTTTGCAATTGGTTCTTGTTTTTAAAAGGAAACAAAGGATGACATTGATGCAGGAAAGCATTCTTTTCAGTTTTGTCAGGGCAGTTCCGTTAACATTCCTTTTGGATTTGATCGAGCGGCAGTTTCCTTATACAGTTCTACTTATTGTTTTCTGAACTGATATTTTATGTTGCTACTGGGCTAAGGTGATCTATCACTTTGAAGTCATTCGACTTATAAAGTTTGGATGGTTTATGCTTTACTCTCTTTGTCTCGTTTGAATACTTTATAATTTTGAAAGAATTTGGGAGTCCAAATCTCTTTGGCACTATTTTTAGATATTAAATGGGTTCATTTGTTTTGGTAAGGAAATCTGATTTGTTTTGGGAGAGAAATCTGGTTAGTATATATTGAATTGTTTACATGAGAATGTTATAAATTTTTAAATGGTTTCATTTGTTTTGGTAAGGAAATCTATTTGTTTTGGTAAGTAAATTTGATTTGTTTTGGGAGAGAAATCTGGTTCGTAAATATTGAAATTGAAATGTTTATAAGAGAATGTTTTAAATTTTTAAATGGTTTTATTTGTTTTGGTAAGGAAATCTGATTTGTTTTGGGAGAGAAATCTGGTTCATATATATTGAAATGTTTATAAGAGAATGAATTCAATGGATTTTTTAATATTGTATTTATAAGGAAATCTAATTTGTTTTGGGAGAGAAATCTGGTTCCTATATATTGAAATGTTTATAAGAGAATGAATTCATTCGATTTTTTTTTAATGTTGTATTTATAAAAGAATGAATTCATTGGATTTTTGGATTTTTTTCATGTTGTATGTATAGAATTTAATTTTTGTTTATAATATAATTTATTATTTTAATATTTTCGATTTTTTATTTTGTTTTTAATTTTCAAATTTGTTTTTATTAGGAAATTGAAAACTAAATTTTTTGTTTAAGCTATTTTTGTTTTTTAATTTTCTTATATTATATATTTTTAATTTTAATATATTTTGTTTTTAATAACTTGGAAATTTCTCTCTTAACATGTGTATTAAAATTTTCCTTCTAACATTGGATGAGGTAATACACTCACTATGAATGTTGAATGAGAAGGGATATCTTATGTAAATTATTTAAGATGATAAAATAATTATTAGAAATTGTATTTTGAAGTAAAATGGCATTCAAATCAGTGTGTACTTTGAGTTTTTTATTTTACAAATAAAAAGGGTTTTATATATTCATTTAGTGTTTAACTAAATCTTTATTTTATTATTATTATCATCATTATTATTAGATTCGAGGTCACATAGAAGTATATTATATTCACCATATACCATATTATATTACTAGTAATAAAAAAATTGCACACATTGGTATATCGATGGTATTATAGTACATTACATATCTTCAATCACTATGATGACAATTTTTATTATTATTCTTATGTGAAGCTAACCAATTAGTATGATTATGTGAAAGTTGTTGGTACACTGTATCCACATCTTGTTGGTATCTTTATTTATTTAAATAATGATGAAGATTATATTTCTTTTGATGATAGTGTGGTTTCTCAAAATACGTAGGATCTATGCAAGAGAGTCACCTTAAAGTGTTTGCCATATCAAGGAAACTTATTAGTTTGGTATAAAATATTGCATAAATAAAATCAACCAACCAACTTGAATTGGGTTTGGTATATAGATTATAGGAAGTCAACATCTAGTTATGTTTTTTATCCTTGTTCCAAATCAATTGCCTCATTTTGTAAGAAGAAAAAAGTGGTTTATCAATGATAGAAGCATAATATAATGTTATAGTACATTCTAGAATAGAATCTATGTGGATTCAATATTTTTTGGCAAAAATTTCTAGTTAACTTAGTTTATTGCATTATATTGTGATGATCTAGGTTGCAAAAAAATCATTTTCTAAAATGAAGTGTGCTTTTGATGCTCATTATTTAAAACAATTAGCACAATAATATTTTATTAATCTTCTTTACTATTAAATAGATTTTCAAGTTTTTAATGTATTTATGAATAATTTATCACAAGCTTATTTTTAAAAAAAAATCACTATGCTTAGACTTAAAGAAGTTGCAATTATGGTGCTCAGTACATGAGTAATATCACCTCCTAAATCCCTAAGCATTGTGTCAATGGGAACGAATTGGAATAGAAATATTTGCTAGTTTAACTCTTTTAGATATTTTGTTGGCATTCAATTAAAAGATTAACTATGAATTAAATGGTTGACTAAGTTAAATTAAAGATTCGACTTAGAGATCAACTAAGCATTCAACTTGTTGAGAAATTAGAATAGAATAGTCAACTGGGGTACAAAACAAGAAAGAAATTAAGTAGGTCATTATGTTATGTATCAAAGCTATGTAGACCTCAACTTGGCGACTTTAAGGAATTCTACTACATTTTTGTTCTATATAGCATTGCCTTATGGGTCAATCCAAGCATAAGTAATGACAGTGTAATTTAATGTAATAATCATCTATTATTTATGAAAATATTTTAGTTTCTTACAATTCTTTTTATATTGAGTTATGCTTAATTGTACTTAAATTATGTAATAGTGTTTAAAAACACCACTTCTATCTTTAAATACAAGCAATTTATATACCTTATACTATGATTCTCTAACACATTCAATAATATCACTTCAATCCTTTACTACGATCCTTCTTCAACCTTAACATCTTATATACCTTGTAACATTTGTTAATAAATATTTAGTAAATAAACATGAAAAGCAAAATTAATCTGTAAACAATAATAGATATAAAAAAATAAACCTCGCTACTTGTTCAATCAATCAAAAACTTATATATAATTGTTTTCATGAAAACACCCATTATCTTCTTAATATGCAGTCTGGGGAATCTTCTTAATACGCAATCAAACGACTAATATTTTGATGCATTAAAGTAATGTTATTTGGTGAAGAAAAGCTTATTTCATTTTTGTTCAAACTACACATAAAAAACTACAATAGGAAAACGATACTCACCTTATTCAAAGAAGTTTTTCGTCATAGTTTTATATAAAGCTAGCGTTGCCTTTGAGTATATGATTAATCAACGAAATGAAACACATCAACGAAAGGTGTTTTCTTTTGTCATTTTTTTCAGTTCGTGTGTACTGAACAAAAATATACCAAACCTTATAGAAATAAAAAAAGATCTTGGTTGGCCCACCTAATATATATTCAAAAGTGTTATCTTTTGTCATTTTTGTTCAGTTCGTATACTAAACAAAAATATATCAAACTTTATAGAAATCAAAAATTGATTTTGGTTCACCTCCCTAAAATTCATTCAAAAGTCTTCAGGCATAATTAGATAATTAGATGGCCTTTGTTTGGAATCATGTTTCATTGAATTAAAAAAAATTGTGTGTGATATCCATCTCTGCTATATAGTCTTTAATTTGGATTATTAACATCAATAACATTGTGCATGCGATTAATTTTTATCAACAAAGGTTGTCTTTGGATGCCAAATGCTCTTATGACTAAGACATGGCTAAAATCACCATTCATCTTTAAAACTCAATTAGATTCCTTTGACCAAATTCTTTTATGACAAAGATATGGATAAAATCACGACTTATCCCTAAAATTCAATCAAATTTCTTTGAACGATCAAGAATAAGCCCATGTTTAAGAACTACAATTATTATTTTTGCATTATGCATATCCATATCACTCAATTTTCCATGGGGTTCCAAGCATTCAATCACATATTTATCTGACATAATCGTGTGTGCTACCATAGTATGACTTGCTATACATGGAAAGATGTCAACCAGGAAGAATCTAAAAATTCACTTCTGTCACCATTTTCTTCACATAATGTCACCTTGGAATATTTATAAATAAGGGATTTATAGCCCACTCTATTCACCAAAATCGATCCTCTATAAAATTAGACTATATTTCATTCTATTTTACAAAGATCTCTATCTTTTAAATAACTACAAGGCCTCTATTATTGGTGTAGTTTTAAGTGTCCAAACTACTCTGTAACATTGTTTTGGATTGGTAATATGGAATATTCTTAAGTGTAATCTACACAACAATTAGTTATTGGCATGTACAAACTGATCTCTTCTAAGGCTTTTGGGTTTCATAAGTACCAATGAAAATATAAGAATAATAAATTCTTTAACTCTTTGCAAGGGCTCGAATTCTTGTATAACAAATTATTAAAACAAAATATATAAGGAAACACTATGTTATTAACCAAGTGGATAATGATTGAAATATTGTTGATACCAACAAATCTAGGAGATGAAGTATGGGAAGTAAATTTCCTAGCTATGAGTATGACTTTGCTTGCAATTGAAGAGAGATGACACATAATAAAATTATTTATTTATGGTGGCTTTCCAAGTTATCATTGTTGTTCAAGAACATTGTATAAGCCAACGATCTCTATTATAATACTCCAACAAGCAATAATATAATGCTACAATAATAAAAATATACTCTTTAATTTTTCAAGGTACAAGCATTTCAATGCTACCAAATGAAAGAAGTTTCACTTGCCAACTATATCAATCCAATAATACATTAATAATATATTACTCCAATAGTGAAGGAATCAATGAAAAAGCATTAACATTAGTCTCTATCATCCATGAAGAGCATAATCATTTCTATTTAACTCACATTGAGGCTCGAATACTCTATGATGTGGAGTAGCAATTTAAATATTTAAATATTCTTATGGGTTAATTGAAACATTTATACATATTTTTTGCTACAACAAGTTATACAATTTGATGAGAACTTTACACTCAAAACGAGAACTCTAGCCATAGAAACTCACGTTTTTGCATAAAAAACAACAAAAACCAACCCTGAATCAAAAAGTGGTGCTATCTGTAGCACCACTTTTTTGTGTGGCTAAAAATATAGACATGGACCAAAATAATCCTTATTGTTGTTTACAAAAACCTTAAAATCATACCCTCAATTGAAAACTAATGCTACTGGTAGCACACTTTTTCAGAAAATGACATTATTATATCATTGTATCATAATTTAAAATTGTATTTCTTAAATCTCTTATTAACATTAGTTAAAACTAGCTTTGAGTTAAACACAAATTATTCAAGAAATTATTTGACCTCTCTTTCCATATAAAATAAAAGAATTTATGATATTATTCATAATAAATCCATATATTAAATCATAAAATGTAGAAGTTATGATGAAATATAAAGAATAAGAACTCATAAAAATTCATATTTTTGCATCAAAAACACTAAAAAACAACCCCACAAAGAACCATGAGTAGTATCATTGCGATCAAAACCCTAAATTGACCCCAAATTGAAACGTGGCCTATGGCTATTGCGCTAACTATTACGCACATAGAAAGTACTGTAATTTTATTCAAGAATAAAATCAAAAAAAAAATAACTTAAAAAAAAAATTAAAAATACAAAATTTATTATAAATATTCAAAAACAAAATTAAAATAATTTTAAAAAATTAATAACTACTTAAAAAAATTATAAGCAATTTTTTTTTTAAATAAATAAATAAATAAAAATCAAAATAGAATATCAATTTAAAATTATCAAAACAAATTACAAATTAAAAAAAAAAAAAACATTTAATTAAAAAAAGAACTTCAACCAATTTAAAAAAAAATCAATTTTTGAAAAAAAAATGTTTTAACACATTTAAAAACCAAATTTTAAAATAAATTTGTTTTCTCTGGAACAGAAATTGAAAGAAAATTTTAAAAAACATTCTAAAAAAACCACTAAAACTTAAAAATTAAAATTAAAATATATATATATATATATATATAAAATTTTAAATTTTAAAAAACAAATTTTAGTATTTCTTTTAATTCATAAAAAATTAAAATATTTTAAAAAAAAATTAAAACAAAATTTTAAAAACAATTAAAATATTAAAAAAAACAATTTAAAAAGATTAAAAAAAAACAAATCAAAACAAAAGCCGCCTCCTCACCAACCCTCCGCTCCCCCCCCTCCCACATCGCCCCTCTCCTCTACCTTTCCCCACCCATCACGTCCCCTCCCTCACCCCACTCTCATGCCTCCTCCCTCACCCCCCTCTCATGCCTCTTCGCTCGCCTCTTCGCCCTTCCCCTCCCCCTCCCCTCCCATCCCCTCCCCCTATCCCGCCTCCCATCCCCTCTCTCCCCCCTTCCCATCCCCCTCTGCACCCCCCCACTTGTTGTCCTTGCGGCCCCCTTCCGATGGTTTGCGATTCCAAGAATCGCACCTCCACGAAGTGATGATGCTTGGGCGACACAAGGAGCGGATCCACTCCTTGCATTGCCCCTTCGCGGTGGCGCAATTCTGGGAATCGTGGGCCACTGGAAGGGGGTTGCATGGGAAGTGGGCTTGAGGGGCAGGGGAAGGGGGGAGAGGGCAAAGGGGAGGGGGCGTTGGGGGATGGGGGAGGAGAAGAGATGGGAGGGCGAGGGAGGAGAGGTGCGAGAGCGTGTGATGAACCTACAATAATTAATTAATGCAAATACATGAGATATCAGAAATAATAGAACTCAAAATCACTTTTATATTGATCATGGGCCACTTCGAGGGGGCAAACTCCTTTGAGCAAGCTTAATACAATTAACTTCACGGTGCCTTCAATGACCTCAACACACACTTATATACTAAGTCTATGCCCAATACAATGAGTCAAAACCATGGGACATATAATACTACGGGACGACTTATAAAGCATATGCGTCCAATACTATGGGTCAATACTATGGGCTAATATAAACTACGGATCAACAAATACTACGGGATGACTTACAAAGCATATGCATCCAACAACAATATACTAACATAGTAAAGAGAAGGGTTGACAAAGGTTCCTAACATCCCCTCTCCCTTAAAAAAAGCTTTGTCCTCAAAGCTTTGGTTGGATAAATTGCTGCAGAATCTGAAGGAGTGGTTCCCTGGTAGCATCCTCGGGTTGCATTTCGGGCCACTGACGCCTTTGGAGTGTCAAGGAGGATTGCTTGGAAGGCTATGGATGAAGAAGAACCCTGTTAGCTACGTGGAAAATGCGCTCAGAACGGTGCTGATCGACTTGTTGTTTCAGGCGAATTCTGGCCATGTGAAGATTGTCCTGCAGAATGAGAAGAATCTGATCACGGTTTCGAAGAACCGAGTCAACTTCTTGAACTAGGGTGCTACGAAGGATGTATGGAAGAAGAAATGGCGGTGTTTTTCCATAGACTGCTTCATATGGTGTCCTTTGAGATGTGGTATTGTACCACCAAAGTGCTGCTAGGAAATCCATAGAAATAGTTGGCCAAAGCTGTGTAGGGATGGGCAAGGGTTTGAGGAATCCCGAAAGGAGTGTCGTTTCACCCGTGTTGACTTGGAAAGTATCATCGTCAGGCCACCATCTATTGAATTGTCATTTTTATTCCCTGCCAAAAGAAGTTACATTGTTCCTGGTCATACATTTTGCAGAACCCAGAGTGCCCTGTTGATGAAGAAGCATGGAGTTCATAGAAGAGAGAGCCATGTTGAACATATGGAAACCAATTTGGAACAAGCAGAGAAAGAGCTGTAAGAGAAACTGGGTCATCAATTGTGCGAGAAGGAGAATCTTCCACCATATTGTGCTTACCCTTCTTGTAAGTGATCACATAGGGATAACCCATGAGTTGGATAACCCATTTTAAGTGTGTTGGGGAGGAGACCCATTGTTCCAGAAAATTTTCCAGACTCTGGAGATCAGTCTTGATGCAGAAATAATTCCCTAATAGGTATGGCTGCCACTTCTGTACTGCATGCAAAATAGCCATCATTTCCTACTGAGAGGTAGATGTGGCTAAATTCTTACCGGAAAGGTCTCTTGAAGGCAGCAAGTGCATTGGTTCAGCAAGGATACCTGCATATCTATCCAAGGAAATAGTGGAGACTGTTGATGGGTGCATCTAAATGGAATTGAGCTGAGCAATGACACCATGTGAATTCTTCTTAAGGATTTTTTCCAGGCAATGTGAACTGATGATGTAGAGAGACCTTGGTTGTAAGCCCATAAATTTGTGTTGTGCCCCATTGACTTTAAACTGCATCCAAAGTTCAACGCCCAAAACCACATCACCATTTATGGGCTTCTTCCATAGAGATACGCCCAAAACCACATCACATCCGCCTAAGGACAAGGCAAACATGTCAGAGCATAGGTTATAATCTTCCATAGAGATACGCACATTGTGACACTTCCCCTTGCAAGGTAAGGTGCCCCCATTGGCAACCATGACTTCAAAGTTGGAGCAAGGATGGACAAAACAATCAGCCTGTTTGGCAATCTGAGGGTCAATGAAGTTATGAGTGCTACCAGAATCAATGAGTATGGTAAGAGGGAGCTTCTTGAACTATCCCATGACCCGCATTGTTTGTGGGATGGTGACACCGGTTACAGCATGGAGAGAGATCTCAGGTGGGTCGTCCTGAGATGGGGTGTCAACAGGCGGGTGTTGAATGTCGACCTGATCATATACTGTATCTGTAGCTTCTTCACCAAGTTCTAAGGTAGGCAGAGAATCCACATCCAAGAGATGGAGATTTTGTTGAACACATCTATGTCCCCGAGTGAATTTCTCATCACAATTATAACAAAGCCCTTTTTCTCGGCGTGCTTGCATTTCTATTTCAGACAAATTCTTGATAGGAGTTGGTTGAGGAGAAGGCATGATGGGAGGTCGTTGGGAACCCATATTTCTGAAGGGAACAAAGGTGGGTTTGGAGCGTTGTTGAGCTGCGATCTTGTCCTTGGCCAGCTTATCCAACCCTAGGACTTCCATCATTGTGTTAGAACAAAAAATTTTGACCTCTGAGCGGATTTCATCCTCGAGACCACTGATAAAACAACTCTTGTAGAATTCATCAGAAAATCCTTCTGTGTGATTGGCCAATTTCTCAAATTCTGTCTGATACTCTCTCACTGTGCCAATTTGGTGAAGTTTAGTGAGTGCTCCTGTGAAATCATCAAAAGCACTAGGACCAAATCGTGGCAAAATGAGTTGGCAAAAATCTGTCCAGTTTGGCTCGGGATGAGCTTTGATGTACCAACGGTACCATTGAAGGGCTTCCTGTTCTAAATGAAAGGATGCAAGTGAAACTTTCTGGGCATCAGAAGTATTATGCAGACTGAAATATTGTTCTGCTCGATATATCCATCCAGTTGAATCAGTACCATTGAAGCGAGGAAAATCAAGCTTCGGCCCATGAAAATTGCTGGAAGAAGAGAACCCGGTGGCTGTAAAAGATTCTGGCTGTCTGGTATTGTTCATGGCTGAATGTTGAAGATGGAGGCTAAGAAATTTTTCATCCAGATCTTGGAGTTTGGTTTGGATGGCTGCAAGTGCTTCCTCCATGGTGTGTGCTCCTGCACGGGTGACAACCATAACCAGTTTTTTTTTTTTTGGCGGAATGGGTAGAAAAACACAAACAGAAGCTGATTTAGTAAAGGGAAATTTGGATTGGGGAAACAATCTGATGGGTAATTGGGGTTTGACTAGATTTTGGACACTGTCGAAAGGACAAGAAAGCAAAAAGGGGGATTTCAGAAGCGGGGTGATAGAATGAGAAAATTTGGCAGAGAGGGACAAAGAAGCAGAATTCAGAAAGGAACTCTGTGGTAAAATTTGAAGGTGATTGGGTGAAATCTGAGGAAGTTATGGCAAACCCTAAAAATAAACAAATGTGGGATTTCGGGCTGTGGGAAGGGGAATTGGGGATAGGGTCCTCAAGAATGAAAGATGCAGAATGGAATGACAGGGGTTCCCCAAAAATTTCAAGGGAAACAGAGTGAAAACAAGGGAGATATGGAGAAAAAACTGAATTTTATACTTTGGATCTGAAAGGGATCGAAAACGGCTAGATCTGAAACGACGACTGGATCTGGAACGACTTTCAGAATAGATCTGAAATGGCTGGATCTGGAGCGAAAGTGATCGGCAACAGTTCAACTAAAAATAGATATGGACCCCAGGTATGTACGGCTTCCTAACAGTTCAGGTGTTTCACTCGGCCACCAATGCTGTCTAACGACTTGCATATTGGGGTAGTACCCCTCACTCCACGGCTCAGGTAAAACTGATAACTGCTTTGCCACAAATGACAGCTCTTGGTTTACCTCGCGGGTGGGAACTAGTCAATCAGGTAGGGGTCGTTGCCCTTTTCGCTGGTAGGTCCTCTCAATGGGCCAGCTACTTTGGGGTTCCTATGGTACTCCTCACAATGAGTTTTAGGGCTTATGCCCAAGTACTTCCCACAATTAAGCGGATATGGATTATTCCCAAATCCGAAGCTGCAACAGATGTGGAAAAAAAAAATTGGTAGAAACTCCACCCAACGAGCCCAAGAAAGTGCTCTGATACCAGATGTGATGAACCTACAATAATTAATTAATGCAAATACACGAGATATCAGAAATAATAGAACTCAGAATCACTTTTATATTGATCATGGGCCACTTCGAGGGGGCAACCTCCTTTGAGCAAGCTCAATACAATTAACTTCACGGTGCCTTCAATGACCTCAACACACACTTATATACTAAGTCTATGCCCAATACTATGAGTCAAAACCATGGGACATATAATACTACAGGACGACTTACAAAGCATATGCGTCCAATACTATGGGTCAATACTATGGGCTAATATAAACTACGGATCAACAAATACTATGGGATGACTTATAAAGCATATGCGTCCAACAACAATATACTAACATAGTAAAGAGAAGGGTTGACATAGGTTCCTAATAGAGCGGGGGGGGGGGGGAGGGATGGGGATGTGAGGGGTGGGGGAAGGTCGAGTAGAGGGAAGGTGGGGGGGGGAAGGGTGAGCGAAGATGGTGAGTGGCCGGGTTTTTTTTTTATATAATTTTTATTTGTTTTTTTTCTTGTTTTTAATTTGTTTTTTTTTTTATATTATAATTATTATTAAAATATTGTTTTGATTTTATTTTTTTATAAATTTAAATTTCTTTATATTTAAAAAAAAAATATTTTGAATTTTATTTCAGTTTTTTAGATTATTTTAAATTGTGTTTTTAAATTTTGTTTGATTTTTTTTTTTAATTTTGTTATAAATTTTTAATTTGGTTAAAAAAAATTGATTTAGTTTTTTTAAATTAGTTTTTTTTTAAGTTTTGATTTTTAAGTTCTTTTTGGGGGGGTTTGTTCCCTTTAAAAAAAATAAAAAAATAAAATCGTAAGTTATATTTTTAAAATAATTGAAAATGACTTAAAAATGGTTAAATTGTTTTTTTTTCTCGTTTTTTCCCAAATTTGCTCATAAAAGTTGCATATTTAAGATAAAATTTTAACAAAAAGACTTCCAATACATATATATATATATATATATTTCGTTCTAACTAGTTTCCAAATCTTAAAAAAATTCAAAGAAATGTGTATTTTTTTCTTTATAAGTAGCTACTAAATGTAGAGTTTTTTATAAACTTTGAAAAAATGTCCTTGTAAATAAAAGTTATAGTTTTCTTATGACCAAGAAGTTTCAAAATCACAAAAAAATGGCTCAAAATGAAAAATGGTGCAACCAGTATACACACTTTTCGAAACAAAGGTAAAAAAACTACTAAAATTGATCCCCAGAAAAAACGAGAACAATGTCGGATTCTCGTCAAGTTGTATAACTTGTTTTACTTTCAAATGGTTCTAGGTGTTAGAATGGCATTAAACAAATCAAGAAGAAGAGGAAGATGGCAACATAGCGAAAAAGAAAGAAAACTCTCTTTGATGTGATGGATAAATGCATGCCTATGCCACCAATGGAAAAATATGTAAAGAGGTAGGTTTGAGTGTCAGAACTAGACATAAGACCTATCCAAACATATCATAGTGTATTTGAGTGTGAAAACTAGACACAAAATGCCACGATATGGAGTATGAATTATTGGAAATACATCAAATCTTTCAATGCTAATACCTACGAGGGCTTCTTACAACTCCACCCCCTTACCAAACAGACTCAACACCATAAATTTGAATTTAGCAGATGCAGGGTGTTGGATCCTTCATTTTTGGAAAGAACCTTAGGAAGTGGAAAAGGAAAGGATCGCAGGGTAAATGAGTGAGAGGTGTAGAAAGACTCTAACAGTTGAACCCTTTTAGACCCACCCCTGCAAGTATATAAGGAAGTGGAGTGAAAGTCAAAAGAAGAGAAGGAAGAAAGAAAGGAAGAGGAACAAGAGAGGAAAAAGAAAAAAAACATTGAACCAGATTAGAGGAAAGAATACTGAGTTGTGGTAGAAGATGATATCTGGGTTTTTGGTTTTAGTTCTCTTTTTTGTATGATACTACGAAGGGTAATTTCGTGGTTGTTGTAAGGACATAGAGCCATGTTTGAATGTAAAATATGTTAATGATAATAAGAATGAAGTATTTTAGGGCCTCTAATTTTGTGTGTGTGTGTTTCATGTCCATTGGATCAGTTTTTTGTTTTTTACATGTTATGGCTAATAATCGCTATTACAATAACTGATGAATGTCTTTGTGGAACATATAATAGACCGTCACACATGTATCTTTTCAAGTAACAGTTAACACTCCATATCAAACACTGGTCTTGGTTGTGCTTCAAGTGAGACATTCCCCTTTGGGGATTAAAAATGCCAACACACTAGACTAAAACAACGCCCTTCTGTTGGTCGATGCATAAGAACCCAATCTCCATTTTGAGCCAAAAAATGGTTTTGTTGTTGGGACCTAGTTTTTAACAAGACATTGTTAACTAAATGGATACACATGTGATGACGGATCAAGTCCAACTATGGTGGGATAAGAAGATTGGAGATTTTGTGACATAAGAAGTCGAATTGTGAGGGTGGGAATTATGAAATCTCACGCAAAATATTATTTGTGGGGACCATTGCTAAATCAATACAAAATTTTATGGGTTGAAATTCAAGTGGTGCTTACAAAGTGGCTAAGAAGACTTTCGGAAGAACCTAAAAATCATCATTGACAAATAAGTGTACAATGAACACAGAGAGATTTGATTGAATTGAATTGTCTAGATTCACCCTTGACTAGAGCTATTGAATTCTAGGTAGAAATCACTCTTACTAGCTATATCATGGAATTTGCAATCGAAAACAACAAATCAACGTGTATGGTTGAATATTAACTCAAAAGGGGGAATAGGGGAAGATTATTAAAATAAGTTCCACTATGGATTAATACCTAGATAGTTGAAATTGGGCTCTTACCACTGAACTAGATTAGAATGGAGGAATAAAACCCTCATGCCTAGGATGAAAGGTCAGGGTGATGCTACTGCGTTATAGAAGGTATAACTATCGTCAATGGAAGGGGTTGTCAGTAATGAAGGCATGGTTGAAAGAGCATAATGAAGGGAGGAAGTACATGAACAAGGGTGGAAAGCGCAAATGACAAAGGCACGGAAAATAATCATGCAATTAGAAAAAGCAATGGGGAACAAGGAAAAGAGTGAAGAATTTCAAAAAGAGATACGTCAGATGAAGCAGAGAGAGGAATTGACTAGCTCAAGGCTAAGGGAAATAGGGATAGAAGTGTCAGACAATTCAATAAGAGGGCTGAGGAGAAGGCCCAAGTCGAAAAGATGACCAAAGAACTCAATCACCAAGTAGTGGATTACCAAATCAATCACCAAACCCATCCTTAGATGCAGCTAGGGAACATCAATAACTATCAGGACCTATGGAAAATGGAGGCACCCCTGAAAGTGAACCCGCCATTATCACAGAAGTAGATACAAGAAGCAATAGAAGTAGCACTCTTTTGATCAACCCCGAGGTGGACTTGCAAAATATTGTAACAAAATCTCAAGATCCTATTTTACAATTGCCTTTGAATAATCAGATGAGTAGTAGTACATATAGTTCCCAAGCCAGTTCATTAGCAGGAGGAAGCAGTAGTAATTATTCATAGATTAGTTCTAATCTCATAGTGCAACCAAGACCTAAAGGATTTGTATTAGTAGGATGCTCGACCATCACAATGACGAGAATGCTAGTAGGACCACCCATGAAATGTCCAGAATTTTGGGGAAGAGGAGGAGAAGATGATGTTGCACAACACTAGTTTCTTTGTGAAGCAATATGGACCGCTAGAGATACCCCAGCAGGAGCTAAATTGTTTGAATTGTAGACAACATTTAAGAGGAAGATATTTGCAGTGGTACATGAAATTGATTGAAATAAATTACCCAAATGCACCATACCTTATCTTGGTGTCCATACGAAGAAACTATTCTTGGATGAATTTTTGTGACCAAAGTTATAACAACAAGGTATCACAAAACTAAGAGAGATTTGATAAATTCCAGGAAAATTTTCCTAGGATATTTATGTATGACATTTTATAGATGTGTTGACTATGTTTTTATTTCTAGTGCATGAGGCCCATTATAAAGAATGGTTTATCTAGGGACTATTACCTCTAACTAGAATCCCACTCTCAAAACAAGTGATAGACTCACTGAGAACAACATTAGAGAAAGCTATGAATATTGAAGACATGGGTAACTATCCAAATGATGTTATAGGGACTTCCTCATCTTCCTAGGAATTGGCACAAGTACACAATGGGATTACTAAGTTGATCGAGAAACTCCAATAAATAGCTATATAGAATCCAAATAGACTGCAACCTACTGTACGAGGTGTATGATAGAAGGCCATCATGCATCAGAATGTCCTAGAGCATGAGGAGGAATGTTTGGCATAGGACCAACTACAACTATTGTGTAAGTTTTTGTGGAAAATCCTTTCCATTCAATAGATGACCATCGTACGCAGATCCATTGAGATTCTCTCCTAACTATTTTTGCGAGATTTGCAAAGTGTATGTCCATCCTCCACGGTTATGCCCAATATTAAAAAATTACTCTTCAAAACCCAATACAGTATATTGAAATTTTTGTGGTTCCACCATGCACAACACCGATAAATGTAGAGCATTGGATGCATTAAATGAAAGGTTAGACCACTCTAGATATTGGGTAGGACATAAACCCTTAGAAATAGGTTGACATGGAGGACGAGGAAGAGGATTCAGATTCGAATGAGGAGGAGGTCACATAGGACCACTTTGCTTCTACAATTGTAACAAAATTGGACACCTTGCTCAGGATTTCCCACAGCCTAAGAGACTTGGATGCACATATTATCATATAAACACTCACACTGTTGAAGAATTCCCAAAACTTATCGCCAAATAGGAAGCATAAATTATCACCAAATGGGAAGATCGCACAATAAGGATAACTTACTTTATTAACTCATAATCACGAGAAAATCGTAGTGTAGCAGGGTTTGTAGTTACCTAAGTAGGGGTAGGTGTTTGAAGAAAATCTGTTAATGCGGACAAAAACTTATATCTCTAGCCTAAATGATTTAGATCTAGAACAAAAGAGTAGACAATATAATTATCTCTCCTAGTTATATTAAATTGCAAGGTGGAGCAGAGGATGAGTTACCTTATGATTGCAATTCCTTTCTCCTCACTTCATCTACTTCCATTACCTCGATCTTCAATTGCAAAACAAGATGGAGCAAGTGGAAACAAATGAACAATATGAAAGCATATGATTATGAATCTAACTAGATAAGCGATCAAAGAAGCTAATCATAGACAATATTACAAGACATCACAAGTTTATGGAAATATATTTATATTAAATGCAATTTGTAGCAAATACAAAGCAGCGAGATTTACAACCGATTCCTTGACGTTATGACTCCAACTCAAGTAATCTTGCCTCAAATATCCAAAGCCTCCTAATCTCATATGGATGGAGAAGATAGTCTTGACTGTATTTCACTAGCATATGGGTGATTTTCCCTTCCTCCCTTTACAATGAAGAGGGGATTTGTATATATAGGGCTAAAGGGATAGGATAGGTTGAGGATTTAGGGGAGAGGCTCAAGGGATCATCCCACTAGGTTAGGGGATCGAGAGCCACCTTTCCAAGAATCTAGGGATAAGCCTCCACATCACCAAGCTTCGAGAAGCCGCTCAAAGCTTCCTTTTATCCATTTAAACCAACTCTGATGCACCTTGCATGAAGGAAACATGCTTCAAAAGTAGATCACATCATTTTGTATAAAGGCATATTGCATCAACAACTTGCTCTGCTAAGTTGTAGAGTGCGTCACCTTGAGTTCGACACTCCTTGCAAGAAGGAAGGGTACGTCAGGGTGACTACAAAAGGTAAACGGAAAGGACAACAACCTTCCTTCTGATTTTTTAGCTTAGGAAACTTCAGGGATTAAGGCATAGAGATGACACATGACTCATGGTGATGATATTTTGGTGTAACAGAATGTGCCCCAAAGCATGAAGCTGGTAAAATAGAATGGGTGAAATGCTTCGCAATATGAAGGATTGAGGCAAAGATCATCGGTTAGAATGGACTCCTACAATACAACTTACTCTTTGAAATATGTCTCACATGACTCATAACACAGTTTCCGACCAATACATTGCAGATCCATGATAGTAAAGACTGACTGAACACAATCATGTCTACTAGACAAAAGCATAGATCCATGATGATATGGTAACACAACCACGACAAATACAAAGTGGATCCGTGTAATATGACTCAAAAAAATCTCCATCGCAACCTAGTTGATATTTATGACTTAACCCAGGGTCTTCAAGCTGAACCCGCGATGATACGAATCTAACCATGTGATTACAATGTCTTGAAATCAAACATGGTAGAAACCACTTGATTACCAATCATTGATGTATACCGTTAACAAGCACGAGGGAAATCACCATTGATGTCAATGATTCCCAAGGTATTAGAGTACATACCATCGAATGTGAATCAATGATTTGAGGTTAACACTCAATAGAATCTTTCAATCAAGAGGCAACGATGTGAAATCATGTTGAAAGCGAGGTAACCTACCATTAAGGCATGCATGCCCAAGGTACTTGATTGGTTTCTAGATTCAGTCCTTGGATGATGTGTTGAAGTCGACAAGGATAAATCCATCAAAGGAGTGCCATGATGTATCCCTCATAAATGACACGAAACATGACCAAAGATGTTTTGGAGTAAATCAGACAGTAGAGCAATGCATGAGACTGACCCAGGGAAGACCGACATGATAGTGGGTAGAATGACTGCAGATAGTAAATCGATGAACAAACCTCTCTTGAACATGGGCATGGCATGACTTGGTAGTATTGACATGACGAGAATAACACCAACCCCTAATGAAACTGATGATGGAAGCATTATTTGAATGACTCAAAGGAGTAAAAGGACTCGTGGAATTGATATGAATCAGAGACAAACAGATTGACCCAAGTACTGGATGCATATGCAGATGAGTGCCATGTTCAAGAGTGATTAAGTACTTCCATAATCATGATGAAATAAAAATAATTTCCTTATCCCCATCATGATTCATGAGTACCTCTTTTGTTTTTTAACGAGCTTGATGAGGGTAATAGATGCTCGATATAGCTCATCCTTTAGACGAGTCCAATCCCAATTGTTTTACAAACCTGAGATAGGAGGGGTTCGTCCCAAAATGGTCCCTTAAATGCCATATTTTAACGAGTCCAAAGAAGGTAAACTTGATGCCATTTCATGTTTAGAGATTCTGAAAAGAACTAAAGAAGATTCCAAAGGTTCTTTTTTCATAAAAGTTAGTCTCCTCATCCAAAAAAAGGATTAAAAAATATGAGAGAGAACTCTTCCATTCATGATTAACTAGAGTGCTCCTTTTTTGTAAATAGTACCTCCTGGTTCGAAAAAGGGTTAAACTATCACCAGAAAGACGATCATTCAAATACTTTTACAAGCGTGAAGGCATCAAGTTTCCTTAGCGATCTTTTCACATTTAGGGAGTCTGAAAAGAGATTAAAGAGGAGCTCCAAGGGGTTCCTTTTTCGCGGGATTTTTTTGAGCCTGAAAAAGTGATAAAATGTAACTCAGTGACGTATTCTCATAGTTTCACGAGCATGAGAACGGACAAAAGTAAGCTCTATGCCCTTAATATTTGATTCTAATGAGCGGGATAATAGCATAAAAAAAGCTCAAAGAGTCGTTCATACTTGACAACAAGCATGGCATGACCATGATAGCCACCGAAAAGTTAGAACACCACTTTACTTCATCTACAGATTCCAAAAACTAAGTCAAAATGAAAAATCAGGTGTTTAGATATAAAATATTACCAACTATAGTAAAAATGACCCGTAAAAGAAAAAATGAAAACAAGAATATTCCATTTCCTCTTATAAAAAGGCCAAATAGTAAAAAATAGTCACCATTGTTTTTTACCAAGTTGGGAAGAGTGAAAACACTATTTCGGAGCCAATTTTCAAATGTCTATTGCTGAGGCCACAATCAGTCATTTCTTGCCACATCAGCGATAGGTAAGCATAAACTCGGTCCAACATCTTTCTAGTGGATTAGTTTTTTGCTTTATGGTGAATTTGTAGGGTTTTTTGACTTGTAAATGAGGGGATTGTGTGCGTTCTGGGTGATGCGCTTTCCCATTGCGGGAAGTGCATTGAGGGCTCTCTTACGCACTTCTTGTATAGAAAAAGCATGTCGTTAGCACACTATATACAAAGTCGGGGTGCATCGGCACAATCCCACAAGAAAAAATAATAAATGGGGAAAAAAGAGGCCAATCCAATGGTTTAGAAAGACACTAATGCTTGTTTAATTGACATTTGGACAGATTTTGACTCACACCATGGTCCAATGGAAGGAGAGAGAGCACAAAATGGAAGATTCCCAAGTGGCACATGACCCAAAATCAGTGAATGCATTGCGGCAATGTAGCTTGTTAAAGTTCTTCCATGTACAAGGCATGAGGGCCCAGGTATAGTTACTAGAGTACCTGATCAGATTGTGGGATCCTAATTAGTAGCACTTCCGTGTGGGTGCCCACACTCTTACTTTGGATGTGGAGGATGTGTATTTTCTGATGGGTTTATCCAGGATGGGAGCCCTAGTTTCATTATTTGGTCTGCCGTGAAGCGACCAATCTATTGAGAGCTTGTTAGATCAATGGTGTACACCTGGTACTCAAATTCTTGCTGAGAAAATTCCTATCAAGAACGTGTGAGACAGAACACTGTGGAGGGTCCTATTCACTATAGAGAGGGTGATGGGGAGAAGAGCTCCTCATCAGGCCACCAAGGCCCACATGCTCTATGCCATCTAGTACATGGCACCTACTATCTTCAACTGGTTTGAGGGGCTCCTCACCAATGTTAGGGAACATCTTACCAGGTGCCACTAGGGTGAGTTGAAACAATTTAGATACATTTCGATTGTGGTATTTTTCTTCTTGGAACAGGTCCCACTGCTCTGGCCACAGGTTGAGATGGAGGATCTAGATCCATGATATCCTCACATGGTCAGGTGTTCTAAGGTTATGGCCGACATGGAGGCGGGGGTCCCATCATCAATTATGATCCCACCTTCTTTAGGTGGTTACAAGGACAACTCCTCATGGTCAAGGACTATCCGTATGTAGGTACTGACTTTCGGGGTGATCCAGACTTGGCTCTACCTCAGGGTGAGCAGTGGGGGAACCTAGGTAAGAACGAAACTCTGTTGTGTCTTTTTATTTTATAGTTTTTTGATGTTTTTGGAGTATTATTGATGTTTCATATTCATTTTGATGCAGATGTTGGTCCATCTCAACCAGCAGGGTCTTGCCCTATCGAGAGGAGAGGATCGGTACAAGATATAGGGGTTGCACATTAGGATGTAGTGTAGGATTTGGATGAGATGGAGGAGAACCTCTAGAGACTGACGGTGGACATACCGAACATATCCATCGATGATCTTCCTCGTGGGTACCAGCACCATACAACTAGAGTGTCAAGGCATTTTGGTCGGTTTCTCCGTAGAATATCCCGAGAGATTATCTACTATCATGATAATCCTTGGGGATAGCTCATATGTGATTTATATGTACTGAAAGCTATAGGATTGATAATTTTTGTGTCTATGATCTACTGAAAGCCCATGTGCTTCATATTTTGTACCAGTACTACATTTTTGTACATGATGATTATATATATATAAATACTTTTGGTGGATTTATACATTATGTGTCTTATGATGATTGAGGACCTTATGGATGTTTGCTTATATACTATGTGTATTTTACATGCTATGTCATTATATGCATCTTTGATAAAAATGATTAGGAATGTGCAATGTACCAATCTAACATGAATTGGCCAGGGAGTTAGCAACATTGTTCATTTTTCTCGGAATGTGTAGGTATTGAATTGACTGAAAGGACCTCTTCAAGAGACGTACTCACCAGAATAGGCAGAGTAGCATGGGATCACGGATAGCGTAGAATTGGTTAAGATGGGAGACCACTAGTTGTGAATCAAGATAGATAGCAAGGTGGTCCACACCCAAGCAACAAGCATCGTTTAATAATCCAATTACCGCATGATACTCGGCGGCATTGTTTGTCGCAAACCCTAAGAAAGTTCCTCCTCAGCTAATTAGTTCACTGGTAGGGGAATATAGTACTCAAGCTATCGAAGCGAGGTTACGGGTGTGCCGGCTAGCATCCTCTGTGAATCTGAAACATGTTTCCATCTGCATATCTAGGAAGAACATGGTATAAGCAGTATGATAAGATTTTAACACACTAACAAAACAAAGTGTCACCCTAATCAAAACACACATCATGTACAAAATATACAAAGTACTAATGCGTAAATGAATTAGGCATAGTACCGCTTTAGGTAGAGCCCATTGCGAGGCTCCCCCAAATATATTCCATCATAATCATCGAGTTCATATGCTCATTTTTCCAACACACGCTTAACTACATATGGACCATGCCACACAGAATCAAGTTTGCATGCCCCCATTTTATCATGTTTTTGGTCATAAGTGAGGACCAAATCTCCCTTGTTGAAGATGCGAGGTTTGACTGATTTCTCATACTGGCCCTTGATGCGCTTCTTATGATCTTCATTGGCCAGATCTGCATCACCATGGGTTTTGTCAAGTTTTTCCAAGTATAGAAAATGTTCTTCCTTGGCAATGGTGTTGGGTAAGAGTTCAACGATGAGTTTCAATGACAAAATATCGCACTCTATAGGTAATACTGCCTTAAGTCCGTAGACCAATTAAAAAGGCCTGAAGCTAGTGGTAGTTTTGATGGAAGTCTTGTATGCCCATAGGGATGAAAAAATAATAGTGTTCCAGTTGGACTTATGTGTACCTACCATCCGTTGAATCATGGTTTTCAAGACCTTGTTGATGGACTCTACTTGTCCATTTGATTGAGGGTATTAAGGAGTTGAGTTCTCATGTCAAAAACCCATACTGGCTCTTAATTCATCCACCATCTTGTTCTGGAAATGTGATCCATGATCAGTGAGGATGGTTTTGGGGACTCTAAATCTTGCAATGATGTGGTTGAACATAAACAGTGCGATAGTTGTGCCATCTTCCTTGTACGTAGGCATAGCCTTGGCCTATTTGGTAAAGTAGTCTACTATGACAATAATGTAACCATGCCCACCAGTAGAGGTAGGATTACAATGCATAAAGTCAATGCCCCATTTGAAAAATGGACTGACGCAAATAACTGGATGTAATGGGGCTGGGTATGAGTGCTTTTTGTGATGAAAAAGATGACAAGAAGGACATTTCTTGACTGCTTCAATACAATCTTTAAAGATGTAAGGCCAATAGTATCCAGGGTATAGTATTTTTTGAGTTGTATCCATCCTAGAAAGATGACCGCCACATGCCCCTGAGTGACAATAATTCAGTATGTGTTCATCCTCCTCATGAGTTAGGTAGTGTCAGAGGATAGAATCGACACCATGATGATACAACGTGTCACCAATGCTCAGGTAATACTTTGCGTGGTGATGCACACGACGGTGTTCATCACAAGATAAGTGAGGTTCCATGGGCTCGATTTCCGTATCAGTATGGGGAAGATCGCAAATCAGCTCCGCAAAAACCAAATACTTTTTGGATTTATCCTTCTCAAACTGGAGATCAAATTCCTGAAGAATCATGATCCACCGTGAATATTTCCCCCCTAGTACTTGGCATGTGAGAAGGTGGTACATGGGGTTAGAGTCAGCAATGATGCTGGTAGTGCGGAGGAGGATATAATGGCGGAACGTTTGGACAACAATGAATGCTGCGAGAGATAACTTCTCAACATGTGAATACCATGTTTCAACTTCAATGAGACCCTTACTGAGGTAGTAAATCATGTGCTCCTGGGTGTTACTATCCTCCTGAACAAAAACCATAGCGATGGTGGTAGTGGAAGGAACAAGATAAAGGATGTAATCCTTGGTGTAATTGGGAAGTTGTAACACAGGTGCATGGGTGATAGCATGTTTCAGGTTGTCGAAGGACTGCTCTGCATAATCATCCCAAATGAAAGGGACGTCCTTCTGGAGCAACTGCATGTATCCCTGTGTCTTTTCAGTGAATTGCACACGAAACGCCTTAAATAGTTTTCCTTCCCCTACAAACTTTGAATCTCTAGTATATCTGTTGGGGGTGGTAGAGAAACAATGGATTCCACCTTCAATAGATCAATACGGATCTCGTATTTCGAAATGGTGAATCCTAACAAGTGTCCGGACTCGAGACAAAAAATGCATTTGTGAGGGTTAAGGCGGATATTGTATCGCCTACATCTGAGGAATATAGTCGTCAAATGATCAATATGGAAATCTCGATGATTTGAATGAGTAGGGAGCATCTAGGAAAGGTTCCACAAAGTACTTCACATCGTGGAAATCATAGGACATAGCCCACTGGAATGTGGCACCAGCACTTTTAAGTCCAAAAGGGAGTTTGCGATACGCAATCGTACCCCATGGGAATATGAAATCCATCTTGTGTTGATCGGTAGGGTGGATCTCTATCTGATTGTAGCCAAAAATCCATCCATGAATGAGAAGATAACGCTTCCGACACAGTTGTCAATGATCTAGTCGATGAATGAGATAGGGTAATTGTCTTTGGTACAATCCTTATTGAGATCCCTGTAATCAACACAGACGCTAATGGTGCCCTATTTTTTAGTAACAGGGATGAAATTAGAGACCCAATCTATTAAGGGTACAATATATATGAACCCAACCTTCAAGATATTTTCAATTTCTTCCTTTATAGCTACAGTTTTCCGAGGGTGCACTAGATGCAGTTTTTGTCAGACAAGTTTTGCATTGGGATATGTTTGAATCCCATGCATAACGATAGCAGGATCAATCTCAGGAATTTCCTCATAGCTCCATGCAAAGACATCACGAAATTGTTTAAACAAGGCCGTAAAAGTGGTGACTTCTTCCGGAGAACAAGTTATGCCTAAGTGAATTTGTTCCATGACTCCAGGTTTAACCAAGATGTCTATTGCAATGGTACACATGTTGTTATCCAAGTTCACCTCGATTACTGTATCCACTATCAGGATATGAGATTAAGGGAAAGGAAAGACATCTGGTGAAACAATCGTTTCTATGGTGTTCTCTACTGAATATAACGGCGGAAGGAAAGATGATCTATGGTGGAGGTCCTCCCATGGGGGTTCATCCGCGCTCATAATCTCCATGATTGACTTGTCAGAATGAAAATTCTGGAGTAGAGGATCAGGTTGAGACGAGCTCCGTGTTGGTTGTGGAGCCAGATCTTCCAGTCTCATAGATGATATTGTCTCACTTGTGTACCCTAGATTTATATGATATGCAAAAGGACTGTACACTTGGTCCCCAACCTTGGGGTTTAGGGTAGCGCCCCTAAGAAATGGGGGAGAGGGGAGAAGCCCCCGAGAAAAAAAATTGCGTTGTTTTCGCCAACAATTTACGGTCCCATGGTTTTGGGTAACCCGTGGTATTTTCCAATTGCATTTCCCCTTTATAAGAAAGACATTGTAATACGACTAGGGTAAGAGGTATTAGGTATTATGCATTGTAAAGATCTTTGTGATTGTGAACAGAGACTGTGAGACAGTGAAGAGGAAGTGCAATGGATGTGCTGCAGGTCATATCACTTCATTTGCTGGATGGTATAGTAATAAGGATTGGCAATTGCAGTGTGGACGTAGCCCATCTTGGGTGAACCACGATATATTGGTGTCTCTCTTGTAATGTGTGTGTGTGATTATATTTGCATTTATGTTTATTGTTATTGCTCTGCGATCCTGCTTTTCTAACAATTGGTATCAGAGCCAAAGGTCTATTTGGCAGATAAACTCACAGGAAACTAGGGTTTTTGGTTGAAGTGGGAGCAATGGCAGAAGAAATAAAGTTTAAGGTCGAGAAATTTAATGGCCAAAACTACCAGTTAGGGAAGATGCAAATGGAGGACTATCTATACTAGAAGGATCTATTCCCACTGGTGGGAGGAAGAGCAAAGCAGCTGGTGACTATGAAGGACGAAGAATGGGAGGTTCTTGATAGAAAGGCATTGGGGACAATCCGGTTGTCCCTAGATTCGTCGGAGACTTTCAATGTCTCAAAATAAAATACAACAGAGGATCTGATGAGCACATTGGGTAAGCTATATGAAAAACCTTCAGCCTCCAACAAGGTATTTCTAATGAAGCGTTTATTTAATATGAAGATGTCAGAAGGTGGATCTGTTAATGACCATTTAAATGAATTTAATACGGTTACAAATCAATTAAGTCCTGTAAGTGTGAACTTTGATGATGAGGTTAGGGCTCTTCTAATCTTGTGTTCATTGCCAGAAAGTTGGAATGGCTTGGTCATGGCTGTAAGTAACTCTGTCTCTGGTTCAAACACCTTGATACTTGACGATGTTGTTAGTGTTATCTTAGCAAGGAAATGTGAAGAAAAAGCACAGGTGAGACATCAGGTAATGCGTTGACCATGGAGAGCAAGGGAAGACGAAGGGAGAAAGGAAAGAGCCAAGGTAATCGTAGCAAGTCTAAAATGGGAATATCCAAGTCCAGATTGGGAAAGATAGAGTGCTGGAACTGCGAAAATAAAGGACATCTGAAGAAAGACTGCAGATCTCTAAAGAAGAAAGGAGATGGACAACAGGAAACTACCCAGGAAGCAAATGTAGCAGGTGATGTGTTACAAGATGCTTTGATTCTTGCATTAAATAATACTAGTGATTATTGGGTTGTAGATTCAGGGGCTTCATGTCATGCTACACCCCATATGAAATATTTTCATAATTATGTTTCAGGTGATTTTGGACATGTCTTATTGGGTGATGATGAGCCATGTAAAATTGTTGGAATGGGTAAGATATGGATAAAATTTAAGAATGGAACTAAATGGCTACTAAAAGATGTTAGGTATATTCCTGCTATGAAAAGAAATCCGATCTCAATAGGGTAGTTGGGAGATGGTGGCTGTCTATCTACTTTTGGAGAAACATGGTGGAAGATCACTAAAGGATCTATTAGGAATCCATTTCAACCCTTCTATTTACTTTGTTAGTATATTGTTGTTGGACGCATATGCTTTGTAAGTCGTCCCGTAGTATTTGTTGATCCATAGTTTGTCGTATTTTTGTTGGACACATATGCTTTGTAAGTTCTCTCGTAGTAATTGTTGATCCATAGTTTGCATTGGCCCATGGTTTGTATTGACACATGGTATTGACCCATGGTATTAGTGCCTAGACTTAGTATACAAGTTTGTGTTGAGACCAATGAAGGTACCATGGATTTATTTGTATTGAGCTTGCCAAAGGAGCTTCCCCCTTGAAGTGGCTTGTGATCAATAAAAGTGATTCTGAGTTCTGTTATCTCTACTATCTCGTGTATTTTCATTAATTAATTGTTGCAGGTTCTTCACATCTGGTATCAGAGCACTTTCTTGGGCTTGTTGGGTGAAATTTTTGCCAAATTTTTTTTTTGCATCTGTTGCAGCTTCAGATCTGGGAATAATCCCTATCCGCTCAACTGTGGGAAGTACTTGGGCATAAGCCCTAAAACCCATTGTGAGGAATACCACAGGAACCCCAAAGTATCTGGCCCATTGAGAGGACTTGCCAGCGAAAAGGGCAACGACCCCTACCCAAATGACTAGTTCCCACCCGTGAGGTAAACCAAGAGCTGTCATTTGTGGCAAAGCGGTTATCAGTTTTACCTGAGCCGTGGAGTGAGGGGTACTGCCCCAATACGCAAGCTGTCAGATAGCATTGGTGGCCGAGTGAATCCCCTAAACCGATAGGAAGTCGAACATATGTGGGGTCCATATCTATTTTCAGCTGAACTGTTGCCGATCACTTCCGTGCCATTGCAGATCCATCTGTTGCCGATCACTTCCACGCCATTGCAGATCCATTTTGAAATCCAGTTGAGATCCATTCTAAAATTCATTTTAGATCCAGCCAATCCTGATCCATTCTGCATCGTTCTAGATCCCGTCGTTTCTAATCCATTCTGAGCATTCCTGCAATCCCATTTTGCATATTTCATTCCTAAGGACCCTATCCCAAATTCCACTTCCCAAAATCAGAAATCCCACATTTGTTTATTTTTAGGGTTTTCCATAACTTCTTCAATTTTCACCCACTCACCTCCAAATTTTGCCACTGTGTTCATTCCTTATTTCTGCTTCTTTGTCCCTCTTTGACAATTTTTCTCATTCTTTCACCCTGCTTATGAAATCCCCATTTTTTACTTCCCTATCCATCAAAAAGTGTCCAAAACCTAGTCAAACCCCAATTAATCCTCTAAGTTTTTCCCAAATCCAAATTTCCCTTTACTAAATAAGCTTTTGTTTGTGTTTTTCTATCCATTCCCCCAAACCCCCCCCCAAAAAAAAAAAACTCCTAGTTATGGTTGTCACCCACGTAGGAGCAAAAACCATGGAGGAAGCACTTGCAGCCATCCAAACCAAACTCCAAGATCTGGATGAAAAATTTCTCAGCCTCCATCTTTAGCATTCATCCATGAACAATAACCGACAATAAGAATCTTCTACAGCTAATGTGTTCTCTTCTTCCAGCAATTTCCATGGTCCAAAGCTTGAATTTCCTTGCTTCAATGGTACTGATCCAACTGGATGGATCTATCGTGCAGAATGGTATTTCAGTCTGCATAATAATTTTGATGTCCAAAAAGTTCCACTTGCATCATTTCATTTGGAACAGGAAGCCCTTCAATGGTACCATTGGTACATCAAGGCTCATGACGAGCCAAAATGGATAGATTTTTTCCAACTCCTTTTGCATCGATTTGGTCTTAGTGCTTTTGATGAATTCACCAGAGCACTCACTAAAATTCGTCAAAGTGACATAGTGAGAGAGTATCAGACAGAATTTGAGAAACTAGCCAATCACACAGAAGGATTGTCTGATGAATTCTACAGGAGTTGTTTTATCAGTGGTCTTAAGGATGAAATCTGGTCAGAGGTTAAAATATTCTGTCCCAACACAATGATGGAAGTCCCAGGGTTGGCTAAGTTGGAAGAAGACAAGATTGAAACCCAACAACACTCCAAACCCACTTTTGTTCCCTTTCTAAATATGGGTTCTCAACGACCTCCCATCCCGTCAACTCCTCGACCAACTCCTGTCAAGCATTTGTCTGAAACAGAGATGTAGGCACGTAGAGAAAAAGGGCTTTGTTATAATTGTGATGAGAAATTCACTCGGGGACATAGATGTGTTCAACAAAATCTCTATCTCTTGGATATGGATTCTTCGCCTGCCTCTACAATTGGTGAAGAAACTCCAGATACCATGGATGATTAGGTTGACATTCAAGAGCCTCCTATTGACCCTCCATCTCAGGATGAACAACCAGATATATCTCTCCATGCTTTATCCAATGTCACCACCCCCCAAACAATGCGGGTCAGGGGTTACTTCAAGAAGCTTCCTCTTACAATACTCATTGATTCTGGTAGCACTCATAACTTCATTGACCCTCGGATCGCCAAACATGCTGATTGTTTTGTCCATCCTTGCTCCAACTTTGAAGTCATGGTTGCCAATGGGGGCACCTTACCTTGCAAGGGGAAGTGTCACAATGTGCATATCTCTATGGAATATTATAACCTATGCTCTGACATGTTTGCCTTGTCCCTAGGCGGATGTGATGTGGTTTTGGGCGTTCAATCATTACGCACACTTTCCCCCTATTATGGGATTTTCCTGAACTTTGGATGTAGTTTTCAATCAATGGAAAACAACACAAATTTAAGGGTTTCTCTACATCATCAGTTCACATCACCTCGAAAAGATCCTTAAGAAGAATTCACATGGTGTCATCGCTCAACTCCATTCCATTCAGATACACCCATCAATGGTCTCCCCTACTTCCTTGGATAGATATGCAGGTGTCCTTGCTGAACCAGTGGACTTGTCTCCTTCAAGAGCCCTTTCTGGTAAGAATTTAGCCGCATCTACATCTCAGCAGGAAATGATGGCTATTTTGCATGCAGTATAGAAGTGGCAGGCGTACCTATTAAGAAATTATTTATGCATCATGACAGATCTCCAGAGTCTGGAAAATTTCCTGGAACAATGGGTCTCCTCCCTAGCACACCTGAAATGGGTTATCCAACTCATGGGTTATGCCTATGCGATCACTTACAAGAAGGATACAGACAATATGGTGGCAGATGCTCCTTCTCACACATTTGATGACCTAGTTTCTCTAATAGCTATTTCTCTGCTTGTTCCAAATTGGTTGCAATTTGTTCAACAGGGCTATCTCTTCTATGAACCCCATGCTTCTTCATCAGCAGGGCACTCTGGGATCCTCAAAATGTATGACCGGGAACAATGTAACTTCTTTTGGCAGGAACTAAAACTGAAAATTCAATAGATGGTGGCTGACTGTGATACATTATAGGTCAACAAGGGTGAAACGACACTCCTTTCGAGACTGCTCGAACCCTTGCCCATCCCTATATAGATTGGGACAACTATTTCTATGGATTTCCTAGAAGCACTCCAGTGGTACAATACCACATCCAAAAGGACAGTGTATGAAGCATCCTATGGACAGGCACCACCAATTCTTCTTCCATACACCCCCAGCAGCTCCCCAGTTCAAGCAATTGACTCGGTTGTTCGAAATCGTGATCAGATTCTTCTCATTCTGTAAGACAATCTTCACATGGCAAGAATTCGACTGAAACAACATGCCGATCAGCAACATTCTGAGTGCACTTTTCACGCAGTTGGTATGGTTCTTCTTCGTCCAAATCCTTCCAAGCAACCCTCCTTGAAACTCACAAGGCATCAGTGGCCCGGAATACAACCCGAGGATGCTATAGGGGAACCACTCCTTCAGATTCTGCATCAATTTCCACATCTAAAGCTTTCAGGACAAAGTTTTTTCTAAGGGAGAGGGGATGTTAGGAACCCATGTCAACCCTTCTATTTACTTTGTTAGTATATTTTTGTTGGAGGCATATGCTTTGTAAGTCGTCCTGTAGTATTTGTTGATCCATAGTTTGTCTTATTGTTGTTGGACGCATATGCTTTGTAAGTCGTCCCATAGTAATTGTTGATCCATAGTTTGCATTGGCCCATGGTTTGTATTGACACATGGTATTTACCCATGGTATTGGCACCTAGACTTAGTATATAAGTCTGTGTTGAAACCAATGAAGGTACCGTGAAGTTATTTGTATTGAGCTTTCTCAAAGGAGGTTTCCCCCTCGAAGTGGCCTACGATCAATAAAAGTGATTCTGAGTTCTGTTATTTTTGCTATCTCGTGTATTTTCATTAATTAATTGTTGCAGGTTCTTCACAAGATCAATGGTGATATCAAAAGGAGACAGGGTAGGTACGTTGTATTTATGTCCTCATAATACTGACCATTCTATCTCTTTAGCTTCCACAGGAACAGATACAGCATTGTAGCATCATAGGATTGGCCACATGAGTGAGAAGGGGATGCGGATTCTCCACTCAAGGAAGTTGCTGCTATATTTGAAGCAGGTAAGTTTGGAATTCTGTGAGAACTATGTTTATGGAAAACATAAGAGAGACAAATTTCTCAGGGTTGGGAAACAGAAGAAGAATGGAAAGTTAGAGCTTGTGCATATAGATGTATGGGGACCGGCTCAGGTACAATCTCTTCGTGACTCTCATTATTATGTTACATTTATTGATGATGCAACTAGAAAAAATTGGGTTTATTGCATTAGACATAAATATGATGTATTTGCTACTTTTAAGAAGTGGAAAGCTTTAGTTGAGAATGAGACAGGAAAAAGGTTGAAGTGTCTCAAATCTGATAAGGGAGGTGAGTACTACAACAAGGAGTTTGATAGTTACTGCTCATACCAAGGGATTCATAGAGAGAAGAAAATCCCAGGAACACCACAAGAAAATGGTGTGTCAGAAAGGATGAATAGAATGATCATGGAGTGTGCAAAGTGTATGAGATTGCATGCAGGGTTTCCCTTATAGTTTTGGGTAGATGATGTAAATACTGATGTTTATTTAATAAACAAAGGACCTTCTAGTGCTTTGGATGGTGGTATTCCAAATGAGACATGGACGGGTAAAAAGGATACTCATTTATTAGAATGTTTGGTTGTGAAGCATTTCTCCATATTGATAAAGAAAATAGAACAAAGCTTGAAGCTAAATCCAAGAGAAATGTACCTTTATTGGATATGGGGTTGAGGATTTTGGTTATCGCTTATGGGATTATGAAAATAACAAAATCATTAGGTGTAGAGATTTGATATTCAATGAAAAGGTCATGTATAAAGATCAATTGCAGGGAAAGAAACATGAAAAGGAAAACAGATAGTACACAGTACTTGATGAAATTGAAGAAAATGAAGTTCCAAAGGTGCCAGAAAATCAAGAACAACAGCAAGTACCTAAAACTCCTGCAAGTGTAAGAATATCTACCAGGTTAAGTAGACTCCCTGAACGATACTCTCCTTCAATATATCATTTATTGATGAGTGATACTGGTGAACCAAGATGTTATGAAGAAGCAATGCAGGTGGAAACTAGAAAGAAGTGGGAGCAAGGCATGAATGAGGAGATGGACTCATTGGTAGGAAACTAGACTTGGGATTTCGTTCAGTTTCTTGTTGGTAAAAGAGCATTGCAGAACAAATGGATTTATAGGTTGAAGGAAGAAGAAGGAGGTAAGAGGTGGTACAAGGTCATACTTGTTGTAAAGGGGTTTGCACATAAGAAAGGTATAGATTTTGATGAAATATTTTCTCATGTTGTTATAATGACTTCAATTAGGACTATCTTAAGTCTAGTGGTGGTAGAAGATTTGCATATTGAACAGTTAGATGTAAAACAACCTTTCTCCATGGGGATTTGGAGGAAGAGATATATATGCAGCAATCACAAGGGTATGAGGTCAAAGGGAAGGAAAATTTAGTATGCAGGTTGAAGAAGAGCTTGTATGGTTTGAAGCAAGCTCCAAGGAAGTGGTATTTAAAATTTGACAGGTTTATGACAGAATAAGGTTATAGTAGATGTCATTCTAACCACTATGTTTATTTCAAGAGGCTAGATAATTGAAGTTATATTATCTTGTTATTGTATGTGGATGACATGCTTGTTGCAGGGTCTAATATGCAGGAAATAAATGTGCTCAAAAGGAAGTTAGCAAATTCATCTGCGATGAAGGATTTGGGTGTTGCAAAGCAAATCCTTAGTATGACAATAACAAAAGACAGGAAAAATCACAAATTGACATTGTCTTAGGGTGAGTACATACAAAAGGTGTCGGAGAGGTTTAGAATGAAGAATGAAAAACCAATTAGTATACCTTTGGCCAACCATTTCAATCCAAGTAAGGAAATGTGTCCCAAGACACAGGAAGAGACAGATTACATGTCCAAGATTTGCTATTCATCAGCAGTTGGGAGCTTGATGTATGCCATGGTGTGCACAAGACCAGATATTGCACATGCAGTGGGAGTTGTGAGCAGATATATGAACAATCCAAATTAAAAACATTGGAAGGAAGTACAATGGATTCTCGGGTATTTGAGAGGTGCTACCACTCAGGCATTATGTTTTGGAGGTTTAGACACTTTTCTACAGGGATATGTTGATGCAGATATGGCAAGTGATAAGGATAGAAGGAGGAGCACCATAGGGTATGTGTTTACTCTAGGTGGAATAACAGTAAGATGGATTTCGAAACTGCAAAAGGTTGTTTCACTTTCAACAATGGAAGCAGAGTATGTTGTTGTTACAGAGGCTAGTAAAGAGATGATTTGGTTGCAGAGGTTTATGGAGGAATTGGGTAAGACGCAGAAGGATAGCAATTTGTATAGTGACAACCAGAGTGCCATTCATCTTGCAAAGAACTCAGCATTCCATTCTAGGACTAAACATATACAGCTCAAGTACCATTTCATACGCTCTGTTCTGGAAGATGAACTGTTGAAGTTGGAAAAGATACATACTAGCCAGAATCCTGCAGACATGTTTACAAAGGTAGTGACCAGAGATAAACTGAGTTCCTGCTCGATTTCAGCTGGCCTTCGAGCATGAAGGTGAAGATGAGAAATTTTCGAAGTCCAAGATCTAGCAAGTACAACAACGGTGGAGTTGTTGTGATCAGTCTCCATGTGGGAGATTGTTGGTTGTGGAGCTAGATATTCTAGTCTCATAGATGATATTGTCTCAGTTGTGTACCCCAGCTTTATATGCAAAAGAACTGTACACTCGTTCCCCAAATTTGGTATTTTCCCATTGTATTTCCCCTTCATAAGAAAGACATTGTAATACAGATAGGGCAAGAGGTATTAGGTATTATGCATTGTAAATATCTCTGAGATCGTGAATAGAGACTGTGAGACAGTGAAGAGGAAGTGTAGCGGATGTGCTGCAGGTTGTATCCCTTCATTTGCTGGATGGTATAATAATAAGGATTGATGATTTCAGTGTGGATGTAGCCCATCTTGGGTGAACCACTATATATTGGTGTCTCTCTTGTAATGTGTCTATGTGATTATATTTGCATTTCTGTTTATTGTTATTGCTCTACGATCCTGTTTTTCTAACACTCTGCTGTAATGGCAGAGAATGTGAAGTAGATGCCACAGTAAATTAAACATCGGGTAAACCAAGTGTCGATTATATGGCCTTGTATGTAGATTTTGCAGGGATAAGAGGCATCACATCTCCAATCGTATCTAAATGTTCTAGATCGAGCACAATCCATTGATCGTTTGAGTAATGTGAGGATGAAATCATGTTCACCGTGGAAACATGGTTAGGGGGATCTAGTGTTGGAAAGACTCCAATGAGGGATGAATCTTTAAGGATTCCTACCCGTACACTCTCATATATCTGCGTCAAGTGTCCTAAAAGAAGGACATTGTCTGCAGGATGAGTAGTGGTGTTAGGTGTACAGAAGTCTAATTGGTCAATAGTGACAATCTTCCCTTGGTGGGGAAATTGCACAATGCGGAAGACATATGAGGAAACCACAGACATGGCATAGAACTAGTTGTGACCAAGTAGTAGGTTGTAATCCAACGGGGTAGCAACGACTTCTACGTTAATGGAAACGCTTTTTTCGTCGAACTCAATGGTCAAAGATTGTAGTAGCTCATGTGGTTGAAATCCATGTCCATTAAAGGCCTTTAATGTAGTTAGGGAACGATTCAACTCGGGAGAGCCAATGGCTTGCCAATAAGATAACGACATAACCAAGTTAGAGGCTCCTTCGTCTACGATAGCATGATGGATGCTTTTCCCAACAATTTTAGTAACGATTTAGAGCACAAGTTGGTGGGAAACTCTCGGTTTGAAATACTCTAACTAGAACATAATTGTATTGGAGGAATCCAAGTCTACAGCTCCAATGGAAGATAACAAGGTACTATGATGAATAGGACAATTTTGTAAGACTTTGAGTGTCGACATAGCACAATGGGCATGCACTAAATACTCTACAATGTTGTAGTTCTGAGCGGCCCGAGCATTGAGATTGAAAGTGCATTTTCGAATTGTGCTCTTGGGTGAAGCAATATTGAATCCAGTGAAGGTTTCTCTATAATGAGAGGACTTTGAGGTGATGGAATACTAGATGTAGATGCGGGATATTTTTTCAGGATTACCCCCGTCAGATTTCTTCAGAGAAGGAGAGTCATATGAACATGATCGAGTATTCAGGTTGACTGTTTCACTCTGCATCATGAGAACATGAGCGATGGAGGACGTTTTTCCTTGAGAAGGAGATGGTTGTTTTGCGATCATCTGTTGTTCTTGTGTGGGGAAGGGATCAGTTAATACTGTGGGTGTCGAGTTCCCATTAAGGAACTTTTGGACCTAGTACCAATGTGGGAACTCTTTGGTGAAGTGGTCACCATTGCACAGTAAACAAGGATACTTGACCTTCCGCATTTTTTTGGTGTCATCGAGATTGTTCTGTCTAGGCTCCTGCTGGTTAGAAGACTTTTTGTTTTTACTTTTGTCCTTATTTTTACCATTGGATTTTTTATTTGAAGCAGATTGAACTGAATTCACTTCTTTAGTGGCAGTAGGGTTGGGTGATCTATTGGTGTTATTCCCAGCCTGGGATGAGAGTGGAGTCGAGCCATGGTGACTCTATGACCCACCGGATTGTGTAGCAGGTTGGGTGTGAACCGAACTAATGATGCCATCGGCATGATGTCTCGTGGGTGGTATTGTTGGTTCGTAGGTAGGGTTGAGTGCATTAGGAACAATATCGTATAAGGTGCCATATTGGGCATAGACAAGGTCTATGTACTGAGCATGAGCTATAGCTTGTTCTTTTGTGACGACCCCACCCATACCAATCTGCAAGGAGTTGGTATGGAATGGGAGATTTAATCAGATGTCGTCTCCTCCTCCACTCATGAATATGATAAAAAATGTGAGTGTCAGTGGTTTGATGGAGAGAATTCAAAAGATCGGTGTCGGTAGATAAAAATGTGTCAAAAATGACATAACCAAAGATCAAAAATTGGGGAAGCAGTGTAGTGGAAACTCAATGTACCACTTTGCGGCAGTACCAGTAAGGGTTCATTGGAATAACCTCAAATGGATGGAATCATCCATTAAGGAGTTGCATGAACACCACAAATGATAAGTCATTACATGGTTCTTCGGATCCTCACCGGGTTTTCCGTCAAACTTCGAGATATTAGATGGTAACTTCACCGGAATGGCTGGCCAATTTATGCCATGATAATTGAGATTGTTAGTCAAATGTGACATGTTTGGAAGATCAAGTGTAGCCAGAAATGGTAACTATTGGTTTGGTTGTGGATACTGGTAATACTGATAAGGAATCTTTGTACCAGTAGGACCATGGACTGATTGGTCGTAAGGTCCTCTCATAGTAAATTGGCCATGGGGTGGTGGGCCTCTTGGGTTGGGAAGTGGACCTGAAGGGGGTCCTACTCCGCTAGAATAAGGGGTTCCTCCATTGGAAGGTGGGCGTCCGCCTCCCCCATGGTAATGTGGTCCTTCGCCAAAAGGTGGGGGTCCTCCTCCTATAGATTAAGGTGGCCCTCTTCCAAAAGGTGGGGGTCCTACTTGTACAGAATGGGGTTGTCGTACGCCAAAAGGTGGGGGTCCTCCTCCTTCGGAATGGAGTGGTCCTACGCCATAATGCGGGGGTCCTCCTCCTCCAGAATGGGTTGGTGGTGGACCGGATGGCCTGGATGTGGTGGAAAAGTTGGAGGAGGTGGTGGGGGTGGTCCATTGGTTGGAGGTCTAGGCGGTGGAACATTATAGTGCCCCCATGGGGTGTTTGGATTTACGGGATAAGGAAATCTAGGAAAATAATTTCCTTAAAAATTAGGTCCTATAATAACATTATGATGTCCTGGAAAAATGTGTCCCCATGGGGGTTGGGTCCAAATAGATGGTCCCCCCGTGTGATGTGTCCATCTAGGTTGTCCCATGGTTGGAAGAGAACTGCCAACCATACTATAGTTTGGATGAGAAGTATATCCTCCACTTACATTATGTCTACAAACTGGGTGATGTCCCCCAGTTACATTAGGTCCACTAGTTAGGGGTGTTAGGATATTCCTATACTCCATCCCAGTCCTATTAGCATTTTCATTATTTGCATTTTCAGTCATGCATGCACTTTTAGGGTTTTCATGCATTATTTAAGGTTTGCATGCATCCCAGTTATCAGTCCCAGCACCTAGCTCTCAGTTAGCCAGCCCCTAGAGCTTCCTTCCACTCAGTTTCAGCCCTCATAGAGCTTAGTGCACCCTCCTTTCACCTACTGCATGAGAAAGGCACCCTTCATTACCTACCATTCAGTTATCTTCAATTATCTTTAGTTCTCTCCTTGATTTAAGGCTAGACTGAGTCTCAACTGACTGTATCACTCCGATGGACCTCTAGTGAGACTTGACTGCCCATTCTGACTTCAGTTAGCTCCTCATGCGCCCTCCACTAAGCCTCCTTCATTGAGTTAGTTCCAGTTACACTCAGTTACACCTACCACACTCAGTTAGACTCAGTTTGACTGATGGTTGACAGTTACTTGAGCATTGATGACTCCACTGATGATGAGATAGACTACTAGTTGTGCTCCGATGACACTCCAGTGATATTTTGATCACTCCATGAAGGCTAATTCGAATTGCCACCCCAACAACTCCCTTTCATTTTTGCAAACTAAAGGGACCCCCATGTAAATTTTTGTAAATACTTAGTTTGAGTTTTCTTATCTTCCTTGTTTTGGTAGGTGATTTCACGACTTTCTTTCTCGATCTTTCACTATTTGTGATACTTGCTCTTTGGCTTGATATTGATGCGATAAAGACTTGGTAATTATGATGAATTATGCTGAGTGAATCCTCTAGCTTCATGGCTCCTTAATAACTTTTGATTACTCTTATTCGAGCTTGATTGAGTTACTTCTATGTTTTAATTTTCCTTATGTGGATTGATTTCATGTTCCGAAGATTTGGTGAAATTTTCCCCTTCGCTTCAATGAATAAGCAATGCATCAATGTAATCCTTAGCTTTTATTTTTACAACATAATTTTAAGGCCAAATTTTTACATCATTAGCAAATGATATGTCCCTATAATATATAATGTGATTTCTGAGAAACTATTATAAGTATCAAAAGAATATCTTTTCAATTCATATTTCGAAAAGTTTTTTTTTTACCTTTCTATTTTATTTGTGTAAAATTATTAATCTTTTAATTTTAATTTTTGTACAAATATAATAAGTTATTAATAAAGCTCTTTTTGAAACACAAACTTAAATATTTGACCCTTTATTTGTATTCTTATCAACGTTATATATTTGCAAAATTAGTTTCATCTCATCTCTTATGAATTCTCTTCCACAAATAATGTAAAATTACGTTATAATTAAAGATCATGAAAGACTCTTGAATTGTTTTATAAATATTCTATTAATGAGTCTTTTGTAACCCTTAACACGTAATAATATGCATATGGAGTATTATTTAACCATTGGTTCATAACCATTATGACATCATTATCTCATTTATCATTTGTGTGGTGCATAACTTTTGGGATGACATTATTAAAAGGGAGATTCGAATTTTATTACTTTGCAATATGAACTGAAATTTCTATTATTCTTATTTCATTGATGTGTGATGGCTTCTTTATAATGGTATTGACCGTTTACGTAAAAGATGTGTAGATTCGTGGAAAAGTTAATGAAATCAAATTTACACATAAAAGAAGTCATACTGGTGCCACATCATTAATCCACCGCATTATTTTGAGAATCCACAGGTAGGAGGCCATATGAAATATCTCATACTATGCATTTTATTTTTCAAACGATTGTTGGACATTTATTCTTGGTGATCGTAAAAAATGGAGATAATAGAGAATATTGAATTGACAGGTATAACGGAAACATGTTATCGTATGAGCTATGGGCATGTTAAGAAGGACTCGTTACATCAGTTAGCATAAATTTCGCCAACGCATTGATTTTATTCATTTTATTTTCGGTGATGCCATTATGATCAAAGCCACGTTTACTCGGAGTTTGCTGTTGGATAGTGCGGTAATATGCTGCTACATGTTGGTAAATCAAAGCATGAAATCATAAATTGTTTAGCCCAGATTCGTGGCAAGAACAACTCCAAGTTAATGTTAAGGGTTGGTAATTCCGAGAGAAAATTCATCCTCTTAAACTACCACAAAGAATTATTTTACCCTATCGCAATATTTTGATGCTCCGAGTCATAGAGGAATACCATTATGACAAAACGGAAATCTCTTATTACTTCTTTCCGCCATTTTTCTTTTTGATAAATACTCTTTTACCTGCATTCTTATGAGTTTCTTATGAGTTTTATAATATTAATTTTCATGTGCAGGATTTTCACCGACGGGAAACTAGTCCAATGATAAAAGGCGCTGTAAATCCTTGCTTACCATCATTTTGCTGTTCGACAGTCGATGTAATCGCAATAGTAGTTGCAGAAGGAAAATGAGAGCACGCGCAATAGGGAAATTTCTTCTATTTATCTTTTTAACTTTTACAGTAATTTTCTTGAATATCATGGATTTAATGTTTTCCTTTTCACCTGCAGAAATAATGGGGCATTGAACTTGTAACGAAGATTGTGATCGACATACCTGGTGATAAGGATGCAATCAAGAATGAGTTAATGAAGATCATTCAAATCCCAGGAATCGATCGAGTGGAACGTTCGACAAAAGACACGCAAGTTTTAAGGAAAGATCGCCCCAGTTTTGAAAGGACGAATGTGTGTTTCGCTGGAAAATGGATTAGTTGCATCAGCTTACGAGTACATCTCGAAATTTTTAGCAACGGTGTCGAATAAGTTGGCTCGCCCAACAAACAACAAGCAACAGGAGGTTCTCATTGTCTATTTAAGCAGTAGTAATTCGACTACCAAGAGGGGAGGAACGTTCTAGGAAACTGGACTGACTTATCTTTTTCATTTCTCTGTATGATGTTTCTCTGCTTGGGTAGAGGTCTCAGCAGAGGATAGAGAATGCTGTTATTCTCTATTCTATTTTTATTTGTGGAGGCGCAGCTGCTGGAAAGGAAAGGATTTCTGGATATGTAATTAAATCTGTATACTTTCTTATCAGAATTATTTTGTAATCAGAAATTCTTCTTGCTTTTGTTTCAGATTCATTGGATTGTTGTAGTAAAGTTGTTTTCTGTTGATCCATTGGAACATTAGTTAGATACAATCTATCTCTTTATTTCTTTTAAATGATAGATTTGTTGTATTTAATTGTCTGGAATAATTGCAGATCTGATATATAAATCATATATGCAGAATCGAAGTAATTTTACAAGACTCTATTATATTGATGTGCTTCAACATATTTATGTTTGTTTAATCTTTATTAAGTAAACAATAATGTAATTTTTCCTTTATATATCTTATATCAATTCTCATGCTCCTGACCGGGATAGGAAATAGTTATTAGATCATTGTAATGTAGATTTAGGAGTTACTAAATATTTGATTTCTAGGATAAGTTAGCCATTAGAAATAATTAGTCATTAGTTATAGTTTCTTTTTGTCAATTAGCAGTTAGGTTAGGAAATCTGATACTCACACATCCTCGAGAGACTCTCTACTTAGAGAGCACATTTTAAAGGCAGCAGGGCCTAGATCCTGTGAGAAACAGCTATCTTAAACATACATAGGGTTGCATTAAGCCCTCGGTGTGGGCTATTTTTCCGTAAGTTGGCCAAGGACAGTTTTCCCAGTCAACACTTAGGCATTTGAATCCTCATGCATTGTACTATTTATTTGTCCATATTGTGATTAATTAACTAGTGTGTGTGAAGTATTTTTGTTTCCATCTGAGTTCTACTGTATTCTTATTATGTTGCTCATTATACTGCATTGACCACTCTTCTTCTATTTTCTTGCTTAATCAATTACTTTCTTGTGAGGTATACATCATCTCTTAGATCTGCTGTGAGGATTTTCACATGGTATCAGAGCATGTTGAGAGTATTGTTTATCTCCATTCCTGAGAGTTCTTTGCAGGTTATTATCAAGATTTCAAGTGCCACAGTTGCAGCAGTTTCTGCATTTTTACAGCAGTAGCAATTGCAAATATTCTCTATTATTTTTTGCAGGTCTTCTACAGCTTCAATGAATTCAGAATAAATCCCTCCTCTTTCTCCATTCAACTATGATGAATGGAAACAAAAAATGATAGCATATTTGAAGAGCCATGATCTCTTTGATTGTTATTTTGAAGAGAGTTTGAATCCTCTGAAGAGAAGATTGACTGGTTGAATAAAGGTGACATGGCCTTTGGAAGAATGATGCTTGCTTTTCATGAATACATGTTATACCAAATCATTGATAATGTTAAAACTCCAAAAGAGCTATGGGGCCATCTGGATAAAAGATTCGGCAAATAGAATGAAGGATTTGGTCCAAACCCCTTCAAGAGCAAGCAAAGTGATGTATTCGCCCTCCTTGATGATCTCATTGATCATGAACTAGTATCAAACACATCTCATATTGAAGTTATTCACAAAGAAGAAGAACATGCAGATTCTATACTCATGCTCCAAATTTCTTCTCTTTCTGTGTCAGCTCACACTCTAGATATTGCAGAAGGTCCTAAATCATTTCTTGCACCAAAGTCTGTTGGTATGCATCATGATCTATTGAATGTTTCGAAGGTCAAATTAGCTGTTGGAGGTAATGCATTCGCTTCCCTCAAGCAATCACCTCTTATTTACTACTATATGATCATTATTCCATGCTTTTATAAGGTTATTGAAGAATATGGCCATTGCCATTCACTTGGGATAATTTCTCATGCATATCATGGTTTTGATCTCACCCCTGCTGGTTCAAAGGAGATCTCAAGAAACCATTGCCATTCGCTTGGGATAAATTCTCATGCACTTACTGGTTTTGATCTCACCTCTTATGGTTCAAAGGAGATCTCAAGAAACCATGATTCAAGTCTTGGATCTAATTTGGATTCTAACCAATCACTACTTGGGATAATTTCTCATGCATATGATGGTTTTGATCTCACCCCTACTAGTTCAAAGGAGATCTCAAGAAACCATTCTTTAAGTCTTGGATCCGATTTGGATTCAAAACATTTACTATTATTTGATAGTTCTTTTTGGCATAATCTCACCCATGATGGTTCGAAGGAGAAGACAAAAGACTATCTGCACATTCATAGATTTGATCATACCTCAGTTGATTCGAATCTCAGGTTCAAGGATCATCTTCATACTTTTGGATTTGTTCTCATCACATTCGATCTAAAGAGAAAGTACAAGCACATGCTTTCTGAGCATGATCCACTTCTTCCCAAGAAGAAGATACCTCCAGACATATGACCAAGTATCACACCTGCTTGAGTTTGGAGAATTTTTTTTTGTGTGTGCCTTACAGTCTATTTTGAGGGGGGGTATTTTTTCCATGAGGTTTTCCCCATTTCCTCAGTTTATTGACTGTTATTATTCATTGTTGTTACAACGTAATCTTCCACCTTGTGAGCATCAACATTCTTTGTCATGTAGGATCCATTTCACTAACTCAGATCCACTTTATATCCTTCAAACACACTATTTCCTCATTTTTTTCCTTGTATGCTTGTTGCATCATTACAGCGGGTGTACCCGCGAGTTGCATCACTATGACCCGCAGGTAGCATGTAAAATGGTAAAAATCACTAGTTTGTTACTTTTTACTCCCAAAAAGCAGTCATTGAGTGACCTTTGACTCTCCATCTGCCCAAGAAACACCTCGATGTGTCCTTTCACTTACCTTTGAGAGGACTATATATTGAGCACATATGGCTTATGGACGGGAGGAGAAAGAAGAGCAAGAGAACTCTAGTGGATTTTTGCCCTATCTTGAGTTTACACTCATTGATCCTTGTAGTTGTGAACCCCTTATGTTCACCTTCCAAACTCCTACCATAGTTTTAGTTTTCCATTCATGGAGGATTGAAGTGGTGGAGGAAAAAGTCGATTGATCCAGATCTTGGTTCAGATTGGTTGTCGGCAAGAGGTCATATCACATTGTACTTCTTCTTGTTTATTAATAGAAATACTCATATTCTCGTCCATTAATGTTGTGAATGTTATTTATCTTACATTGGGTTGCATTTACTTGTTATATCATGGACCATTGCTATTGATGATATTAATGTCGTTTATATATTATATGTACTTGTTGTATATTGGCTGTCAAGACTAATTTGCAGATTTGAGTGCATGGATTGAAAAGCTCCAACGAAGATCTACATCAAACATTTGGATCGAGGTTGGTTATATTCTTCATTATCTTAACATTGTCATTTATATAGCATAGCATTGGGAATTGAGTTGATTTCTGGTAGTCAGCTGTCTGTTGTGGTATACCCCAATCCATAGTGAGTTTTCTCCAATACAGAAATGGCGACTCCGCTGGGGAAAACATCCATTTTTGGGGATTTTTGAGCATTAGTCCTTAATTAGAGTTGCTGTTTGTCGAAGCTCTGTGTCACTTATTTGCCATTGAGATACACTATAGAAAACTTGGTTTTTTTCTGAGCCATTGGACTCTTTATTTGCCAATTTGCTTTTCCCTACCCACGGGCTAGCTTAGCTCTACCCGCGTAAACATGCCTCTATTTACTCTGCTGCTCGCGGGTACCCGTAGGTATTCCTTCGACAGTAGCATATAACTCCGGCTTTGGTTGTTTTATGACCTTTGGTTGTTGCTGGGTTGGTTTTGGTTGATCCTGAGTTTTTGTTGGCATGTTTCTTGACTATTTCATGCCTTGGTTGTGACCAGAAATCTTATTTTCTCTTGGTTGAGTCTTGTCATTTTTTTACCTATCTTTGGATTTATCCTTGTTGGTTTTTTCCTTTTGAGCTCATTCCGTTGGCTGAGTCTTACTATTTGGTATCTGCTGGGTTATCTTAGTGATCTCCTTGGCATATCAGTGACTAGATAGTAGGATTTTGCTTGCATTTTTCATTTCCATATATTGAAAAATACAAAAATACACATAGTTTTGCATTTTCCTTTTGTTTATAAGAGAAAACACAAACAAAAAAAAATTGCTTTTATGTATTGCATCTTGCATAATTTGAGTGCTTTCTGCCTTCATTTAGATTCTGATTGTGCATCGAAAAATATAAAATGATTGCATATTTATTTCAAAACCGTTGGATTGATTTTGCATGTTAGTGGCATTGTTTTCATTGGATAGATGAGTCTAGGATTTGATGATTTTGCATACTATTCAGTCTTACACATCACTAGTTTCACGATCATATCCCTTGAGTAATCACAGCCATTAAAATTAACGCTTAATATTAAAATTGATTATACCGATTTTATTTATAGGGTACACCAACTAGCATAGGTTTAGAGTCTTGGAATAGATCATTGTGAGTTAACAATCCAAAACTACTAGACGAAACATTAGGTGTCTGACTAGGGAGTGGAGCAATCCATGGTATATATCGGTGTTCTCAGGAAGCTCTACTCAAGCTAGAGTTAAGCACAAGGTCACGGGAGGTTGGTTGAGGAGATATCCCTCTGATACCAGTTGAACGTGGGAGATATTTCCAGGATTTCTTCGTATATGGGGACTCTTGGGGGATTTGACCCTCATTGAGTTTCGGGCTCAGCTACCCTACCCATACGACGGATCCCACCTGTGACTATCCCCTTGAGCATTGGTTATATTGCAGTGACCATAGTTGCCTTACCTAGGTATCGCATAGGGTACTTGCAGTGGTTATGCTATTTGTGTCCTAAGTCAAATAGGGATTGGACAGCACAATTGTTTGTTGCCGAGGGTTACGGCCCTTTGCACGCGGTGAAGCCTGGGTGTCTCTATAACTGATTCTGTTACCTCCGGCTATAGTTTGGGAGTCTCAAGCCTCTCCTAGGTGAGACATACTGGCTCTAGTGTCGGGAGCTCATTTAGCCACTCTGTTTGTCTGCTCTTGGCTATAGTTTCTCTAGGTGTGTTCTTTTGATTTGCTGTTTTTGATCGATAGTTGGCCTTTAGGGGACATTTTGATTCTATATTCTCTCTGGAGATATCGTGGTGCTGAGTCCTACTCTCTGCCGATCCTGTCGGTTGGATGGTTTAGAACCTACCGAGATTTCACGTCGTGTTGCTAGGGGATGCCGGTGGGCTCCCTCTGAGTCTTTGGATTCTTATGAGACATACGTCCTAGACGTCATGACTGCTGCACATTCCGATACTGAAGAAATACCTACGAATCCATCGGGTAGATTCAAACACACTTCAGACTCCCCTACTCCTCGTGAGGCGTGGGGGGGTGATCCACCTAAGACTCAACGTAGTTTGTTTGGTCCAGATCCACCCGAGGACGACCCGTTCGTTCCTTCGTTTCCACACCATTATAGACACGGGATGCGAGAGTTACATGACAACACTAGTCCTATGGTCAACCCAACCACATTCTCTTTTGGTATGCCTAATTATAGTACAGTTGATCCTTCTACTACGTTTGGTAGTCATGCTGGCATTAGTCATGGTGTTAGCCATACTACACCCCCTGGGGGCACTACCCTCACTGGGGGCACTACATTGTCCACTCACACACATATTATGGGGACTGGTCATATTCCTCCTAACAATGCAAATGTTGGAAGAAGACCACCTCCTAGGACTGCCCAACCTAATAGGAACACTGTTCGAAACACGACTCGCCATCCACCACCTAATACACATGCCGCAACTCGTCAACCCAGGAGTACTTTCGCAAATGTTAATGCTCCTCCTAACCACAGGGGTGGACATATACCGCATACTTTTGCGTCCACTGCCACCACTAGTAATGCCAATGTAGGAGGTGGGAATGTATCCTATCCACATGGACATAACGCCACCATCCCTGCTACTAGTAACACCAATGTTGGGGCTGGGAGTACATCTCATGCTTATGGTCACCACACGACTTCTCAAGCTGATCCAAATGCTGGGGGTGGGAACATACCATACCATTATGGTCATTACAACTAGATTTCCACTACGAATAGTACATATATGCCCCATACTTATGGTGGCAACCCTTACTACAACACAGTAGGTGCTAGCCACCAGTACAACCCACCCCAATATGGTGCCCAAAACACGTATATACTTGCTTACTCTCAAATGGGTCAGGTAGGAGGAGATTATCAATCCTATGGCCATGGTCAAGGTTATGGTCCGTCAGGTCCTCATTACCAGCATTTTAATCCTCATGGTCAAGCTTTTGGTCCATCTTATAATTCAGTTCCATTCAACCAACCTTTTATGAGGGCTTATAATCAAGCTTTCCAGCCTCAACTCCCATTCCTTGCACACTTGAATGTTCTGGATCTTTCGAAGCTTACGAATGATCCGGTGTGTCACGACCCTAATTGGCATCCGATCCCTACCAAGCTCGCTTTGGACATTCCTAAGTTTGAAGGGAAAGGTGGTGAGGACCCGGGTGATCATGTCACAACATTTCACCTTTGGTGCTCCTCCAAATCATTGAATCACGATTCCATTAGATTGTGACTATTTCAACGCACCCTCATGGGGGAAGCCACGAAGTGGTACGTCAAGTTGCCTGGAAACACTTATAGGGGTTTTAACGAGATCACTTTGGTTTTCTTGGATCATTTCCAATTGCTGGTTCACTATGATACTAGCACTTAACTTTTATCTACCTTCCGTCAGAACAAAGGCACACATATTTTTAACCACGTTCAAGAGTGTCGTCGGCGGAAGAGGTTAGTGAAAGCCAACATTCCTCCAGAGTTCCTATTGGAATGGTTCCTCAAGTCTCTACTCCCATACATTGCTAAGAATGTTTCTATGTCCGGCTTTGTGACTGAGGAACAAGCCATCTTGAAAGTCTAGTAGTTAGACTTATTATACTCTTAGTTTGGCATTTTGTATGACATTATTCCTCACGCACCGCGAACACGCCATGAGCCTTAGTCAGTTCCTAGACTGCATGCCGGTGGCATCGTAGGATCTGCAAGAATTCGCCCTATAGCTCTGGTAGCTAATAAAATGCAAAATTTGTCGCTAAACCAGTCTACTCCCGAATAGGTTCACACCTTGTCCACTTCCACCGCGTTGTCCGATGTACACAGTGTGCAAACGACGAACTAATTAGGTAACCAATAGCCTAGTGGTAAGAAAAAGGGTAGAAACAACCGTAAGGCTGGAAACAATGGGAATAACAATAGCAATCGCAATACCCCCCGTAAAGATAATGCCAACCCTCCTCGGGAAGGCGGAAATGCTGGTGAGGACCGTAAACCTAGGCGTAAGGTGAAGTTTCCTTGTAAGCTCTGTGGGGAAGACCATCTTACTCACTTATGTCCTCGAATTGAAGAAGCATCGGAGCATTTGGCACAGATCCCAGCTATGTTAAAGGATTCCCTACCTCATCATCAAAACATGGCTTCACATGCTCCCACCAGTGGTTATGGACCTACTGAGACGACAACATCTTCTTCCAATACTAGTGATTATGGATGTGTGAACATGGTTCAGTCGGAGGTTAGTGTTGCCACTCATCAACGCGATTATGATGCACCACAACCCAATTTGAGGAATCAGCCTCCGCCTCCTCCTGACAATTCCTGGCATATCGATAAGCCCTATGTAACATCCTGAATTTTCATAAAAATTTAAAACTTTTAAAAACAACATTAAATATAATAATTATAGTTGTGGAAATAATAAATGCTTGATAAGACGGCAATGATTAAATAAGTCATTAATACTAAACATAACTTAATTACCGAGTCAAAAACATTTTAAATGACAGTGACACATCATAATTCTGAAAAATATGCTTCTGACAATAATTGCTCAAGTTAACTGAAAACTTGGAAATATGATGCGAACAGGTTTCCTTTGGACAAGACACAGACTGATTGTTTTCTTGATGTCCAAGGGTGTCCTACGAGGTACCCTGGAGTTTACTTAGCTGCAAAAGCTACGGCATTTGAAATGTTTCTATGTGTAGCTAGCAGGTAAGAAGTTCTACGATCACATGATTTAAGAGTACATGTGTCTTTCAATTCAACGTCGATGTAATAATAAAATGTTATGAACTCCTTTGTGAAACAAGTTACTTGCAGGTATGAATATTTAGTTCTAATACTAGTTCAAGTGTGGATTCGCATACCCTTCTAAGTTTATGAAAAGCCATTGTCTATTTATTTCTTATGATACCATGTTTATTGTCATGACTATCGTCATTAATGTTGAATGACTTTACGACCGTCTTAAGGTAATTCTAACTATATGTTGTAGATATAGTATTTGCACTATTAGTTTATCAAAAAACTTTGCAATATAAAGTGTTACACCAAAATTTCATCACCCTTGTGCAAGTGTCACAAGTGTCGCAAGCGTTGCAAGTGTCGTCGTCCTGACCTAGTGTTGTCACCATGACCATTGCAAGTATCATCATTATGACCAAGTGTCGTCATCATGACCATTGTGATAATGTCGTCATCTTGACCATTGTGTAAACTCTTTGCTATTTTATCTAAACCCATTTTAGAGTAAAAACACATCCCTGAAGTTTCCCATGACTGGAGGGCTTAACTGACCTACTTTTCAAGGTCGTCACAGTCTACCCTTGTGCAAGATGTGACGTCGTAGGTTGTCTTAATGCAACATGCGACGATGTCAGTTATTGGGATAAAAGAGTATCTTCAAGCCCATTCTTGAAGACGAGTGATGTGGAGGCCTATCCCCAGGCTCTAGGTGAGGCGACATTTCGGTTCCTAACCTTATGGAAAGATCCCTTAACCATCTCCCATTAATCCTCAACCTACCCTATCTCTTTATCCGTATATAAACATCCACTCTCTCCATGAGAAGGGAGGAAGGTCTATGGTATCCTTATGCTGATAGAATCCATATTGGTGATTGGGAAGCTTGTACCATCTTGGAGACTTGGCTTGGACATGTTGGATGGAAGATGCGATGTTGAGGCTTTGGTTGTAGCTTCATCATTTTCTATGTATTCCCACCTTTTTATACAGTTAATATAATCTCTTTCCATAAATGTTGTCTCGTTGATAATGTTTAGAACTTTCTTCCTCAACTATTAGTTAAGATCAGTTATTGTTTAGATATCTTGTACTACTCGTATTGTTTCCATATTGTCTTGACAGGTCTTGCAGCTGGAGATCTGACGACCGCGAGACTTAGAGCAACAACAATGAGAAGGATCCGCGATCTAAAAGGTATGATATCTAAGTACTCGATCCATAACTAGATCTAGGAAATGAGTTTTGTATTCTGTACTATTTGTTCTAGACTCACATTGAGCTAGGGAGATCCGGCTCACGTCCGCTCGGGTGGACTATCCGTTAACAAATCTGGTGACTCCGCTGGGGAAGAACATTGTTGTTTTCAATCTGAATGTCAGTTTCAGTTGATTGCTTTTCCAAGCCATCTCTTTGGCCATTTGCTTCTTAAGCCCTTTCACCATCAGATCTTCACTTTGAAGAGTCTGATTGCCTTCCTTTGAGTTTGTACTTCTCATCTACAGACCCTTTTATGCTCACTATCTGGAGAATTGGTTCGTTTTTGAACTCAGATCTCACCCGTCACACCTGGTTAGTGTACCCAGAGAGACACTATGTGTTTTTTGATCTTTGTTCCTTGCATGTTAGTCTATCGTCGCAGTCCTTCCATTGGTATACTGCGACAGTGTCGCACTTCCCACATTGGTAGCCTACGATGTCGCACGTGCATAAGCACAGAGTGCGCCAATCTGCTATTTTTGGCCATACTAGCACCTTTCTCCTTTTCTGTTGTAAGTTTGGTTTGTGTGCAGACTCCCTCTGTACTGTGTGATCCAGTCAGAGATCCCATTCTGATTTGTGTGTTGGAAGTGTTTGGTTTTTTGTGTGGATTTGTATTGGGTCCTGTTATCACTCAATAAATTTTTGTGATCAATTTCCTTCTGACAAAGTTGATGGTGTAGAATAGATCAGTTTGCATGACAAAGGTTTCAAATCTGGTCGAAGAGAAACATTTTTTGACTTCACCTTGTAGGCATAAAAAGTTGCAAAAGGAAAAGGGGTCTTTATAGACCTATAATCAGCTTTATGGGTTTGTGGACTATGTTTTTAAAATCTTTATGAGGAAATTATAAGTTTTTAATTTTTCTACAAAAAAAAAAAAACCAAAGTTTTAAAACTTTATGAAATTTTTAGTTTTTAAATTTTTGGCCCAAAATCGATTTTATGAAAAAGGGAGGCTAAAACTTTATTGAGAAGGGTATGACCAAAGTTTCGATCTAATTGAAAAGGGAGCAAAAAGAATATTAAGCGCTCAACGCCGAGGGCTCATCGTGGAACCAAATGCCAAGCCAGGAGGGCCCCACAGATCTCATAGCCCCCATCATCCAAAGGGCAAGCCTTCCTTTAATTTGTTACTTGGTATATTATGAAAGCATTGAAGTATATAAAGAATAAGAAAAGGTCTTATGCTTTGCATGTGGGATAAAATGACAACATCTAATGGACGGATCGTTCTCTTTATCGATGAAATACATACAGTTGTTGGTGCAGGTGCTACAAGTGGAGCTATGGATGCAGGCAACTTATTAAAACCTATGCTCGGACGTGGAGAGTTACGTTGTATTGGATCAATAACACTTAATGAATACCACAAATATCCTGAAAAGGATGCTGCTCTAGAACACATATTTCAACGAGTATATGTGGGTAGACCATCAGTTGAATATGCTATACCTATTCTTAGTGGATTGCGTGAACGTTACGAATTGCATCATGGATTTAGAATATCGGATGGCGCACTTGTTGTAGCTACTATTCTTTTGGACTGATATATTACTGGGTGCTTTCTACTCGACGAAGCAATCGACCTTGTTGATTAAGCTGCTGCAAAAAGATTAAAAATGGGAATGACGTCAGAATTTACTGAATTGAATGAAGTAGATGGATTTGGAGATATGATACATATGCAACTATCTAAATGAACATCTTAATCAGCTGGTTGCTAATTTAGAAACACTAAACTAATCCAAGGAGAGCCGAAGGTCAAACCCTAGAAAATTATTGATAATTGTATTATTATGAAAAGATAAAAGGTCGGGTTGTAGGCTGGGATCTTCCAAAGCATACACCTAGTCAAGAAATCAAAGATGAACCACGATTCTCATATCATTATTACAAGTTCGTTCTGCTTCGGTGAACAATGTGAGATATTCTGGATACGTCCCAAAGCTAGTTGTAGCCATGGAATATGAAGAAAGAGAAACCATGATCGTAAGATATGTGCTCATCTATCATTAAATATGTTGACAGTGTTAATATCTTGAGATGATATTTGAAAAGATATCAGAAAAACCAATATCGAGACTTCTTCACGACATCTTCGTTTTCTCTGCCCTCCATTCATATCTGACATTCTGCACCGAAGTTTGATGCTATGGCTATCTTACTGTAGCCAAAGAAGAGACTGTTGGGTTTCATTTCTCTACTGGTGCCATTATTACTTTCTCAAATTTCATTTCCTCTATTTTGTGTTTCGGGAAGCAGAGGTTGTTAAGCTTCTATTTGCAAAATTAGGTCGCTAAATTATTTTTCCAGCTTATGTGAAGGTTGAATTGAAAAACATCATGGATTTGCTTTCAATCACAATGCAAAAATGGCGATATCTTATTTGAAATGCACAATTGACGGCTCTTAATACATTTCCGCACCATCCACATACTCGAGGAGAATCGGTGGTCGCGGAATACAAACCACCATCACATGTGTTCGCTCTTGATACATCCGCATATGGAAAATCAGTATCGCAAAGCACTTAGAAAGCTATGCAGAAACAACTTATGTGGCACCCAAAAGCATTCTCTATTTATTGGTGAAACTCGTCATTTTATTTGTTTCGAGAAAGTGAACGAAAGAAACTAAAAAAAAAACATAAGAAGCTAAGGCATGAACCCTAGCTCGTGGTGGAAAATATTATTGATGAAAAGAGGTGGAATCTCCATGATGCAAACCCTAGTGCATGAAACCGTTCATGTGAATCACTCTTTGCAATTGGAGGGGGTGTCTATTGCAGTCGTATGCTCTCATACAGTGGCAGAAAATTGGAGCACCAGTCTGATCGTAAATCTTACTCTACAGGTGGCAAAGCATCCAACGATAAATGGCAACTGACAGTTTAAGAAAATGATAGAGTTAGTTTTGCAGATTTCAGGATAAAGATTCTTTTTGTGAAAATTAGGGTTAATGCATCAAACTAAAGCTTTTTCAAGAATTGAAAAATTCTTGCAGCCGGTTTCAATTCTCATGACAAGAGTTTTCTTTATTTATTATTATTATAAAACTTTGTTTAAAGATTAGTTTTCAGATTTTAAAAGGTTTATTTAAAAGAAACTTATCTTTAAAACAATACAGTTAGGGTTTGCTCATAGAGCAAATTTTGTATAAATTCTGCATTTTGCAATGTAAACAGGGTGGAGATTTCCAGTGAGGAAGACCCGTTCTAGGTTTTCGAAGCATTTTCCAGAAATTAATAAGGATTTCAGAGTTGAGCAGATTTTATCAAAGATTCATGCGTTGTTAGTATTTACAGTCTGTACCACTTCTTTCCTCATTTGTGCATGTTTATCTTCTTAGTTATACTATTCATTATGTCTTTTCTTCTATACTTATATGAACGTTTGAAATAAATTGGGATTCATACTTCTTATGCCTCGGTTTATCGCATTTAAGTATCCATTTGCTTCTCCAAAGTTGATAGTGGATTCATCCTAGTTTGATGCCCATTGTCGATGGACTATCTTTATTTCTTTCCTTTCACCTGCAAAAAAGCTTTGACTGTGATATAACAATTACCTTGCCTTTGTACAAGAGTCTGTTTATCTGTTGATCTATTATTTTTCTGTTTCTCGACTCCATTTCCCAATGGTATCCTTTTCCTGTTGATCTAACCACATTATTTAAAGCATACAAATTTTTTACTGTGATTTTACAATTTGGCCATTGAATTTATTGTCAAGTTGCTGTCGTGGTGACATTGGATAGCAGATTTGTTGAGAGAGGCCTCTCTGGCTGAAAGTGGCCAACTTTTCAGTCCAAAGATTGGTTTGAAATAGGTTACCTTGGGGTTTCTTTGATACAGCCCAAGGAAAATCCGAGTGCTAACATTTTGGCGCCGTTGCCGGGGAGCGAAGGTCTCATTTTCCCTGGGTATGAACAACAAATTTTCCAGCTCTGATGGCTGATGGTGAACAACGGTTAGATATTAAGCAGGCTGTGCATCTTTCACCTGGCGACTCCATCTTCAAAGAATCCAGTTTTTAGAAATTTCATGGCGACTCCACATTAAATAATTCCAGTGTTACATTGTTTCACAGGTTGGTCTCTTCGATTTTCAAATCAGAATTATTAGCTCCAGTATTTCGAAATGGCCTCATTGTTAAGAAGGTATGCTCCTATGAACAGGTCTCATATTCCTAGTTTTCTGAATCAAATTCCCAAAATAGATTGGCAAACGTACTTGCCCAAATTCAGAGATGAAAACAGTGATAATGTTGCTTTACATTTAATCAAATTTCATGTACATGTACACAAGCTGAAGATTAGGTTTCATGAGGACTGTCTTATGAAGATGTTCATGGATTCTTTAGAAGGAAAAGCAAGGGATTGGTATGAAATTTTAAGACCCGACAGCTTGTTTTCTTTAAAAGATTTTCACATAGCATTTTATGAGCATTATACAATAGATTTTCCAGCTTTGTCTTTAGTGGAAAATTGTTGTGATGAGTTTGAGGGTTTCATACAATACCTTGAAAGTATTGATGAAGATCTAGAAAATATGAATGATGAAGACCTATCTGAAACACTCTATCATTTCTCTTCACAAGTCCATGGCCTTGACGATCGAGAAAAGCTTGTTGTAGATGAGATAAATGAAGAAATGATAGTAGTATCCCATGATCCCTCTTTGGAAACAAAGGTGGATTCATCTACTCCTTTGTATACAAATGAAGAATACATCCAGCATCATGATCAATCTGCAGAAGAAGAAGAAAACAATAGTTTTTTTATTCAGGAAATGCACAGACCACCTCCTCTTTTAACGGAAGAAGAAATAGATCAGCTCCTGCAAAGTCATGCTACAAACCCTGCTTATACAGATTTGCAATCTTCACATAGTCCAGGATATGTAAGTGAAACTTCTTCCATTTTTGGACATGAAAATCTGAATTTGAATGACGACAATCATGAGGATTTTATGAAGGAATCCATTTATGATGGCGATCCGCCGCAAGGAAATCATCTATTAGACACCAGCTTCTTTCATCAACAAGATAGAGCTGTCATATTTAATGATCTTGCAGAATGTTCGTTGTTTGAGGATACTTTAGAGTATGAGGTTAATCATTCATTTCTGGAAAAGAATGTTAAGGAAGAAAGAACATTTCAGCTCTCCCGTCAAATTGCAGAAAATCCGAAGGTACTTCAAATAAAATATATCTTCTTTGATCCTATAGTTGAGTATATGAAGAAATTTCTCAGTTTCAATTTGCAGCTAGGTTTTTATTTTGAGAATAAAGAGTATCAGTGGTTGCCTATACTATCATATTTTCTATTATTGGCTTATTTCAAACACGACAAAGGAGTTAGATTGTTTGAACACCTAATGGATTGGCTTTATTGGTGTTTCCGAATTACTTGATTGATGGAAAGTCTTTGACATTATAAAGGTAGGGTAGGTAGGAGAAATAAGTTTGCCAGGAAAGTAGTTTTCAGTATGTACAGTGTTGCTTTCAGTTTTCTATAGTTAAAGTGGTTTTCAGATTCAGTTTTCAGATGAAGGATCAGGTACAGGTTACAGGTTGCAGTTGTCAAGGTTGGGAGCTGCCTAATGGATCAGGCACATGGTCTACGATGTTCTTTGCTGCCTCGCTGGGAGGACATCATCCATAGTAAGAGTCAGTTGTTAGCACTCAATAAATTTGTGTGATCAATTTCCTTTTGACAAAGTTGATGGTGCAGAATAGATCAATTTGCATGATGGAGGTTTCAAATCTGGTCGAAGAGAAACATTTTTTGACTTCACCTCGTAGGCATCAAAAGTTGCAAAACGAAAAGGGGTCTTTATAGACCTATGATCAGCTTTATGGGTTTGTGGACTATGTTTTTAAAATCTTTATGGGGAAATTATAAGATTTTAATATTTCTACAAAAAAAAAAAAACCAAAGTTTTAAAACTTTATGAAAGTTTTAGTTTTTAAAGTTTTGGCCCAAAATCGATTTTATGAAAAAGGGAGGCTAAAACTTTATTAAAAAGGGTATGACCAAAGTTTCGATCTAATTGAAAAGGGAGCAAAAAGAATATTAAGCGCTCAATGCCGAGGGCTCATCGTGGAACCAAATGCAAAGCTAGGAGGGCCCCACAGATCTCATAGCCCCCATCATCAAAAGGGCAAGCCTTCCTTTTATTTGTTACTTGGTATATTATGAAAGCATTGAAGTATATAAAGAATAAGAAAAGTTCTTATGCTTTGCATGTGGGATAAAATGACAGCATCTAATGGATGGATCGTTCTCTTTATCGATGAAATACATACAGTTGTTGGTGCAGGTGCTACAAGTGGAGCTATGGACGCAGACAACTTATTAAAACCTATGCTCGGACATGGAAAGTTACGTTGTATTGGAGAAACAACACTCAACGAATACCACAAATATCCTAAAAAGGATGCTGCTCTAGAACCACATATTTCAACGAGTATATGTGGGTCGGCCATCAGTTGAAGATGCTATACCTATTCTTAGTGGATCGAGTGAACGTTACGAATTGCATCATGGATTTAGAATATCGGATGGCGCACTTGTTGCAGCTACTATTCTTCTAGACTGATATATTACTGGGTGATTTCTACTTGATGAAGCAATCGACCTTGTTGATGAAGCTGCTGCAAAAAGATTAGAAATGGGAATGATGTCAGAATTTACTGAATTGAATGAAGTAGATGGACTTGGAGATATGATACATATGAAACTATCTAAATGAACGTCTTAATGAGCCGATTGCTGATTTAGAAACACTAAACTAAGCCAAGGAGAGCCAAAGGTCACACCCTAGCAAATTATTGATAATTGTATTGTTATGAAAAGATAAAAGGTCGGGTTGTAGGCTGGGATCTTCCAAAGCATACACCTAGTCAAGAAATCAAAGACGAGCCACGATTCTGATATCAGTATTACAAGTTCGTTCTGCTTTGGTGAACCATGTGATATATTCTAGATACGTCCCAAAGCTAGTTGCAGCCATGGAATATGAAGAAAGAGAAACCACGATCGTAAGATATGAGCTCATCTATCATTAAATATGTTGACAGCGTTAATATCTTGAGATGATATTTGCGAAGATATCAGAAAGACCAATATTAAGGAGACTTCTTCATGACATATGCGTTTTCTGTACCCTCCATTAGTATCTGACATTATGCACCGAAGTTTGATGTTGCGGCTATCTTACTGTAGCCAAAGAAGAGACTGTTGGGTTTCATTGCTCTACTGCCACCATTGTTACTTTCTCAAATTTCATTTCCTCTATTTTGTGTTTCTGGAAGCAGAGGTTGTTAAGCTTCTATTTGCAAAATTAGGTCGTTGAATTCTTTTTCCAGCTTATGTGAAGGTTGAATTTACAAACATCATGGATTTGCTTTCGATCACAATGCAAAAATGGTGGTATCTTTTTTGAAATGCACAATTGATGGCTCTTAATACATTTCCGCACCATCCACATGCTCAAGGAGAATCGGTGGTTGCGGAATACAAACCACCATCACACGTGTTCGCTCTTGATACATCCGCATATGGAAAAGCAGTATCGCAAACCACTTAGAAATCTATGCGGAAACAGCTTATGTGACACCCAAAAGCATTCTCTATTTATTGGTGAAACTCATCATTTTATTTGTTTTGAGAAAGTGAACAGAAGAAATTAAAAAAAAAACATAAGAAGCTAAGGCATGAACCCTAGCTTGTGGTGGAAAATATCATTGATGAAATGAGGTGGAATCTCCATGATGCAAACCCTAATGCATGAAACCGTTCATGTGAATCACTCTTTGCAATTGGAATAGGCGTCTATTGTAGTAGTATGCTCTCATACAGTGGCAGAAAATTGGAGCACCAGTCCGATCGTAAATCTTACTCTACAGGTGGCAAAGCATCCAACGATAAATGGCAACCGATAGTTTAAGAAAATGACAGAGTTAGTTTTGCAGATTTCGGGATAAAGATTCTTTTTGTGAAAATTAGGGTTAATGCATCAAACTAAAGCTTTTTCAAGAATTGAAAAATTCTTGCAGCTGGTTTTGATTCTCATGACAAGAGTTTTCTTTATTTATTATTATTGTAAAACTTTGTTTAAAGATTAGTTTTCAGATTTTAAAAGGTTTATTTAAAGAAACTTATCTTTAAAACAATACAGTTAGGGTTTGCTCATAGAGAAAATTTTGTATAAATTCTTCATTTTGCAATGTAAATGGGGGGGAGATTTCCAGTGAGGAAGACCCGTTCTAGGTTTTTGAAGCATTTTCCAGAAATTAATAAAGATTTCAAAGTTCAGCAGATTTTATCAAAGATTCATGCGTTGTTAGTATTTACAGTCCGTACCCCTTCTTTCCTCATTTGTGCATGTTTATCTTCTTAGTTATACTGTTCATTATGTCTTTTCTTCTATACTTAGATGAACATTTGAAATAAATTTGGATTCATACTTCTTATGTTATCGCATTTAAGTATCCATTTGCTTCTCCAAAGTTGATAGTGGATTCATCCTAGTTTGATGCCCATTGTCGATGGACTTTCTTTATTTCTTTCCTTTCACCTGCAAAAAAGATTTGACTGTAATATAACAATTACCTTGCCTTTGTACAAGAGTCTGTTTATCTTTTGATCTATTATTTTTCTGTTTCTCGACTCCATTGCCCAATGGTATCCTTTTCCTATTGATCTAACCACATTATTTAAAGCCTACAAATTTTTTACTGTGATTTTACAATTTGGCCATTGAATTTATTGTCAAGCTGCTGTTGTGGTGACATTGGATAGCAGATTTGCTGAGAGATCCCTCTCTAGCTGAAAGTGGCCAACTTTTATGTCTAAAGATTGGTTTGAAATAGGTTACCTCGGGGTTTCTTTGATACAGCCCAAGGAAAATCCGAGTGCTAACAGGTCCCATTTTAACAAGTTTTAGCTTGGTAGTGGTGGATACTTTGGTTCCCCCATCTTCATTCACTTGACCTTGTTATCCATCCTATCGTCACCTGATCTGATCTTTGCACTAGATCTTATCCCAAACCTCTTTTTGCACATGTTATTTGGCTTGTTTGTATTGGTTTTTGGGTCTTTTGAGTTTTGGATTCATGTTTGCCCCTTGAGTAAAAACTAGTGTTTTGCTTGCATTTTTAAGTGAAATGGGTTCTATTTTTGAAAAAAAAAATTCCCCCTCATGGCCGGGGGGGGCCATGAATCACGCATTCATCAATTGTTTTGACCCCTCTCAAGGTTTTGAGATCAATTTTTGGTTTCGCATGATTAGCTTGTTTTAAAGACTTGAAGAGTGTGGGATGTCCATGTCTTTTTGAGTCTCTCTTTCTTGGGTTATGCATCTTGTTTCCCTTACATGCTGAGCTATTCAATCATTTTTGGGAAAGATTGATTCTTTGTCTCCACTTTAGTTCAAATAAAAGCTTGATTTTGTCACTCTTTCGCTATCTTCATGAAATTGGAAAACATAAGTATTCTTCTTTCTTTAATTTGATCATTTGAAATTCTTGGTCTCACACTTGTAAGAAGAAGAAAGATTCATTTCAGATTTGTATGCATTTGAGTTAGATAAGATTGTTAAATGCTTTCCTTTGTCTTGCATTTGATTGGAAACATTGGTGGAATCCTTCTTTTCATGGCTTAGATGTGTCTTTTTCAAGTGTAAAAAGATAGGAAATGAGTTATAATTATTGCATTTGATAGATTTTGAGCCTTTCTTGAGTGCCTTTGAGTTGTTTGGTTGCTTGCCATTTTTCTTTGGGAATTTCTGAAAGATTAGAGTGCTGTAGATATCTTCTCACTTTCTGCATATAGATATGAAAAGCATTGAGTTATCAAATTTCATTTTTGGTACATGCATTTGAAAATTGAAAAGTGCTTCATCATTTTGTGTTACACATTGTTAAGATTAGTTGCATCTTTCATTTTTTTTGCGCTTTTTGGTTGATTATTGTAGAAAGTTAGAATTATTGCACTCTAGGAAGGAATTCTTCTTTTCGCTACTACTTAAGTACTTTTGTTTTGAAAGAAAGAAAAATCTCTCCCTACCTTAAGTAGTTTTCATTGAAAAGGAAAGGAAATGTGCATTATCATGTAGTTGAGGATTGCATTATGTTTACATTTATGTACTCATCTCATGCATCCACCTAACCGTACAAGATAAAATTAATGCTAGCTTAGCTTAAAATCATTTAGCAACTTGTGTGTAAGTTAGAGACGTGTTCTAGCGTCGTTAAGCGTGGCAGCTGTCATTATTTTCCAGCACTGTAGTCCGGGGGTATTGTAGTCTTCCACGTACATCGGTATATCGAGCTCCTTCACGTACCCACCAAGTACCATAATCCCTACTTGGAGTATATCGAAGGGTGTATCACATACTCGATATGTATATCAGAAGGTGTCATGCCAACGATTGTGCATTAGACAACACCACTACGGATTTGAGCTCCCACGTACCTTGCGTATATCGGGAGACACCATTAGGATTCCTGAAACCAACCGAGTTAACCATTTGGCCGTCTTAGCAAAGCAATACACCGAGAACAGCACTCGGGGAGATTAGCATTCACGTACCGTCTAGGTAATCGGGTATGCAAGCAAGGGTACAGTCCTAATCGTTCTTGTCGCGTCATATTGTTGGACCCTGCAGTATATAGCGGTTTGTGATGCCTTGATAATCCTGTAAGGTTCCAAACTTGGAATCCACTCCTATTCACACAGTTTGCTTGTGGCTTTTAGAATTGAGTAGTGCTTGACTTGTGTGGTATTTTAGAGACTCTTAGGAAGTTTAGATATGGAAGATTCTTCCGAGACTACCAACCAAGGCACCCCTTTCCAAGGTATGCCATTTGTTATTCCCCCTTGTGGAACTGTTGGTCCTCCCTTTATGGCTACGTTGAGACTTCCTAGATTGATGATAGGATTACCGGTATGGTTATTCTCCAATCCAGTTATGCCAAGTGCAGCAATCGTGTCAGACCAGCTAGGTCCTTCACCACATAAGCATCGATCTCATGGTGACCCTTCTCCTTCTCTGTCAAAAGTTGAATCGACTTCCATCTCTTCCTCTTCTCCTACTGAAAACTCTAATGTTAGTAAGAAGGTGGGTGTGAAGAAGAAGAAAGGGAATATTAAGAAGAAGAAGGTTAAGAAAGAGACCATGTGTCAACCATATACCTCTGATGGCACTCATTCTATGAGAACACCTCGTAAGCCAAAGTTCCCTTGCAAACTTTGCAAGGGTGATCACCTTTTCAAGAATTGTCTCAGTCTTTCTCGTGTGTCAGAAGTGTGGTCTAAAAACCCCAAACCGCTTGTATCGTCAACCTCTGACCATCATGTTGATGACACTCCCTCAACCAGTGACCCATTGTTGAAGGGTTGAAAGGGTAAGGTCCTGTATCCCTATTTTATATGCAAGGGTATGCACCGTACTTTCCTTTGTCCAAGCATGGATGAAGCTTCATGGTGGTTGGAAGATATTACTAGTTCTCAACAGGTGCTTCCAACAAGCTATAGTAATTTGTCCCTTGATCCCCCGTTGGTTGACCAAGTGATCAATTCAGTTTCATCTGTAGTTGATCCCACTCTTCCTTCCAAGAGTGAAGTGATCAAGTGGCTATCATCTCCACTCGATCCCACTCTTTCATTGGAGAAAGTCCAGACTGAAGCAGTCACCATGACACAATATTCGTCTCATTCTTATCTTCCAAGTGAGAGTGAATTGGAAACCGCTGATGTTTTCCTAGTCAGTTCAGAATGTCCTAGGCAAGGGGAAACCCTGTCCATTTCTACAGGACCCCCTCCAAGTATTGAGGTTATTTCCTTTGATTGGAATGGTCTAACAGAATCTCGTCTTCCTTCGAGTATTCCTTTTCAAATATCTGTAGGAGTGTTAAATTTTTAGAATTTAATTCAATCTGATCTAGGATATTGACTGAGAGAACAACATATATAGCAAATCTACAGCATATCAATCATGGACACAATAATGCAAGCACACAAGAGACACAGAGTTTACTTGGGGAAAACCATACAGGTGAAAAACCCCAATAACTTCCTCAGAGATAGATAGAGCAATGATACAACCAGAATACAAGAGATAGTCTTCTCCTAGCAGCAGAGCCTCCTCCTCCACAAGTGCACCACTCTCCCAACTGTGAGTGAGAAATAGAATGTGTAAAATGAGAGAGACACACTCTCTATTTATACACTAACTTGACTTTACCTTTACTCAACTAGGTCGGCCTCAACTTAACCACTTAACATAATGCTGACTGCGCCGACACTTAATAGGGTGGTCTAATAACCCTTTAACCCACATGGCTGACCCCCACTAGGGTGGTCTAATAGCCCTTCGACCCACATGACTTATACAAGGCCGACCCCAGCAAGGTGGTCTAATGACCCATCAAGTATAAGTTACGACACTTACAATATAAATGACAACACTTCCATATAGAGGAATAATAACATCTCTATAGGAACACAAACACTTCCGTATAGAGGAATAATAACATCTATATTGGAATACAATATACATATATGTGAAATAATTTCCAAAGTTACATATACATCAACACTCCCTCTTAACTAGGAAGGTATTTCTCGACACAGGTATTCTAGCACAAGTCTTCTTCTCTGGATCATCGTCACTAGATAATCTTCATTGAGTCATTGTCATCGTCACTGCTACTGCTATCTCAATCAATCTCTGAATCTACTCATCATAGGAAGTTCTACAGAGCCAGTCCTTTTTCATACTGGATGTAGGCCCACCACCTGTAGGTCTTCACAATCACTAACCATACTGTGGAATCCTCAAGACTTATTACGTGAGTCACAAAACCTGGCTACAACATCCCAGACTATTACGAGAAGACAACTCTACTTGTCTGATCTCCCAGGAGCACATTACATGTGACCCATCACAAAACCTGGCTGAAGCATCCCAGGCTATTACGAGAACATAGCTCTACCTATCAGATCTCCCAGGAACACATTACATGTGATCTCACCACAAAACCTGGCTGAAGCATCCCAGGCTGTTACCAGCACACAACTCTACATGTCAGATCTCCCAGGAGCACATTACATGTGGTCCACCACAAAACCTGGCTGAAGCATTTGAGGCCTTTTTCATCCTGTCCATATCTCCCAGGAGCAAATTACATGTGGTCATGGTAAAACTTGGCTGAAGCATCTGAGGCCTTTTTCATCTTGTCCAGATCTCCCAGGAGCAAATTACATGCCATAGGACAAAACCTCGCAAGAGCATCTTAGGATGTTACGGGTACACAACTTTGACCTGAAGATCTCCCAGGGCACAAATTACATGTCCTCCCAGAGAAATGTCTTGAAAGAGCATCCCAGGCTATTACGGGTACACAACTCCGACCTATAGGATCTCCCAGACATGCTCATCTACACAACCTGATCCACAGCCACAAAGTATCATCTTGATACTCACCATACATCATCCTGATGTACACATGATCATCCTGATCATCATCACTGCATCATCCTAATTCATGTCATCTGGAGAAGCTCGTCATCCACGATCATCCTGATCATACAATGCATCCACCTGATGCATACCAAGTATCTACTTGATACAAATCATCATATACAATGTATCTACCTGATACATACATAGATACATGATCCACACAATGTATCCATCAACATACATGATCTACCTGATCATACCTGATACATATACAGATACATGGTCCAAGCATCCAACATGATGCATACATACATAAATGTAAATGATCCAACTGATCATATCCAGCATCCAACATGATGCGTACATACATAAACATATAAATGATCCAACTGATCATATCTAGCATCATCCTAATTCATATATACACAAATGTAAATGATCCAACTGATCATACAGAGCAGAAACTAGAATATCATCCTAATGATCATCATCCAGCACTTACATCCACAGCCATGTGAAGGATCCTCCTTCCAACATGCTTGGAATGGCTTCAGCAAATGTCTCCATCACTTCTTCCTCGAAGTGTCATCGATCTGAAGAACACCAAGCCTCTCTCTAAAGTACTTGAACTTCACTCTGGCTAATGGCTTCGTCAATACATCTGCAATTTGCTCGTCCATCGCGACATATAGGAGCTTCACTGCTCCTCTCTGCACCATATCCCTGATATAGTGATATTTGATCTCTATGTGTTCCGACCTGTCATGAAACACTGGGTTCTCGGATAGCTTCACACAACTCTAGTTATCACAAAAGATACCAATAGCATCCAACGGGAGATCAAATAACTTAGACAGTAGCTTCTGAAGCCATACTGCCTCACAACTAGCTGAACAGGCTGCAACATACTCTGCCTCAGTTGTACTCAGTGCTACGCAGGACTGCTTCCTACTGAACCAAGAGATCACACCTGATCGCATACTGAAGCAACATCCAGATGTGCTCTTCCTATCTGCAGCACTGCCAGCCCAATCTGAATCAACATAACCTTGCAGGTTAAACTTTTGATTTGCATCATACTTGAGCCCATAATCAACCATACCCTTTAGGTACCTCAGAATATGATTTACAGCAACCAGGTGAACATCTCTCGGATCCATCAGGAACTGGCTCAATGTGTTCACCGCAAAGCAAATATCTGGTCTCGTGTTCGTCAAGTACATAGAGGATCCAATCATCTGATGATACATCATGACATCAACCAGATTAGATGAAGTATCACACAGAAGCTTCAAGTTCGATGCCATAGGTGTGGCCATATCCTTGCAGTCCATCATCCCGAACCTCTTCAAAATTTCTGCTGCATACTTCCCTTGTCCAAGGGAGATTCCATCTGCACTCTGTCACACCTCCATGCCAAAAACAAATAGTGCATAATCTCCAAAATATTCATATCGAATTTGGCAGCAAGCTTCCTCTACATGTCGGCAATCAATCTATCCTCACCTGTTACAAACAGGTCATCCACATAGTAGTAAAGGTTGGAATTTGTGTTACTCTTGGTAAAGCCCAAACTAGATAGGAAAGCTGTCTATCCTACCATACCAAGTTCTGCACATATATTAATCCCTGTCATGTGTCTCAGAACCAAGTGGCTACTCCATGTACACTTCTTCTTCAACTACACCATTCAAGAAAGCTGTCTTGAAATCCATATGATGTATCTTCCACTTCATCACTGCAGCCATAGCAAGTACTGATATAATGGAATTGTATCTAGCTACAGGAGCAAAAGTCTCTATGCTACCACCTGCAACATGCTTGATCTTCTAGATCCTCTTGGAAGTCACTACAGACTCCCCTTCAGGTCTTGGGACTGCATCCCAAACATCTTCATGATCGACTAGTACTCCTCGATCATGGCATTCTTCCCAGATCCTGGGAACTTCAATATCTTCAATATTTTCAATAGATAACTTTGTTTCTAAACAAATACTCCTCGATCATCTTCATCTTCAGGTCTTGGGACTGCATCCCAAACATCTTCATGATCGACTAGTACTCCTCGATCATGGCATTCTTCCCAGATCCTGGGAACTTCAATATCTTCAATATTTTCAATAGATAACTTTGTTTCTAAACAAATGTTGTAGTCCTTCTTTTGTAGGTGATGGTATATGATCTTTCCTACACAACAAGTTAAATTGCATGATTAGAAAACATCTCGTAGTTTTCAGAACAAATTCTTACACATAAAGAAATATGTCATACAGTCATGCAATTATCTTAACCAATGCTTCAATACAACATTTATCCATATCCCGTAACTTTCTAGATGCCTTCCAATCTCTACCAGAACATTGTTAAGAGTGTGCACAACTCCCAACATGTCAACAAAGAGGTTTCATTCTAGATAAGTAGCAATGGAATGTTGTACAGTTCCATAGGCCACTTACCCATGTATATTAGTAGTATAATGTTCATCAATGCAACTATTCTAATATGCATAATACACAACCTAATTCTAGGAACATCAGTATATACATTATTGAACAGTATTATTTAAACAATAAAATATGCAATTAATGACAATTCAAATACTTATCTTTGTTTGTTTGTTGGGTTGACTCCCTCTCAGTCTTTGCTTCTTTTCTGCAACTCCATTCTGATGTGGATTGTGAGAAGTGGTCAACTCCCTCTGAATATCTGCATCCTTACAGAAACTACTGAAGTGTGCTCCTTCTTGATCTTTGCTTCCTTGCAGGAACAACTAGAGTGTCCTCCCTCTTGATCTTTGCTTCCTGGATTTCTTGTCTTTGAACTTATATCCATCCTTAATCACTATGCATGCTTATTAGTATCATCATTGTGTTATCATTGAGGTCTCATACATAATCATACATTCATTAGTATATTCTTAATACTATCAAAACAAAATAATCTTACGCATGTATAGTCATGATCATTTCAAAAAGAAATAATAAGCATTTCAAGGTTTATATAGGACTCTTATGGTTAGTCATATCATAAATTAAAGTAAGAAACATAATATGCCTAAACCCGTGATTACTCAAACCTACACCTTCATGATTCTTCTAGTTAGTCATATCATCAATTATGGTAAGAAACATAATATGCATACAGCCATGACTATTCAAACCTATGACTTCATGAATAATCATTATCAACAACACAACAGTGTAAGATCCTAACATAAGCTAGGATTCTAGCTTGATATAGGAAAAACATACTTGGATTAGCATGCTAGCTAGTTATGTCTAACATACCCGCATAATGTCTTCTGGTTCTCTTCAGTGACTTGTGCTAGTAACCTACATGTCTCATAGGTTAACCATTGTAGGACCAAGTTATACATACCTCGAAAGTAGATCTTCTATGTGATCCATGACAATGGATGAATCTTTGTATTCATGTCACCATGATCATATGTTCTTGAAGTAGAACATGATTTGTCTTCTTTGGTGTACCTTTTATGTTAGCGAACAACATAAACCTCATACAACATCACAATGCATTAGTACATTCATAAGTGTCAAAACCTTAATCAATGAATATCTTCTATTAAGGTGATACGACAAGTCTACTAATTAATCAAGATTGTACTGTAATGATATGAAGACAAACATATGATAAACTTAACCATGAAACATACTTGTAAGCCATACCTGTCAAGATTGCTTGTAATCTTCTTATGGAAGGCCTTAGCCTCATCTCCCTCTGAGACAGGAACTTCTTCACTTATGCAGGTGACCAATCCATCTTCTTCTAGGATTAACCCAATCCACTTGATTTGCAAGAACTAGACCTAAAGTTGGATTGGGTTTGTCAAAGAAACCCCAAAAATTCAAACTTCCGAAAGGATAGAAATATGCGCCTTGATGAGCTGATCAAGTTGGTATATTTAGAATTTGAAAACTGCAAAGTTTCACCCCTCGAAATTGCCTTTTAGATTTCTGGATTTACTGGGGAGGACCCTGAATTAGGGTTTGAGTTTCCTAGAGCTTCACCCAACCAAAATATTTGATTCAAATCTCTAAGCTTTGATTTTTCTGAGGAGCTTCCAGCTGTGGTCATAGATTTCCAAAATTCCAATTTTTGCAGAAGCCCTAAGTTTCCTTTGTTTCGATCAAAGTCCCGAACTGGGGTTTGATCAAGCCTGGCCTTCTACCCAACCAAAAAATCTGATCTTGGTCTCTAAATTTCGATTTTGATGAGTAGCATCCAGCTGTGGTCTCCGATTACAAAAATTGAAACTTTCTCCGAAGCCCTAAATTCCGGAAGCCATGAATGAAGGTGCTAAAAAATAATTCTATTTTGACAGAAATATGTACCTGATTGTTTCTGGTGTAACTCTGAACTTTTTGATCCATAGGGTCTGAAAATTTTTCTTGAGATAGCCTGACCTGTTATCTTTCCATCCCGATAGGTATGACCTCAATTGGATTCTCTGAGAGAGATTTATTCCAAGTGTCGCAATGTGACCTATTTATGGGATAATACATGAGAGCAAACTTGTACGGGGTGCCACGTGTCACTGGTTCAACTTCGGCCTCTGAAATATTTTCTTGAGATAGTATAGTCTGTGTACTACCTGTCACATTTTATGAAATTTCATTTGGAGTTCCTAGCCCAAGTTATGACCTTTTTCCCAAGGTCAACTGATTTTGACCTAGATCTGGAAGAGGCGGAAACCCTATATTGTATAGGTCATAAATCATAAAGTACAACGAATTAGAGGTTTTCCTTTGGACACAAGGTACATGGGGATCTAATATTCGACCTGTAAAAGTTTCAGATCCGAAAACTTTGCCAAAATGAATTTATAGAGAAAATTCTACGATGATTGTTTTTTTCTATATCAAGCCCTAGCATCGTAAGTGCAACAAGTGTCATACATGCCATATCATGCCTTCTTTTAGGTTAGCTCTGATACCATGTTAAATTTCCAGAATTTACTTCAATCTGATCTAGGATCTTAACTGAGAGAACGACATGCATAGAAAATCTACAGCATATCAATCATGGACACAATAATGCAAGCACACAAGAGACATAGAGTTTACTTGGGGAAAACCATAAAGGTGAAAAACCCCAATAACTTCCTCAGAGATAGATAGAGAAATGATACAACCAGAATACAGGAGATAGTCTTCTCCTAGCAGTAGATCCTTCTCCTCCACAAGTGCGCCACTCTCCCAAGTGTGAGTGAGAAATAGAATGTGTAAAATGAGAGAGACACACTCTCTATTTATACACTAACTTGACTTTACCTTTACTCAACTAGGTTGGCCTCAACTTAACCACTTAACATAATGCTGACTGGGCCGATGCCTAATAGGGTGGTCTAATAACCCTTTAACCCACATGGCCGACCCCCAATAGGGTGGTCTAATAACCCTTCGACCCACATGACTTATACAGGGCTGACGCCAACAAGGTGGTCTAATAACCCATCAAGTATAAGTTACGACACTTACAATATAAATGACGACACTTCCATATAGAGGAATAATAACATCTCTATAGGAATACAAACACTTCCGTATAGAGGAATAATAACATCTCTATCGGAATACAATATACATATATGTGAAATACGTTCCAAAGTTACATATACATCAACAAGGAGTTTCCAATAAAGAAATCTTTCGTACGATAGTTGATGAGCGAGCTTCTGTTAGTAGTTTATCCTCAACTGATTGGAAATCCATAGGTTCACCTCAGCTTGTGCCAGTCACTGACCAGATTTTGGCTTTTAATAGAAGGCCTACCGGACCTTTAGGGATTCTCCCGTAGTTACCTGTCACGTTGAGAGGTAAAACTATTTATGTTGATGTCATGGTTGTCCAAGGTCCTTTAGATGTCAATTTGCTCCTTAGACATGATTATGTCTATGCTATGAAAGTTGTAGTGTCCACGCTCTTTCGAGTGATGTATTTTCCTCATCATGGGAATATTGTGACCATTGATCAACTTTCCTTCGTGACACCCACTCATCATATGACTCCTAGTCATCAGACTTCCATGAATGTTCCACATGTTTTAGTGGTTTCTTCCCCCTGAGGATGGGGGGTACAAGCATAGTTTATTTTTTGTTTCAAGCTCGTTAAAAAATGAAACCAACCTTCAAGCAAAGTTTCCCTTTGATTTCAAGCTTGCATAAAAATGAAACCATTTCACATGAGCATAGTTCCCGTTCTACGTCAAGCTCGTTAAAAAATGAAATAGGTTCCTACGAGCACGGTTTATGTTATGTTTCAAGCTCGTTAAAAAATGAAACCGAACACCCTAGCATAGTTTTCCTTTGGTTTCAATCTTGCATAAAGATGAAACCAATCCCTTAGAGCATAGTTTTATTCTATTTCAAGCTCATTAAAAAATGAAATAGACCCCTCTAAGCATAGTTTACCTTTGGTTTCAAGCTCGCATAAAAATGAAACCATCCACTTGAGCATAGTTTTATTACATTTCAAGCTCGTTAAAAAAATAAGATGGGCCCCCTCGAGCATAGTTTTATTCCATTTCAAGCTCATTAAAAAATAAGATGGGCCCACTCAAGCATAGTTATTGTCTATTTCAAGCTTGTGTAAAAATGAAATAGATCTCCCTCCCATTGGTTCGAGTCTCTCGCTAGAGTTAGAAATCGAACCTTCATTTCATTTGATTATCGTTTCCCCCCCTTGGTGAACATTTTTATATTAGTAGCCAGGTTGGTAGTTGGGTTAGCAAGCATCATTTTTAGACAAAATGAAGCTTGGGGGGCATGCAACATGTCGTACCATCAGTAATCATGTTGAGGGAACACTACCATGTTAAGCCACTAGAAATCATGCTGGGGGCATTTACCAACCTCTGGGCATCATGTTGAGAAGGAACCCGTCAATGAGCCTTAACCTATAAGCATAGTTCCCTTTCTATATCAAGCTCGTTAAAAAATGAAATAGATTCCCATGAGAAGAGTTCTAATCTTGTGTCAATCTCATTAAAAAATGAAACAACTCATTTCCCTTTGAGTCGAGTCTCCTCGTAGACTTAGTACCTGAACCTTGTTTTCACCCTCCTATGCCTTAGGTGAATGAAATGAAGCTTGGGGGCATGTCTTCAACCTCTGGAAGTTACATTGAAGTCAACTCAATCACCTCTCCACACCATGTTGGAGCTCAGTCACTTACTTTTAGCAATCATGCTGGGGGCACATACCAACCTTTGGATTTCATGATGAGAAGAAATCCACCATTGGGAACATTTTGGAGCATACTTTCCTTTATTAGGTTTCGAGCTCATTAAACCATGAAAATTATCTCGAGCATAGTTCATTTTATGTTACAAGCTCGTTAAAAAATGAAGCAGACATCATGAGCATTCTTTCAACCTATCTTCGAGCTCGTTAAAAACAGTAAGATGGCATTTGAGCTTACTTTCTACTTTTTCGTGCTTTGGTTAAAACATGAAAAGCGGTTCGAGCTTAGTTTTTACTTTTTTGTGCTCTGGTTCAAACATGAAAAAGATTCCGAGTGCTTTTGATACCATTCTCATGCTCGTTAACAATTTGAGTTAAAAAGGTGTGTCTAACGAGTATAGGTTTATCACTTTATCCGGCCTCACTAGACTATTTACGGAAAAGGAACTGTGCTGAGTTTACTTTTTCCTTTGTCGTACTCGGTCATCAACCATGACAAAGTCTATTCATGGAGTCCTTTTAAGCTCTTTTCAGACTCCCTAAATAGGAAACGATTGCCAAGCGAACTTGATGCTTTCACGCTTGTAAAAGCATTTGAATGATCATCTTTCTGGTGATAGTTTACCCCTTTTTCAGACTAGGAAGCACTATTTATGAAAAAAGAATACTCCAACCAACCATGGCTGGAAGAGTCCTCTCCCGCCTTGTTTTACCCTTTTTCGGGTGATGAGGCTAACTTTATTAAAAAGGACCATTGGAGTCTCCTTTAGTTCTTTTCAGAATCTCTAAACATGAAATGATGCCGAGGTTTCCTTCTTTGGACTCGTTAAATTTTAAACATTAAAGAGCCCATTATGGGGTGAATCCCTCCTTTCCCAGGTTCGTGAAACATTTGGGATCGGACTCATCTATGAGATGAACTATACCGAGCATCTGGTTACCCTCATCAAGCTCGTCAAAAAACACATGAGGCACTCATCAATCATGATGGGGAAAAAGGGAATATTTTGTGTTACATCTTAATTACGAAAGTACATAGTCACTCTTGAACATGGCACTAGTTTACATTTTGCATTCAGTACCTGGGTAATATGTTTGTCCTCAATTCTTGTCAATTCCATGAGTCATGTCGCTCCTTTGGATCATCCAAAGAATGCTTCCACCATCAGTTGCATTAGGGGTTGGTATCATTCTCGTCATGTCAATACTGCCAAGCCATGCCATGCCCATGTTCAAGAGATGTTCATTACTCATCATCTACAGTCAGTATACCTTCAATCATGTTGGTCTACCTTGAGTAAGTCTTGCACATTACTGTACCATCCGATCTACTCTACACATCTTTTGTCATGTTTCGTGTCGATTGATGGGGGATTCATCATGGTCCTCCTTCGACAGATTCATCCTTGTCGACATCAACTCATCATCCGAGAATTGAATCTAGAAACCAACAAAGTACCTTGGCCCTGTATGCCTCAATGGCAGGTTACCTCGCTTTCAACATGAGTTCACATCATTGACTCTTGATTGAAATATTTCATCTTGCGTTCGACTTCAACTCACTTATTCACGCTTGATGATATGTACTGTGATACCTTGGGAATCATTGACATCAATGGTGATCTCCCTCACACTTGTTAATTGTTTACATCAATGGCCGGTAATCAAGTGGTTTTGACCATGTTCGACTCCAAAACATTGTAATCACATGGATAGATTCGTATCATTGCGGGTTCAACTTGAAGACCCTGGGGAGTCATGTTTTACCCAGGTTGCGATGGAGTTTGTATTGAGTCATATTACATGGATCCACTTTTGTATTGGTCGTGGCTGTGTTATTATCTCATCATGGATCTACGATTGTGTCTAGTAGCCATGATTGTGTTCATTCGGTCTTTACTATCATGGATCTACAATGTATTGGTCGGAAGCCATGTTTTGTGTTGTATGAAACTTGTGGATCTCAGGTCATTTCTGTAGCAGCTCCTTCCAACTAGCAAGTCCTTGCCATTTTTCTTATTACAAAGCATTTCACCTATCTCATTCCATCAGCTTCATGCTTTGGGGGGCATTCTGTTACACCAAAATGTCATCACCCTTGTGCAAGTGTCACAAGCATTGCAAGTGTCGTTGTCCTGACCTAGTGTTGTCACCATGACCATTGCAAGTATCGTCATTATGACCAAGTGTCGTCATCATGACCATTGTGATAATGTCATCATCTTGACCATTGTGTAAACTCTTTGCTATTTTACCTAAACCCATTTTAGAGTAAAAAAACATCCTTGAAGTTTCCCATGACTGGAGGGCTTAACTGGCATACTTTTCAAGGTCGTTGCAGTCTGCCCTTGTGCAACATGCAACGTCGCAGGTTGTCTTAATGCAACATGCGATGATGTCAGTTATCTGGATAAAAGAGTATCTTCGAGCCCATTCTCGAAGATGAGTGATGTGGAGGCCTATCCCTAGGCTCTAGGTGAGGAGGCATTTCGGTTCCTAACCTTATGGAAAGATCCCTTAACCATCTCCCCTTAATCCTCAACCTACCCTATCTCTTTAGCCCTATATAAACACCCACTCTCTCCATGAGAAGGGAGGAAGGTCTATGGTATCCTTATGCTGATAGAATCCATATTGGTGATTGGGAAGCTTGTACCATCTTGGAGACTTGGCTTGGACATGTTGGATGGAAGATGTGACGTTGAGGCTTTGGTTGTAGTTTCATCATTTTCTATGTATTTCCACCTTTTTATACAGTTAATATAATCTCTTTCCATAAATGTTGTCTCGTTGATAATGTTTAGAACTTTCTTCCTCAACTGTTAGTTTAGATCAGTTATTGTTTAGATATCTTGTAATGCTTGTATTGTTTCCATATTGTCTTGACAAGTCTTGCAGCTAGAGATCTGACGACCGCAAGACTTGGAGCAACAACAAGGAGAAGGATCCGCGATCTGAAAGGTATGATGTCTAAGTACTCAATCCATAACTAGATCTAGGAAATGATTTTTGTATTCTGTACTATTTGTTCTAGACTCACATTGATCTAGGGAGATCCTACTCGTGTTCGCTCGGGTGGGATTGTCCGTTAACATAAAGTTATTGCGCGGAATATAATTATTGCATTTAGTGTTTATTAAATAGCCTTATAGTCTTGCTTGAGAACTTAACATGTAATCCTACTCCCTCTCTATTGTTTGCAAATTAAACAATATATAAAATATATATAAAGAATTCATTTATCAAAATTGACAAGGGTTGGCCAATATACAAATGTATAAGCCTTACCCTATATGAATTAAAACACCATAAAGGAATATGATACAAGCACTATATGTGCCATTGCATAACCCTAAAGTTACGATGCAAGAATATTAATTTGAAACTATGAAAAAAGTATATATAGAAACTAACCTAGTAATGAATTCGATTTTGACAGGAGTTTTAATGCCCGGTACTTGGCATGCTTTTCAACCTGGAAATGATGGCATTCTTTCCATGCATTAATGATCCCGACCAACTACGTAAAGGTAAGTGTTGTTGGCACTCCACGTGAGATCATCCACGTGAACTTGGTGGATACAATAGATGTGAATCTTGTTGTGCATGGTTACCACGTCTACTCCCCTCCGAGCTGGATACCGTAATGACCTTTGGTATGCTATGTTGGCACTGTCGTGGTTGTTGTAATTTATGAGGTAATAAATACAATGGTTTCCCGACCTCCAAAGTGGCTTGCTGGCACCTTCTTGCTCGTTGATTGAATTAGATCTGGGACATTGATTTGATAACCCTAGAATCTCGTTGTATGTGTTGATGGAGAGTTCTCGGTCTTCATTGTTACGCTGGTGTTTGAGTGAAGAGGCCGATAGAGTGCTATAAATATAGGGTTTAGACAAAGAAATGCGGTGGTTTCGACCTTGAGACCTATGGGTGGTGATTTTAACAATAGCAGGTTTACATTTGTGTGCCATGGAGCTATGATAAGGTTATAAAAGTTGTATTTGGTTTTTCCCTCTATCAATTGATGAAATCGTAGTTCGACTCCTTCAGTTGGTGAAAGAAAAACTTATGTAAAAGAGTTCGTGGTTTCATTCAAAAGCTATCAAGCTTCGTTGTTTTTACTGGGTGATGTGCCAAAACTCAGAGCTGCAAATCTAGAGGTAAGAAATCATTAACACAGTAATATCATGTTTAAACATTCTCATAGTTGTGATTTTATCGTTTTAAATTCCTCGACTGTGTTTTTGGCAGGCACCGGTTTCGAATGAGGTTGTTTGGAAAAGGTTTTGGAATGGAATGCATGCATCCAATTCTTGGTAAGCTCCGGCGGTCCACAACCCTCGTAGGTGCCTTTGGACTTGTTTTTGATAATGACTACTGTTGCCAAGAGTCAAAACTGCTCAACCTTGTTTTTCGGTGATGGTCGTTTGTCGAGTTTTTAAGGTCCTATGTTGACATAAAAATTGTATGGAGGGTAACCCTCGAATGTTTAAGTTGCTACTTGGCCGTTTTGATGCCTAGCTCATCATTGATAAGAGCTTAGCACTTGTTTTCGTAATGCAAAGATTCAAGGGTATAACCTTGTGTAGTTTGAGGATAAAATGATCTTGTTTGATGTTTGTTGAAAATGATTGATCTTTTGTGTGTTGTTTGGAACCTTAACAAGTCCGAAAGTGAACTCTGTTGAGTTTTTGGTTGTTTCTGTTGAGTATGGAACTAAGCGCCGAGGGCTCGTTTATCTCTGTAAACCATGGTTCGTTTCTTGCAATGGAAAGTTATGTTTAACAATATAATCGTTGAGATCACTGTGTAAAATAATCATTAAGATTTGCCGAGCCATGATATTTGTAATGTCCCCATTCAAATAAGTGCATAGTAAGACAATCCCATCAATCCTACTAGTTTCCTAGGTTGGATGGGCACATGTGGGATGGTAATAAAGAAGCTGATAAATGATATTTAGATATTAGAGGGGTTCAAGCATTTAATAAATATGGTGAATAAATAAATTCAAGATAAATTCTAAGTGGCAAGTGGTTTTGGAGACATATGGAGGTGGTGGGACCCACACTAACTTGATTTTTCATAATACATAGTATCTCTCTTTTGCAAATTCGAATTAATGGGAATGTGAACACTCTTGGGTGAGTTGGTAAGTCATAACACATGTCATTGATCATCTTAGGTCGAATTGGGAAGGATTGGTAACCTCCATGGAAGATAAAGAGTCAAAGTAGAAGTTTGTGGACACTTGGGCTAGATTCCCTAGCCCCTATGACACCAATGATGGAGAATCTATGACAACTATGACAAATTGCAGACCTGACCTCTGACATCTGACCACTATGACATGTCAGCACCAAAAATAGGCTCAAGGAAGGTGAATTTGGGAGTTGGAGAAGCCAAAGAGACTCAAAATCGAATTTGGGAGAAGATGGAAGGTTGGAACTAGGAGACAAGTGGCAAATGTGGAATATTTCCTAAATGGAAATCTATTGAATCTATTGAGAGGATTTCGACCCTTATAAGGATAATGTTGGTTATAAAATGTAGAAATGAAGAATGAGAATGGCTTTTGATGATTTGAGAAAAATTGCATTTGTGAAGAGAGAGCTAGTGGATGCCTAGTTTCTTGCCTTAGCCAATTTCGAGGGTGAAAGATTCCCATCCAAGTTGGTGTTTGGAGAGGCCACTCAGGTATTTCATGGTGCTTTAATGGAGTTTGTATTTGCAGGTATCAGCTACAGGAAGTTTCATGGTTTGGTTTAGTGCAGCACTTTCTCTCCACCGTTTCCAGTTTTGAAGGCATATTCATGCTCCTTGAGGGAGGGCGTTTTTGGTGAGCACTTGTGCTTCTTGAGAGAGCCTCTCATTATATATTTCTTATTGTAATAGATTCATATCCTCTGTTATTAATATTTAGAAAGTATCAGGTCAAAATACCCACTGGTTGTATGCAAAACTATTGATTAATGAGCAAACAATGTCCATTTCCCCAATGCATTGATGTATGACACTATAATGTTGATTATTTCGAATGGATGGATGATTCTCTGATATATTTGTGATCACTATACTTCCATAGATGTATTATACAAGTTTCATGTACTGTACTTGAGAATTTGAAGCATTTTTACTCAGTTTAGTTGTATTGGGAGGTGAAATAGTGCAATTTCCCCAAGGGTCGAATTGGGGGTTTTTGCTGTTGAATGTGAGAGAGTTAGAACAGTAGTAAAAATCAATTAATGGTTCATATGAGACCTTAATCACATAATTAACACATTATATACCTCTGTTCATAAATTAGTGGTAGTTTGGAGGCATTTGGAAGGCCATTTGCAGTGTTACCCGAGGGGGATTTGATGCACAAATTACTAGTCAAAATTACCTATATTGATTTGAATACAAATCAAGTTTGCAGCAGTATTTGTAGGGCCATAAAACATCCCTGAACCTGATATTCAAGTCTAAATACCATTCATACACTCCTACAGAAGATTTGGGAGCATTTGGGTTGATTTGGAGGTCAATACAGTTAAACTAGTCAAAGGTCGAAATTGGGGAAAAAGTGGAAAAATTGGCATTTTAATAGAAAATTAGGTTAAAACATATGGAAAATTTGTTGACAGGGTACTAGAAATATTTGAACAAAAAGATCCAAAATTGCCTTTCAAAGAACTAGCTCAATTGAAGCAAACTGGGTTCCCTACCGAATATATGTTGGACTTTAAAAAATTATCAGTCAAGGTGGCTGATGTATCTATGGGAAGATTAGTATTGCTGTTCACTGAAGGTTTGGATGAACTCTTATGAGGTTTGGTCAAAGCCCACAAGCCAACTACATTAAAAGATGCAATGAGCTTGACTAGGGATCTCCAAAATGTGCTTCCTAGAACGAGATTTCCTCCTAAGCCTAGCTACAAAATTGAAAATAAACCTTGGCAAAGGGATGGATATAATAAGAAACCTTGGCAAAGAGAGTCATTTGAGAGGAATAAAAAAGAGGGACTAAACAGGGATGAACTTAGAAAAAAGAAATTGTGCTTCACATGCTTCCAACCATGGACACCGGGGCACAAATGTACCAAAGGAAAGGCTCAATACATAGAAGTATTTTCTGACAATGAGGGGTATGATGGGGGCATGGATGAATATGGACATATTGCAGATCAAGAAGAGGCATATGATATAGCAGTAGAAGAGGAAAGACAAGAAGAAAATCAGCCTTCACCGGACAAAGCAAGAATGGCAGTGCTTTCAGTAGTACTTCGCTATCATACTATCCGATGCAAAGGTGTGGTAGAAGGACAAAGAACTTCAGTTTTGGTAGATGGAGGAGCCACTCATAACTTCATTGATGCAGAGATGGTAGAGAAAAGAAAGATACCTATTGAACCATTTGATGGCTTCACAGTTGTCATTCCCGGTCACAACACAATGCAATGCAAAACATGGGTTCCAAAGCTGCAAGTCACCGTAGGTAACTATACTTTTGTTGATAGTTTTTATGTGGTTGATGTTGCTGATACTAATGTGGTTTTGGGAGTGCAATGGTTGTATTCAATAGGAGAGCATACAGTAAATTATCAAATTCCCGAAATGAAATTCCAAGATTCAAAAGGAGTACAAAGAATTGTGAGAGGGCAACACACTTATCCAAATCAAGTAGTAACTTTCAATAGTATGAGATCTATATTGAGGCATGGGGATATAGAATGGGTTTCTGAATGTCATATTACATCTCCCAATCCAACTATAAATATTGTCAAACACCCAAAGGAGATAGAGAGACTTTTGCAAAAATATGAAAAGGTTTTTAGAGACCTTCCACATGGTAGGCCACCGGATAGGGGGGTTGAGCACAGTATTATTTTGGAGGAGGGCATTTCACCCATTCAGATACCACCTTATAGACATCCTAAAAATTTCAGAGATGAGATTGAAAAAGCTATCCAAGAACTCCTAGATTTGGGACTCATTAGACCAAGCTCTAGCCCTTATGCTTCTTCAGTAGTGCTAGTGAAGAAAAAAGATGGAACATTGAGAATGTGCATAGATTTTAGAGCCTTGAACAAAAAAACTATCAAGAATAGGTATCCTATTCCTAGGATTGATGAGCTCATGGATGAGATACATGGGGCCAAATACTTCTCAAAAATTGACCTTAGATCAGGGTATCACCAAATTCGAATGAAAGATGAAGATGTGCAAAAGACCGCTTTTCGATGTCATTTTGGCCACTTTGAATTTCTTGTCATGCCTTTTGGGTTAACTAATGCTCCAACCACCTTTCAAGCATGTATGAATAGGATATTTTGCAAGCAACTAAGAAGGTTTGTTTTGGTTTTCTTTGATGATATTCTCATTTACAGTAAAACATGGGAAGAGCATTTGCAACAGTTAGAGATTGTGTTGAAAATCTTGTAAGAAGAGTCCTTATTTGCTAAATTATCAAAATGTGAGTTTGGGATGAAAGAACTACTGTATCTTGGGCACATTATTGGGCAAGAAGGAGTGAAGGTACACATGAAAAAAATCAGGGCTATCTTGGAATGGCCATCACCAAAAAATATTACCAAATTGAGAGGCTTTATTGGCATATGCACCTACTACAGAAAATTTGTGAAAGGGTTCTCCAAGTTGACTTCTCCACTCACTGATTTGACTAAGAAGGATGCTTTCAAGTGGGATGAAGAGGCTGAAAAGGCCTTCAAAAAAATGAAAGAGGTAATGAGTAGTTTTCCCATACTTGCACTTCCTAATTTTACTAAACCTTTTGTTGTGGAATGTGATGCTTCAGGTGGAGGAATAGGGGCTGTCCTAAAGCAAGGCCAACACCCCATAGCCTTTGAGAGCAGAAAGTTGCAGCCTCATGAAAAAATTTACTCCATCTATGATAAAGAAATGTTGTCCATTATGCATGCATTGGCCAAATTCAGACAATACTTGGTGGGTAGCAAGTTTGTGGTGAAAACTGACCACAATAGTCTAAGACACTTTCTCACCCAAAAAGATCTAAATGAAAGGCAACAAAAGTGGATAAGAAAGATTCAAGCTTATGATTTTGATATTGAATATGTCAAAGGAAAGAATAATATAGTAGCAGATGCTTTGTCAAGAAGGCCTTCTTTTTCTCTCATGGATATTGCCAAGGATTGGAAAAACATGCTACTAGTTGAATATGCCAAAGACAAATTTGTTTGTGATGTGTTGGATGGAATCAAAGGGGATGATAATTATAGGATTTTGAATGGGCTGATATATTATAAGGGAAGAATTTATTTAGTTCATAAATCCAAGCTCAAGTACCGAATTTTGCAAGAAGCACATGATTCCCCACTACTGGGCCATCCGGGGATCTTCAAAACTTATAGACAGTTGAGGCAAAGATTTCTTTGGAAAGGGATGAAGGAAGATATTCAGAAGTATGTGAATGAATGTAAAGCATGTCAACAAAACAAATCAGAACTTACATGTCCAGCCGGCCTATTACAACCATTGCCCATTCCGGAGCAAAAATGGGATAGTACTTCCATGGATTTCATCACCGGATTGCCTAAATCCTTGGGTAAGGATTGCATCTATGTGGTAGTTGATAGGTTGACAAAATTTGCTCATTTCTTTGCTATTACATCATATTTTAGTGCTGCACAAGTGGCTGATATTTTTTTCAAAGAAATCTTCAGATTTCATGGGCTCCCCAAGAGCATTGCCAGTGATAGAGATAGTAGATTCATGGGTGCTTTTTGGCAAGAACTTTTTAGATTGGTAGGCACTCAATTGACTCCAAGTACCAGCTATCATCCACAAATTGATGGACAAATAGAGAGGGTAAACCAATGGTTGGAAGGATACCTAAGAAACTATGTGGGAGGGAAGCAAAAAGCATGGGCAAAATGGCTACGCTTGGGTGAGTTTTGCTACAACACCACTTATCATATGTCAATAGGAATGTCTCCTTTCAAAGCATTATATGGTTATGATGCACTTACATTTGCTGAAATTATATTTGGTGATAGTAGAGCCCCAAAGGATAAAGATTGGGTGGAAGAGAGCTAAGAAATTTTAAAGCTCTTGAAAGACAATTTGCAGGTTGCTCAAAATCAGCAAAAACAATATGCTGATAGGCATAGAGAAGAAAGAACCTTTCAAGTCAATGATTTAGAATATTTAAGGTTGTAGCCTTATAAACAAACATCTCTAAAAAAGAATGGAGCAGAAAAATTAAAACCAAGGTACTATGGGCCATACAAGGTAGTGCGGAAGGTTGGAGAAGTAGCATATGAACTAGAACTTCCGGAAGGGAGTAAAATCCACAATGTATTTCATGTTTCTTGTCTCAAGAAAGCTCTTGGTCAGAAAATCATCACTTCAGAAATACTTCCTCCTTTGGATGATGAAGGTCAGCTCACACTTGTTCCGGAAAAGATTTTGAAGACACGGGAAAGAAGATTGAGGAGTAGAATCATCAAAGAATATTTAGTGCAATGGAAGGACTTACAAAATGAAGATGCCACATGGGAAGAGGAGAATATTTTGCAACATACAAATCTGAAATTGCTTGAGGACAAGCAATCTTGGGTGGGGAGGACTGTAATGTCCCCATTCAAATAAGTGCATAGTAAGACAATCCCATCAATCCTACTAGTTTCCTAGGTTGGATGGGCACATGTGGGATGGTAATAAGGAAGCTAATAAATGATATTTAGACATTAGATGGGTTAAAGCATTTAATAAATATGGTGAATAAATAAATTCAAGATAAATTCTAAGTGGCAAGTGGTTTTGGAGACATATGGAGGTGGTGGGACCCACACTAGCTTGATTTTTCATAATACATGGTATCTCTCTTTTGCAAATTCGAATTAATGGGAATGTGACACTCTTGGGTGAGTTGGTAAGTCATAACACATGTCATTGAGCATCTTAGGTCGAATTGGGAAGGATTGGTAACCTCCATGGAAGATAAAGAGTCAAAGTAGAAGTTTGTAGACACTTGGGCTAGATTCCCTAGCCCCTATGACACCAATGATGGAGCATCTATGACAACTATGACAAATTGCAGACCTGAACTCTGACATCTGACCACTATGACATGTCAGCACCAAAAACAGGCTCAAAGAAGGTGAATTTGGGAGTTGGAGAAGCTAAAGAGACTCAAAATCGAATTTGGGAGAAGATGGAAGGTTGGAACTAGGAGACAAGTGGTAAATGTGGAATATTTCCTAAATGGAAATCTATTGAATCTATTGAGAGGATTTTGACCCTTAGAAGGATAATGTTGGTTATAAAATGTAGAAATGAAGAATGATAATGGCTTTTGATGATTTGAGAAAAATTGCATTTGTGAAGAGAGAGCTAGTGGATGACTAGTTTCTTGCCTTAGCCAATTTCGAGGGTGAAAGATTCTCATCCAAGTTGGTGTTTGGAGAGGCCACTCAGGTCTTTCATGGTGCTTTAATGGAGTTTTTATTTTCAGTTAGTAGCTACAGGAATTTTCATGGTTTGGTTTAGTGCAGCACTTTCTCTCCACTGTTTCCAGTTTTGAAGGCATATTCATGCTCCTTGAGGGAGGGCGTTTTTGGTGAGCACTTGTGCTTCTTGAGAGAGATTATCATTATATATTTCTGATTTTAATAGCTTAATATCCTCTGTTATTAATATTCAGAAAGTCTCAGGTCGAAATACCCACTGGTTGTATGCAAAACTATTGATTAATGAGCAAACAATGTCCATTTCCCCAATGCATTGATGTATTCCACTATAATGTTGATTATTTCGAATGGATGGATGATTATCTGATATATTTGTGATCAATATACTGCCATGGATGTCTTCTACAAGTTTCATGTACTGTACTTGAGCATTTGAAGCATTTTTACTCAGTTTAGTTTTATTGGGAGGTGAAATAGTGCCATTTCCCCAAGGGTCTAATTGGGGGTTTTTGCTGTTGAATGTGAGAGAGTTAGAACAGTATTAAAAATCAATTAATGGTGCATATGAGACCTTAATCACATACTTAGCACATTATATACCTCTGTTCATAAATTCATGGGAGTTTGGAGGAATTTGGAAGGCCATTTGCTGTGTTACCCGGGGGGGATTTGATGCACAAATTACTAGTCAAAATTACCTATATTGATCAGAATACAAATCAAGTTTGCAGAAGTATTTGGAGGGCCATAAAACATCCCTGAACCTGATATTCAAGTCTAAATACCATTCATACACTGCTACAGAAGATTTGGGAGCATTTGGGTTGATTTGGAGGTCAAAACAGTTAAACTAGTCAAAGGTCGAAATTGGGGAAAAAGTGGAAAAATTGGCATTTTAATAGAATTTTGAAAAAGGGTAATTACAATATTTGTCTTTGGATGAGGGTTTATAGTTTGCATAAAGTATGTCTGTACTTCATTCTCGTTGTTGATAACTATAATTTGGAAAATTGTTGAGGTAGTTCGACTCTTAAAAGTTTTCAAGAGGGTTATACCTCCATGTTCTAGTTTCGATTTTTACAAAGGATATCTTATTTGAATCCTTTGATTACTATCAGGTTGGTGCTGGGCCTTGTACCAAGATTAAATCGTTGAAAAGATAATTTCGATAATGTGTATGTTTAGATACTAGGGTTGTGAGCTAAGGTTTAGACATGGATATGTAATTTGTGCCTTCAGCAAACTGTTAGATGATTCTTAGATAGTAACTTACCAAATATAAAAGATAATATGGTTCTAGAAAGTAATGACTAGGGTTTAATAAGTCATAAATGTTATCATTCGTTGAATAATGTCTACAGTTTGTCTTTGAGATAGAAAATATGATGTTTGTATACAGAGTTAGGGTTTGTAGTGTATCAGGTTTTGATACTACTGAAATAAACAATTGGTACATGAAATCAAATAGGAAACTAGTGAAGAAATAAAGTATGTATAATGATAAAGAAACTATATATTGATTAGTTCTTGCAGTTGTTAAAAATACTTGGAAATACTATTACTTGGAAAACATGATATATATGATTTTAATTGCATTTGTTTGCTATCTTAAATGAATAGAGATAAGAGAAAAATATATGACTATACAGAAGTTAGACTATGTTTTTCTTTCATGAAATAACAAAAGAATTCTATATTACTGTAAATGCTATACAGTAAATTTTTACTATGTTTAGATATAGGACAGAATTGTAAAGAGAGCACTTACTGTAATTATTTGTCCAATTAATGGCAATCTGCCTATCTCTCATTTATCATTTAATTTGCTTCTCTATACTAGAATACTATGTAGATAACAACATGGGAAAAATATAGAGATGTTTATCTAATCAATAATTTATAGACTTTATCATTCAAAATCAAACATAGATCAGAAATAGAATAAATTCTTTTACAAAACAGGGTTTGATAATTCTACTAAACAGAACATTGAACTTGTAAATAAAAATAGGAATAGCAAAACCTGGTTAACTATAGAGAAACAAATAGCTGAAGGAGCCTGTTCCACCCAACCAATTCCTGAAGACAGCCAAGTTACTTGCCTTAGGACCCCCGAGCCTGTTCACTGAACCACTAGGAGAAAGAAACTTAGAAGCTTAGGACCTCAACTTGTAGTAGTAATAGTTATCCAGTCTTAAGGACTTAGCAGTCAAGGGGACCTGCACCAGCACCTCTGGTTCTCCTTCTCAGAATAATTTGTAGACTTACAGTTGCACTCTCACATAGCCTCCCTCTTTGAATCTCTCAGTGATCACCTAATTCACTTGAGGAATATTTCTGCAGAAAATATTGTGTAAGAGCTGTCTGCTCAATTCGAATTTGCCTTATGTAGGCTTCCTAGGCCTTTCAGTTGTTAACTGGTCATTAAATGAGTTTCCTGCTCACTCCCTCCACCTGGGGGATAGTGCCACATTTGTAGGGGTAGTTGTCCCATAACCAACAGCTGGTGGTGAAGTGCAATTGCTACCATTTGTTCCATGCCTTCTAACAGCTTCCATTCCTCCTAGTGGGTCAGTGAACACTCATTTAACAGTTTCTTTGGGTGTTTGTCTCCTACTTTAATTTATTAAATAATAATAATCAGTAATTACATTCATCCTTGACCAAACTTGGTCATAATTACAAAACTTTGTAATTAAAATTTAACATAAAGTATTTTGCCAATAAAATAATATTTTCATAATTTGGGTAGGTGACACCCTCTAATATGCCGCAGATACCGAAAGGTGTTCTTAAGCACTCTACGCATAATCCTAATGCTTGAGCCACCCATAACTACTCCATCATGGAATATTTGGGTGAAACTCTGTGTGCCATGTCGGCTCTTGAAGTCTTGCAGGCCTGTCCCTCTCAAAAGCATGGCCTTTTGAGTGCGTTAGGAGTTCAGGATGGGGGAAATCCCAGTGTTATCAAGTTCGATACTACTGATGTTCAACCTTGCTTACCTTGCCATGTGGCTTTTCAAATCCAAGTGGTGTGCCTTCAGAATTTTGTCAAACGTACTATGGTTGACGAAGGTGCTTCCGCGTCAGTAATGTCGTTAACTTGTTGGAAAGCTCTCGGCTCTCCTCCTCTACTCGCGTCTAGAACCATGCTCACTACATTCGATGGTCGGTCATTCAATCCGCATGGATTTATCCCTTCCCTTGTTGTCTACTTGGGAGGTAAATCTGTTCCTATTGAAGTCGAGGTGGTTGATGCGACCATCGACAACAACCTTTTACTGGGTCGGAATTGGACGTATGCTATGAAAGCTGCGCCTCCACTGTATTCAGAGTTATCTACTTTCCTCACGAAGGAAAGATTGTGACTATCGATCACCTAGATTTCGTTAACTCCTCTTCCATAGCATCCACAGGATCCATAGTCCCGCAGGTTACTCATTCTCAATCGACAACTGGGAACATGGGTGTTGGCATGTACCCTTCATTGATGGGAACTTATGATTTTTTCGCAGCTGTGAATTTTATTGGAACCATTACCAATGATGCGTCTCCTCCATTGCATAATATGTCATTCCGGACTTCCTATTTTGATGATCCATGGACTTTACCATCCATGAATTCCACGTCTGGAAGAATTACGCATATCGGGATGTCTATGCCACTGTCTGTAGCTAAGCTTGCTTACCAACATATTCAACAGGCCACTGCAGAGACGGATCTCTCTTCTTCTCAGATAGTCGAGGAAGATCCCATTACACTGATAGTTTGGGCAGCCAACTTGTCTCGTTCACATGATTTCCTTGATGATACTTTTCCTTCTGATGAAGCTATTATGGAGGCCATGTGTGGTAGTGAGAGACCATGGGAAGATATGCACCATCGCTCTTATTTCCTTCCCAACCTCGAGCTCGCCGAACGTGAAGAGTTTAGGATGACTCTAGCAGAGATAGTTGGTCACCCTGTGGCTCTTTTAGAGTCACATGATGTTTTTGCGGAAGGGAATATGGCTAACATTTTCCCAACCACGTCGATCAATATCACCCATACTCCTAGAAAGGTTGAGAATGTCTACATCAGTGACGATTGCACAACTGAGGAGATTGCTATTTACACTGAATTGTTTACAGAACTCTAGGAAGCTTTCTCCTGGTCATATGAGGAGATGCCAGGAATAGATCCCTGCATTGTTGAACATGAGATTAGAACGTATCACAATGCTAAACTGGTTCGACAATGCTTATGTGCTGTGAACCCTAGGAAAGCAGCCGCTATCAAGGCAGAGGTGGAGAAACTGCTCAAAGCCAGTTTCATCTACCCCATTCCCCTTACCAAATGGGTGTCAAACCCCGTTCCTGTGGATAAGAAGCAGGGAATGATCCGTGTATGCACCAATTTTAGAGATTTGAATTGTGCATGTCCGAAAGACAACTTCCCCACACCATTCATAGATCAAATCTTGGATGCTTGCGCTGGAAGTGAGATATTTTCCTTCATGGAGAGCTTTTCTGGATATAACCAGATTCAAATCAAACCCGAGGACCAACATAAGACAACTTTCATTTGTCCTTGGGGAACATTTGCATATAGGAAAATGCCCTTCATCCTTAAGAACGCCGGAGCTACATTTCAGCATGCCATGACCTACACCTTTCACGATCTTAAAACGATTATGGAGGTTTTCTTGGATGACCTTGCCAACCATTCTCGCAAGAGGATGGACCACCCTAAGCACCTCTGCATGATTCGTGAATGATATATATGATACAAGATTCGATTGAATCCTAATAAGTGCATCTTTGCTGTAAGGACGGGTCTCCTTTTGGGCTTCATAGTTTCGAAAGAGGGTATTAGAGTCAATCCTCTTAAAGTTGAGGCAATACTTCGGCTGCCTCCTCCACGCAATTTTTTACAACTTTAGAGCCTCCAAGGGAGAGCCACTTTTCTACGCTGTTTCGTAGTCAATTATGCTAATCTTACCAAAGGTTTCGCGTTCCTATTGAAGAAGGACACACCCTTTATCTAGGATGAGCGAGCCCAACAATCTTTCGATGCCCTTAAGAAAGCTTTGGTATCGGCCCCTATACTTAGTCCACCAAACTTCGCAGTAGATTTTATTCTTTACATGGCCGCGTCTCAAGAGACGATTGGCATGGTCTTCATTCAGGTTGATGACGTGCTTGTCGAGCATGTCATTTATTACCTCAGTCAAAATCTAGTAGACGCTGAGCTAAGATATACTCATGTGGAAAAGATGGCACTTGCGACTGTTCATTCAGTCCAACGGTTACGACATTACATTTTGCTTAGAACAACCACAGTTGTCACGCATATCAATCCGTTTCAGTTCATGCTATCATGATGCCTTATCAGGAGAAGTACAATAAATGGATTGTTATCCTTCAGGAGTTCGATCTCGATTTTGCTTTGGTGAAATAGGTGAAATCATTGGTGTTTGCTGAGCTTATGTCGAACCTTCCGAGACTTGATGAGGATATCATTCATGAAGATTCCTTTGTGGATGGGCACTTATTTCTTATCTTGTCTGAGGACCCTTGGTTTGGGGATGTCATTGTATATCTCCAAAATTTGAAGCTTCCTCCGCATTAGTCATGAGACGATCGACGACGTGTGAAACATCACACTAAATATTATACTATCGTCGGTGACAATTTGTATCGCCGAGGAAAGGATTCTATCCTCCGTCATTGCTTAAATCACGAAGAAGCGGAGTGGGTACTTAATGATTGCCATGTTGGGGCGTGTGGCGGTCACTTATCTAGTCTTACTACAACCCAATGCATTATGCGAGCTGGTTATTTTTGGCCTTCCATCTTTAAGGACTATGTTAATGCTGTGAAAAGATGTCACCCTTGCCAAGTGTTTTCTCAGAACATATGCTCACATCCAGTGCTCCTTCATCCAGTTGTCACCGTCAGTCCCTTCACTAAGTGGGGGGTGGATTTCATGGATTGCAAACTAGCTTCAACTGGGGGGCATCACCATATTATAGTGGCCGTGGACTACTTTTCCAAATGGGCTGAGGCCATGCCTACCATTAAAGCCGATGGTGCTACAACATCCCATTTCATATTTAATCAAATCATAACTCGGTTCGGTATTCCGAAAGAGATTGTCACTGACCATGGCAGTCACTTTCAGAACAAGATGATGGAGGATTTGTCTCTCAAGCTTGGGTTTCATCAAGAACACTCATCTTCCTATTATCCCCAAGCGAATGGTCAAGTGAAAGTAGTTAATAAGTCTTTAAAGACCATTCTCCAGCATAGCATCCAACAAAGCAAGACCAACTGGCACATCGTTATATCCTACTTTGTGGGCATATCGAACTGCAGTCAAGACTGCCATCGGGTTCTCACCATTTCAGTTGGTTCACGGTGTGGAGTCACTTTTACCAATTGAATGCGAAATCCCTTCTCTTAAACTGGCCATAGAGCTCCTCCCTAATATGATGGGTTTTGAGCAACGTTTAATCCACTTTGAGCAACTTAACGAGCAATGTCGAGATGTTGCTGTGGCTATAGATGCCAACAAGCGTCGTGTTAAGGTTCAATATGATAGGTATGTCCATCCCCTGTAGTATGCTAAAGGTGACTTGGTCCTCTTATATGACCAAGCTAAAGAACCCCTAGGGGTAGGAAAGTTTAACCCCATGTGGCATGGTCCTTACATCGTGAGGCGTGTCCTAGAAAAAGGAGCCTATGAGTTGGAAGATTATGATGGGACTATCTTTAAGGAGCCTAGAAATGGGCTCTACCTCAAGCGGTATTACGCTTGAACCTCTGGTTCAGGCTAGCACTTTTTTATACTACTGTATATTTACTTCTGTACATAGTTTAGATTTCTTTTGGTTTTCGGGTCTACTTATTAGCTTCCGTTTGATTGACAGATGTTAGTAGAGTTTCCTACGTTCTTAGGGTTCATGGACGTTGCTAGCTGTCATATGCAGCAGCTTGCTTCTGTTGCCTGGCTTATTTTCTCACCTGACCACCTAGTTGTGTCCTCAGGAGGTGCTTGTCTTGGTCGTACATCTAACAATGTGGCTGAGTATAGTGCCATGATTGAGCTACTTCGGGATGTTATTTTGCATGGTATCTAGTCTTTAGAAGTCCGCTTGGATTCACAACTAGTTGTGTCTCAGCTGAATGGTCAGTACCACGTGAGGGATCCTACATTACTACGGAAACTCCTAAGGGTAAGACCCTTGGAACAACATTTTGTTTCAATTACATACATACATGTTCCGAGAAGTTTTAATCATATATTTGATGCATACGCTAACTATGTATTAGATTGGCATTTGTCACATTCACCATGAAGCACACAAATGAAAGAGACATTCATACATTTGTACATACACACACATAGTAGAACCGGAGAACCATAGTTTATATATAAATATGTCCAAAAATGGTAGTGTCATACAAAACTGGAGCCCGTAGCCCTAAAAAATATACATATCGATACAAAAATGAGATCTTGGGACATCTACTCCCTACGAGGAGGCCTAGCTACCACCCCAACAGGATGTGTCTCATAGAAATAATGAATTGCATTGGCTACCCGCTGCAATAACTGCACCTAATCACACGGAACCCCCACTACTTGGCACTACATAGACTCAGGTAGTCGCACCACCTTTTTCTGTGGAACCCTGGAAACCATCCGTGATAGGTTGCACTGCAAGGTCTGTAGAGTGTTCCCTGCTACAGCATCACGTGCCTCATCACCCCTGCCCCAACGACCATGTCTCGGGAAGCCATCGGGTCTCACTGGTCCCTTGTTTGCGAGAAAACAGTCAAACATTAGCATATGACACTACCACGAAAAAGATTTTTGTATTTACATCTATAATAAAAAATCCATAAAAATTTAATACACAAAAACCTAAAAAGAGTACTCACCAATGTCTCCGAACGCCGCATCTGGTGGGAGTGGCATGTCCCGATCCTTGCAGAAGTCTATCCCTGCATAGGGATAGTCCTTTATGGAAATGACCTATCGGTCCCACCAGTAGAAGAAATCCTGAGTATATGGTGATTCCAAACGGACACCACCCTATCATGTCAAGATCTCAGCCCATCGGGTTAAGGCTGGATCACGAAGACTATGAGGAGGGACATCCACCCTCAGACTAAGCCCCAGAACTCTCTCAAAGAAGAAGTTGTACAAGATACTTCCATACCCGAATGTTTTGTCCTTCCCTTCTTTGCATTCTGTCGGTTGGGTCATCATAGACTCCAATAGTGTGGTACACCAATCAAATACTATAGGCTGCATGCATTATGATGCATAGAACATCACTGGCCTGGATGCCTGGTGCAGATCTTTTGAACCCATTATCCGCACTAAGGTAGCTACAATGATCTTCATGCTCAGATCTACTATGGCATTGATGGGCACCTGACTTCCCACCACTCATGTGTGTTTGCGGGACAATACTGTGCTATGTAATCAAGGACGGTGATCCCACCACCCACAGTATGAGACCGAATACTAGCCACCTCACCTCGATGGGACAAACCGGTAATGAAGTAGATGTCTTCCACTTCCAATGTGAGGATTTTCCCATTGAGATTGAAGTTTTGTGCATCAACATCCCAATAATCTATCAAGTGGTGGAGTAGTAGGTTTTTGGCCCTCAAACCCCCTATACTCTAGAATTTGTACAACCCACATGCTTGCAATGCTTGATGTGCTTGCACATCATTGCCCACGGCCTCATCTACTTAGTCATGCACCCTCTCCCTCCACTCTAGAACCATCCTGGAGTGAGAAAAAACAAGGATTTTAGTCAATTTTATTTGCAAAATCAACTTCACGGCCGTACCCACGAGCTAATTTGTATACAAGGGTGGGTACCCGCGGTCAACCTATGCATTGACTACGTGTATTATGCCCTACCTGCGACCCACATAGTAATAGCCCGAAAGTAGCGCCAAAGCCATTTAGAGCTTGGCCAAACTAAAAATCCCAACGCTGAAAACTAAAATGAATGCAATGAAATTAAAGGTATGGATGAGACTACCAACCTACTCCAGACGGTTCGATGAACGGACGCTTGTAGCTCCCAGAATCGACAGTTGAACTTCAAGGTGAAAACTAACCACAAAGCTCCAAATGGGTAAATAGTAAAAATGAATTGTAAATTGTAAATTTTTATTACTATTTATAATTTTCAGGACCCACTCATCTATATTTTTTACAGTTTGATGCCGTTATGGACTAATATAATGTCATGGAGTAGAATTTTTAATCATATTTCTTTGGCGAAAGTTGTTTTGGACCATTTCACACCTACGGTAGGTATGTTTCACACCTGGCATATAGGTTAGATGCCATTTCCACATGCATTATGCATTTGACCTTTTGACCACTTTCATAAACCTTAGGTGCGACCTCGCTTCTTATTTGACATGGAAATTTCACACTGCTATAGAAGTGTCATTATGTGGCAATAGGGCTTTTCCAAACATGGGTACCCTAGTTAGAACCCCTTTGTGCATTCTAGTTCCCATGTCGTTGTTTGTCCTTAGGATTGGGAGTCCTTTGTAGTTACGCCATGACATTGCGATAAAGACTCATACTCTACTTTGTCTTATGCTATCCATCTCCCTTAAGGACTCCCCTCAGTTATATCATGTTGTGATTGCATTGCATCATCCTGCTTGTCGCTTGAGCCTTATGCCAGCTCCCGCTTACTCAGTTGTTAGCTTGGTGCTTGAGCACTTTTCCCTGTCGAGCCTTGCAGAGCTTCCATTTGTCCTTCACAATTTGATGACCTTTTGACCCTAAGGGAACACACCCCCTAGTGTCCACATCCTGCATGCACTTCCTTGCATTGGTCATAGGTATGTTCCACTGCTTGGGACTAGTCTGCTCGCTATTTGACACTCGTTCCCTCACTTGTTGTACTATAAGCAATTTTATTCTTTTTCAAGCTTTCTCCAAATATGAAAAAGACCAAAAAAATTAAATATTCCAAAAAGCCGGACGGGATTATGGTTACTACTTCTTGTTGGCAGTTGTTGTGTCGCCTTTCAACAGAGCATTCATTCCAATCCATACATTAAAAGTCGAGACTATAGTTGGAACTTAGGAGCTGTACTTGTTTCTCAGTTTACTCCACTGATTGGTTAAGCTTCTAGTCATTATGGAGCCCTTTGTAATGCCTCCTGCATTGCACAGTTTACATCAAGTGTATGCTGCCCGAGTCTATCCATCTACTCATGCTCTTGTTCAAAGGAAGTCCTAAATCCAGAGTCAGCCACTCCTCAGATCTCTTGACTATTTCATGTCAGCCATCCTTATTGAGTTAGTTCGTTTCACCTGAGTTCTTCTAAATCTTTCAGCGTAGCTGGTACCTCGTGTTGGTTGATGGGGGATGCCTTAATGCCCTCCTTCCAGTGAGTCTCATTCCATCGACTTCAACCCATTTATTCCAGAACTTGATGCTTAGAGTTTTGTTGAGTACCTTGAGGCTTGCAATCATTAGTGGCAGGTTCTCTCGCCATCGATAGTTTTGGGAATGCATCAATGTCCCTGATCGATGGATTCATCCTAGTGTTCGATTTCAGCTCATCTATTCACACTTTGATGATTGTACTATGTGCCTTGATGCCCATTTTCATTATTGGTGGGTTATCTCGCGTCTGTTAATGGTATATATCATTGACCGGTAGTCAGACGATGTCACATCAGGTTCGACCCCAACTCCTTTATTCACTTGATGGGACTTGCACCGTAGAAGACTTGTGTAGAAGACCCCAGGCAATAGTGGCATTCAGTATGCTACCTATGGCTTTGACTTTACATTTGAGACATCACCTCTTAGATATCAGCAGTTTGTACCTCCATTTTGCACCCATTGTCTCCTTTTCAGCAGGAGACCATATCTTACTGTAGAGGGATCATGGCTATGATCACTTATGACATATATCCATTATGTACTTCCTATTCATGGCCATTGTATCAGATTGTTGTACTATACCGACATGTATTCAGGGATACTATTGTATTATGACGAGTGAGCTACTCCTTCCACTTGTGTTTCCATCACTCCACTTCTGAGTTTTATAATGTATTTGGGCCATCGTAGCATCAGTCTCTAACCTCACACATTAGGGGGCATCTATTACAACGTAATCTTCCACCTTGTGAGCATCAACATTCTTTAGCCTGTTAAATTTTGAACATTAATTCACAATACTCTAGGATCTTTGCTGAGAGAATAACATCTACAGTATATCAATGCATGACAATCACAATATGACAAGCATCACAAGAATCAAAAGCATAAAGACAAGAGACACAGAGTTTTCGTGGGGAAAACCCTAAGGTGAAAAACCCCACAACTTCCTCAGAGATAGAGAGAGAAATGGCTCAACCAAAATACAACCAAATAACACTGAGATAGTCCCTAGCAGATGATCCTCCTCTTCCTCACTAGTGCACCACTTTTGAGAGTGAGAGTGAGTTACTTTTCCGAGTGAGTAAAATAGAGATCTCCTATCTCTATTTATACTCACCTTTTTTCCCAGTGACCTTATGGGGCCGACTTGTCTAGTTAGATACATCCACATTATATTATATATAATTCTGGGCCGACCGCACATGGTGGTCTAATAACCCATCGGCAAGTACACACACTTTCAACACTTGTCAATCCACATGACGACACTTCCTTATAGAGGAATAACACATCTCTTATAAGGGTACAATAAATATATATAAAATACACAGATGAAATACATTCCGAAGTTACATATACATCAACACTCCATCTTAACTAGGAAGGTATTTCTCGACATAGATCCACTAGACAAGTCTTCTTCTCTGGATCATCGTAATCATCATCGTCATTGTTGCTGCTATCTCAACCAATCTCTGACTCTACTCGTCATCTGAAGTTCTACAGAGCCAGTCCTTTTTCATACTAGATGTAGGCCCACCACCTGCAGGTCTTCATCATCACTGGCCATACTGTGGAATCCTCAGGACTTATTATGTGCGTCACAAAACCTCGAAAGAGCATCCCAGGCTGTTATGAGCACACAGCTCTACCTATAGGATCTCCCAGGGAAACGAATTACATGTGACCTCACTACAAAACCTCACAAGAGCATCCCAGGCTGTTACGAGCACACAACTCTACCTATAGGATCTCCCAGGGAAACGAATTACATGTGGTCATGGAAAAACCTCGCAAGAGCATCCCAGGACTGATTATGGGCACACAGCCCAACCTATCGGATCTCCCAGGGAACCGAATTATATGCCATAGGACAAAACCTCAAAAGAACATCTGCCAGATATCCCAGGGCACCGAATTACATGCCATAGGCAAAACCTCAAAAGACTATTTGCAGATCTCCCAGGGCACCGAATTATATGTCCTTCCAGAGAAAAACCTCGAAAGAGCATTTTCCAGATATCCCAGGGCACGAAATTACATGCCATAGGAAAAACCTCGAAAGACTATCTGCAAATCTCCCAGGGCACTGGATTACATGCTCATCTGCACAACCTGATCCACGGCCATAGAGTATCAACCTGATACTCATCATACATCATCCTGATGTACCCATGATCATCCTGATCATCATCACTGCAACATCCTGCTGCATGTCATCTGGAGCAACATCCTGAAGCTCGTCATCCATGATCATCCTGATCATACAATGCATCTACCTGATGCATACCAAGTATCTACCTAATACATATCATCATACATGATCCTCCTGATCATACAATGTATCCACCTGATACAAATACAAATACATGATACATATCACCGTACATGATCCACTTGATCATACAATGTATCCACCTGATACATATATAGATACATGGTCCAAGCATCCAACATGATGCATATACAAAAATACATACACATGATCCAACTGATCATATCCAGCATCCAACATGATGCGTACATATAAATGATCCAACTGATCATATCCAACATCCAACATGATACATACATACATACATAAAAATGATCCAACTGATCATATCCAGCATCCAACATGATGCATACATACATACATAAAAATGATCCAACTGATCATATCCAAGCAGAAACCAGAACATCATCCTGATGCTCATTATCTAGCGCTTACATCCACAGCCATGTGAAGGATCCTCCTTCCAACATGCTTGGAATGGCTTCAGCAAATGTGTCCATCACTTCTTCCTCGAAGTGTCCTCGATCTGAAGAACGCCAAGCCTCTCTCTGAAGTACTCGAACTTCACCCTGGCTAGTGGCTTTGTCAGCACATCTGCAATCTGCTCATCTATCGCAACATATAGGAGCTTCACAGCTCCTCTCTGCACCATATCCCTGATATAGTGATATTTGATCTCTATGTGTTTCGACCTGTCATGAAACACTGGGTTCTCAGACAGCTTCACACAACTCTGGTTATCACAGAAGATACCAGTAGCCTCCAACGGGAGATCAAATAACTCAGACAGTAGCTTATGTAGCCATACTGCCTCACAACCAGCTGAACAGGCTGCAACATACTCAGCCTCAGCTGTACTCAGTGCTACGCAGGACTACTTCTTGCTAAACCAAGAGATCACACCTGATCCCATACTGAAGCAGCACCCAGATGTGCTCTTCCTATCTACAACACTGCCAGCCCAATCTGAATCAACATAACCCTACAGGTTAAACTTTTGATTCACTTCATACTTGAGCCCATAATCCACTGTACCCTTCAGGTACCTCAGAACATGCTTTACAACAACCAGGTGAACACTCCTCAGATCCGTCAGGAACTGGAAAAATGTGTTCACAGCAAAGCAAATGTCTGGTCTCGTGTTCGTCAGGTACATCAAGGACCCAATCATCTGACGATACATAGAGACATCAACTGGCTCAGATGAAGCATCACATAGAAGCTTCAGATTCGATGCCATAGGTGTGGCCATGGCCTTGAAATCCATCATCCCAAATCTCTTCAGGATATCTACTGTGTACTTCCCTTGACCAAGGAAGATCCCACCTGCACTCTGCCACACCTCCATCCCTAGGAAATAGTGCATCATTCGCAAATCTTTCATATCGAATTCAGCAGCAAGCTTCCTCTTAGTATCTTCAACCAGTCTGTTATCTCCTGTTACAAATAAGTCATCCACATACAGGAGTATAATCACAGGATTCCCTTCCTCAACCTTGTAGTAAAGGTTAGAATCTGCTTTACTCTTGGTAAAGCCCAAACTAGATAGGAAACTGTCCATCCTACCATACCAAGTTCTGGGAGCTTGTTTCAAGCCATACAAAGCTTTCTTCAATTTGCACACATCTGACTCCCTGTCATGTATTTCAAAACCGAGTGGATGTTCCACATATACTTCCTCTTCAACTACACCATTCAAGAAGGCAGTCTTGACATCCATCTGGTGTATTTTCCATTTCATAGCTGCAGCCAGGGCAAGTACTGATCTGATGGAAGTATACCTAGCTACAAGTGCAAAAGTTTCTTCATAATCTATTCCCTCTTTCTGAGAGAAGCCACGAGCTACGAATCTTGCTTTGTATTTCTCCACACTGCCATCTGCAGCATGCTTGATTTTGAAGATCCATTTAGAAGTTACAACAGAATTCTCTTTAGGTCTTGGGACAACATCCCAAACATCATTCTTCATTATTGATTGGTATTCCTCAACAATGGCATCCTTCCATTCTTTCTTTTCCACTGCTTCTTCATAACTGGAAGGCTCTTTGTTCATAATGTCACAGAGCAAGGCAACATAGCTAGTATGTGATCTGGTTCTCTTCTTTTCTCTGTGTTCTTCTTCTGGAATGCCAAATCTTTCTGCATCTTGAATGAGCTCTCTAGCCCTTACAGGTTTCCTCTTGTGAGAGCTATCCTCACGGGGTGGATCTATAGGTTCTTGTGGATCTTCAAACTCATGAACAACTTTTGGAACTGCTTTAGTCATGGTAGTGTCTTGAAATCTAGTTTCCTTAGGTTCTTCATAAACTTCGATAGGTGCCTTCCTTGATTTGATGAATGCTGAGTTTTCATCGAATGTTACATCTTTGCTGACATCAATCTTCTTGAACCCTGGAAAGTATATTCTGTAAGCCTTCAAGCTTTCACTGTAACCCACAAAGATACCCTTTTTTCCTGAGAGATCTAGTTTAGTCCTCTTTTCCTTTGGGACATGAGTATATACTAGACAACCAAATATTCTGAGATGGCTGACTTCAGGTTTCTTACCAGAAAAGACCTCTTCTGGAGTCTTGTTGTCCAATATCTTGTGGGGTGTTCTGTTCTGCACATACACAGCTGTTCTAGCTGCTTCTTCCCATAGATGCATAGGTAGATCCTGGTCATGTAGCATTGCCCCTGCTGCTTCCATGATGGTTCTGTTCTTCCTTTCTGCAACTCCATTCTGTTGAGGATTATACGGAGCAGTCAACTCCCTCTGAATCCCTGAATCACTACAAAGTTTCTTGAAGTCACTTGAGGTGAATTATCCACCATTGTTGGATCTGAATGTTTTGATCTTCTTGTCAGTTTGATTCTCCATTAAGGTTTTGAATTCCTTGAATTTATCAAGTACCTCATCTTTGCTCTTCAAGAAGTATACCCAAGTCTTCCTGGAGAAGTCATCAATAAATGAGACATAGTAAACATACCCACTCAGGGAACTAGATGACATAGGGCCACATACATCTGAGTGGATGATTTCCAGGATGTCTTTTGCTTTGCTTTCACTGCTTGGAAAAGCCTTCTTAATGTTCTTACCTTTTGCACATCCTTTTCAAACACCTTCATGTTTGGTCTTGATTTCAGGAAGACCTTCTACTGCCTTGCTTGCAATTGGAAGTGCTCTATAGTGCATATGAGCAAGTCTTCTATGCCAAAGTTCACTTGGCTCCATGGATTCATGCACCATGGCATGTTCAGGTTGTCCCTTCAATTTATACAATCCTCCCTCTTGCTCTCTAATCACTACTACATCATCTATGTTCTTTCCCTTTGGCCACATTAGGACTTGGCCATCCACAAATGCAACCCCCATACCTTTTGCATCCAATGCAGAGATGGAGAGTAAGTTCTTCTTGAGCCCAGGTACATAATGGACTTCTTTCATCTTCAAAGATTTTCCAGAATCTAGGTTGTAAGAGGCTTCACGACTTCCTTTGATTGGGTATTGATAATCATCCCCAAGTTTCACCTTATGGGGTGATTCATGTTCAGACAGGTTCACAAAATATTCCTTAAACCCAGTCATGTGTTTGGAAGCCCCACGATCAATCAACCAATCATTACAACCATGGGAGATAGTACCTGTGAGAGCAGAGATCAGAACATACTCTTCTTCACTTGATGAGTCATCATCACTATCACTTTCTGCCCTAGCCTTCTTCTTTGGGGGTTCATCATCTTCGGCAGCATGAGCATGAAACCTTCTTTTGCTACCCTTCTTCTTCTTACTGGAGTTGTTGTTATTATCCCTTTTGTTCTTGGGACAATCTAAAGCAAAGTGACCCTTCTCATTGCATGTGAAGCATCTTAGGTCCTTCTTACTCTTTTGATAGGATCTATTGTGGTGAGAGTGCTCCTTCTTGGTTTTGCTTCTTTTGGTGTGAGCTGCAAGAGCTTGATCTTCACCTCCCATCTTTTCCTCACGAGCTATAATTCTAGATTCTTCTTGAGAGCATTCTTCTCGCAATCTGTTGAAGGAGATCAACTTATTCCTTACACAAATTCCTTGAATGAAGGAGTCCCATGACCTGGGTAGGCCATTTAGAGTGGTCATCACTACTTCACCATTCTCCACCATTTCATCTACTGCTTCTAGTTGTTCCTTGATCTGGGAGACCCCTGAAAAATAAGATTGAATGGTTTCTCCATTCTGAAACTTCACTCCTTTCAATTGGTTCCACAGGGTCATCTTCCGATTTATGTTCTTTCCTTCAAATAGCTTGGTCAAAGATTCAAACATCTCCTTGGGTGTCTTAAGAGAAGACACATGGGGTATGAGATGGTATTTGATAGAATCAGCAATGATTCTCTTTGCCTTGACAAAGTTCTTCTTATGCAATACCTTGGCCTCTTCATCCTCTGGGATAGGGATGTCTTCTTTGACATATGAGTCCAACTCATTCTCTTCCAAGATTAACCCAATCCTATACTTCCAGGCTCGGAAGTTATCAGCCCCTTCAAGCTTATCCTCAAGCTTGGTGTGGAGAGACATCTTTAAAGAGTACTTCAAATGGAAATAGAAAATATTTAGGTCTTACCACTTGAAATGCTGAAAATTGGATCTGGTCCTGGATTAGGGTTTGTCAGAGAAACCCTAAAAATTCAAAATGTGAATTTCAAATTTCTGAAAGGATAGAAAGATGCGCTTTGATGAGATGATCAGCCTGGTGCATTCAAAATTTGAGATCAGCAAAGTTTTTCCCTTAATAATTGTCTTTTTGTCCTTCCGAGGTCCACTAGGGAGAGCCCTGAATTAGGGTTTGAGTTTCCCGGAGATCTACCCAGCCAAAAATCTCGATCCAAAGCTCTAAACTTTGATTTTTGCAAGGAGCTTCCAGCTATGTCTTTAGATTCTAGAAATTCCTATTTTTGTGGAAACCCTAATTTTTAGGGCCAAATCTGAAAATGCTCAGAATTGAATTCTGATTGGACAGATAGATGCGCCTTGATGAGTACAGTCAATCTACTATACTTATTTGCAAAGATGTATGGAGAGAAACCCAATAAACAAGGAACTCAAGTCTTTCGTCACTGCAAAATGTCTTCTTCTCAGGTTAGCTATGATACCATGTTAAATTTTGAACATTAATTCACAATAATGTAGGATCTTTGCTGAGAGAATAACATCTACAGTATGTCAATGCATGACAATCACAATATGACAAGCATCACAAGAATCAAAAGCATAAAGACAAGAGACACAGAGTTTCCGTGGGGAAAACCCTAAGGTGAAAAAACCCACAACTTCCTCAGAGATAGAGAGAGCAATGGCTCAACCAAAATACAACCAAATAACACTGAGATAGTCTCCTAGCAGATGATCCTCCTCTTCCTCACTAGTGCACCACTTTTGAGAGTGAGAGTGAGTTACTTTTTCAAGTGAGTAAAATAGAGATCTCCTATCTCTATTTATACTCACCTTTTTGCCCAGTGACCTTATGGGGCTGACTTGTCTAATTAGATACATCCAAATTATATTATATATAATTCCAGGCTGACCCCACATGGTGGTCCAATAACCCATTGACAAGTACACACACTTGCGACACTTGTCAATCCACATGACGACACTTCCTTATAGAGGAATAACACATCTCTTATAAGGGTATAATAAATATATATAAAATACACAGATGAAATACATTCCGAAGTTACATATACATCAACATAGCCTGTAGGATCCATTTCATTGACTCAGATCCACTTTATATCCTTCAGACACACTATTTCCTCATTTTTTCCCTTGTACGCTTGTTGCATCATTACAGCGGGCATACCCACGAGTTGCATCACTATAGCTCATGGGTAGCTTGTAAAATGGTAAAAATCACTAGTTTATTACTTTTTACTCCCAAAAAGCGGTCATTGGGTGACCTTTGACTCTCCATCTGCCCAAGAAATGCCTCGATGTGTCCTTTCACTTACCTTTGAGAGGACTATATATTGAGCATATATGGCTTACGGACGGGAGGAGAAAGAAGAGCAAGATAACTCCAGTGGATTTTTGCCCTATCTTGAGTCTACACTCATTGATCCTTGTAGTTGTGAAACCCTTATGTTCACCTTCCAAACTCCTACCAAAGTTTGATTTTTCCATTCATGGAGGATTGAAGTGGTGGAGGCACAAGTGGATTGATCCAGATCTTGGTTCAGATTGGTTGCCGGCAAGAGGTCATATCAAATTGTACTTCTTCTTGTTTATTAATAGAAATACTCATATTCTCATCCATTAATGTTGTGAATGTTGTTTATCTTACATTGGGTTGCATTTACTTGTTATATCATGGACCATTTCTATTGATGATGTTAATGTCGTTTATATATTATATGTACTTGTTGTGTATTGGCTGTCAAGACTAATTTGCATATTCGAGTACATGGATTGAAAAACTCCAATGGAGATCTACATCAAACGTTTGGATCGAGGTTGGTTATATTCTTCATTATCTTAGCATTGTCATTTATATAGCATAGCATTGGGAATTGAGTTGATTTCTGGTAGTCAGCTATCTGTTGTGGTCTACCCCAAGCCATAGTGAGTTTTCTCCAATACAATTGTATTGGGTGACCTTTGGTCTTAGTTAGCAAGGCCCAGGATGGATTAAGGGGGGGTGTTAGGATATTCCTATACTCCATCCTAGTCCTACCAGCATTTTCATTATTTGTGTTTTTAGTCATGCATGCACTTTTAGGGTTTTCATGCATTATTTAGGGTTTGCATGCATTCCACTCATCAGTCCCAGCACCTAGCCCTCAGTTAGCCAGCCCCCGGAGCTTCCTTCCACTCAGTTTCATCCCTCCTAGAGCTTAGTGCGCCCTCCTTTCACCTACTGCATGAGAAAGGTGCCCTTCCTTACCTACCATTCAGTTATCTTTAGTTCTCTCCTTGATTTAAGGCTAGACTGACTCTCAATTCATTGTATCACTCCGATGGACCTCTAGTGAGACTTGACTTCCCATTCTGGCTTCAGTTAGCTCCTCATGCACCCTCCACTGATCCTCCTTCATTGAGTTAGTTCCAGTTACACTCAGTTACACCTACCACACTCTGTTAGACTCAGTTTGACTGATGGTTGACAGTTACTTGAGCATTGATGACTCCACTGATGATGAGACAGACTACTAGTTGTGCTCCGATGACACTCCAGTGATCTTTTGATCACTCCATGAAGGCTAATTCGAATTTCCATCTTAGGCATTCGAATCCTCATGCATTGTACTATTTATTTGTCCATATTGTGATTAATTAATTAATGTGTGAAGTATTTTTGCTTATATCCGAGTACTACTATATTATTATTCCGTTGCTCATTATACTGCATTGACCACTCTTCTTCTATTTTCTTGCTTAATCAATTACTTTCTTGTGAGGTATACATCATCTCTTAGATCTGTTGTGAGGATTTTCACAAGGGGTTGCACCCCAGTTGAAAATTACCCACTTACTGGGGTGTGCCCAGTAACCGAATGTTGACCACTAGTGGTAGATTGACCCGTAACAAGTGGTTGACTACTAACAAAGGGGTTACTTCCACTTGACTGTAGAATGACATGTAGATTATATCCTCCCCTTGAATTTTAAGGTGGGGGTGGCGGAGGTAATGTCCCAGTAACATAGTTAATAGTGGTTGAAGGTTTCCCTCCAGAAGTTGGGGTCAAATAGGGGGTTGAATTGGTCGCCTGAATTTGAGGTGTACTCATCGGGAACGATGGTTGACCTAGTTCATAAGTGGTCACAATAGGTGTCGAAGTTCCTGGTGAAGAAAACGATAAAGAATGAAGAGGGGAATGTTGTTCAATACATGACACTTCCAGGTTAGACCCGTGTGGAAAAATATATCATCTAAGTTGTTCACTGAATGTTCGTAAACGGCCAATAGTCGCATAAACATGTGAAAAATAGACATCATTAGGTATCTATTGGGCATGGCCCAAATGGCACATTTTTGGAAAAGCATAGTTTGAGCAAAGCATAGTAGAAATGCAAAGTCCAAGCATAGTGCAGTTTTGCTGATGGGCAGTTCCATCGCAACAGTTATTTTGGGCAAAGAATATAAGTAAAAGTTGAGCAGAGGAAAGAGACCTATTTTGGGTAAGTGTCTCCATGATTCCCGAGAGTTGTGTAAGGATCAAAATGGAAGCAGATGAAAGTGACTGTCAGTTAGAGTGGCAAAAACCGTTAAAAGGATAGCCACGGGTCGATAGTGACAAGAAATCCAGAGTGGCGGAAAACTATTAGAGGCAAAACGGTGGGTCGACAATGACAGGAATCCCATAGGGGCGGAAAGTGACATGCCACTATGCAGTTAGAGTTGTTCCATGAGGACTGCGGCTGTCATAAGGGCGTCAAAGTCACAAGTTGCCCAAAAAGGAGGCCAAAGACAAGTGGAGCAGTTGTCGACTATGAAAGGTCAGGTTAGCAGGGTAACTGCACCAGTTTTGGTAACTCTAGGGTTTTCGGCCCATATTCATTGTAAAAACGTGACGTATGGGCATGATCTATAAAAGGGGAAAGATTGTAAGGGAATGGTTGATCTCTGATAGGAATTTTGTGGATCTTTAGTTGCTCTTTGTAGTATTTTAAGAGACTAAGTGTTGTAAAGAGGCTCTGTAGTTGTGTGCACAGAGACCTATTGTAGAGAGAAGAGTCTGCAGTTGAGTGAATAGACTGGAACTGTTGAACCCTTCCCATTAATATAATCAATATTTCCCTTGGACATAGCTCCCATCCGGGGGATGAACCACATAAAAACCGTGTTGTGTGATTGAATCTGTGCGTTTTCTTTGGTTATGGTTAAGTTCATGCTTGTAGTTATATATGTCTTCGCTTTATATGTATTTTTCACATGAATGAGTGATCAAACTAATATTTTAAGTGTCGAACATATATGCTTGAATGTTGAATGTGCAAGTAATCCTGAATATAATGAATGCATGAGTTATTTGGGTAACACTAGTCAGTGAAGTCTATGTTAAGTGCGATTCCCTGGAAGTGCAGTACTGGAAGCGCATTGTTGCATCGTATTTCACCATATTCTATGAGTTCGTGAAGTGCACAGTCCAGTGTGTTGAAGGCATAACTACACCAAGTCAGCGAATCCTGTAAGTTGTGTGATTGTTAAGAAGTAGCACAGCCTGGAGTTGCGATGTATTATTGTTTTAGTTGTCATTTTGAAGTGTGCAGTCCTAGTGTGCGCTATAGTATAAGTGATAACCGTGAAGTAGGTGAAACATAGTGGAGTTCCCCAGTCTATTAACCGTGCATCACCTGATTATAGAAATGTGATTCTGTAATCCCCCATAAACTTTTCCTAGAGTGAGACCTTAGTCTCCTTGCAGACTATTGCCGAAACGGCCGGTGAAGAAGGGTTTTGTTGGACCACAAGTGCATAAGAACCTGGTTCAATACAAGAAATGTAAAGAACGAGGTTATAAGCCAACAAATGGATCCATTTCCACGCGTGAACTGGTGATGTGTTCTAAATATTGGAATCCCAAGAGAAAAAAAATACAGAATTGGGTGGATAATACAGAAAAGGACTTTGCAATAAAGGAGAACAAACATCCACGTTTCTATGATGAAGAATGGTTACAAAGATACCTATATTATGATATTTATGAAATTTTCTTCGCATCCTTCAACAATGACCTACATGAGTGGTTGTCAAGACTAGCATAACATAAAAATTGTTATCAGGGAGGATAACCTACAATGTGGAGTCCAGAACTGTTTCAGATACTTAAAGTGATGGATAGCCCAATCTGAAGAGCAGTAGACTTTTGGCTAGATAGAATACTAGAAGACTACATTATAGAATTTGTTATGGACACCTTGAAGTGTTACAGTGCAGCAGAGGCAGATTTCTTCAAAGGATTTAGAGGTAAGTACCTAAACAATCTCAGTCTATACATTAAAATGTTGTTAGCAGAGAAAGGTATCTTAAGAATGCAATAAGCCTAGAAGTTTGAGTTTGTAATGTTCAGTAATAAAGACAGTGACACCGAGGAAAATATTCACACATTACGAAGTGGTAAAAGATATAAGTCTAGTACATAGAAGAGGCCTAATGAACATGAACTTTGCATCTCTCTAGAAACTGAGTTACAAGTTGAGACTGATAGTGAAACAAAACCTCGAGTAACTACCTATGAGTCCATCACTCCGCAGAACCCTCTAATTGAAAATAGGAATACTGCTAACACCGCAGGAGCAAGTACTCAGAACATTCGGACAAGTAGTATACCTAACACATCACAGAACACTGCACCTCCTAGAAGAAGAATGACAGATGACATCAAGCTGTCAATATTCAAAAGAATGGGTCTAGAAGACCCTGGGCAACACTGGTTTCTATGTGAAGCCATGTGGAATGTTAAGCAAGTACATGATGATGCTATAAGACAAGCACAGTTAGTTACCACATTCAGGGATAAATCCTTAACATGGTTTATGAAGTATTCTGTTGGACAGAATAGGACTCTAGTGGATATTAGAATGACACTCCTCAGAGAATTTAAAAAACCTAAGTTGGAATCACAGTGTATCACAGAGCTCAAAGAAATTAAACAGAAATCGACTGAGTCAGTGTGGGAATTTGATAAAAATTTCAAAGCGCTGTTAGATAAAGTGAGCTTTGACATAGCACCACAATAGCACCGGGAATGGTTCACAGCCATGATGTTGCCACACATTAGGTTAACATTGATGCAACAGAAGGTTGCTTCGCAGACAAAAGCCCTAGAGACTGCGATGAAACTAGAGGCTTCGCCCATGGGAGAGACTAGCGTAGGTATGATTCAGATACAGACCCAGCAAGAAAATGTGACATTACAATTTCAAGTAATGAAGAAAGGAAAAGAAATCCAAGAAGAAATTTGGTGTACAAAGTGTAAAGGAGAAGGTCACTCCAAAGAACATTGTCCGGTATTTCAAGATTACATCAATAAGGGAGCTCCAAACCCATTGAATCAACAACAAGGACCATGGTGTGAGATTTGCCGATGTGGAGGATATCACCCAAAAGATTGTTATCTAATTCAAAAATATGTGCAAACACCAAAGAACTTATACTGCACATTCTGTAAATCAGTTGCTCGTGATGATACCAAATGCAGATCCTATGAACTCATGATGGAGAGAAAACATGATGTCTACCGAGTACAAGAGGAAACACCACATAACAATGAAAATGCGTAGTATGATAAAGGCGAATACAAAGGACGTGGTGGATTCAGAGGCAGTGGAAGAAACACTGGCCATGGAAGAGGAAGAGGTCAGATAGTATGCTATAACTGCGCTCAACTGGGACATCTATCTAGAGACGACACGAATGCTTGTACTACCTGTAAATATTGTAAGTATTTTGATCATGTCATTGAGGCATGATCCGGATTTATGTGGGAACGAAATAAGATAGCATATACAGAATCACATACACAGATATATGGAAAGAAAAACAGTGATACAGTAAACACATATTCTATTAAATAGCGGAAATAAAATAGATTGTAAAATACAATAGTTGGAATGGTGGTAGCTATCTCTGAGAAGAGATGTGGTCGCTATGCTCATTCGTGCCAAGATGAATACAAAGAGAGGCCGAAAGGCCTATTTATCATAAGCATGAGGGAAAGAATCCCAAACATCCAAAAACCTAACCCTAGAAGACGAACTGTCATAAACTTTGCGGCCCCAAGGTGGTTAGTTGAACAGTCAACTTCTCGGGGTCATAACTTTTTCATACGATCTCCGTTTGGGGCGCTCGGTAGCCCGTTGGAAAGGGATATCCGAGATTTACAATTTTTGAATGCGGCCATTTGCATGCCAAGGGCACCCATCTTGCCCCCCAAATCGCCAAAAAAGGTCGTTTAGGGCCTCAAAACGGCTCCGGAAGTTTAGGACCCGAAAAACTACTAAAAATAGCAAATTACCAAAAGTGCCAGAAGATTGTTTTGAGCCAATTGGAATAGGTGGGTTGCCGCCGATATCCACCTGGATCAATCCTCCCTACTTAGGAAGCAATGGTATCCATTGTGTCAAATCGCTTATCATATGTCGAGTTGTGTGTCGAGTTGAGCTCCTGGTGAGGCATTTGTTGAAGTGGAAAGGTTGCCTTTGACATCTTCAGAGGGTTGTAATTGTTGTTGATGGATGCGCTGGGGCTATTCAACAGTTTCAGTTGTTGTGGTATCCTTGGTCTGCACAGGTGTGGATGGTTTCTTTTTGGAGGAGCACCTTGAATGTGTGGCCTAGCACTGTAGAGGTACCCGAATAGGCGATGCTACACTGACTTTGTGCTCTTCTTGTTTCTGCTGAGTGGAAGGATAATGTGCAGAGGTTGTGGATATGATGTTCTCCTTTAGTGGAAATTGTGAATAGGGAAAATTTCCCAGTGTGGGAGATTATCTTCCTTCCCTGCTTGGTTGGGGTAGGCGCAACTATCTCTAGTATCCGATAGAGTTGTCCTCCCAAAGTGACAATGACACTGCGAGGTCATGATTCATATACATCATGATGCTTCCAGATATATGTTTGTCCTAAAATAACATCACATACTTCAAGTGGGGACACATCACACAATACCTCATCTTTGAAGGGCTTGATGCCGTATGGTAGGCGACATTGATGACTGACACGGATCCTTCGTCCTTGGCTTAGCCATCCAATGGTGTACAGTTGTGGGTGTGGTGTTATCGGTAGTTCCAATATCTTGATGGCTTCTGTTGAGATCAAGTTCTTCAGGCTGCCACTGTCCACAACAAAGTGTAGGGGAATTCCCTTCACCCACATCTATGAGCGGAAAAGGCGCTCCTCTGCCTCGAACCCTTCAGGTTCCTCTGGTTGAATTTGTGTGGTGGCAGCAATGGCACTGGATTCTGCATCAATGATCTGCTTCCCTTTTTACGCAACTGTGAAATTAGGTTCTGATTCAAAATAGGACCTCGGATCTGATTCTGAAGCTTTGATCTCAGCCACCAATGACTGTTTTGAGTGGCATTCATCACTGTTGTGCCAGGGGCTTTTATGGAACTCGCACCACTTCCCAGTGTCCTTCTTCGTCTTTTCGTTACCCTTGTTCACTTTTGGTTGGGACTGGTTGTCCTTTCCCTACCTCGTGTTCTGCGAACCAGACTTTCCCTTGCCCTACTTCTGCACATGTCCGAAGTCACGCTTGTTCTTTTGCTGAAATTTCTGCTCAATTTTAACAGCATATCGATAGGCGGATCCGAGTGAAGAGACTTCCAAGAAATCCATCTATGTTCATATGTACCGGTGTAGTCCAATGCGATATTTCAGTACTAGGTGCCACTCGGAGTCCTTGATACCTAGCTTTGTGCACAAGCTATGGAAGTTGTTGGTGTACTCCGACACCGTTTGGTCCCTCTGTTGGTGCAAAATGGTCCATTTTGTGTACTGGTCATCATAGTTTCCAACAGGTTAATATTGTTCCTTGACGACATCTATAAGAGAGGCCCAATTGGGATTGGAATATTCAAACAATCCAGACTCGTCTGATGAGTTTTGTTCACAATCAGATTCCCACCAATTTTTGACATGGGGGACGGCCTTGAGGAGTGCAAAGACAATATTTTCCCTGTCGGAAAAATTGTGGACAGAGAAATACCCTTCTAGTAGATTCAACCATTTATCTAGGGCATCAGCATCGATTTGGCCTTCAAATAAAGGGATATAAAAATTAACTTGTACCTTGAAGGGAGTCATATCTCTGAAATGGCTGCTCGTTGAGGGTGCATTTGCCATTGTTGGCATGCGTCAAAGGATCTGGGCGAAATTATCCATCATCTCGTTCCTCTGTCAAGCAAGGGCTTCCTCGATCAACAACTTGATAGGATCTATTGCTCCATCGTATCTCTTTTCTTCCGCCATGGGAGGCCGTTTGGGGCGGCGAGAGTGGTTTTCCCCAAGTGAAACTAGTTCGAGACCCAACTCTCTGTATCCTGACCTCGTCGGGGACATGCACCGACAAACAATCAAAGAGCAGACCGCTCTGATACCGCTGATCCGAATTTATGTGGGAATGAAATAAGATAGCATATACAGAATCACATACATAGATATATCGAAAGAAACATAGTGATACAGTAAACACATATTCTATTAAATAGTGGAAATAGAACAGACTGTAAAATACAATAGCTGGAATGGTGGTAGCTATCTCTGCGAAGAGATGTGGCCGCTATGCTTATTCATGCCAAGATGAATACAAAGAAAGGCCGAAAGGCCTATTTATCATAAGCATGAGGGAAAGAATCCCAAACCTCCAAAAACCTAACCCTAGAAGATGAACCATCATAAAGTTTGCGTCCCCAAGGTGGTTAGTTGAACAGTCAACTTCCCGGGGTCATAACTTTTGCATACAATCTCCGTTTGGGGCGATCAGTAGCCCGTTGGAAAGGGCTATCCAAGATTTACAACTTTCAAATGGGGCCAAATGCATGCTCAAGAGAAAACATTTGGCCCCCAAAATCGCCAGAAAAGGTCGTTTAGGGCCTCAAAACGGCTTCGGAAGTTTAGGACTCGAAAAACTGCGAAAAATAGCAAATTACCAAAAGTGCCAGAAGACTGTTTTGAGCTAGTTGGAAGAGATGGGTTGCCACCGATATCCACCTAGATCAATCCTCCCTCCTTAGGAAGCAATGGTCTCCATTGCATCAAATCCCTTATCAGATGTCGAGTTGTGTGTCGAGTTGAGGTCTTGGTGTGGCATTTGCTGAAGTGGAAAGGTTTCCTTACTTTGACATCTTCAGAGGGTTGTAATTGTTGTTGATGGATGTGCTGGAGATATTCAACAGTTTTGGTTGTTGTGGTATCCTTGGTGTGCATAGGTGTCGATGGTTTCTTTTTGGAGGAGCACCTTGAATGCGTGGCCTTGCACTATAGAGGTACCCGAATAGGCGATGTTGCACTGACTTTGTGCTCTTCTTGTTTTTGCTGAGTAGAAGGATAATGTGCAGAGGTTGTGGATGTCTCTGCGATCTGATGTTCTCCTTTAGTGGCAATTGTGAATAGGGAAAATTTCCCAGTGTGGGAGATTATCTTCCTTCCCTGCTTGGTTGGGGTAGGTGCAACTATCTGTAGTATGCAATAGAGTTGTCCTCCCAAAGTGACAATGACACTGCGAGGTCGTGATTCATATACAACATGATGCTTCCACATATATGGTTGTCCTAAAAGAACATCACATACTTCAAGTGAGGCCACATCACACAATACCTCATCTTTGAAGGGCTTGATGCCGTATGGTAGGCAACATTGATGACTGACACGTATCCTTCATCCTTGGCTTAGCCATCCAATGGTGTATGGTTGCGGGTGTGGTGTTATTGGTAGTTCCAATCTCTTGATGGATTCTGTTGAGATCAGGTTCTTCTAGCTGCTGCTGTCCACAACAAAGTGTAGGGGAATTCCCTTCACGCACATCTGCGAATGGAAAAGGCGCTCCTCTGCCTCCAACTCTTCAGGTTCCTCTCGTTGAATTTGTGTGGTGGCAACAACAGCACTGGGTTTTGCATCAATGATCTACTTCCCTTTTTGCGTAGCTGTGAAATTAGGTTCTGATTCAGAATCGAATCTAGGATCTGATTCTGAAGCTTTGATCTCAGCGACCAATGACTGTTTTGAGCGACATTCATCAATGTTTTGCCAGTAGTTTTTGTGGAACTCGCACTACTTCCCGGTGTCCTTCTTCATCTTTTCATTACCCTTCTTTGCTTTTGGTTGGGATTGGTTGTCCTTTCCCTGCCCCGTGTTCTGCAAGCCAGAGTTTCCCTTGCCCTACTTCTGTGCAGGTCCGAAGTCACACTTGTTATTTTTCTAAAATTTCTACTCTATTTTGACAGCATATTGATAGGTGGATCCGAGTGAAGAGATTTCCAAGAAATCCATCTCTGTTTGTATGTACAGGTGTAGGCCACTCCGATATTTCAGTACTAGGTGCCCTTCAGAGTCCTTGATACCTAGCTTTCTGTGCAAGGTATGGAAGTTGTTGGTGTACTCCGACACCATTTGGTCCCTCTCTTGGTGCAAAATGGTCCATTTTGTGTACTGGTCATCATAGTTTCCAACACAGTAATATTGTTCCTTGATGGAATCTATAAAAGAGGCCCAAGTGGGATTGGAATATTCAAACAATCCAGACTCGTCTGATGTGTTTTGCTCATAATAAGTTTCCCACCAATTTTTGACATGGGGGACGGCCTTGAGGAGTGCAAAGACAATATTTTTCCTGTTGGAAAAATTGTGGACAGAGAAATACCCTTCTAGTAGATTCAACCATTTATCTAGGGCATCGGCATCGATTTGGCCTTCAAATAAAGGGATATGAAAATTAACTTGCAGCTTGAAGGGAGTCGTATCTCCGAAATGGTTGCTCGTTGAGGGTGCATTTGCCACTGTTGGTATGTGTCGAAGGATCTGGGAGAAATTATCCATCATCTCATTCCTATGTAGTGCGAGGGATTCCTCGAGCAAAAACTTGATAGGATCTAATGCTCCGTCGTCTCGCTTTTCTTCCTCCATGGGAGGCCATTTGGGGTAGCGAGAGTGGTCTTCCCCAAGTGAAACTAGTTCGAGACCCAACTCTTTGTATCCTGACCTCGTTGGGGACATGCACCAAGAAACAATCAAAGAGAAAGCCACTCTAATACCACCGATCCGGATTTATGTGGGAACGAAATAAGATAGCATATACAGAATCACATACACAGATATATGGAAAGAAACATAGTGATACAGTAAACACATATTCTCTAAAATAGCAGAAATAGAACAGACTGTAAAATACAATAGCTGAAATGGTGGTAGCTATCTATGAGAAGAGATGTGGCCACTATACTCATTCATCCCAAGATGAATACAAAGAGAGGCCAAAAGGCTTATTTATCATAAGCATGAGGGAAATAATCCCAAACATCCAAAAACCTAACCCTAGAAGATGAACCGTCATAAAGTTTGTGGCCCCAAGGTGGTTAGTTGAACAGTCAACTTCCCGGGGTCATAACTTTTGTATACGATCTTCGTTTGGGGCGCTCGGTAGCTCGTTGGAAAGGGCTATCCGAGATTTAGAACTTTCAAATGGGGGCAAAAGCATGCTGAGGGCAACCATTTGGCCCCCCAAATCGCCAAAAAAGGTCGTTTAGGGCCTCAAAACGGCTCCGGAAGTTTAGGACCCGAAAAACTGCTAAAAGTAGCAAATTACCAAAAGTGCCAGAAAACTGTTTTGAGCCAGTTGGAAGAGGTGGGTTGCCATTGACATCCACCTGGATCAATCCTCCATCCTTAGGAAGCAATGGTCTCCATTGCATCAAATCCCTTATCATATGTCGAGTTATGTGTCAAGTTGAGCTCCTAGTGCAGCATTTGTTGAAGTGGAAAGGTTGCCTTACTTTGACATATTCAGAGGTTGTTGATGGATGCGCTGGAGCTGTTCAATAGTTTCGTTTGCTATGGTATCCTTGGTCTCCACAGGTGTGGATGGTTTCTTTTTGGAGGAGCACCTTGAATGCGTGGCCTTGCACTGTAGAGGTACCCGAATAGGCGATGCTGCACTGACTTTGTGCTCTTCTTGTTTCTGCTGAGTAGAAGGATAATGTGCAAAGGTTGTGGATGTCTCTATGATCTGATGTTCTCCTTTAGTGGCAATTGTGAATAGGGAAAATTTCCCAGTGTGGGGGATTATCTTCCTTCCCTTCTTGGTTGGGGTACATGCAACTATCTCTGGTATCCGATAGAGTTGTCCTCCCAAAGTGACAATGACACTGCGAGGTCACGATTCATATACAGCATGATGCTTCCACATATATGGTTGTCCTAAAAGAACATCACATACTTCAAGTGGGGCCACATCACATAATACCTCATATTTGAAGGGCTTGATGTCGTATGGTAGGCGACATTGATGACTAACACGGATCCTTCATCCTTGGCTTAGCCATCCAATGGTGTACGGTTGTAGGTGTGGTGTTATCGGTAGTTCCAATCTCTTGATGGCTTTTGTAGAGATCAGGTTTTGGCTGCCGCTGTCCACAACAAAGTGTAGGGGAATTCCCTTCACCCACATCTGTGAGTGGAAAAGGAGCTCCTTTGCCTCCGACTCTTCAGGTTCCTCTGGTTGAATTTGTGTGGTGGCAACAATAGAACTGGGTTCTGCATCAATGATCTGCTTCGATTTTTGCACATCTGTGAAATTAGGTTCTGATTCAGAATCAGAACTGGGATCTGATTCGGAAGCTTTGATCTCAGCCACCAATGACTGTTTTTAGCGACATTTATTAGTGTTATGCCAGGGGATTTTTTGTAACTCGCACCACTTCCTGGTGTCCTTCTTCGTCTTTTCGTTAACCTTCTTCGCTTTTGGTTGGGACTGGTTGTCCTTTCCCTACCCCCTATTTTGCGAGCCCGAGTTTCCCTTGCCTTGCTTCTGTGTAGGTCCGAAGTCACGCTTGTTCTTTTGCTAAAATTTCTGCTTGATTTTGACAGCATATCGATAGGCAGATCTGAGTGAAGAGATTTCCAAGAAATCCATCTCTGATCATATGTACCGGTGTAGGCCACTGCGATATTTCAGTACTAAGTGCCACTCGGAGTCCTTGATACCTAGCTTTGTGCGAAAGGTATGGAAGTTGGTGTACCACGACACTATTTGGTCCCTCTCTTGGTGCAGAATGGTCCATTTTGTGTACTGGTCATCATAGTTTCCAACAGGGTAATATTTTTTCTTGATGGCATCTATAAAAGAGGCCCAAGTGGGATTGGAATATTCAAACAATCCAGACTCGTCTAATGAGTTTTTCCCACCAATTTTTGACATGGGAAACGGCCTTGAGGAGTGCAAAGACAATATTTTCCCCGTCGGAAAAATTTTGGACAGAGAAATACCCTTCTAGTAGATTCAACCATTTATCTAAGGCATCGACATCGATTTGGCCTTCAAATAAAGGGATATCAAAATTAACTTGTACCTTGAAGGGAGTTGTATCTTTGAAATGGCTGCTCGTTTAGGGTGCATTTCCCACTGTTGGCATGCATCGAATGATCTGGGCGAAATTATCCATCATCTCGTTCCTCTGTCATGCGAGGGCATCCTCAATCAACAACTTGATAGGATCTACTGCTTCATCGTCTCTCTTCTCTTCTGCCATGGGAGGCCGTTTGAGGCGGTGAGAGTGGTCTTCCCCAAGTGAAACTAGTTCGAGACCCAACTCTCTGTATCCTGACCTCATCAGGGACATTCACCAAGAAACAATCAAAGAGCAGACTGCTCTGATACCACTGATCCGGATTTATGTCGGAATGAAATAAGATAGCATATACAAAATCACATTCACAGATATATGGAAAGAAACACAGTGATACAGTAAACACATATTCTATTAAATAGCGGAAATAGAACAGACTATAAAATACAACAGCTGGAATGGTGGTAGCTATCTCTGAGAAGAGATGTGGCCGCTACGCTCATTCGTGCCAAGATGAATACAAAGAGAGGCCGAAAGGCCTATTTATCATAATCACGAGGGAAAGAATCCCAAAGATCCAAAAACCTAACCCTAGAAGATGAACCGTCATGCCAAGAACAATCAACTTCCTGGGTCATAACTTTTGCATCCAATCTCCATTTGGGGTGCTCGGTTGCCCGTTGGAAGGGTTATCTGAGATTTACAACTCTTGACTAGGGAAAAATGCATGTTGATAGAAACGTTTTGGCCCCCCAAATCCCCAAAAAAGGTCGTTTAGGGCCTCAAAACGGCTTCGAAAGTTTAGGACCCGAAAAACTGCTAAAAATAGCAAATTACCAAAAGTGCCAGAAGACTATTTTGAGCCAGTTTGAAGAGGTGGGTTGCCACCGATATCCACCTGGATCAATCCTCCCTCCTTAGGAAGTAATGGTCTTCATTGCGTCAAATCCCTTATCATATGTCGAGTTGTGTGTCGAGTTGAGCTCTTGGTGCAACATTTGCTAAAGTGGAAACATTGCCTTACTTTGACATCTTCAGAGGGTTGTAATTGTTGTTGATGGATGTGTTGGAGCTATTCAACAGTTTCAGTTGTTGTGGTATCCTTGGTCTACATAGGTGTGGATGGTTTCTTTTTGGAGGAGCATCTTGAATGCATGGCCTTGCACTATAGAGGTACCCGAATAGGCGATGCTGCACTGAATTTGTGCTCTTCTTGTTTCTGCTGAGTAGAAGGATAATGTGCAGAGGTTGTGGATGTCTCTACGATCTGATGTTCTCCTTTAGTGGCAATTGTGAATAGGGAAAATTTCCCAATGTGGGAGATTATCTTCCTTCCCTGCTTGGTTGGGGTAGGTGCAACTATTTCTGGTATCCGATAGAGTTGTCCTCCCAAAGTGAGAATGACACTGCGAGGTCGTGATTCATATACAGCATGACACTGCCACATATATGGTTGTCCTAAAAGAGCATCACATACTTCAAGTGGGGCCACATCACACAATACCTCATATTTGAAGGGCTTGATGTCATATGGTAGGCGACATTGATGACTGACACGGATCCTTCATCCTTGGATTAGCCATCCAATGGTGTACGGTTGCGAGTATGGTGTTATCGGTAATTCCAATATCTTGATGGCTTCTATTGAGATCAAGTTCTTCTGGCTGCCGTTGTCCACAACAAAGTGTAGGGGAATTCCCTTCACCCACATCTGTGAGTGGAAAAGGTGCTCCTCTTCCTCTGACTCTTCAGGTTCCTTTGGTTGAATTTGTGTGGTGGCAACAACGGCACTGGGTTCTGCATCAATGATATGCTTCCCTTTTTGCATAGCTGTGAAATTAGGTTCTGATTCAGAATCAGAACTAGGATCTGATTCGGAAGCTTTGATCTCAGCCACCAATGACTGTTTTGAGCAACATTCATCAGTGTTGTGCTAGGAGACTTTGTGGAACTCGCACCACTTCCCGTTGTCCTTCTTTGTCTTTTCATTACCCTTCTTCGCTTTTGGTTCGGATTGGTTGTCCTTTCCCTGCCCCGTGTTCTGCGAGCCAGAGTTTCCCTTGCCCTGCTTCTGCGCAGGTCCGAAGTCATGCTTGTTCTTTTGCTAAAATTTCTGCTCGATTTTGACAGCATATCAATAGGCAGATCCGAGTGAAGAGATTGCCAAGAAATCCATCTCTGTTCGTATGTACTGGTGTAGGCCACTGCGATATTTTAGTACTAGGTGTCGCTCGGAGTCCTTGATACCTAACTTTCTGCGCAAGGTATGGAAGTTGTTGGTGTACTCTGACACCGTTTGGTCCCTCTCTTGGTGCAGAATGGTGCATATTGTGTGCTGGTCATCATAATTTCCGACAGGGTAATATTGTTCCTTGACGGCATCTATAAAAGAGGCCCAAGTGTGATTGGAATATTCAAACAATCCAGACTCGTCTGATGAGTTTTGCTCACAATATGTTTCCCACCAATTTTTGACATGGGTGATGGCCTTGAGGAGTGCAAAGACAATATTTTCCCTGTCGGAAAAATTGTGGACAGAGAAATACCCTTCTAGTAGATTCAACCATTTATCTAGGGCATCGGCATCGATTTGGCCTTCAAATAAAGGGATATCAAAATTAACTTGTACCTTGAAGGGAGTCGTATCTCTGAAATGGTTGCTCGTTGAGGGTGCATTTGCCACTATTGGCATGCATCGAAGGATCTGGGTGAAATTATCCATCATCTTGTTCCTCTGTTGCATGAGGGCTTCCTCGAGCAATAACTTGATAGGATCTACTGCTCCGTCGTCTCTCTTTTCTTCTGCCATGGGAGGCCGTTTGGGGCGGCGAGAGTGGTCTTCCCCAAGTGAAGCTAATTCGAGACCCAACTCTCTGTATCCTGACCTCGTCGGGGACATGGACCGAGAAACAATCAAAGAGAAGACCGCTCTGATACCACTGATCTGGGTTTATGTGGGAACAAAATAAGATAGCATATACAGAATCACATACACATATATATGGAAAGAAACACAGTGATACAGTAAACACATATTCTATTAAATAGCGGAAATAGAACAGACTGTAAAATACAATAGCTGGAATGGTGGTAGCTATCTCTGAGAAGAGATGTTGCCGCTATGCTCATTCGTGCCAAGATGAATATAAAGAGATGCCTCATAAGCAAGAGGTAAATAATCCCAAACATCCAAAAACCTAACCCTAGAAGATGAACTGTCATAAAGTTTGCGGCCCCAAGGTGGTTAGATGAACAGTCAACTTCCCAGGGTCATAACTTTTGCATACAATCTCCGTTTGGGGTGCTCGGTAGCCCGTTGGAAAGGGCTATCCAAGATTTACAACTTTCAACTAGGGTTAAATGCATGTTGAGGGAAACTATTTTGCCCCCAAATAGCCAAAAAAGGTCATTTAGGTCCTCAAAATGGCTCCGAAAGTTTAGGACCCGAAAAACTGCTAAAAATAGCAAATTACCAAAAGTGCCAGAAGACTGTTTTGAGCTAGTTTGAAGAGGTGGGTTGCCACCGATATCCACCTAGATCAAGGCATGCGCTATCTTGCAAGCAAAAATACAAGAGAGGAGACAAGAAGCATAGAACCAGAATATATAGATGATCGTAGATGAAAAACGGAATACAGATTGCAACATTCATGCTATGACGCGAGTTGGAGCTACGACAGGTGTAGATCAAAGAGCGGAAGCTTTGAATTCTAAGAATCATCAGGCTAAGAAAAATCCTATTGAATGGACTTGGATAAGGAAAGCAACTAGAAAAACACCTGCCTTCGAGCTGAATAAAGAAAAACAAGTCTTCATGTAAGCAAGAGAAGCCTTTAAAAAGCTAGAACATGTCACTCCACCAATCAAGTTGAGAAGTGAGACTTCACCTGTAAAGGATATGCCAGCTTCATGTGATCACACACGTACTACAACAGACACAATGAGTCCTGTTGCATAGTTTTTACAGAGCTGCATGAAGATGTCAAAACATGAGAATTCCTTAGCAGAGTTACAAATCCTACTGAGTAATTACGAGCAGCGCAATATAGTAAATGAATCACACAGAGTGGTTCATCATATCAAGAGCCATAAAAGAACTAGAAGTGAGATGAGACTGAATGTGCAGATCGAAGATTTTGAAATGGATGAGATCATCCTCGACTTAGGCTTAGAAGTAAATATCTTGACAAAACAAACATGGGAACAAATGGGGAAGCCGAAGTTTTCATGCTCACCAATACAGTTGAGGTTAGCCAATCAACAAATGTCCTTGTTGACATTGATGGAGTGTGAAGTAGAGAAAAATTCGAAGTGATTGAGATCGTAGAGAAAACCTTATCCTGTGCTATTGGGGATAGATTGGGCCATGGATAACCTTGCAATCATCACCTTGAAAAAGAAGCATATGATATTTGAAGGAGTAGATATCAGGGTCATCGCACCCTTGGATCCTTCACAAGGACATAAGTACACTGAGCCAATAAGAGATGAATGCATAGCTCAAGATCTGGATCATATCTACAAGATGACATCGAATAAGGAAGACTACATCAACCCAACTGATGATGGAACATTGAGTTGGCATTGTGACAATTCTTGCATATCAGACTCAGATGCAAGACTGGAGAATTGGCAAAGCAGAATGCATGAAGTATCTTCCAAAAGATGTGAGCAGCTCATGATATCACTGCGTTGGATTGGAACAGAGGTAAGCCCAATCCCTACTTATGATGGCTTAACTAATATTGATACCTTTTTTCAAGAATATCTTATATTAGTTTCAGATAAACATAAGATAGCAGCACTGGATACAACACTGCACACTACACCTGCTAGATGGTGGGCTTCACATAAGCAGAATCTAGATACATGGGAAGAATGCAAGCATATTATGGAGATCAGATTCCTTAAAAAAACTGAGCTTGTACAAGTGAAATTTAATGGATAAACTGACACTACAAGAAAATACCCTTTTGGGGGAGGTTTTGGCTTGCGGCGATTTTGCTAACCCCCCCTAAAAAAAAATGTTTAGGTCTTTGGGGGTGGTTCTTTAACACCCCCCTCAAAAGTCCTGAAAATTGGACTATTGGGGGCAGTTTTTAAAAAACCCCCCTAAAAAGTCCAATTGTCAGGATTTTTGGGGGCGGTTGTTTAACCCCCCCCCCCCGAAAGTCCAATTTTCAATACTTTTGGGGGCGGTTGTAGAAACCCCCCGCCAAAAGTCTTGACCCCCTAAAAGTGGCTTGTCGTGGTCTTGCTAAACCCCCCCGCCCAAAGTCTTGACCCCCTAAAAGTGGCTTGTCGCGGTCTTGCTAACCCCCCCCCCCCCCCCCCCCCCCAACATTTTTTAAAGGTATTTGGTGGCAGTCCTTAAAACCCCCCCTCAAAAGTCCTTAGAATTTGAATTTTTGGGGCGGTGCTTAAAACCCCCCCTCAAAAGTCCTTAGAATTTGACTTTTTGGGGCGGTTTTTAAAAAACCCCCTCAAAAGTCCAAAAGTCCAACAGGAATTTTGGGGGGTGTTTTGGAAAGACCCCCCCAAAAGTCTTGTTGGAATTTTGGACTTTTGGGGGGGGTTTGGAAATACCCCCCCAAAAGTCTTGTTGGACTCTTGGGATTTTGGGGGGGGTTTGGAAAGACCCCCCCCAAAAGTCTTGTTGGACATTTGGACTTTTAGGGGGGGGTTTGGAAAGACCCCCCCCAAAAGTCTTGTTGGACTTTTGGACTTTGGGGGGGGGGGGTTCAGAGATCGACACTCTCGAAATATTTTTATCATCATCCTATGAGCTGTGGAGGGCATTTCCCTAAGGCCAATTAGGCAAATTTTACCATACTTGGACAATTTTTTATCTTCTCCTAGGATTGGTCTAATTTCCCTAAACCACTGTTTTTGCAGGTCCATAAATTCTTCTTCATGGTGATCTCTTTGGACAAACTGAGACCATGGTTGAGTAGACAAAACAACATCCTACAATATCCCCATGTGTTGCGGGCATTTTCTTCAACACACAATTTGTGTCGGGCATCCTCTTAAGGCTACTTGGACCCCATGCTGGGATTCAAAATTTATTTTTTGGGGATAGAGTCTAATAATGCTGTCGAACTAGAAGGTCTTCACCAAGGAATACTGCTCACATGTCAAAAAATATGGACCCCTCTAATCGTGGAAGGTGATTCCCAGATCATTCTCCACATGGCTGATGAGATGCAGCGTGGCAAATCAAGCTCCTAAGTGGCATCGTCATGGTGGTTGGAAGATAAACTGGAGGCTCTATATTCCTTGTTCTTGCAAGGCCTAGCACTTTCCTTCTCCCACGTCAAGTGCAATATAATTGCAATAAATTAGTTGATCTGCTGGCCAACTATAGGAGCAATGTTCACATGGCCACCTATGCTTATACGTGGGACGATTTGACCTAAGAATTTTTTTGGGATAGTTGCATAGTTATCCAGGACCAAGACATGATGGTTTTTCGTGTAAGAAAACATCATGTTGACGATAATTGAGACATGTAACTCTTGCCTTTTGTAGTGGTCCGCATCGACCTTTAATAGCTGGGAGAGGGACTGTCTTTTCATCCTCCTTCACAGTTCTCGATCAGTCTTTTTAGAGCCCAGTGATCATGCTTGGATGGGGGAAATGATAGAAGAAAATCAGAGCAAGCATCACTCGCTGTACCTCCTTCAGTTATTAAGATGTACCTGGTTCATCATAACAATCGGTGGCAGTCGAGAATATATGGAGGTTCAAGGTGGCAACCGTGATCGTCATTGCTGGTCTTCTGCATGCATGCAAGTTTTGGTAATCTGGTTGATTATGGAGCAAGCCTCTAATGAGAGGATGAAGGATCTGGAAGATACTAACTATCGTCCTAAGGTTGGAGATAATTCCAGTCGCAATAGGAAGAGAGGGAGTGGGGATTCTCCGGGGGAGTCGAGTGGTCTCGTGCCTATCAGTGGGCGCTTAGGGAGGTAACTTCCTTTTCTCTTAACATCCCCCTAGAAATCCAGAGGGACATCAATGACTATGAACAATAATGGTGGGCTCTTTTGAGTAGGGAAACCCTGGTTGGGAAGCGTAAGCAGTTGGAGAATGGGATCATGGATCCTGGAAACACGGCTGGGCATGTTAGTCTTTACGAGTGCACTATTGCCCTGTTTTGGATCATGAAAAACTTGGTTGCTTATTCCATTCACGATAGGAATCCTCTCAGAGATGACAATGCGTAGCTTCTATTGGAAGAGTCTCGCACGATTCACTGAAAGTTGGATTTCCTTATGTCTGCCATGGTGCTTCAACCTCCTCCGTGCGTTGCTTCTTCTTCCATCTTTCGTCATCCGGGGAGTTCTCCAGAAGCTCCTTATATAGTTTGTTGATGTCTAGGTGGGTGTCTATTTTGTCAGTTACTAGTCTGGTTTATTTTGGGGGGTCTGGGGCTAGCTGGTTTAGCATTTATCTTATCTATGAGTGGTTATGAAGCATTATTCTCTTTGGCCTGTGGGCCTATGGGAATAAAGTATTTGGTTCTATGGTTTTTTGTCTGTTCAGGAGGTAGTTTTGTTTATATGAATCAGGATGGTCAGACAGATAGAAGGTTCGTCTCGGTTACTGTAGCAATAGCCTTCATACATGCCATGAGGGTGTGTGTCAATGGGTAAAACCAAGTTGGTCTGTTTTGATGAACAATTCTGAGCTTCGGCCAGATTGCTCCTTTTGTAATTCCTCCTTTTAATATAATGCAAAATATCCTTACTTCCAAAAAAAAAGGCTACTTGGAATGGTGTTTAGTATTCCCAAAGGATTATTCTTCCATATCACAGTCATAAGTGTATTTTTGTGTTTTAAGTAACTATAAGTACCATCTCTACTTTTACAAAGTTGATTTCTGATGAGGTAAGTGTTCAAGTAAAAGATAATATTTTTTTGATAATGCATGATGCTAAGAATGTATCTGCTAATGCATACTTTAACCATTCCTTTGACAAAAAGACATACTTTAACCATTCCTTTGAATTTTTCATAGGACTCTTTGTAAAATTACTTAGGGTAATGTGATAAATTTGAATATTAGTTTAAATTGGATTGAAAATGACTCTTCATAATGAATTATGATGATATGAACATATAACTAAAAATGCAGAGTGGTATGAACACACATCCCTGCTTTGAAATTGTCATATGAACATATAACTAAGAATGTAGCGATGATATGATTGACATTATAACACAGATCCCTAGTCCTTTTGAAAGAAGGATTCATTATTTACTCTCTTGGAGAATTATGTTATGATATGATTGTGAGTTTTTGCTGGATGAAAGTCAGGATTGCAGATGTATGTATTCTTCTTTTCACTGGTTGATTTCTGAGTGTCTATGCTGATTTGAAATTTGAAACCTCTGTGTACGATCTCTATAACTGAATGCGTCCTTGAAATGGTTTTTTCTGCAAGATTGAATGTCAGTCCAAATGCATTTGAATGGTTTGCAATGCGCCTTCATGGTAGAAATGTTGACTTAAAATGGAGTATGTTTATGTATTTGAATATTTCAAGAAATCCATTGATCAAAATTTGTATGTTATTAATGGTTGGGATAGAGCCGCGATTGCAGAACGTTGCAATTATTGGTAATGAGTGAGTGAATCAATTTAGAGGACAGGCTGAATGCCAAATCATTATCAATTGAATTTTACTCTCAGAATATCTTTATCATCATCTTATGAGCTATGGCGGGCATTTCTCTAAGGCCTATTAGGTAGATTTTACCAATAATTCCATACTTGGACAATTTTTTATCTTCTCCTAGGCTTGGTCTAATTTCCCTAAACCATAGTTTTGGCAGGTCCATAAATTCTTCTTCGGGGTTCTTCTTGATGTTATTAATTTGTCTAATGCACTTTTCTTCACCAATTTGAAAGAGCTGATTCATGGATGAGTAGGCTCATAAATGTGTAATTATGCCATTCCAGATTTCATACACGGGATGTCAAGTTTGGTCATTAGGATTAATCAATGAAGAACATATGAAGTTGGTTAAAGAGTCTAATCAGATTTGAAGACACCCCGTTGACAGTCCAAACAAACCATATGAGAGTTTAAGCAAACCGATTGAGTGCATAATAAGGATCAGCAGACCAAAAAACCAGTATTGAACTCTTATTGGATGAATTTTGAATGTGACTGTAATCAACCTATAATTTTCCACTAGAGTTTCAACAATACAAGTGATGCAATTTATGGAATGAAATCCAAGGAATATAATTGAATGAGTGCATGAAATGACACATTCCCTTGCAGCTGATGAATTAGCTTGAGTTCATAAGTAAGTAGAGGATTATCGTTCTTACTCAGTTTGATATTACTTGCTATTACTATTTAGTTATACCCATTTTGTTGGTTGACAAGTCTGCATTATTTATTTAGGGTGATGGATATTTTTCATTCGGAAGATATATATAATTTTCAAGTTTAAATTATAATTAATAATTATATTAATATATTTATTATAAAGTTAATAAGTTTTCAACAAGTAACAGACATTTTACATTGGTATTGCTGCTTGCACATTAATTCAAATTACATATATGATATTGATATTGATATGAATCATTAGCATAATAGCATGATATATGTCCATGATATTGATATGAATTATTTAGGATGTAGTCATAAACTACCAAAGAATAATGCAATTATCATTTCACTGTTGCAGCTCGCAGTAACACATCTAATGCAATTCAACACCACACAATAGGAAAGAAATTAAACTACCTAATTAACTTGGCGATCTCTGTGAGAAGGCGGGCCCTGGCCTTCTAACAGAGATGTCATGTCCTAACACAAATTAAAACACCTAGATATAAGAAACTCTGCTCCTTGTGTTAGAAATAATGAATCACAGTCACAGCTCTCTGTTTCAGCTTATACAATTATAAATTCTCCAACCCCAGGATCAGAACGCCTCTTTACATTTATACCTTGATTACATGAATTCGTTTCACAAAATATCGGGTAGCCATGAAGATCTACAATCTTCAAGCTGTCAATTTACAATGGAACTATTACAACCATAAGTAGTCTTGAATGAAATCATTGCATTCAGGCCTGAGCTATTGCATGCTATCGCAACCCAGAATATATTCGAGCTGATTGGACTCGATGGTACTCGGATGCTCTGTTGTGACTCATTCGCAACTGGCCATGTGGAGGAATGCTCGAATTGTTCCAACAAATTGTGGAACCGAACTCAAGAAGGGACAGCTGGCGCCACATATGCATCTTCTCCAAGGGTTAGCAAGCTGCTACACCTACGGTCTTCTAAAGGCTTCTGGGATATCTTTATTGAATCAATCAATATTAGCACAACCTTAAAAGATAGAGTGCAAAACCATAAACAAATCATGCATTAATGATATAAAACAATAATAGAACATACCTGTTGCAATCCATGCTCTGCTTGAGAATATATCTTCTTAGATCAGGGAATAGTGAGGCAAAACAGGGAAAACGCTGTAGATAGGTGCAGGAAAAAAGGGGCTATTTTGGGGCCCAACATCTTCCCCCAGCTATCCAATTGCATGTCCTCATGCAACAACCAACTAATCTGAGTTTGAATCCACTCCCCATTCATGTTGAAAGGAAAAGTTGAAGGAAATGTCAGGTTCCTTGCTTGTTTCCAAAAACCCATTGCAAGCAGCCCAATATTCCTAGCACTACTTCTCTTCTTCCCTGGTCAGTGTATAATTGTCCTTGTACTTCCCTCCTGGCCACCATATCAGTGGAAATTTGAACTTGAGTCCCAGCCAGTGTAACCCACACGTTCTCATGCAATTGACATACCCTACTATGCTGGGAAGAGCTTGTTTAAAATTCTTAAGGCAGTAAGGATCCCCTTTCTTCAAAGCTGGAGAAGAAGTCTACCACCTGTGCTTGCTACCCTCTAAGGAAATATGTTGTTGTTTGGAGATCAGGTCAACACAGGTAGAGATAACTTTCTCTTGCATCTTCTTCAAATGCTAAGTCTTTGGAGGAGATAAGAAACATATTCCATGTTTTATGATGAGAGACGAGGAGATTGGAGTTCACTCCTAATCCATAAATTGGAACTGACCTCATTCCTAGAGATTGTCTGAAAGGCATCTTCCCACTGCACATGATTATTAAAAAAAGAGGAAAAGGCTCTCAATTGAACATCCCCTGCATAGGGAATAGGATTAGAGCTATAATCACCAAAAGATGCCATATTGTGCAAATACAATTCACACAACAGGTGCTGCTCAAGAAAACTGCTTGACAAAAAGGTCTCTACAAATTGGGAAGGGATCAGCAACTGATAAGGTATACCCTCTTGTAAATATTTCAATTTGAACAGGGTCATTTTCTCATACAGGAATACTAGGTAGGAAAAAGATGGGGCTCTTGAACTCAACAGCTCCTGAGAGAGGGCATACATTTGGTCTTTTTCTTTTTGCATGGATTTGAATTCCTTCAAATCCTCCAATTATTTTTGCACCTCTTCCAATTGAGATTTTGAAGAGTTGATTCCTCTGCCCACTTCTCCCTTAATTCTTTGATAGTCTTCCTATGTTCAGAGAGAGGGACCATCCTTGCTCGACACTGATCAATGTACTTTTTCCATTTAGCTAACTCCAGTTGTAACAAAGAAATTTATTTCTCCAATTGTTGAATCCTTCTATCCTCCATATCTTTCTCATCATTAGATTCTATAGCAACAATTTCTTGAGAAAATTGCATTCCTTCCCTGCCACCATATGTTCCAGCTTCCTCATTTTCGATTGGTAGTGTAGCAGCTTCCTCTTCCATCAGTGTTGCAATGGCCTCCACTTGTGTTGCAATATCAACAGTTAATTTTGAGGATGTTGGTTCTTGTGTAACAACATCCTATTCCTGTACCTCAACAGCCTCAGTTTGTGTTGTTGAATCAATCATTAATTTCGAGAACACTGGTTCTTGTGTGACAAGATTCTCTTCCTGAATACCAAACTCAACAGCTTCTACCTGAGTTGCAGTCTCAACAAATACTTTTAGGAATGCTGGTTAATCTTGTGTGGCAACATCCTTCCTTTCCAATTCAATCTTAGCAACTTCAGTCTGAGTTACAGTCTCAACAGCTACTTTTAGGAATGTTGGTTCTTGTGTGGCAGCATCCTTTCTCTTCAATTCAATCTCAGCAACCTCAGTCTAAGTTGCAATTTTAGCAAACATTTTTAAAGACACTGGTTCTTTTGTAGCAATGTCTTCCTCTTGTACCTCAATATCAGCAATTGTTGTCTAGGTTGCAACTTCACTAAATATTGTGAAGGATGTTGGTTCTTGTGTAACAACATCTTGTTTTCCAATTTCTTCATATTGCTGAGGTTGTTCTTGAATTACCTCGATATCTTTTGGATGATGAGACTGGTCCTGGAATAGTTCAGTATTTCCTGCTGGCTGGGATTGCATCTCCTCATCTTCTCCTAATTCCAAATCAGGGATCATGTCTATCTCTGGATCATTCCTCTCCATAAACTCCATTGTCGGTGCTTTTTCTCCTTCTTGCTTTGCCTATGCAGGCTTTTGTGCTACCAAAACCAACACTATGACTCTGTGCCCTACGAAATTAAATATGTCTCCACATTCTGGGCATACCATTTATCCTTGTTCTTCATTTCCCAAAACAGGATGTGAATTTTCTAACAGATCTGTAGCCTCCACTAATATATTCAAATTCTTCTCTACCTGTTTTCTAGTCACTTCCTTCCATTTCTCCAATTCATTCCGATGCATTTGCACCTCCTCCTTTAGCAGCTCATTTTCAAAAAGGAGGTTTTCAATTTGTGGTTTTTCCACAACAGGTTCTTGTGTAACGGTCAGTGATTTGGGGTTTAAAATAGGAATTTCTATGCCTACCCTGGTTGCACATGCTGCTTCTGCTATGGAAATTTCACTATTTTCCCCAATTGCACATGTTGTTTCGACTGCTGCAACAAACCGAGTCCTTCTTTTATTCACAACTCCCGATGGCTGGCCTTCACTGCATACTGCTGCTGCTATTGTAATAGCTCTGGTTCTTCTCTTCTTTGCCGAGGTAGATGTCTGACCCTTACTCCCTGGCCTTTTTATTCTTTTCTGTCACATAGGGGTTTTTAAATTTTCAAAAAGAGGGATGAATTCCTCTTCTTCAGTGATGGTTCCCCTTCTTTCAGGGGAGGATTCAACATCCAACACCTCTATAGGATTTGTTGTTGTTGCAGCTTCCAATATCACTGCCTCATTCACCACTGGCTCCATCATATCCCCTTCTGCAATAGGGTTCGTTGTTGTCATGGATTTCCCCATATTTACCTCTTCCACCTGGTCTGCCAATGCTCCATCCCTCCCCCAAACTAAATTGGAGGAACTCCAGTCCTCATTTACCATTTCAACACCTCCTATTGCCACGATAGGTGCTCGGGGTACCCTTGGTCGAGCAACAAATTCTTCCCATGTCAAATTCTGGTGCACAAGGGCCCTTAATATTAAGATTTTAATCAACCCATGTTTTGAGAGGGAAGATAAGTGGTGCCGAGCACCCTTGACATACCTAGCCATAGTTTGCAGAGATTGTAAAAGATAAAACGACATATTTAACAATCTGCGGTGTCGTAAATGTGAAAGGAGGAAAAATTCATATATGTAAACCACTTTGTACCTACCTTCACAAGAAATGCATTTCTTTATGAAGGTCTCCACTTGGTTACGAGGATTTGGCAAGGATTCCAATGCTATGCCTCGTCCATGCGGCCGAACAACTTCTCCAACTGCCAAAAATTCTTCTGCTATAGTTGGATTATGGCACTTCCGACCAAACCATTGCATCCCGGTTCTGGGAAATCGTGTTACCTCCGCCATGATTGCTTCTGAAACATCTATTCAGATACCTCGAACCTATGAATGAGTGTTGGTTAGATTTTGAGCAAACTCAAGTGCGGTTTCTACATGAAAACCATTCAAATGCTGTAAATAGTCAATCCAACCAACTTCATGGAAGATAGTAAAAACCTCTCTATTTGCACACAGAGGTGCTATTCCAATAGGCTCATGTCTTATCAGCATACCCATATTGCGAAGCTATCTGTAAATTCTGCTACCAACGGGATGAGTTACAGTCCCAGACATTGAGCTACTGCATGCGGAACGAGAGTTGGTTTGGGTATTTTTGGGAATTGGCACAACCCTTTTTGGTAAAAGGTGGTGACAGGTTGTCGCATGAGGTAGGTCAAATGGCGGACAAAAACCAAATGCGAAGGACGAATAAGACGTAGTTGTCATCTCAACAGATTGGCTAAGGATAACTGCTAGAGAGCGTTGATACCGACGGAGAGCATTGATGGAGAGCACTGATACTGATGAGCAAAGAAATAATGAGTATTCAATGAGGAATTGGCGAAGTCGCAGTTGCCAAAAGTAGGAAAAATGGACAAATTTAGGTGTTGTAGCTGCTCGAAATAGGAAAAATAGGCACTTTTGGAGGTGTTGCAGCTGCTCAAAATAGGAAAAATAGGCAACTTGGTGGTGTTGCAGTTGTGGTAAACTAGGAAGGATAGGCAACTTTAGCGGAGTCGCAGCTGCTAAAGATAGGAAAAATGGGCAATTTTAGCGGTGTTGCAGCTGCTCGAAATAGGAAAAATATGCACTTTTGGAGGTGTTGCAGCTGCTCGAAATAGGAAAAGTGGATAAATATAGGTGTTGCAGCTGCTCGAAATAGGAAAAATAGGCAACTTGGGGGTGTTGCAGCTACGGTAAAATAGGAAGGATAGGCAACTTTAGCGGAGTCGCAGTTGCGGTAAAATATGAAGGATAGGAAACTTTAGTGGAGTCACTGTTGCTAAAGATAGGAAAAATGGGCAATTTTAGCGGTGTTGCAGCTACTCGAAATAGGAAAAATAGGCACTTTTGGAGGTGTCACAGCTGTTTGAAATAGGAAAAATGGACAAATTTAGGTGTTGCAGCTGCTTGAAATAGGAAAAATAGGCACTTTTAGAGGTGTCGCAGCTGCTCGAAATAGGAAAAATAGTCAACTTGGCGGTGTTGCAGCTGCAGTAAAATAGGAAGGATAGGAAACTTTAGCGGAGTCGCAGCTGCTAAAGATAGGAAAAAAGGGCAATTTTAGCGGTGTTGTAGTTGCGATAAAGACAAATAAGCCATAGTAGCGGTGTTGCAGCTGCGCGAAATGGGAAAGATAGGCGATTTTGACAGAGTCGCAGTTGCTAAAAAATAAGGGAAATAGACAACCCAACAATGGTGCAATTGCACAGAAAAGGAGACTTGGGCGGGATTTGAGCAGTGTTGCAGCTGCGGGAAAAAGTGATAAGCTAGATGAAGCGGTGTTACAGCTGCAAAAGTGGAAATTTGGGCGGGATTTTGCATTGTTGCATCTGTGGGAAAAAAAAAAGATAAGCGATATTTTGTTGAGTAACTATTGCTGCAACATTCTTTTCTTCCAAGGAGTTGTTCACAAAAAGGAGGATCAATCAAAATGCCACAATCGTTTGGCCCGAGTTGCAACTGCCTCCATTCAAGTGATCTTCCACGCAAAAACCTGTTCAAAGTTCTTAAAAAGACAAAAAACCATCAAAACTGAAAAATAAAATCAAATGAAAGAAAAGAAAATGATTTATTTATATACAGAAAAATTTATGCAGAATCGCAACAGCCTTTTAAAAATTATCAAGGACAAGGAAAAGTCCTTGCTCCTGAACTAGTTGGTAACCTGGATCAGTTGGTAACCTAGAATAAAATAAACTAGACTTACTTTTGCAAGAAGTTAAATCCTATAATTATCAAACTATAGTATTCAATTTCTACTGACCTAACTCATCTAGCAGTTACTGTAACTCAATCATAATATGTCCAATCTAATGAATTGAAGAAAGATAAAACAACAACTAGAAACTAGAAGTAAGCTTGAACTCTAATTTGATTAATATTGGAAATCCTAGAAATAATAAATGAATGAAAGGAATTAGAGTTGATCTTGGTTGTAACAGCTAATCTAACAAACTATGCATCAAATAAGTTGAGTGTCACACCACACAGTTGCAATTATTCTGGATGCAATCATGAACTACCAAAGAAGAATGCAATTATCATTTCACTGTTGCAGCTCGCAATAACATATCTAATGCAATTCCACACCACACAATAGGAAAGAAATTAGACTAACTACTTAACTCGGCGATCTCTGTGAGAAGGCGGGCCCTGGCCTTCTAACAGAGATGTCGTGTCCTAACAAAAATTAAAACACCAAGATATAAGAAACTCTGCTCCTTGTATTAGAAATAATGAATCACAGACATAGCTCTCTGTTTCAGCTTATACAATTATAAATTCTCCAACCCTAGGCTCATAAAGCCTCTTTACATTTATACCCTGATGACAGGAATTCGTTTCAAAAAATATCGGGCAGCCATGAAGATCTATGATCTTTAGGATGCCGATTTACAATGGAATTGTTACAGCCATAAGTAGTCTTGAATGAAATCGTTGCATTCATGCCTGAGCTATTGCATGTCGTCTCAGCCCAGAATAGATTCGAGCTGATCATTCCACATATTCACAACACAACATCTCATTTCACATGCAACGAAGATTATATAATACTAATGTATTACAAAATAAAAAATTGTGCCCCTGGCATATAATGTCAACTTGTGCCCAAAATTTTAATTAAATTTAAAGATTAACTCGAACTACAAAAAATTTATAAACTATGTCTTGGTCTAAGTATAAATATTCAATAAATCAACTATTCTTAGTTGATACAACATCACTGAAATCACTAGTCACATAGTATAACCACTAGTTACATAGTTCAATGTCATCCTTATTCCAAGGAATGAAGCTCAACACAGCATCTGCTAGATTACGTAATGCGCTACTGGGACGTGGTAGAGCTATATTTTCAAATAGAGGATCTAAAATTTCTGTCGGATTCACAATATAATAGCCTTTTCCAACACGGACACAATGTACCATTGCATTTGGGTCAGTCTTATGTATTGTCTCCCTTGCAACTTTAACCCTTGAGTTTAATGCAATGAGAAAGCATTTCTTTCCTTGTAGCCCCAATTGGGAAGTTGGTGTCAACCCATTAGCATTATCTTGACCCTGCAAATAAATGAGACAAAGTAAGATGCATGGAAATAAGAATTTAAACATTGATGATCCTAGATTAAATAATTACAATCTTACTTGAATTGGTGTGTTCATTTTGTCAATTTGCAGTTTTGATGGAACCATTGGTGTTTTCTGTATAGAATGTTGATCATATTTTGATGCACGACTCTGCACCCAATAGACATTGATTTCTAATATATTGATAGAATAAAATAAAATTGAACTAAATTACTAAATTTTTCAATACTTACTAGAAAATATGATGGAGTATGCATTAAAGTTAATTTCGTTTGTATTAGTCCGTTCATAGGGGTTGTTATGTCACTTGTATTACTCTGTCAAGGAAAAATAATGTAATATATATATATAGATATATTCAAAAGATGAAAATAAAATATTATTTTAAATAATAATTAAACAACTAACCTCCACCACAGGCGTGATTTCGGCATGAGCACTTTGTACAACAAGAAACTGTTTATATGAGCAATCAGATATTAGAAGTCAGATCATTAGTGTGAAAATATGTATATTGAGACAAGAGTAAAGAATTGGACACTAACACTTTCTTTTTTGACCACATGTCCTCTTTCCATATCTTCTACTATTTTCAGTAGTTCAATTATTGTTGTTTAAAAAGATGTGATTTCTTGTGTTTTTTCTTTCACTGTAGCTTGGCTTACAGCTAGCGCCTCCTTGTATGGACTTTTTCCAAACAAGTTAGTTGGCGTAACTCCTAAGCCAACGCCACAACATCATCCTCTTGCATCAAACCCTAGTACCTTGGAAAGGGCATCATCCCTAGCTGCAAAGTCTTGAGATGCAACTTCTAATTGTGCTTGTTCAATTTTTTGCTAACATTGACATACAATTAAATCAGATCATAGAAGAAAACATTTCGAACATGTCAAATGAAATTTCAATCAATATCTAAATTAAAAGGTTGAGAACATACTATTGTTTCTCCTACAGCTTGTGTGATTGGAGTGCCATCCTTCTTTTGATGGCACTTCTTCCATAAGTCTACCCTAGTAATGCGTGTAGTTGTATCAACTGAGGCTATAGAGTTTTTCTAGTTGCAACAAGTAAAATAGTATCGTTAAGTTGTGACATTACAATGAAACTAAAATATGCTAATATTTCTCATATCGGATAAAATATCATCACAATTGTTTACCATATCATCTTTGACCCATTGATAACCTCGGCGTCCAGAGGTGTGCAAGTCCCTCTCCTTTTTTCTATTTTCCTTGTTGTTTTCCTTATATCCTAGAAATCAATTGAAAATAACATATATAAGTCAACATTACAAGCCAATAGACATTCTAAAAAACTTGATTATATAATATGTGAACTTTTTCCTTACCAGGAATTCAGTGGTGGCTCGTGATAGGATGAATTCTCTCCACACTGTCTCACTTATCCTAATTAGAGGAACATTTTTTAATCTTTCCTCTGTTGACTCATAAGGGTCACATTATTTTTTGGTCAACCGATATCTATGACTCTTTTCCTTATGGCCAATGGATTTCATACAATATTCTTTAAGGACCGGGGGGATTATGAATTTTGCCTGCAACATACAAGAATTGCATTTTTAGATGTCATACATGGTTTGAAAATAAACTTCGAAATCATCCAAAAATATAAATGTTGAAAACAAATACATGTAATATCTAGTACTCACATTAATAATGTTACACAAGTTCTCCTTTAGTTGATCCGAAACCTTCTTCCAATCAGAATAATTGATTGGAACCATTTCCCTTGTGAGCACACGTAGTAATGAAGATAGCTTCACGGAGTTTGGACCAATTGGTTGGTCCCTTTCATTGATATGAATTTGGATCTTTTCCTCCAAGTCATTGATTTATGCACATTTAGTTGCTCCTCTACCTTTCTTCTTGACTTCCTCTGTCAATGCTTGTGTAGAGGGATCTTCACCTTGTACACTAATATCTTGTTGACATTGTTCTTTGTGAGCAACATCTAGAAAAGAAGGGCACTTAAAGGTGTTATGGATTTCTAAGTCATAAAATTTTATTTATGAAGAACTACAAAATTATACATTAATGTGTTAGGATATTTAGACACTCAGATAGGATATTTAGACAATTAGGAGTTAGTTAAGATCAACTTGTGTAATATATCTGTTAGGGATAGTGTGTTTCTTTAGTATGCATTTGTAAATACTTAATCTGATGGTCACGATATGTTCCCGACATAGAGTGATCCGACGGCTCAACTTCTCTTAGATCAAACCTAACCTTGATCCGTGGCTTAACACCCGATTGGTCCATGATCTCTATTTAAAGAGCATGGAGGGTCATTGTTTAGTTGATCGATTATAAGAAGCTCATTTGTAACTTTCTTTCTTTGCATAATAAATTGTCCTGTAGAATCTATTTGGCCGGGGCCGTGGAGTGTTTCCCTCAAGACGGTTTAAACCACGTCAAAACATCAGTGTGTTGATCTGTGATATGTTTGTGTGAAGTGGTTTCTCTTGGTGTTCAGTCCTTTGGTAGTACCCTGTGTACCCGAACATGGTATCAGAGCTTTTATGAAGTGTTGCTTCCGGTTATGATCTAGATCTTGAACTGCTGTTGCCGAAACTCGAAAGGGTTTCTAGTTCTAGTATTTATGTGCATTTTTGGGCTGTGGGAGGTGTTCCATTGCATTCGGAGTGTCATTTCCATTGGAAAATAGTTTTTGTTTGATCGAAAACGGTTCCTGGTTGCTCCAGAAACGCGTATTTCATGAGATCTGAAGGTATAATGTTACAGTGACGCATTTCTTTTTATTTTCTTTTTTTAAAAGGAAAAATCTCATATTTCATCATTTTGTACTGCTAGATTTTTTTGGGGGTTCAGATTTTTGCTTTCCCGTCTACGTATGCTCTTTGCCTTGCACCTTGAGCGATCTCGGCAAATAAAAAACAGAAAGGGAAAGGGTTTTTTTAGGCTACGTATGCTCTTTGCCGTGCACCTTGCGCGATCTCGGCAAATCAGAAACAGAGAGAAAACATAGACTTTCCGAGAAAGCTAACAAGATCTAACTCCACAAGTGTGGAAAAGTTTTTTTTTGTTTCGATTTGTGGTTTTTTTTGTAGGAAAAATGGCAAGCACGCAAACCGAACAAGAAGAGTAAAAAAAAAAAACCCTTCCTCATTCCCATATTTTACATACCTTTTAATCTAGCTCACTTGGTTCAAAGTTGCTTTATTCATTAATAGGTCTTGAGTTCAAGTCTTAGGAAGTTACTTTTAAAATAAAAAGTGCATGCAATTTCTATTTTCAAGTTATTTTATTGTAAAAGTGCATCTCACTTAAATAATAAAAAATAAAAATACAAGTGAGTCACTTAAGTTTTTTTTATTGTTGCACTATTTAAAAGTAATATCATTGTAAAAGTAAAATCACGTATTTTACAAAAGTGGTTCACTTAAAGCAACTTTCTTGTAAAGTGATTGTCAAAAGGTTCATCTTGGGAAGAGAGGTTTTTTTTTTTGATGGACATTCTTTAGCTGCCACGTCACTATTGAGGACATCTTCAACAGTTTCTTTGTTCAAGCATAACTTCGTCATACAGAGTTAGTTTTCAGTGCCGTTTTTTTTTAAACCGCCTATTTTTTCAAGCTCTTCACATCCAGACTATTGGTTTCTACTTTTACAGCCATTAATTTACAAATATGGCCGCCCCTTGTGATATTCTACTTAACAGTTCGAACTATTTCTCATGGAAATCTCGTATGGAGGATGTTCTACGAACTAGGGGACTTTTCAGAATTACCTCAGGGAAAGAAAAAAAACTCACTGATGATGATAAGAAAATAAAATGGGCAAATAGATGTGATGAAGCTCGTGGATTGATTGGGATGTCAATCTCTACTGATTTGCGATTCCACATATCTAGAATTGATGAACCTAATGCTGCTTGGGACAAGTTGGAATCTGTGTTTGGTAAACACAATTAAATTCGAGGTCACCAGCTCGAAAATGAGTTGATTTCTTTAAATCCAAGGGACTTTTCATGCATTCAAGATTATTTATCTAAGTACAAAACTCTTAAACTCTTATGTGCAGAATGTAAGATTGAGAGGGAAGACAAACAATGCATTTATCATATTCTTTCCAAACTTGGACCTGCATATTCTGTTTTTGTATCTACATTTTACTCCATGAAAGCTTCCTTGAGTGCAGCTAGCTATCAAGAGCCTAGACTTGAATCATTTTGTGATTCTTTGATTAGAGAATAAGATAAACTCATTCATCTTGGAATAATCAACAATGCAGATACATCTGGGAAAGCCTTATTGTCCCAACAGAAAAAAAGTCCAAGCCTCCCAAGAAACAAAATTTTCGCAATAATAAGTCAAACAAGGGTCCAAAACCCTCTCAGTCAGCTCCTTCTTTAAAAAATGACAAAGGATCCAAGCCAAAAGGCAAGAAGACTGAGCGTCATTGCAACTATTGCGGGAAAGATAATCATGATGAATCTAAATGTTTCAAGAAGATGGCAGCCTTGGAAGCAGCAATGAAGAAACACCACATCAGCCTAGATTCACCTTCAGAATCTGTCTCTCATGGACATGCACTTTGTGCTTCTGCTTATTCTGATAATGCATCTTCTTCTTCTACTTCAAATGAATGGCTCATTGATTATGGAGCATCTTATCATATGGCTAAGGATCAAGCCATCTTTTCTACTATGCATGAATGTAACACCAAAAAAATATTTGTTGGTGATGATAGATCTCTAAGTGTTGTAGGAGCTGGAACAGTTCCAGTAGATAATGGTCATTTTAGTGATGTACTATGTGTTCCAAGAATTTCCTTTAATTTGTTATCAGTCTTTCAGATCACTCATTCTAGTGAAGGTAAAACTGTGACCTTTACACCTCACCAAGTGGTAATCAAGGATTTTAAAGATCCTCAACAGGTCCTAGCTACCGGAATTGTTGATGATATTACTAGGTTGTACAAGTTTAACAACTTTGGGTCATCACCTTTCCCTTCAGTTTTTGTTGCTCATAGTGATAACTTGAGCAAACTTTGGCATGAGCGATTTGGTCACTTAAATTATTGCTCATTGCAACAACTATGTAAATAAAATATGGTGACAAGTCTTCCGATGGTATCTTGAAGAGATGGTGTTTGTTCTGGTTGTGTACTCAGAAAACATCATCAGGATAGTTTTGACAAACGTGCCTCTTGGCATGCCTCGGTTCCCTTGGAGCTTTTGCATAGTGACTTGTGTGGTCCTCTTCCATCTGCTTCCTTTTCTGGTTTCAAATATTTCTTAACTTTCATTGATGATTACACCAGACGCACTTGGGTTTATTTCCTAAAACTTAAGAGCGAAGTATTTAACATGGTCTTGGCCTATAAGGCCCTTGTTGAAAAACAATCTAGTCATCAAATTATTAAGTTAAGATCTGACAATGGAGGAGAATATGTTAACAAACAGTTCACTACTTTCCACACTGAATAAGGCATCCAACAATAGCACACTGTTCCATATACACCACAACAAAATGGTGTAGTTGAGCGGAGGAACTGCACTTTAAAAGAAATGGCTAATTGTATGATCCAATCTAAGGGACTAAGTCTTCAATTTTGGGCTGAAGCCATAAATTGTGCATATTACATAGTTAATCGCACCCCCACAAAAGCATTACAAGGTATAACACCGGAAGAAGCATGGAGTAAAACTAAACCTGATGTAAGTCACTTTCGTGTGTTTGGTAGTGAAGCATGGGCTCACATTCCGGATGAAAAACGGAAAGCATTGCAGCCTAAAAGTGAAAAGTGCATATTTGTTGGATATTATGAAGATGTAAAAGGTTATATACTTCTTCAACCACATTCTCATGATACAATCATTAGAAGAGATGTTAAATTTGATGAAAATTTCTTGGCCTACGAGCCTAACTTGGCGATTGTGCCATATTTGGCCTGCGATCCTGATTTGGAATTTGTGCCTTCTTCTTCTTCTTCCAACTTCCTTGACAAGTTTCCAACTCCAATTTCTGATAATGACAGTGAGGATTAAAATCCACCTCCTCCTGCTCATGTTCCTCTAGTTGCACCAGCAGAAGTGCTTCCTCGATGGGTCCATTCAACATGTGAAGTAGCTGGTGATCTTGCCGGTGATCCTAGAGATCAACGTCGAACACGTTCTCAGTTTCAGCGAGCCTCTTTTCTTTTGGCTCAAGTTTCCGAGAATCATGATCCAGAAACTTTTGTAGAAGCTTCAGGGAATCCAGATTGGGATGCAGCCATGGATGAAGAATATCGTTCCTTAATGATGAACGATACTTGGGATCTTGTACCTCTTCCAAAAGGAAGAAAACTTGTCAGATGTAAATGGGTCTACCGAACTAAGTATGCATTAGATGGAAGTGTTGAAAGACTTAAGGCAAGGTTAGTTGCCAAAGGTTTTTCCCAAGTTGAAGGGATTGACTACAATGAAACCTTGGCTCCTGTTGCAAAAATGAACTCCATCCGCCTTGTTCTTTCCCTTGCAGCCTTACACAACTGGGAAGTCCATCAAATGGATGTCAAGTCTGCCTTCTTACATGGTGATTTACAGGAGGAAATTTACATGGAACAACATCCTGGCTATGTTCAGAATAACTCTAACCTTGTCTGCTGCCTTAAAAAATCCTTATATGGCCTTAAGCAAGCTCCTAGAGCTTGGTATGCCAAAATGGATAACTTTCTCCTTGACACTAGTTTTTCTAGATGCCATTCTGACCCCAATGTCTATACCAAGAAAGTAGGAAACCATCTCATCATACTTGTTCTATATGTTGATGACCTTATTCTTACTGGTAGTGACCCTAAGCTTATAACCCATGTGAAATCCAGTCTTAAAAAAAAATTTGAAATGTCAGACTTAGGACATTTGCATTATTTTCTTGGTCTCCAAGTCCTGCAAACCAAAGAAGGAATCTTTCTTTCTCAATCTAAGTATGCTTGTGACCTTCTTGGTCGCTTTCACATGGAAGATTGTACACCATCCCCTTCTCCCTTCCATTTTGGAGTCAAACTTTCTGCCACTTGTACTTCACCTGAAGTCGATGCCCACCTTGTATTGTTAGCTTGTTGGTAGTCTCTTATACTTGACTCATTCCCGTCCTGACCTTTCCTTCGCCATTGGTCGTGTTGCCCGTTACATGCAGACACCTCATGAAAGTCACTGGAAAGCAGCTAAAAGAATACTTCAATATATTCGAGGTACAGTTCAGTTTGGGATTCATTACAGTACAGGGGGGGAACCTTTGTTGGTTGGTTTCACTGATTCAGATTGGGTCGGCGATCTTGATGATCGAAAGTCTATTGTAGGTTATGTTTTCAGTCTGGTATCTGGACCTATTACTTGGGCTTGTAAGAAACAACAAGCTCTTGCTCTTTCTTCAGTAGAGGAAGAATATCGAGCAGCAGTTAATGCAAGTCAGGAAGCTTTATGGCTTCGACAGATCCTTTCAGAGTTTGGATTCGAGCAGCAGCAGCCTACTCCACTTTGGTGCGATAATCAAAGTGCCATCAAGCTTGCCAAATATCCATTTCTACATCAACACAGCAAACACATTGAGCTACGTATGCACTTCATCAGAAATCTTGTTCATGATCATGTTCTTGAAGTGCTCTTTTTCCCTACAGATGATCAAGTTGCAGACATCTTCACCAAGTCTCTTACAGAAGCGAAGTTTTCTAAACTTCGATCTATGTTAGGAGTTCAGGAACTTGTCATTAAGGGTGGATAGGCTCTAATACCTCCTTCCTTCTCCTAATAGTGTCACTTTTGTAAATCCTTCAATCCTATCCCAAGTTGTTCTTAAGGGGAGATGTCAGGATATTTAGACACTTAGGAGTTAGTTAAGATCAACTTGTGTAATATATCCGTTAGGGATAGTGTGTTTCTTTAGTATGCATTTGTAAATACTTAATCTGACGGTCACAATATGTTCCCGACATAGAGTGATCCGACGGCTCAATTTCTCTTAGATCAAACCTAACCTTGATCCATGGCTTAACATCCGATTGGTCCATGATCTCTATTTAAAGAGCATGGAGGGTCATTGTTTAGTTGATCGATTATGAGAAGCTCATTTGTAACTTTCTTTCTTTGCATAATAAATTGTCCCGTAGAAGCTATTTGGCCGGGGCCGTGGAGTGTTTCCCTCAAGAGGGTTTAAACCATGTCAAAATATCGGTGTGTTGATCTGTGATTTATTTGTGTGAAGTGGTTGCTCTTGGTGTTCGGTCCTTTGGTAGTACCCTGTGTACCCAAACATAATGAGCTTACCTTGTTCTTCATGTTGCTCCATCTCTTTTTGTGTCGAGGGATCTTTCCCTTCTACACTGTTATCCATATGGCGTGGTTTTTTGAGAACATCTTCTATAAAAGAAGGGAACATAAAGGTGTTATGGATTTCTTAATCATAAGATTTATACTTATAAAGAACTAGAAAAATATGTATTAATGGGCTTACCTTGTTCATGTTGCTCCTCCTCTTGAAAAGATGAAAATGTATCTTTGTCATTTCCTTCTTTGTTAGGACTAGTAGAGCCATTCAAAGGCATAGAAGGTGTAATCTTCTTTGCTATTGTTTGTCTTTTCCTCTTCTTTGTAACTGTAGCCAAGAATGTTATTAAACATATGCCTAACATCATCATACAATAAAAATAAGCATTATACTGCAGAAGGAAAAACATTGTTCTATTTCTAAATATTTACCTTCTGAGATGCATGTCCCTTCCTTTCCCATTTGATCATTTTGATGCGTTCTTTTTGAAAATTTCATAATTAGATTTTTTTGATTTCGTGTCATATTCTGCTTTCTCTGTTTTTTTTTAAATGATTAGAGTATTGATTAGCCATAGCCTATTATATTGTTGTTAAAGTATAAGGTAATATGTTCTAACAATTTAAATTAAATAAAAGTAGTATTCCCATTTGCTGTGATGGGAAATTTTGTTTTTTGCAAAGAACTCCCAGATGTAACCTCTTGGGTGGCTCAGCCATAGTTTTCTTAATATAAAACCTACTTGTTTCTGTTAGAAAAACAATATAAATTAAATAAAAATAATGATATACTTCAATCACAAACAATCACTTACCTCCATGTCTCCACTTGTACAAATCCTGCATAACCAAAAAAATAAAGTCTATCATCACTCAATTGCTAACTGAAAGTTGTTTAAATGATTAATCTATCTAACAAGTTTCAAAAGTAAAGGGGAAGACTATCTTCTAAAAGGAACATATGTCATAACTTGAGAGAGAGAGAGGGTTAGAGTGTCGTAGGTTTAGGTTAGACACGTACAGTAGCCAACAAGATATATCAGTGTCCAAGAGTGAAGACCCCTCAGCCTTAGAGGCTGCAAGCAAGACAAGGTTTACATAGGAAGCCCCAAAGATGAACACGGTAATGGTCTTGCAGCAATGGGAAAGTGCAGTCCAACTCTAGTGGTCACAAAACAATCACAACCCAGCTAAATGAATGTCAAACAGTTCACGTCTCAGCTAGGAAGAGCCACCACAATCCATGGCTAGCCCTAGAGGAAACCAAATTTTTTACAGAATTTTTAAAATTTTGTAGCAGACGAACCACTATTTTGATTTCTATGAATAAAGAAACCACATAATGCGTATTACACTTACTAAGCATATGATAAAATTTTGTACAAAATGCAGCATAGAATGCGTATTACACTTAAAACTTTGTAGCAGAGGAACCACCATTTTGATTTCTATCAATAAAGAAACCACAGAATGTTTTCATTCATTATGTTGTTTTCATAAAAGAATTGATAAAATACCTGCAATAACGCAGAACACAAAACAAGAATGCAGTGAAACTTAAGTTACACCTCACGCAGTTCACCTCAATATATCCCAACAGCAACGCTTCAGCTTTCGTGGTGTTGAATACCATAATCAAAGCAAGTAAACGTTGGCCTGTGCAAAAAGAAAACAACGCCCTTTCCCGGCAAAACTATTCGCGGAAGATAAAATTTGAAAAGTTATGTTAGGGGTGTCATTTTTTTATTATTATTAAATTTCGGTTTTTTTTTTTTTTGGTAAATTAAATTTCTTTTTTTTTTGGTATAGATAGCAAAAACACCTGAGTTTTCTCCTAAGGTTTTGAATGAAAGGGGAAGGACCTTGGTACTGGGAGTCATGTAGGTGGACCAAAGGAAGGAAGGAGGGAACCAAAGAAATGCATCAAAAGGAAAGGAAATATTAGCCTATTGTGGTCGATGACATGAAGTTAAATAATGTAATAAGCATGACTTCTAAGGCATTGATTGTGAGGTTTATTTTTAGAAGGATGGGGACAATGATTTTGTTTCAATAGATTCAAGTCCACCTATACTAAATGGGACCCTTCAGATGTATTGAATTGTAATGTAAACATTATGCATATGTGATGTACGATTAATCGTAGCGTGGATCTCAAGGACAAGGCCCAACTAGTGAATTCTCAGCCTTGAAGGGATGATATTTTATGTTGTTCCATCCATGTGCTAGTAAGCCATGGAAATTGTAAAAACATGTAGATGATTATAATGCAAATAAAAATACCAAGGGTTTGGCTATGGATGCAACTAAATGAGGGGGCTATGTGTTTCCACTAGGAAGAGGTAACTAGGGGGTTTTGCGATTGGACCCTAGCTGGCTACCATATGTCATCTTGAGAACCCCTTTGACTGTCCTAGTCGTCATTTAATTATGTTGTAAGGAAGTGGGTGAAAAAATCGATCCATTAGAGTGATGGAGTATGGGTAGCCCTGAAATTCGTAAGGCAAAATATGGGAATGGTTTTCTCGACCCATAAGCCACTCCATCTCATGGGAATTATGTGTTCTGAATGTTTAATTGTTCATGTTTCATTCAGCTATGCTTATTTGAGTATCCATATGCATCCATGTGTTTTTATGAATTTGTTCAATGATGAATAGGGCCAAGTCTTGTTGAGGCCCAGGAGGTTCAGAATGTTTGGTCATGAATTTGAGGGAGAAATAGAAACCCCTTTTGTGTTCATGTTCCCTCTGTGGGTTAGATGAAGGGAGGAGACATGGCATAATGGATTAGAGCTCTTTATAGAGTGGTAAAGAGGTCTGTATGAGGATTGGGGAAACACCTTGGTTGGAAGAAGGAAAATTTAGAGTTCTCAGGTTTGGAAGAAGATCATACACTTGCATGGGGATCTCCGAGAGCTTTCCAATATATGATACCAAGTTTTCCAAAAATGGACTTAGGATGAGAAAGTTATCATCCTGAGAAGTTGGCAGTAACAATGGTATATCGACGACTTCCGACTTTCCGAACCTGTAGTGCAGATTGTGGATAGTGGAAGTTGGAGGCGCGATTCTGCAAAGCTGAGACCTTTGGAGATTCGACTTCCGACTCCCGCACGTGGATTATAGAAGTCGGAGGCATGATTTGGCGAAGTAGAGAATTGGGTGTTCCAACTTTCCTACTCCCGCATCACGGATTGTGGAAATGTGAAAGTCGGAGGTGTATTTCTTCAACGTCATGTATTTGTCGTTCCAACTTTCTGACTCTCGCGTCATGGATTGCTGAAGTCAAAGGTGTGATTCTTGAAGTGGCACGTTGGCGTGCTGACTTCCGACTTCGATATGTGGATTGCGGACCAATCTATTGTGGCTGTGCGAAAGTGCATAGTTTGGAAGAAAAAAATTTAGTAGGTTGCATTCTAAGGAGCTCCCCCATCACCTCTAAAAGGCACCAAGGGGGCCGGGAATGTTACAGATATCCTAGAATAGTGATGTGTGTTTCTTTAAAATATTGTTGATGGATTTGGATACCTCAAAGAATATTCCTTTAGGGAATAAGACATGTGATTCCTTCCTTAATTATGTATAGAGCATAAAGACCCCTAACTACTATTCAAAACCATCTAATGACATAGACATCCCTACTCAAACACTAAAGATACTCTCAAGAATCCATGTGTGTTTGTTCAAGTTGTTCTTCTTGGCCATGGATTCTCAAAAGGTTATTTTTTTATTAAGGCCCAATTTTTCTCCCTGAAACATGTCTAGGGAGCCCAATATCTGTACGAGGTTCTCAAAAAATTCTAATGGCACTAATATCCCCACTTATATGAATAATATGCTCTTGGGAGGTCATGTGTGGTGATTGTAGGAATTGTTCTTAGCCAAAGATGCCTGGAATTTCCTTCTAGGACCTAAGTCGCACTGTTTTTTTGCCAACCATATCCAAGGTGTTGGAACCTATAATTAGTCTTAAAATTCTCACAGTGCCACAGAAACCCCACTTATAGGCCAAAGATACCCTAGAAAGGTCTATTGTGGTTGTTCAACATATCATTCTTGTCTATATATACCTAGAAGCTTCCTTTAGGTCCTAAGGCCCAGTTTCCATTCCTTGACTATGTCTAGAGCACTAAGACCCATACCTAATGCCCAGAAACTTCTTAGCAATTCCCATATTCTGACTATAAGGACGAATATCCCCTCAAGAGGTTAGCTTTGGTGGTTGTAGACATCATTTTTAGACCTTTAATAAGCATGGATTCTAAGGCATTGATTGTGAGGTTTATTTGTAGAAGGATGGGGACAGTGATTTTGTTTCAATGGATTCAAGTGCATCACTAGTAATCAAATTTAGCTTACCACATAAGGGATGTCATTTTCATCTGAGGTTAGATGTTGAGGTTACATCCAAACACAGTCTTATTTCTAGTCAGTATCTATTGCATTTATACCTAGGTGGATTTACTAGTTGCTAGATCAAATTACTTATATATCATTCAAGGTCCCATGCCAATAAGTAAGGATACCATAAGGATACAAAGAATTGTACTAAATTAGTCTATTTCCATAGACTCTCTTATGATTCTACACAAGATATTTCCTCTTTATGCTATTAATTGTAACTACTGGCATGATATGACTCATTATTGTTTCTTGCAGCCTTATAACAAAGAGATCTATCATATGCATTCAAACAATTATGACTCATTATGATCTCTCTTCTTATGGAAATCATATGAGCCAAAATTTGACTGGTGGTATGCCTTACAAATCTACTTTCTTAATTGACATATCAATTAGGTAACTAGGGATATTAGAATAATGAGAAGAGATATACGGTTAAGGTTAAGGTCCTACTTGGAGAAAACCTAAAAGAACCTATACAAATCACTACATTGGTTAAGGTCCTACATTGGTTAAGGTCCTACTTGGATTAAACCTAAAAGAACCTATATAATCCTTTTAAATATTAAGAATTTTTATCATTACCTCTTCCAACCATATGAAATTATTATAAATATAAAAGGAATTTGAACCATTAACCTATGTTTTTTAGACCAGTATTATACCATTGAAACTATTCTCCTAATGAAAATATGATTATTTGCTAAGATATCCCTCCAGTCGATTTTCAATGATGCCTACCTTACATCTACCACATATCATCCGATGCCAATCTATAGCCTCCACCTCATTTATGTATTTGCATTGTTCAATGAACCATTTTAGTGGTGGAATTGTAATAGTTTTTACAGATGCCAACATGGGAATTTCTATTTAGGTCATTGGAGAGTCAACGACAGGTGGCATATGAAATTATTGAACCAAGTGATCTCTAATAATGTTATGGCCATTGCACTGCACCTTTGAGTAATTTACTCACTCCCAAGTGAGATTTCTTGAGCTGTAAAGGAAATGAAGTTTCCCATACCTTCCAAGCCATTAAATGAGGGGATCGAAGCCAATTCTAACTCCTCCTAAAAATACATTGATATGTTAAAATGGTGGTGACAAATTTAACATATTGATCTCCTATCATACTAACAACATATATTAGTTAGTCTAAAGGTTGGGATATCTCCACATTAGAAACATATTTACATTTAACCCATAGAGCCTCCCTACGATGTAAGTTATAAATATCCTTGACGAGCAATAGAATAGAAGCTAGAAACGATTATGCAATAAGTAAAATAAGAATATTATAAGAAACTAGCACCCCCTAGTACCACCCCCATAGCATATTCTATAATAATTTTTAGCCCAAGGGGGTGTTCCTGTGAGTCTAACAAGTAACAATATTATATTATACCTAGGATTATAGGCTCATGCCATGGTTATACATACAACAAATTTTCAGGCCCATCTAGATATAAGATGCTATAGATTCATGCATATTCACTTTTTCGTCTTTTTTGGTTTTTATGTTTTTGAAAAAAAAGGAGTAACAAAGGGGCTGATTTCATCTTGTGGAGGCTGTATTCTTCATTTGTTGGCTGAGTTTGGACTGCGTGGGCCATGACATCGTCTGGAGAGGACACAGTCTTGTTTGTGAGGATGATTTACTTTATGTTGGGCGCATATCCTTACAGTTCCACATCTACAGTGATCCCCACGCTTCATCTGGGACAATATCAAGGGTTGTTATAGCCAAAAAGGGAGCTACAATCCATATTGACACCTACAGGAATCTACTACAACGTTGTTGGGTACTCTCATTGTAGTATAACGTTTATGGGTAGTGAAGGAGGGAACTGCACCATAATAAGGGATTCCGAGAAGAAGACGATTTGGGTTGTTTTAAGGAGCTGGCATACACCAAAGAAAAATCGAGCAACCAAAGAAGGCCAGGTCACTTCCATAAATCATTGTGCATGCCTAGGAAGCTACAGGTTAGAGTTAAAGTAATTTCATATTTGTTTGTCCACCTTAGAACTGCTGTTACAGTCATTGTAAACTCAAAGTTATATGAATATGATATTTAGGGTTTATTTTCCTTGTTATTTATGCAAAGATATCTCTATTGCATTTACTGTTCACTGTTATCGCTACGAAAAATCAAGATCTGAAAACCCTTGATATACGAAACAACCTCTTTCCGCACTATCTAACTTTCTTCCGCAACAGAATTCTTTCCGAAATGCGGGAATAGAGTTTCCACACAATGCTTCTTCCCCGCCTTCGATCTTGATCATTGATCTATCAATTTCTCGGCAAGCTTGAGTGTTTGCACAACTTACTTTTTCATGCAGCAAAATGGCTTTCTGATCGTTTGATCAGTGTCCCCACCAAATCAACGGTGGATTCCAAAATTTATTGAGCGCATTCCAAAGAATATTGCGCACATGAAAAGTGTTTCAAGGCTTGCAACTTCTCCCGGCGATATCACTAGTCCAATAAAGGGTAGCGACCCACGTACTAGACCTTACAGACTGCCATCCATACTAATAGATCACGGCCTAGTCAAGCGGTGCACAATTAGGCTGCCAACAAATTTACACACCCTCATGACACCATTAGTACCCCACATTAGGTCATGGTACCTTCATACATAGGCTTGGGACCCTTAACATTCCTCAAAGCACTTTCATCCAATCACAATAGTTCTAGCAGGCCTAAGACATGTCACAACATCCCTTAGTAGGCTCAAGACAGGTCATGGTTTTCTCTAGAAAGCATTAGCAGAATTTACACATATGAAATTGACGCAAATAGTTAACACAATTTGAATATGAACACTGTGATGAATCTCAGAAACTCAAAAAAATACTTTTCATTAACACTTCCAAGGAAGTTTACAAAGCTACAGTCCAAGCACAGAGGTGCAAAAAATGAAATTCGAACCCTTCCTCCTCCGTAGAGGTGACATTTACCCCCGAGACGTATCTCAAAACAGGGCATCAAAATCAGTTACATTGCGGGAATCAAACCCGAAAGTAAGTCCTAAATCCTAACAAAATCTCATATGGCAGATGCGCCATGCCCACAAAACATTTTGGGGAGGCACATTGTGCTGTGCGTGACCAATCAAAAAGGGAAATCTCAACATCTGGGGCTTTCTGGCTCGCTTCATGAAAACGACAACTCCAAGCATATTTTTAACAGACTACGGCTGACTGAGCTACTGGTGGGCGTTACAGGCTGATGATTGCTTAGTCTATGTATATCTTGCCACTATTGATATGTAGGGGTGGCCATCTCAAATAGCTCCTTTAGGAGAACATCCAGGTTAATCAGGGGGCTATGGCCAATAGCAGGGAGATCTGATTTGTCAGTCCTGAATTGAGCCAGCAGCTCAAATTCCTCGCTGAGTTTATTGATGATTACCTATCCCTTTATCCCTCCATTCATACCCTCAAAATTTGCATGGTTTACTCTTGCCTGGTTCAACAATTCAACAAATTTGCTCTAAGGGATCAGCTTCCCCTCTGGACCGCAAAACTCAGGAAACCCTTTCTGAAATAGGGGCTGCAACAATTTGTTGAACTTTTCTACCCCTTGATGAATAATGTTAATCCTTGTAAGTGCATTCTGAAACATGTTGTGCTTTGTGTTCATCCTCCTTGCTACCACCAGAATTGATATCCTGTCATTAATCCCCAGGGAAATTAGTTGTTCCCCATAGGATGAGCTCATAACAACAATCGCCTTCTGGGCCTCCTCCCTATGCCTTTATGCTAGAATTTCCTCTAGGGATTTACATCTTCTGCTTGTTACCATAGCAGCCTGTTTATGCTCATCCACCATGACCAAATGCTTTTCTAATGAGGGCATCTCCTTTATCACTACATCCCAGAGCAAATGTTTAGCCCCTTGCAGGGGAATTCGGCCCATGACCCTTTCCTCAAACCTGGCTACCTTCTCTTTGAGTGTCATGATCTCTTCAGTAGAGTCTTCACTTTCTTTAGTAGTGATCATGTGCTGGAGCTCTTGATTGGCCTCCTTCAATTGAGTGATTTCCAGGTCCTTCAGGGACATTTCAGACATATCTTTGATTTCCAGAGCAGTGTGTGATTTGTCCTCAGCGATGCTATAGTCATTAAATTCATCAATTCTCTTTTGCATCTTTTGCTTCTCTTCTTCCCAAGTGCGCTTGTCAGCCTCCAACACAGCAAGGCGGCCTTTTAGATCCAAAAATTTATGCTGCAATGTCTCAATCTCCCCTTGTAACTGCATGGTCTGAGGAGGTAGTTGGATGTCTTTCCTAGGTGTCTTGCTTTTCTTTTTGTAAGCCTATATCTTGGCTAGTGAATTAGTTGGTAAAATAGGCTGCTCGGCTGCCACTAGCTGCTCAGATGCAAGGGGCTGCTGTAAAGCATTCTATGTTGTTAGGTCTGCCACTTGGTCATTCAGGAGTTTCACTTGTAGGTTCCAGGCCTTGTTTGTTTCCTTTTCTTGCTTTAATTAGGTCTCCAGTTTAACCACCCTTTGCTGGGACCTGAGATGGGCTAACGCCTCCTTAGTCAGATCAGCATAGATGAGATCGCTAACTCCCTTATGGAACACAATCTTATCTAGGATTGAGAACCCATCCATCTTGAACTCGACCTCTGAAACTTCTTCCTCATTAGCGATGGCTAGGTTTAGGGAGTTTGTTGTAAGATTCATGGCAGTAGTGAAAGAGACTTTGCTTCCTGATAGCTTCCTTAACTTCTTGGACTGATTCTGAGTCTCAGCCTCGGATTTCTCTTTGAGCTTCCCATAGGTGGTCAACATTTGCTTTCCAGTCTTAAATTGCCCTTCAACAATGGAGGAAAAAGAATACTTCTGATAATTGAGTAGAGACTCCTCACCCCCTTTCTTGATTGATTGTGTGGTTCATGGGGGATTTCTCTCTGAGTGTGTAGTGGATGGCTTTACAACCACTAGTGGCTGCGCGATCACCTCATGATTTGCAACCTTTCCCCCAATAGGGTTTACTGAAACAAGCTCCTCCTCTATCACTTTCTTGAGTGCATCAGATTCAAAATTAAACTCCTGCTCTAGGTTCATTATGTCCTCCTCTACGTCTATCCTAGGCTTCTTGCTATGGGTTTGTTCATCACATTCCATATCCTCCACCTCTGATTGAGACCTTCTGCTACTACCACCACCGTTTAGGGGCAAGGGAGTAGTTGGGACCATACCTTTCACTTCTTTAGGATCCTGAATTTTCTCTACAGTAGTCCAATCAAAATCATAGGAAAGAGAATTTGCATCCTGGGACAAGTCAAGGATCGTGGAGTGAATAAAGACTAACCTCTACACCTCGACCCTCCTCTGGGAAATGATCCCCTTAGGATCATAATTCTATGCATGAGTCACCTGAAACTTCATGGCCTTCAAAAATTTCTCCACGATTTGTAACACTGTTGGCTTCTTCACAACGAAGGGCCCAAAATTAATAGGGTATTTGATCCAAGAGTTCTTCCTATGAGCAGTAAAATGCTCCTCATTGGCAAAAATCCTCTACCTGATCAATTGTAGTGCGAATACTGAGGGAGTTAGGTAAACTGGTAGCATGAAAGGGGCAGCCGAAAAAACCATATACCTTGATAACTGAATACTTCTGCATTAGGAACCAATCTCCAATACCCTCTTGCTACAAGGTAGCCTTCATGTCTTCTGATATCCTCTTCTCTTTAGGGTTGAATAGTCTAGAGATGCTGAGGACAATTCTGTCAATGAACAAGGTGTAAGACCAGTCCTGGATCTTCCGGAGAGACCGAGGCCAGTCTTTGAACACCTCTGGATCCATGTCCTCAAGGGTTTGCCAGTTGGAACTGACTATGATGGCGAATATATAGACCTAGTATCTAAAGTGCTTATCCAAATCAAACTTCTCAAGCTGAGAATTGATTTCTTTGGCCAAGAACTCATCGAAATTAATTCTTGCTTCAGATTGACTCAAGTAAAGGAGAATGCCTAGCATTACTTCAGATACCACGATATCGCTATCAAGACCTAGGATTTGACTCAAGTGGGAGATGGATGATATGACAGGCTTTATGAACAATTCGGAGGAGAGTGGGGTGATAAGGGTCTTTGAGGGAACTGGGGTCATCAAAATGGTCTGGAACAATTTATTCTTTGATTCTAGGTCAGCTTTCCCAAACACCTACATAACCTCTGATTTGGTGAAGGGGATCAGGGCCTGACATTGGGCTTTGAAGAGACCCAGGGAATCCTTGATAGCTTCTGGTGTAATTCTGCAAATGACATGGGAGTGGGTATCATCTAAGATGGCCTTCCCAGTGGCGGAATAATTGGAGGCTACCATTTGGACAATGTCTGGGAAATGGGGCAATTGTTCTAATGTGAACCCTATTAAGGATGACTTAAATTTACCAACAGTTCTGACTGGTCTCCGGAAGGTGACAACAAAGCATTCTGGGAATCACTGACACTAGACAACCGCAAACGAGGATCATAAGCATTGTAAATTCAATCACAGATGAGGCCATGGTGGAACTATCTATTGGATGAATTACAGAACACAAAAGGGTTGATAAATGATGAACAAGTACCTGGTGGTGACGGTCGACGCTTCTGGAGGTTACAATTGTATCCAGCTGACTCATCCTTGGTAGACGTCGGATTTGTAGGGTGGTGGGAATATTAAGGGATTGTTAATGTCAAGTTGATTAGCCTTATAAACCATCGTGCTCCGTAAACGTGACCATTGTACCTCCAATCTTCGAGCGCAATATCCAATGGGGGGGGCACCATATTTCACAAATTTGTTTTTATCTTCAGAGTTATATTAATGGGTTAAAATCTTAAATATCTTGTCTTTAATATAAAACCAAAATATTATGTAATTGATGTTTGGATTTGGTTATTATAAGGTGGAAGTTTGTATGGTGTAATATATTGTTGTCATGTGCTAGTAAACGCTATTTTGGAAAGCATATGGGTGTACTACATGAATATTACTAACTGTATATTGGAAGGAAGTTGAGAGGACAACTCTCGAGGAGCCAATTCGAGAAATTGGGTTGGTTTGATTTTCAAATGGCCAAAAAAAGGGGTTGGATAGATTTGAAAATGAGGTATACTTTTTATATTTGATTCTTCAATATGATATTTTATAACATATGTCTTCATTGTAATTTGTAGTGGTTTTTTCTTACGTTATGTGCAAATTGGTTCTATGTAGGATGTCAAAGGAATATCAAGTCGGGGTTGAAGAATTCATAGAGTTTGCAAAAAGGCATCAGAGGATAATAACACCACAAGATTCCCTTGAAAAAAATGTTGCAATGTTGCAGTATTGATGTTTCAGGAAGTACAAGACCACTTGATGATTCATGGTATAACAAGTTCATATAAAACTTGGTTTTTCCATGGATAGAGAGTTCCTAATCAGGACTATATATTTGACAAGAGCAATAAATGCCACACAACAGAGTGCATGATTTTCCTCCAGAAATTACACATGGTGATGAACACATAGTCGGACATCAATATGATAATTAGAATGATGAGTTTGCAACATTGCTTACAAATGATACTGAAGTTCTTGAGAATGATGATCATAACGAGGAAACCATGGTTGATGATCATATGGTTGAAATGGTGAATGATGCTTATCAATATTATAATGAAAATCCAGATGTGAATTGTGAAAATGGCCAAGCAGAATCAATGGAAGAAAAAAATGATATCAATCAATATCTAAAGTTAATTGAAGATGCCAAGGCACCATTGTACCCAGGTTGCACTAGTTTCACTAAGCTATCGGCCACCATGAAATTGTACAACCTTAAAGTGAGAAATGGATGGTCTGATGCAAGTTTCACCCAATTGTTGAAGTTGCAAAGAGAAATGCTTCCAACAAGAAATACACTTCTAGAATCTACATATGCTGCAAAACGTTTGATTAAATCATTGGGGTTGGACTATGAAATGATACATGCATGCCACAATGATTGCATTTTATATTGGGAAAAATATGAAAAAATAAATGAATTCCCAACATGTGGCGAATCAAGATGGAAGGTTGATGCTCATTCTAAAAAGGTGCGTATTGGTGTCCCGGCCAAAGTGTTGAGGTATTTCCCTATAGTGCCTAGGTTGAAGAGAATGTATAGGTATGATTTTGAACTCTTATAATTCCATTATATCAAACAACTTCATGTACTACCAACCTAATAGAAAATTATCTTCTTTAATCTACTAAGTAGTGCAATGCATATATGATTCTTTATGTTTTCGTTACAGCTCTACATATATTTCACATAAAATGAGGTGGCATCATGAGAATTCAAGGATGGAATAATGCGCCACCCAGTTGATAGCCTAGCATGGAAAACTACAGATTCTAAATGGCCTAATTTTTCCAACGATCCTCGCAATGTACAACTTGCAATGGTAGTGGATGGATTTAATCCTTTTGGAAACTTGAGTAGTAGTCACAATGTATGGTCAGTAGTACTAGTCACATATAACCTTCCGCCATGGTTATGCATGAAAAGGAGATTTTGTTTGTTGTCATTGGTAATACCTGGTCCCAAGAAACCAGGAAATGACATAGATGTTTATTTGGAACCATTGGTAAATGAACTAAAACTAACATGGGATGAACGGGCAAGGACATAAGATGCTCATTCAAGGTCATTCTTTAATATGAAGGCTATATTGATTTGGGTAATCCATGAATTTCTTGCTTATGGAAATATGGCTGGTTGCATGACTAAAGGGTTTTGCACATGCCCTATATGTGGAAGGAACACAGATTCAATGTATCTCAAATGTAGTAGGAAGTGTGTGTACATGGGACATAGGAGATATCTTCAAATAAATCATAAGTATCGTTCACAAAATGACCATTTAATGGGAAGTTTGAGCATCTCATTGCACCTACAATTGTACAATTGTAAGATATTTTTACAGAAACAGAAGGAAGGGAAGAGAAATGGGGAAAGACTAAAAGTACAAAAAGAAAGAGAAATTTTAGAAAAGGTGAAAATTTGAAGACTGACATGTGGAAGAAAAGGTCAATTCTATTCAATTTACCATATTGGGAGGTATGTGCACACATTAACTTAAGGCCTAAAATGTACGATGCTTGAAGGATTTCATTGTGTTTAATATGAATATATTATTTAATTTTTCTTTGATGTTATAATTCATTGATTTTTTATACGGTTGGATGCAGAAACTCCTAGTGCGTCACATTTTAGATTTAATGCACATAGAAAAAAATGTATGCGAAAGTATTTTTGGAACACTTATGGATATAAAAGATAAATCAAGGGATGGGAAAAATTCTCGTGATGACTTACAATAGTTGGGTATAAGGAGGTCCTTGTGGCCACAACAAAAAGGCAAAAAAATATTTTTTCCACCTGCACCACACACTCTTTCAAAAAAGGAGAAAGAGATTCTTTGTCGTGTTTTGTTCACGTTAAAAGTTCCAAATGGATATAGTTCAAACCCTAGAAATCATGTATCTATGAAAGATCTCAAGCTTCATAGTATGAAAGCACATGATTTCCACGTTCTCATGCAACAAATCCTTCCAGTAACATTGCGCCATGTGCTACCAAAAGCAGTTTGAAACACTATTTGTAGGCTTTGCTTCATTTATAGGCAAATTTGTGCAAAAATGGTGGATCCAACAGATCTTGATAACTTACAAGATGATATTGTGGAAACTTTTTGCTTACTAGAAAAATATTCCCCTCCTTCATTCTTTGATATAATGATACATTTGACTGTACACTTGGTGCGAGAGCTACGTTATTGTGGACCAGTTGCATATCGATGGATGTACCCTTTTGAAAGGTTAGTTAAATTTTATTAAGTGCAAATCCACATAAATAACATCATTTTATGTGCATATAATAATAATACATTACTAGCAACTCTTTAGTCATACTTTTGATTTCTCTACAAATTGTGTGTTTTTTTCTAGGAACATGAAATTTTTCAAAAGTTATGTGAAAAATAAGAATAGGCCCGAAGGCTGCATAGCTGAAAACTACACTTTGGAGGAATCCATAAAATTTTGTGTTGGATATGTTGAAGGTATGGATTATATTGAAAGCATGCCTAGTGGAAATGAAGCTTGGGACGATGAAGAAGGAGAGGTTGGACAATATGGGAAGGCCTTATCTAGTGAAACTTCTATTGAATTAGATAAAACTAGTTTGTTACAAGCCCACATATGGGTCTTGCATAACATAGATGAAATTCAACCTTGGATAGAGTAAGTAATAAGCACATACTTATGAAATCATTTTTTATTATAATATATCACAATTTTTTTATAAATTGTTTATTGACATTACTTGAAAATAGGACGCGCTTGACATAAATTGCCAATAGTAACATCCAAGCCCAAAAAGATGAAGTCTTACTACAAAAGCTCCACAACCAACAATTTAGTGATTGGTTAAGAAAACAGGTAATGATATGTTCTTCATATTAGATTTAATTGAACTTCATTGATCAATACCATTATGATGTATGAATGTGAGATTCTTTTAATATATTTTGAAATGGCATGGTTTTCTAATGACATTTAAAAATTTACAGGTGGAAGGAAAATAAAATATTTCTGATACCCTTAAATGGTTGGCACATCGCCCACGGAAATATGCAACTAAGTATGATGGCTACTTAATTAATGGGTGTAGATTTCATGTTAAAAGCATAGAAAATATCAGGGCCACCCAAAATAGTGGTGTGTGCATAGATGAACAAACATTAATGAGATCAAGTGCAAAGGATAAAAACCCTATACATCAAATGACAACATATTATGGAGTGATTCAAGAAATAATGTTATTGGACTACTATTTGGTGCAGTATCCATTGTTCAAATGTGATTGGATAGATGTACACAAGAAGAATGGAATGAAAGTTGATGAAATTGGTTTCACCATGGTGAATCTGAAGAGATGCTTGAGTAAGGATAGACTGCAAGATGATCCATTTATTCTAGCATCACAAGTGAAAAAAGTATTTTATGTACAAGAACTGGTAGAGAATGACTGGTCTGTAGTTTTGACATGCCCTCCGAAGGGATCAAGAAATTGTAATAGATATGAATTGGAGTATGCAGATTTATCAAGTGTTTCATATTTTGAAGGGATGAAATGCAAAGAGGATGAAGCTATAGGTGATGGTGGCATGGATTATGTTCAACAAGATTGTGAAGGCACATGGTTGGATGTTGTTTAGTAAGTAGCATGCATGATTTATTTATCAGTTCTCATTTAAGTTGTATCTGTGAAAATTTATATCTTAGATTATTACTTGGATTTACCTTTCATGCATATATTTTTTTGTTTTGCTAATCTTTATGCATGGATCTTATCTGTTTTATTGTGTTATGTAACTTTCATTTATTTTTACAGTAGATAGATTGGGTGTGGGGAATTGAGAGTGATGTGAGGGGGGGGGGGGGGGGAGAGGCCATATGAGCTTCAACCTTCACGTGATTGGCCCTGTTTAGTAGAGAATAAGATATTCTTGAAACCAAGAGAAGCTCATTTAGGTATTTTCATTTTTTTTTAGAATTTCATATATGTTATTCCTTTTTTTACATATCTATCAATCGCTTATATGAAAATACCATTTTGTCATGGTATATGCAAGTTTTCGCAATGGAAAGCAATATAATGACAATTTGTATTGTTCTCTAATTCATATTTTTAAGTTAGCATCATAATGAATTTGTCAAATAGATATCTTATTGTCGTTTCATTGATTATAACGTGTTGATTTATTCATTTTAAGTATAGTTTTACTTGTCTATTTTATGAATTGATTTTATTCGGAGTATGAGAGATAATAACAGCATGAATTTAACAATGAAAGAAAAACATTCACATGAGAAGGGAGATAAACAGACTGTAAGAATAATGACACAGGAATCTCTGGTAAATCACTGCTCAGCCTTGCCCAAATTTTATTAAACAATAACTCAAAATGCTTGAAAAATTACACACAAGTCCAACAAAAATTTTCAACCCTTCTTCATTTGATTACATTGTATTTATAGGTTTTTTGAACCTCAGGCTCGACCTGCTATGTGTTGGTTGTGGAGCCAGATCTTCTAGTCTCATAGATGTTATTGTATCAGCCGTGTTTGTACTCCAGTTTTATATGATATGTAGGTGGATTGTACAGTCACCCTAGCGGGGAACATCCCCCCTGGCTGGGGGGTCCGAGGGCAGCACCCCCGAAGAAAAATTTTGGGGCTGTTTTCGCCAGCTGTTTTGCGGGCCCATGGTTTTGGGTATCCTGTGGTATTTTCCCATTGTATTTCCCTTATAAAATAAAGACATTGTAATACGGCTAGGGATGATGATGTATTAGGTTTTATGCATTGTAAAGATCTCTGAGATCAGGAGAGAGATTGTGAAACAGAGAAGAGGAAGTGCATCGGTTGTGCTGTAGGTTGTATCCCTTCACCTTGTTGGATGGTAATAATAATAAGGACTGAAAAATTCAGTGTGGACATAGCCCAAGTTGGGTGAACCACGATATATCTATGTCTCTCTTGTAATGTGTATGTGTGATTATATTTGCATTTCTATTTATTGTTATTGCTCTGCGATCCTGTTTTTCTAACACTCTGAACATAAAATAGTTACAACTTCCTAGTGACACCTAACCTGGGCATATTCGCCACTACAACCTCAAGACAGAGCTAGCAAAAAATGGCTTAACTGCCTTTTACATTTACTGGTAATTTTTACTACATGACCACCGACTCTAACAAAAAGACAAAATGAACTGGTGGCTGCTCCTCTAGCTAGATGCTCCCACTAGCTGGCTACTCCCACTAACTGGTTGCTTCCATTAGCTTTGAATCCTTCATGCACCTAGTTTTATTTCCCCTTTACCATATTTTTTGATTAAATTCCACTTCTTGGTTGTGGGCAGATCCAGGGTGGTGATCTCTTTCAGCAATACACTCATTTCAGTGTGCTCCCTATATGAGTAGCCTGTGTGGAGTGTTCAAGATTCCTTGAAGGACGAGGCTATCTCAAAACCTCCTGTCAATTTCTCGGCCACTATCTTTCCTGTCAGAGGCTGATCCATACCTAAAAAACCCTCCTTTCCCATTCTACAATCCCACAGTTTATCTTTATATTACTCCTTTGCTGGCATGGTTCCATCCTCCTCCCAAAATATGGGAAAACCCTTCTTAAACAAAGGATCAAATGCTTCTTTGAAGAGCTTCACCTGGTTGGCCAGGATATCTATCCTTGATTGAGTGATACTTACCTGTTGGTGCTTGTTGATTACCCTCTTAGCCCATATGATTATGGCCATGCTATCCTTGATGTTGGCTGCTTGAGCCTAGTCTTCAGACAGACCATTCAAAAATTCTACTGCATTTTGGGCATAATCCATGGGCTTCTTGTTCAACTTTTCATTGGCCACTGTTATAGCCTGCTTTGCCAGCTTAACTACGGCCTCCTTATCTAATTTGTAGTCCATATAGGGTCTTAGGTATTCTGCCTGCACAATGATATCATCCCAGATGATCTTCTTAGCTTCCTACAGAGCACTCTTCCCTACAACCTGCCGCTTCAACCTGTTAAGATCATCCTGCATCCCCTGGTACTTGGTTTCCCAAGCCTCCCTTTCCTTTTCTGCAGTGTCTTTTAGGGCTTTCAAATTGGAAACTTTCTTTTTTAATCTGGTCACTTCAGCATCCTCTAGACTGGCCTTGGCTATTTTCCCTATGATGGAAAAATCTCCAGAATCTACTGAGAGTGTGACCCTCTCCTCCACTTCTTGCTCTTTCTCTTTTTCCTTCACTTTCTTCTCCATCTCTTCAAACTGGGCTTTCCATACTTTCTCACTAGCTACTACAATGGACATGTCAAACTACAACTTCTTTTCTTTCTCCCCAAACTCAACTAGCAGGGCTTTATAGTCAGTCAATTCACCTTGTAACTTTTCTTTTTCTTCCTCTAGTTCTGCTATTTCAGGTGCATTCACCAATTAGGCAGTAAGGATTTTTAATTTCTTCTTTAGAGACAGGATGTCCTAATCTTTCTCATTTAGCAGCTCCTGTATGCTTTTTCTTTTGTCTTCGTCAGTCTCAGTGGTTAACAATTGTGCTTCGTGCTTCTTCGCCCATGCCTTTAAAGACTTGTTCTCTACCTTCTCCAATCTCAGCTGATTCTGAACCTTGGATTTATTTTCTTTCACCTTTGACAGCTCGAAGGAAACCTTCAATAGTTTATTATAGATGACCTCACTTGTATCCTTATGTAAATTAATTACATTAGGAACTAGGATATCCTCTACATTGGCCTTTAATTCTATGGCTTTATTTTTGGTGGCTAGGTCAAGGTGTAAAGTATTATGGGCAAGGTTTCTGCTTGCCACCTGGGCCACATCTTTCTTGGAGATTTTTCTCACTTCGGCACACAATTTGGCTTCTGCTGCAATGTTACCAGGGCTCTCTTCATACTCTTCTAGCAGCTCGGCCCTGCTTATGCTCAGTGCTATAGGTCCCTTGGGTGCTTTTCCAAATACATGCTCTTTAACCTCAAAATATCATACTATGAACTTGACCTGCTTCTTTTTAGGCTGCTCTACCTGTGTCTTCACTAATTGTTTATCAACCTCTTCCACTTTCTACCTCTTTGAGGCTCTTTCAGTATCACTGTCTCTATCCATGGGCCCACTGCCCTCCAGCTTGCTGGGTTTTTTCTAAAATGATCGTGAGGGGCATGGCTACTGGTACTACTAGGGTTTCACTAGGTGAGCTAAGCACTGATGATGTGCCTCCTTGAAAAATGAGTTCCAAAGATGGGGAGACTTCTGGTGGGTCAATTTCCATTTGTCCCTTATCAATGTATTCCATCCAATTTGCTCTTTCTGCCAAGCTTGTCAACTCAAAGTACTCATATCCCTTCCTATTCGTCTCCTTTCTCCTTTCAAAAATTATACAATGGGGATCATAGTTCATTGCAGCCTTGGATGGGAACCCTAGGTCACCCATCACTCTTTCAATGCTTGGGAGGGATGCCCTGTTTTTTACAATGAAGGAACCCAAGGTCTAGGGGAAGTTGATATCAGATGTCTTCTTGCCATCTAAGAAATGTTCACACTCTACTTTCAGCTTTTGCCTTATGAACTCTAAGTTGATCACTCTAGGGGTTAACAAGGCAGGGAGCACATATGGGGCATGTGAAAAACCATAAACTCTGATTATTGTTCCATGCTTTAGTAAAAACAAATCCCCAACCCTCTTCTCCATGGATGGCTGCAGTAAATCCCTCATCTCTGGTAGCATGCTAGGTAGCTTCTTCTGGAAAAAGATGAAATAAGCCTCTGCCATTAGGTCATTCATGAAAGTTTTCAAGTCTGAGTACATTTTCTTTGTGGGCCGCAGCTCTGGTACTTGCAAGTTTTCCTCAATTGTAGCTAGGAATATTTTTAACAGGTAGGATTGGAACCTAAAATCCCTGGTTTTGGGGAACTCAATGAGTTGGGAATGGATGTTATCTGCTAGAGCTTCATCAAATTTCAGGCATGCACACTGGGTGGGTGAATTTGGGTCTGCAGGCTCAATGGGACATGTGCTCAGGACAAACATTAGACTGATCAGGGGTTCTATTATGCATTGGTCAGTATCTAGCCCCAAGAACTGAGCTATCATGGAGATGACACACTTGGATTATTCTTTAAACATGTCGGCCTCACCAGGGAAAAGTGAGCCTGGGAAAGAGGTATTGGGTCGGAGGGATGCATAGTAAAAAATTTGTTTACGGTCAGCTGGGTCTTTCCTAAAAAACTAGATTAGGGCTTCCATTTGGTAACTCTAGGCTTTCTGACAGAACTTTTGAGGGATGGCAAGGTCCTTCCTAATAGTCTAGGCATTCACATAGCACAAGATTTTAGATTTTGAGGCATCCATGACTACCCTCCGTTATGGGGAATAATGGTCAACACACCAATCTATGAATTCTGGGCAACTAGGGGTTGGGATGGTGGTGAACAGGTGGAAAAAAGAATGGAAAACCTTGTGGAAATCCACCTGCCTAGATATTATAACTTCTAACCTCTCCTTAGCCATTTCCAGGGAACTGTTTATTAACATGGTATCATAGACATCATAGTCCTTGTATTCTAGCAAGTCGCTTACTTTCGAAGGTCCGAAACCTGGGGATTCTACAACTTCATCCATTTAAATAGCTTGGGGTGGATGCAGATGGCCTACCTGGTCAATTGATAGTTGGTGGAGCTTCTGATCTTCTGGTTGTGTGGTTGATTCTGCATGATTCACTCCTTTCATTTTCCAATGCGCACAGGATAGATGGGATGTGAATCTCCGTGCAAGTGGGCATTTTATATAAAAAACCTTCCATATCGCACTAACAGCTACGCCGATGATAAAACCACGTCAGTCGTCTATTCATGCTGTCAATCCTCAGTGATAGATATTTTCACCCCTTACTTTCCAACACCCTCCATGGCCTCTAAATCCGCCACACACCACCTTGACAACACCTTTGATCTTCAAAAATATCCACGACCGTCGATCTAATCCCCCATGGATCCCGACCATCCGAAGATGCGGCCCTCTACCGGGTTCGCAAATCTGGAGCCCAATGATTTTCGCACAAGCAATATTTGCGAACAACCTTTGAACCGTAGATCTTCCTCTCGCGATATCTGAGGTGTCGGAAGGTGCGGAACTTTAACAAAAGTTTGCAAATTTGCATTGCAACCCTTTTCACGCATGTTCAAATTGTGAACATATTTATGACTGTTGATCCGCGCCTCCTTGCATATGTGTTGTCGATCACCTTTAGACCTGTCCGCTGACTAGCACCCCGCCCGCCTTTAAGCGACCACCAACTTGTTTAGCGATGGAATATTATGGCCGTAGATATTTACCACTTTTAATCTAAGCCATCCATACGTGCTTTTACATGCTGTTGGCGCGCTTCTCTACTATTAAACCTTGGATTTTTTTAGATTTGACTCTACTATCCTCTATGACTTACATGTTTGATATTTGTTATTTTCTAGTAAGGTAAACAAGCAGCTCATTTTATTTTTGCTTACTGTGGTTTTTTTACTTTCGTAAAATTATTGATGAAAACTGTCAAGGATTAGAGTGAAGAAGGAATATCTTTCATGTGGATCATTTATGCACTCTTAGTGACTTATGAGAATCCTATACATTGGGTATTTTTCCCTGCATTAAGATTTGGTAAGCATTAACATTTTGTTGAAATCATGGTTGTGTAATAGTTAATTTATTGACCACCTTACAAATTAGGGTGATATCATATGATATTTGTATAAGATGTACTTTATGTTAAGTTTAAACCAAATAGACAAGCAAGATCACTGAAAGAAACACAATCACAAGATAGACACACAATATACCCTGGGAAACCCTCATGAGGTAGAAAACCCAGCAAAGCTTTCCTCAATAAGATGATCAACCAAAATACAAGATGTGCTCCTTCCTTCTTTGTCTCCTTAGCAGATCTCCCAGACAAGTGCGCACTCTTCCACAAGTGAGTGAAATGTGTATAATGAGGAACACACCTCCTCTATTTATACACTACTTTGACATATATTTTACACAGGTACATGTAGGCTCGTATTTAACCATTAGGTTAAATACCCTATTATAACTGACTGGGCCGACCCCCACATGGTGGGTCTAATAACCCTAGTTACCACAACTTCTTGGAGGAATAAACATCTCCGGATTCATAGTATAATCACATCGGAGGTATGGAACATCTCCGGAATAAATAATATACAAATATAATATTCTTTGAAGTTACAATATTCAACACTCCCCCTTAACGAGAAGGATATTATAACAGCATCTGCAGGAGCAAGGAGTCACTATACATGATACATCTATAAATCATCGGAAGCTTTCTTCAATTTGTCTTCATCAGTAACTCAAACAGTTACTGGTACATCAATGTCAACATCATCATCAACATCACGATCTTCAGCATCGTCTTCACATGATCAGCAGCATTGTCATCACACGATCAGCAGCATTGTCATCACACGATCAGCAGCATCGTCATCACACGATCAGCAGCATCGTCATCACACGATCAGTAGCATCGTCATCACACGATCAGCAGCATCGTCATCACACGATCAGCAACATCGTCATCACACTATCAGCAGTACAAGTATTCATGCCAATACAAGTAACTATATCAACAATACTAGTATCCTACCGATACAAGTAGCCACATCATCAATACAAGTATCCATACCGATACAAGTAATCACATCATCAATACAAGTATCCTACCGATACAAGTAACCATATCATCAATACAAGTATCCTACCGATACAAGTAACCACATCATCAATACAAGTATCCTACCGATACAAGTAACCACATCATCAATACAAGTATCCTACCGATACAAGTAACCACATCATCAATACAAGTATCCTACCGATACAAGTAACCACATCATCAATACAAGTATCCTACCGATACAAGTAACCACATCATCAATACAAGTATCCTACCAATACAAGTAACCACATCATCAATAAAATCACTTTTTCGGAGACCATTCGTCTACGGATCAATTCAGGGACCGAAGTCCGAGGATGATACAATCCCCACTTCTCGGAGACCACACGTCTACGGATCAATTCAGGGACCTAAGTCCGGGGATGATACAATCCCCACTTCTCGGAGACCATACGTCTACGGATCAATTCAGGGACCTAAGTCTGGGGATGATACAATCCCCACTTCTCGGAGACCACACGTCTACGGATCAATTCAGGGACCTAAGTCCGGGGATGATACAATCCCCACTTCTCGGAGACCACACGTCTACGGATCAATTCAGGGACCTAAGTCCGGGGATGATACAATCCGCACTTCTCGGAGACCACACGTCTACTGATCAATTCAGGGACCTAAGTCCGGGGATGATACAATCCCCACTTCTCGAAGACCATACGTCTACAGATCAATTCAGGGACCTAAGTCCGGGGATGATACAATCCCCACTTTTCGGAGACCATACGTCTACGGATCAATTCAGGGACCTAAGTACGGGGATGATACAATCCCCTCAACTGTCCACTAAGGACTTCATTCTCGGAGACCTCACGTCTACGGCTCTCTTTAGGACTGAAAGTCCAGGGATGATCCAATCCCCTCAACTGTCCACTAAGGACTTCATTCTCGGAGACCTCACGTCTAGGGCTCTCTTTAGGACTGAAAGTCCAGGGATGATCCAATCCCCTCAACTGTCCACTAAGGACTTCATTCTCGGAGACCTCACGTCTACGGCTCTCTTTAGGACTGAAAGTCCAGGGATGATCCAATCCCCTCAACTGTCCACTAAGGAATTCATTCTCGGAGACCTCACGTCTACGGCTCTCTTTAGGATTGAAAGTCCAGGGATGATCCAATCCCCTTCTGTATTCTCATCTATACAAGTACAAATATCCAAGAGCATGTATCACATGTAGCATGTATTCTTACTAATACATCTAATCATCAGAACATGTATACATCACAACTAGCATGTATTCTTACTAATACATCTAACATCAAAACATGTATACATCACACCAAAACATGTATACATCTAGCATGTATTCTCACTAATACATCTAACATCAAAACATGTATAAATCACACCAAAACATGTATACATCTAGCATGTATTCTCACTAATACATCTAACATCAAAACATGTATACATCACACCAAAACATGTATACATCTAGCATGTATTCTTACTAATACATCTAATATCAAAAATATTTATCCATAGAAATAAAAGATATAAAAGAGTTCTAAATCTAAATAATTGTAAGTAGCTAAGTGCAACAAAACAAAATTGTTATCAAATACTATACTACTCCCCCTTTCGAGGAGGGTCCTTTTGGACTATGCCAAGCATGTCTCGGAAGTGTTCAAACTTTACTCGAGACAAGGGTTTAGTCAGGATATCAGCAATCTGATCCTCAGTGCTTATGTACTCGAGCTTGATGGCTCCTCTCTGCACCATGTCTCGTATATAGAAGTAACGGATCTAAATGTGTTTTGACTTATCATGGAACACAGGATTTTCAGTCATCTTAATGCAGCTTTGATTATCACACATAATCACAGTGGGATCCATTTCTAAGTCAAAAATTCCAGATAAGAGTTTCCGAAGCCACACTGCTTCACAGCTGGCAGAGCAAGCAGCTATATATTCTGCTTCAGCAGTACTGAGGGCCACACTAGATTGTTTCTTGCTGAACCAGGAGATCATGGCAGATCCAAGGCCATAACATCCGCCTGAAGTACTTTTTCTGTCTGGGACACTACCTGCCTAATCAGAATCTGAGTAACCACGTAACTTGAGTTCATTACCTCCAAGATAGTATAGGCCAAAGTCCGCTGTACCTTTTAGGTACCTCATTATATGCTTTGCAGCTATAAGGTGAACCTTTCTAGGTTCTACTAGATACTGACTTAGGGTATTTACAGCAAAGCATATATCCGGCCTAGTATTTGTCAAATACATCAATGATCCAATGATTTGTCTATATAGGGTTATGTCTACTAGTTCTGATGAATCATTAACTAATAGTTTCAGGTTGGAGGCCATGGGAGTGGCCATGGCTTTACACTCCAACATATCAAATCTTTTGAGAATCTCCACAGTATACTTACCTTGATTTAGAAAGATTCCTTTTGGATCTTGCCACACTTCTAGGCCTAAGAAGTAGTGCATTAATCCGAGATCTTTCATTTCAAATTCTGAAGAAAGCTTCTTCTTGCTTTCAATGATTTGATTCTCATTTCCGGTTAGAAAAAGATCATCTACATATAACAGCAATATAACAGGTTCATCATCCATTACTTTAAGATAAAGATTGGGGTCATCTTTACTTTTGGTAAAGCCCATGCTTGTTAAGAAACTATCAATCCTTCCGTACCAAGCCCTGGGAGCTTGCTTCAATCCATATAATGCCTTTTTCAGTTTGCATACATGGGTCCTTCCGTCTTTGACCTCAAAACCTTGAGGTTGTTCTATGTATACTTCTTCTTCAATTACACCATTCAGAAAAGCTGTCTTAACATCCATCTGATGTAATTTCCATTTCATCATGGATGCAAGTGCCATGATAGTTCTAATTGAAGTATACCTAGCAACAGGTGCAAATGTTTCTTCATAGTCAATTCCTTCCTTTTGAGAGAATCCTCTGGCTACAAACCTTGCCTTGTATTTTTCAATGCTACCATCTGCAGCATGTTTTATCTTGAAAATCCATTTGGAAGAAACCACACTTTTATCTCTTGGTTTGGGGACTATATCCCAAACATCATTTTTCATTATCGACTGATATTCTTCTGTCATTGCTTCTACCCATTCTTTCTTTTGAGCTGCTTCTTCATAGCTAGTAGGTAGTTGATCCACAAGATCACACATCAAGGCCATATAGTTGGACACTAGCTTTGGTTTCTTTCTTTCTCTAATGGAGCCTTCAGGAGCACCATATTTTTCAGCCCCTTGGATAATATCTCTAGCCCATGCTGGCCTTCTTTTCTTTGATAAATCTGAGATAGGGGGTTCTTGTGGCTCCAACATGTCATGATCCTCTGGTGGATTATCTTCAGGGATGTGAATAGCCTCTGAGTTTCTAGAAGAAGTATCTTCTTCATAGATTTCTTCAAGTTGGCATTTTCTTGATTTCTTGAGAGCTGCTTCTTCATCAAAAGTTACATCTCTACTGATTTCTATATGATGAAAGCCTGGTATGTAAATCCTAAAGGATTTGGATGATTCACAATAACCAACAAATATTCCTTTCTTACCAGAAGGATCCAACTTGGTTCTCTTTTCTTTTGGAATGTGGATGTACACAGGACACCCAAATATTTTAAGATGGCTTACCTCGGGCTTCTTTCCAGTAAACACTTCTTCTGGAGTTTTGAAATCAAGAGCACTATGAGATAATCTGTTTTGAACATATACTGCTGTTCTGGCTGCTTCAGCCCATAGATACATGGGAAGATCCTGGTCATGTATCATAGTCTTCACAGCTTCCATGATGGTTCTATTTTTCCTTCCTGCAACCCCATTTTGTTGGGGATTGTAGGGAGTGGTTAGTTCTCTCTTGATTCCAGCTTCTTTACAGAATTCTTCAAACTCCTTTGAAGTATATTCTCCACCATTGTCTGTTCTAAGAATCTTGATTTTCTTTTCTGAGAGATTTTCTATTAGAGCCTTGAACTCTTTGAACTTTCCAAAAACTTCATTCTTACCCTTTAGAAAGTATATCCAAGTTTTCCTTGAATGATCATCAATGAATGAAAGATAGTATTCAAATCCACTTAGAGAGGTGGTGGGCATTGGACCACATACATCTGAGTGTATTAACTCCAAGATACCCTTAGTCTTTGTTTCACTCTTTGGAAAGGGGTTCTTGACATTCTTCCCTTTCTTACATCCTTTACATGAGCCATCATGATCAACCTTCAAATCTGGTAGTCCTATAACCACCTTGCTTACATAGGGTAAGGCTTTGTAGTTAATGTGAGCTAGTCTTCTATGCCATAGCTCACTGGGGCTAGAGGTTTCATGAATAAGAGCAGCTTCCGGATGACCCTTGAGTTTATATAAACCTCCTTCCTCTTCACCAATAACAATTGCATCCTTAATAGATTTGCCTTTGGACCACATTAACACTTGTCCATCAATGAATGCCACTCTATAGCCTTTCTTGTCTAAAGCTGATATTGAAAGCAAATTCTTCTTCAATCCTGGAACATATAAAACTTCCTTCATCTTCATGGGAGTTCCAGAATCGAGTTTGTAATTTGCTTCACCAATTCCCTTAATGGGATATTGATAGTCATCTCCTAGAGATACCTTTTGGAGAGAAGTCTTTTCTTCAAGATTTGAGAGAGTCCTTTTCTGTCCTGTCATGTGCTTTGAAGCACCACTGTCAATAAGCCATGTACCTTCTCCAGGGGTTATAGATCCAGAGAGTGCGGAGAAGAGAACATATTCTTCTGCATCTTCTTCTGCATTTCTCCTTGACCTTCTTTTGAAGAAGGTCCTTTCTTCTTCTTCCTCTTCATTTCTAGGTCTTTTATTGTGAGACCTTTCTTCCTCTACTTCTTCTTCTTCACTATCATCTTCTGCAAGATGTGCTTGGTGCCTTTTGTAGTGAGTGCCCTTTTTCTTTTGTAGAGGGCAATCTCTAGCAATGTGTCCTATTTTGTGACAAGAAAAGCACTGGAAAGAAGAGTAATCTCTTCTTTGAGTAGATCCTCTTTTCTTATGAAATCTGTGTGGAGGATGAGACTCCTTGTGACTACCCTTTTTGGAGTAGGATTGACTCCTTCTTCTTTTGGTGTGGGTGGCCAAGGCTTGGTCATCTTCTTTGAGCAAGGCTTCTCGATTTGCAACCCTAGCCTCCTCTTGTACACAATCCTCCCAAACTACATCAAACTTCATACTTTCTTTTCTGGCACACATAGTTTGAATGAATGACTCCCAAGGTCTAGTGAGACCATTTAGAGTTGTCATCACAAGTTCATCTTCATCAAGAGTATCACCAATGGCATCTAGTTGCTCTTTGATTAGAGAGACTCTTGAGAAGTAGTCTTGAATGGATTCTCCTTTGTGCATCTTGGTACTCTTCAACTGAGTCCTTAGATTCATTTTCCTATTGATGTTCTTTCCTTCATACATTCTTCCTAGGGCATCATACATTTCCTTTGGAGTCTTCTTGGAAGCCACTTGGGGAATCAAGTGGTCTTTAATAGAATCAGCTATGATTCTCTTTTCCCTAATCAAATCCTTCCTGTGTTTTTCTTTGGCTTCATCTTCTTCTGGTTCTGCAACTTCCTCCTTGATATAATGAGCAAGATCATTCTCCTAAAGAATGAGACCAATTCTGTATTTCCATGCCCGGAAATTCTCTATGCCTTCTAGCTTGTCTTCAAGCTTAGTGTTTGGAGCCATCTTCTCTTGGGGGAGTCCAAGAGACAGAGTAGACTTACCTGGGAAGTTACTTTTCACTTTTCCGGAATCTGGAACAAAATTTTATCGCACTTTTGGTAGAATTAGGGTTTGACTTTCCCGGAGTTCTACCCAACCAAAAATTTCTATCTATAGCTCAAAAGAATGCTCTTGAGAAGGGCTATCCAGCCATGTAATCAGAATTCAAAAATTACAACTTTTTTCTGAAACCAAAATCTGACGTATCACACTTTTGGTAGAATTAGGGTTTGGATTTCCCGGAGTTCTACCCAACCAAAAAGTTCGATCTATAGCTCAAAAGAAAGGTATTGAAAAGAGCTATCCAGCCATGCAACCAAAAATCAATAATACCAACTTTGGGCTGAAACCCTAACTTCACCAAAGAGAGAGAGAGAGGTATTCTTACCTTGTGAAAGATGTCCTATTCAGTCTAGCTCTGATTCCATGTTAAGTTTAAACCAAATAGACAAGCAAGATCACTGAAAGAAACACAATCACAAGATAGACACACAATATACCCTGGGAAACCCTCATGGGGTAGAAAACCCAGCAAAGCTTTCCTCAATAAGATGATCAACCAAAATACAAGATGTGCTCCTTCCTTCTTTGTCTCCTTAGCAGATCTCCCAGACAAGTGCGCACTCTTCCACAAGTGAGTGAAATGTGTATAATGAGGAACACACCTCCTCTATTTATACACTACTTTGACATATATTTTACACAGGTACATGTAGGCTCGTATTTAACCATTAGGTTAAATACCCTATTATAACTGACTGGGTCGACCCCCACATGGTGGGTCTAATAACCCTAGTTACCACAACTTCTTGGAGGAATAAACATCTCCGGATTCATAGTATAATCACATTGGAGGTATGGAACATCTCCGGAATAAATAATATACAAATATAATATTCTTTGAAGTTACAATATTCAACACTTTATAATTGTATAAATAGTAATTGAAAGGATATTTCTACTATTTATTTGTGCTACATATTTTAGAAAGGGAAACATATTAACTTTGATTTTGACTTTGGGTGCAGAGAAAAATTAGTGGATTATGCTCTTGCCTTTGGCAAAATATACGAGGGAGAAGGGTTTAAATACATTAAGGAGTCCTTCGAAAATGGCACACTTCATCTCATTGGCTTTTTGAGTGATGGTGGTGTTCATTCGCGATTAGATCAGTTGCAGATATTCGATATCTATAAATGCATTATTTTGAGTTGTTTATCTTAGAAAAGCTTATAGATTTATCCGTGCTATGCAATTTTTAATCTTTGTATTTTTGCATCCTATAGTTGAATGCTATTTATATCACCAGACTGGATTGAGTTGGGTCTAAATATGTTATAATTGTAGAACCCATTGATCTACTGACATAAATTTTAAGAGAAGGCTACTCTTACATGGATCCATCAAGCAACCATTAGAAATGATGATCGTTCTTATCCATGAATACTTGAAATTCTAGTTAGATGTTTAGTTCATGAGTATGTGTATGAACTTGAATGCCAACTTTGTCCTGCAAAATGTTTCTACATTACTGTTTTCTTTATTGAATCAATGTTGCATATGAAACCTTTCAAGTTCAGCCAACTTATAAGGTCAGATCCATTCAGACTACTTTCTTAGGTCTCTCGAGTCAGAAACAATGTTGGGATTATTAGTCTTTTCTTAGAATTACAAATGATGCAATCATGGTGTTAATATTGCCCCTTTCCCCAATTCTTAAAGGGTTCTAGCTCAATGGTAGAGCGCCTGCTTTACAAGCAGTAGGTTGAAGGTTCGATTCCTTAGTGCCCTAATGATATTGCAATATTGATGTGTTAAATAAAATGTATTTATTATGATTTATTATGGCTACGAGGGAGGTTCTAAACTGACTTCATATGTCACTACGAGGGGGGTTCATGAGTGCCCCCAAAGGTTTGTAAATCATTTTAGGGGGGGTTTTGAACCGCCTCCGTAGGTACCTACGAGAGGGGTTTATAACCGCCACCAAATGTTTGTAAAGAGTTTTAGGGGGTTTTTGCACTGCCTCCGTAGGTACCTACGAGGGGGGTTTATAACCACCCCCAAATGTTTGTAAAGAGTTTTAGGGGGGGTTTTGAACTGCCTCCATAGGTACCTACGAGGGGGGTTTATAACCTCCCCCAAATGTTTGTAAAGAGTTTTAGGGGGGTTTTCAACCACCTCCGTAGGTACCTACGAGGGGGGGTTTATAACCGCCCCCAAATGTTTGTAAAGAGTTTTAGGGAGGGGTTTGAACCACCTCCGTAGGTACCTACGAGGGGGGTTTAAAACCACCCCCAAATTTTTTAATAAAGACTTTTAAGGGTGGTTCAGAATTGCTCCCGTAGGTACCTACGAGGGGGTTTATATCTTCCCTTAAAAGTGACTTATGGGGGGGTTTAGAACCACCACCAAAAGTCACTTTAGGGGCAGTTTTAATCTCTTCCAGAACCACCCCTAAAAGTCAAAAATTTTAACATCTGTGTTATTAGGGGCGGTTTTCTAGAGAGCGCCCCCAAAAGTAACTTTTGGAGGTGGAAGGCAACTGCCCCTAAAAGTCCAAAAGTAACTTTGGGGGGGGGGGGGGTTATAACCGCCCCTAAAAGTGACTTTTCGGGGCGGTTTAGAACCACCTCCAAAAATCATTTTTAGGGGCGGTTTTGATCTCTTCCAGACCGCCCTTAAAATTCAAAACTTTTAGTGTCGGTGTTATTAGGGGCGGTTTGGAAAGACTGCCTCCAAAGCCAAAACCGCTCCCAAAAGTCACTTTTGGAGGCGAAAAACAACTGCCCCTAAATGTCAAATTTGTTGTAGTGTGATCCAAGGGATCACATAGACCTTTGCATGAAAGCATGGACACATAGACCACAAACAAAATGGGTTCATCTATTTGTAGACACATTAGAGCAGGTTTCAAAGAATTGGTATACAGAAACAGAATTGCGCAAAGGAAGGGAAGAATGGTCTGTTATGATTAAGGACTTCCAAGAAACGTTCATCTTTGAGGATGAATGTCCAGGTATAAACGAGGAATTACAAGTCATCAAAGAGAAAATATTCAACAACACACCAGAACCTATGTATCATCAACCAGAATGGGCAAGACAACTAGAACATGCCCTAGAATGTTATAAATTCGCTTTAGATGAATAAGAGGAAAGCGATGATGACGACCTGCACAATGTAAACATACCTGAGTTGGAAGGAAAGCATGGAGTCAAAGGACCTCCATTGGAAATTCTGGATCTAAGTGATCCTGTAAAAACTTAGAAAGTGAACATTGGAACCACTGAAGAACCAAAGTTTGCTTCTATAGGAGATTTTTGGGATGAAGAGACAGTTGCACGGATAACATATCTACTTCGCGAATATGAAGACTTATTTCCTACGAAGTTTTCCAAAATTAAAGGCATTTTGGGAAACTTGGGGGTCATGAAAATACCTCTCAAGGCGGATGCGAAGCCCATTAAGCAAAGACCTTATCGACTCAATCCAAGATACAAAGAAAGGGTAAAAGTAGAGATTGATAAGATGCTCGATGCAGGAATCATTGAACTAGTAGAAGAGTTGGAATGGATAAGTCCCATGGTTATCCAGGAAAAGAATACTAAAGGAGAAATCAGGATCTACGTAGATCTTAGAAATTTAAATGATGCATCGTTGCATGATCCATTTCCTACTCCATTCACAGAATAAGTATTAGACAATGTTGGAGGGAATGAGGCATACTCTTTCACTGATGGATTTTCTAGATACCATCAGATCGAAATTGACACAACCGACGGGAAGAAGACCACTTTTGCCACAGAATGGGGCTCATTTCAGTACACAATTATGCTGTTTGGTCTGAAGAACGCACCTTCCATTTTTCAAGAGTAGTTGTTGCTGCATTCAAGGATTTCATCCATAAATTTCTAGAAGTATATTTTGATGATTGGACTATATTTGGGTTACTGAAGAACCACTATGCCAACTTAAGACTGATGTTAGTGAAGTGTAGACAACATCATATCTCCCTGAACCTAAAGAAGAGCATCTTCTATTTTCCCTATGGAATTCTACTGGGACACATTATTTGTAAACAGGAGTTGATGGTTGATCCATCTAAAATCGCAGTTATTGTGAACCTACCAACACCAAACTCAGTAAGACAACTACCCACTACATTGGGGCACACAGGCTACTACATGAAGTTTATCAAAGGATATGCATAGATAACTGCACCTATGGAAAAATTGTTGAAGAAAAAATCAAAGTTCATATGGACTGAAGACTGCTAGAAAGGACTGGACACACTGAAAGAAAGGATGGTAACTGGGCCTATCTTAGTTTTTCCATATTGGAGCAAACAATTCCACATATATGTAGATGCTTCATCCATTGCACTTGGTGTTGTGATAGTGCATCTAGGTGAGGGAGGCATTGACCATCCTATTGCATTCTCAAGCAAGAACCTGTCCTCAACAGAAAAGAATTATACAACAACAGAAAGAGAAGGCTTATCCATGGTGTACGCACTGCAGAAGATTAAGCACTATCTTCTAGGTGCGCACTTTTGTATGTTTACTGACCATTCAACTTTGAAATACTTGGTCAATCAACCAGTGTTAGGGGGAAGAATATGTAGATGGTTGTTACTCTTTCAAGAGTATGATTTTGAAATCGTTGTTAAGCCAAGAAGGCTGAACTCAAGAACTACCCATCTTTCTAGAATCTATTCAGGTGAAGAACCTACAAACCTAGAAGACAGTCTACCAGATGCGCAGTTATTTGCTATTCAGATAGTATATGACTATTATAAGGAAATTATAGAATTTCTAACCATAGGTTTGTCACCTATAGAGTTTACTATGCAGCAGAAGAAGCAACTAGTAGTAAAAGCAGCTGACTTCACCATAATTGCAGGGAAATTATACAAGTTAGGACTAGATGAAGTACTGTGCAGATGTGTGCTAGAACATGAGAAAGCATTGATACTAGATGAATCACATTCAGGAGTGTCTGGAGGCCACTACGGAGGAAGAGATACTATGCAGAATATTTTAAGAGAAGGACTACGGTGGCCTACACTCCATAAGGATTCAAAGGAAAATTGTTGCTGTTGCGATGTTTGCCAGAGAACAGGAAATCCATCTCGCAGAGATGAGATGCCATTGAAGCCACAGTTAACATTGCAAGCCTTTGATAAGTGGGCTATTGATTTTGTGGGACCTATTAACCCACCAGGGAAACGAACTGGTTCAAGATACATTATTATAGCTATAGACTATCTAACTAGATGGGCAAAGGCAAAACCAGTGAAGGACTGTAGCGCAGTTACTGCCGTGCAGTTCATTTTTGAAAACATCATCACAAGATTTGGATGTCCAAAGATCCTAATGAGTGATCAGGGAACACACTTCTTGAATAGAACTATTGAAGCCATGAATGAAGAATTCCAGATTTACCATCAGAAAAGCACACCATATCATCCACAAGCTAATGGCACTATTGAAGCATTTAACAAAGTGTTGGAAAATGCATTGACTAAGGTATGTAATACAAACAGGGATGATTGGGATCTACGAATACCATCTATGTTATGGGAATACAGGACAACTTGCAAGAAATTGACAAGCCATGCACCTTTCAGGTTAACATATGTACATGAAGTTGTGATGCCAATGGAATAGATAGTACCAAGTTTGATAATTGTAGCTTTCACAAGCATGGAAGATTAAGAGACAATGGAGGAAATGCTACTACACTTGGTTGGACTAGAGGAAGATCGCTTCAATGGAGGATTTCACCAACAAGTACAGAAAGACATAGAGAAATCATGGCATGATCGACACATCAAGCATAAATTCTTTTAGGTAGGAAACCATGTCCTCCTCTATGATAGTAAATTCTTGAAGTTTCCTAGAAAATTCAAAATGCATTGGCTAGGGCCATATATTGTTATTCATGTTACTAATGGTGGCATAGTTCAGCTAGCCACATTAGCAGGAGAAAACCTACTAGTTCTTATTAATGGAAGTAGACTAAAACCCTATAGGGATAGTCCTAATTCACCAAGTCCTTAGTGATCAGAAGCAAAGAAAATTCTAAGTGTCAAGTGCAGTTAAAATTGGACACTAAGAATGATAGAATAAGGAGTCTGCACACATTTTTGGTGAAATATTAAATCGCATGAAACATGGATGCACAGTGCACGGAGGAAGTCAGATGTGAAGTGCACATAGGAAGCTGCGATGCGAAGTACCAAGAAGAAGCGCAGTTGCGAAGTTAAAAACCAAGGAGCGCAACTGCAAAGAGGAACCGTGCAAAAATATTTTGCATGAACCGTCAGCACAGTCCGAACGAAAAGAAAACCATTACAGTTGTCGATCGGTAAGTTAGCCGTTATCTATATGTCGATCGACTGAGCCATTATCCACTATGTCGGCACCAACAAATCCCAGCATTTAAAGAAATTATCATCCTTTCAAGCCTAATCAATGATGAAAAGGACTGAGATCTCAGCAAGATCTGGGCCAATGAAAATGGCATTTAAGGCCTAACTTAGCCATCACTCAGCCTGGTGGCACCGACAGAGTTCAGCAATTAAGGAAACATTGTCCGATCAGAGACAATAAATAATGAAAAAGACCGAGATCTCAATGGAGATCCAACCAAAGGACACTGCATTGAATGACCAAGTAATCATTAATCGACGTGTTTCAGGCCAAGCGACATCTATAAATAGACATCAACTAAACACTTATGGGTTTTCAACATGACTTTCTATCTTTCCTCTATATAAATCCCGATTTCTAATAGTAAGCACGCCAAGCACTCTACATGTGAATGAGCGAGTAGTTAACGATTGACAAGGTTCTAAGAGTATTCAAAAAGACAGGTCTTAAGGGATTAATGACAATTCCTCCAAAGAAGCTTGTACCAAAGAAAGGTGCATCATCCAAAATCTCCCCAAGGCATACAGCTGAAATGAAGAACAAGAATAAGAAACCGGCCAAAGAACAGGAGAATTCGAAGGCATTGAAAGTGCCAAAGCCACAACCACCAAGAATAGCTCGTGATCGGCCGATTCATCTTGTGCACGAGTACATTCCACTGCAACGCGATGATGCACCACCTATTGAGCTTGAGAAGAATGCAAACTACGAGATCCCATTGCCGCCGATCTCAAGTCATGTGCAGTTCGTCGGGAACCTCTTAGGTAAAATACAGGATTGTAAGTTTATCGACTGTGACTTGCTGGAAGGGAAAGATCCCAAGGAAAAAAGATACTCACAGTTTCAACCTAACTAGTATATGTGTCACTGACGTGATGAGAAGACAGGCGTTGAAACTCTACATGTGCAGGACTGGATTAAAGCATTAGAACCGTTTGGGTTGCTTAATTTACTCTGCATCCCTCATTTCAATAGGAGTCTGGAGCTTGCTGGTGCAGTAGTGCAGACTTTTCTCTCATGCACGCACTTAGGTTATTTATGGCTAAATCGGAGAATTGATATAAACATTGAACTGATATATGGGATCACGCTATTAAGCAAGAGAGGTGCAGATCCCGCACTCAAGTTTGTAGGAAAGATGCAAGATAAAGAGCTTTCCATACGGATGAAGGAAGAATTTGGCTTGCAAAAAGGAAAACGTGGCTTTATTATATCCCCTCTCTCGGACGAAGCCACGTGCTTCATTGTTCATCTATTAGCGGGCAAGATACTTAGAAAATTCTGACTAGTAGAGGTGTCGGCTGTGACAATTCTCCTCAATTCGCAAGCAAAGAATGGAACTCCTTATAACTGGGAAAATTACTTGCTAAATGAGTTCTTGGATGATGTCCAAAAAAATCATGAGAAGGGAACCCCATTTCATTACAGTTGTCTCTTAGTGTTAATTGCATTCGTGGGATGGAAAGAGCCCATTTACTACTAGGGCCTTCCAGTCCTGACAAGAGAATGTCGAGGATCACGTTATGCCAACTATCATGTGGGAAAATGTGAAGTCTGATAGACATCGGAAAAATAACGAGGAGTTATACATATATTATGAGTAGTTGTGCAATGTTATTCGATGAACACCGCACATCTCCCAACAGCTGAAAACTGAGTACAAAAGGAGGCTTAGGTTTAAGGTCGATATGCATGCCACATATATTCAGCCAAGGGGTGATGAGGAAATAGAGTTATGGTACCCAAGGTTCTATCAATTGGATGCTGCAAAAATAGAATAGATGATGGAGGATTGGCCACCGGAATGGAAGGTGGACATCCTAGAGGATGTCAAGTCCACCTCTGAGGAAACCAGAGATGTGGACCTAGACAAGGACAAGGGCACAGGAAGTGAGCAGGAAAAATATACTCAGCAGGATGATGCTGAAGAACAGGTGGGAAACAAAAGGAAAGCAACCGAAATCCAAACAACAACGAAAGCGCATAAGAAGAAGCACAAATCCAATGAGCCAAAACTACAGTCGATGATGCATGAAGATGAATGTGAGAGCATCGCAGCAAAGGTACATGAGCACTGGGAAGAAATGCTTGCTTCGAAGGAGTCCAAACATGAAGAGGCACAAATAATCCTTATTCAGAACCTCGAAGCAATAAAAACTATGGTTGCGAAGATCAGACAAGTCCAATAAGACTTGGTTCAAGATTCAAACTCCAAGGGAAAGTCAGGTGGGTCTAGCAGAAGAAAGAGGTAGTCACCTGCTTTGAACTTGCAACGTCAATTGATACATATTGAGCCAGCGAAACTTATTTTTCCAAATATACAGCTATCCAAAGAAGCGAGGAAGTTGGAGCACCTCGACCTTAATGTTGGGATGTTGCAGATTGAGGACTTGCACAAATTACACATGAAGGTTGTGGAGGAAATTCAAGACAGAGGCCTCGCTTCCCACAATCAGAATGTCCAGCTACAAAAGAGCTACAATGAGATGAAACTTGAATCAACCCGAAGCAATAGGGAACTATCCAATGTTCAGGAGAGGAACCATAGGCTTAAGGAAACATTATCGGCAATCTATGCCAAAATTCCCAATTGCGAAGAAGATCGGATGTCGAGGACACTATAATTAAGATTGGGGATAGATTAGAAACTCTTACGGCTGAGATGATGGACATGGAAATTTCCTATAAGGAAAAAATTGTAGACTTGGAATCTTAGCGACCTAGCACCCCTCCAAATGACCGCTCAGCTCAAAGCGAAGAAGTTCAGGCCACAATAGGAAGCATCTCTACCAAAGTAGTGAGATGTCAGGATCTGCTAGAGAAATCCACTACAGTGATGGATTCATTACACGAAGATCCAGACCTCTAGAAGTTACAAAGTGATCTACAGCAAAGGTAGAAACATCTCGATGCCATGAATGCAGAAATGAAGAATTTTCCAACAAGGCAAAGGATACAAAATTTTGTAGAGGCAAAAGAGCTGCAGAAAGAATTGAAGGCATTAAGGGAAAGAGAGGATGTCGCTTCTGCAAATTTGCAGCCCATGGAGGAAGAAGCGCTCGCACTGATGGAGTACATTGATGGGAACTTCATAGAACTTCAGACCACAGAGGGAACAATGAAAGAACAATCCCAAGAACAAGTCTCGTAGGCGATGTTGGAGACCATTAAAGGGTTTGAGCATGAGGCGAAGAAAACGGTTGCAAAGCTTAGTGCTACTTTGCAAGACTTCACTGCGAAGCTGAGTACCACTGGAGGTACATAGCCAAAGTCTCCCAACGCAAGTGGATCAGGGACAATCCAGGGGAATGGCCCAAATGGAACATTTTTGGCGAAGCGCAGTTTGAGCAAAGCGTAGTGGAAACGCAAAGTCCGAGCATAGCGCAATTTTGTTGATGCGTAGTTCCAGCACAATAGTTATTTTGGGAAAAGAATATAATTAAATGTCGAGCATAGGAAAGTGACCTATTTTGGGTAAGTGACTCCATGATTCCCAAGAGTTAGGTAAGGAGCAGCATGGAATCAGATGAAAGTGACTGTCAGTTAGATTGGAGGAAACCGTTAGAAGCATAGCCATGGGTCGACAGTGACAAGAAAGCTAGAGTGGTGGAAAACCATTAGAGGAAAAATGGTGGGTCGACAATGACAGGAAGGCCAAAGGGGCAGAAAGAGACACGCTACTATGCAGTTAGAGCTGTTCCATGAGGACTATGGCTGTCAGAAGGGATTCAAAGCCATGAGTGGCCCAGAAAGGCGGCCAGAGGCGAGTGGAGAAGCTGTCGACTATGAAAGGCCAGGTTAGTGGGGTAACCGCACTAGTTTTGGTAACTCTAGGGTTTTCGACCCATATTCATTGTAAAGACATGACCTGCGAGTACAATCTATAAAAGGGGAAATCTTGTAAGGGAAGGGTTGATCTCTGATAGGAATTTTGTGGATATTTAGTTGATCTTTGTGGTCTTTTGAGAGACGAAGTGTTGTAAAGAGGCTTTGCAGTTGCGTGCGCAGAGACCTATTGTAAAGAGAAGAGTCTACAGCTGAGTGCATAGAATGGAACTGTTGAACCCTTCCCATTAATATAATCAACAATTCTCATGGACGTAGCTCCCATCCGGGGGGTGAACCATGTAAATATCATGTTGTGTGATTGAATCTGTGTGTTTGCTTTGGTTATGGTTAAGCTCATGCTTGCAATTATATATGTCTTCACTTTTATATGTATTTTCCACATGAATGAGTGATGAGACTAATATGTTAAGTGTCGAACATATATGCTTGAATTTTGAATGTGCAAGTAATTCTAAATATAATAAATGCATGATTTATTTGGGTAACACTAGTCAACGAAGTCTGTGTTAAATACGATTCCCTGGAAGTGCAGTACTGGAAGTGTGTGGTTGCATGGTATTTCACCGTATTGTATGAGTTCATGAAGTGCACAGTCCTGTGTGTTGAAGGAATAACTACACCAAGTCAGCAAAGCCTGTAAGGTGTGTGATTGTTAAGAAGTAGCATAGCCTAGAGTTGCGTTGTCTTATTGTTTTAGTGGTTGTTTCTATGAAAATCCTCACAGTAGGTCTAAGAGATGATGTATACCTCACAAGAAGATTAAGCAGGAAAATTGAAGAAGAGTGAACAATGCAATTAAAAGAGCAACAGAATTATGATACAATAGAACTCGGATAGAAGCAGAATAACATCACACACTAATTCATTACATAAAATATGAACAATAAATAATACAACGGTGAGAGGATTTGAATGGCAAGGTGGAAATTCGAATTATCCTTCATGGAGTGATCATCAGATCAATTGAGTGTCATCAGAGCACAACTAGGAGTCCTCATCATCATCAGTGAAGTCATCAATGCACAAGTAACTGTCAACTAGATGTCAAACTGATTCTAACTGAGTGTGGTAGGTGTAACTGGCACATGGAGGCACTAACTGAATGAAGGAGGCTCAGTGGAGGGCACATGAGGAGCTAACTGGAGTCAGAATGGGCAGTCTATTCTCACTGGAGGTCCATCAGAGTGATACAGTCAGTTGAGAGTCAGTCTATCCTTAAATCAAGGAAGGAACTGAGGATAACTCAACTAATTGAAGAGCAACTGAGTGGTAGGTGAGAGAGGGGGCCTTTGCTTCCTTACATTAAGGAGGAAGGGCACACTAAGCTCTAGGAGGGATGAAACTGATTAGAAAGAAGCTCCCAGGGCTAGCTAATTGAGGGCTAGGTGCTAGGACTGATGAGTGGGATGCATGCATGCAAAATCATGACTGCATGCAAAATGCATGCATGACTAAAAATGCAAAAATGGATAATGCTAGTAGGACTAGGATGGAGTATAGGAATATCCCAACACTCCCCTTAATCCATCATGGGCCCTGGTAACAAGGACTAAAGGTCACCCAATACAATGAATAATAATAACAGTCAATAAACCAAGGAAATGGGGAAAAACCTCATGGGAAAAAATACCCCCCCATCAAAATAGACTGTAGGGAACACACAAAAAATAAATGCTCCAAACTCAAGCAGGTGTGATGCTTGGTCATATGTCTAGAGGTATCTTCTTCTTGGGAAGAAGTCGATCATGCTCAAAAAGCATGTGCTTGTACTTGCTCTTCAGATCGAATGTGATGAGAACAAATCCAAAAGTATGAGAATGATCCTGGAACCTGTGATTCGAATCAACTGTGGTAGGATCAAATCCATGTGCAGATAGTCTTTTGTTTTTTCCTTTGAACCATCATGGGTGAGATTATTCCCAAAAGAACCATCAAATGCCAGTGATTGCTTGGAATCCAAATCAGATCCAAGACTTGAAAAATGGTTTCTTAAGATCTCCTTTGAACCATTAGAGGTGAGATCTAAACCATGAAATGCATGAGAAATTACCCCAAGTAGAGATTGCTTGGATTTTAAATCAGCTCCAAGACTTAATGAATGGCTTCTTGAGATCTCCTTTGAACCATTAGAGGTGAGATCTAAACCATGAAATGCATGAGAAATTATCCCAAGCGAATGGAAATGGCCTTCATCTTCAATAAACTTCTAAGAGCATGAAAGAATGATCTTACAGTAGTAAATAAGAGGTGAGTGATCAAGGAGAGAGAATGCATTACCTCCAATTGCTGATTTGACCTCTGAAACATTCAATAGATCCTGATGAAAATGAACATACTCTTGTGCAAGAGAGGATTTAAGAACCTATGTAGTTTCTAGAGTGTGAGCTGGCACATAATTCGAAATAGAACAAATTTGGAGCATGGGTGTAGAATATGCAAGTTCTTCTTCTTTGTGGACAACTTCAACATGAGATATGTTTGATACTGATTCATGATCAGAGAGACCATCAAGGAGGGAGAATGCATCACTTTGCTTGCTCTCGAAATGGTTTGGACCAATACCTTCATTTTGTTTGTCAAATATTTCATCCAGTTGGGCCCATAGCTCTTTTGGAGATTCAACAGAATAGAAGTGGTATACCATGCATCGAGACATATTAAGCATCATGGCTGCAGAGGCTCTTTCACCTTCATCTAACCAGTCATCCTCTTCTTCAGAGAATTCAAACTCTCTTTCAATCAAAGAGACCATTTCTCTTCAAATGTGCTATCATCTGTGGTTTTCATTCATCATAGTTAAATGGAGAAAGAGGAGTAATTCATTTCGAATTCATGGAAGTTGTTTTAGAAGACCTGCAAAAACAATAGAAAATGTCTACAACTGCTACTGCTGCAAAAGTGCAGAAACTGCTGCAACTGTTGTACTCGAAATCTTGATAATAACCTGCAAAAAACTCTCAAGAATGGAGATAGACAATACTCTCAACATGCTCTGATACCATGTGAAAATCCTCACAGCAGATCTAAGAGATGATGTATACATCACAAGAAGACTAAGCAGGAAAATAGAAAAGAGTGAACAATGTAGTTAAAAGAGCAACATAATTATGATACGGTAGAACTCAGATAGAAGCAGAATAACATCACACACTAATTCATTAATCATAATATGAACAATAAATAATACAATGGTGAGAGGATTCAAATGCGAAGGTGGCAATTCGAATTATCCATCATGGAGTGATCATCAGATCAATGGAGTGTCATCAGAGCACAACTAGGAGTCCTCCTCATCATCAGTGGAGTCATCAATGCACAAGTAATTGTCAACTAGATGTCAAACTGAGTCTAACTGAGTGGGGTATGTTTAACTGGCACATGGAGGCACTAACTGAATGAAGGAGGCTCAGTGGAGGGCGCATGAGGAGCTAATTGGAGTCAGAATGGGTAGTCTAGTCTCACTGGAGGTCCATCGGAGTGATACAGTCAGTTGAGAGTCAGTCTATCCTTAAATCAAGGAAGGAACTGAAGATAACTCAACTAACTGAAGTGCAACTGAGTGGTATGTGAGAGAGGGCGCCTTTGCTTCCTTACATCAAGGAGGAAGGGTGCACTAAGCTCTAGGAGGGCTAAAACTGATTAGAAAGAAGCTCCCAGGTCTAGCTAACTGAGGGCTAGGTGTTGGGACTGATGATTGGGATGCATGCAATTGCATGCATGCATGCATGCAAAATCATGACTACATGCAAAATGCATGCATGACTAAAAATGAAAAAATGGATAATGCTGGTAGGACTAGGATGGAGTATAGGAATATCCCAACAATTTCGAAGTGTGCAGTCCTAGTGTGCCCTATAATATAAGTGATAACCGCAAAGTAGGTGAAACTTCACGCAATTCCCCAGTTTATTAACCATGCATCACCTGATTACAGAAACCTAATTCTGTAATGCCCCATAAACTTCACCTTGGGTGAGACCTCAGTCTGCTCACAGACTGTTTCCGAAAGGGCTGGTGAAGAAGGGTTTTGTTGGACCACAAGTGCATAGAACCTAGGTCAATACAAGAAAGTTAAAGAACAAGGTTATAAGACAACAATATCCATGGAGGAAATTGAATTGGATTTTCCACAGTTGAAAGTGTCTCAAAATTGGAAACATGTCATCCTAAAGAAGTGTCCCAAAATTATCCAGTTGGACCAAGGCTGTTGATACAGTGTCATCCTAGGGTTGATAGTAAATCTAGTCTGTAGCTCCAGAATTTTTTTCCATGGAACGATGGAAAGATGTGTCATGTGAAATAGGTTATTCCACAATCAAAGGACCCATAGGATCAGTGATATGTGCATGTGTAAGGTGAATATTCCATCCACGACTCCATGGTAGAAGTGTCTTCTTCACGTGACACAAATGTGCTGGGTTGATCCATGTTTTCTCTCGAGGTCTCCTCCTAATTAAGGGGATATTCAGGTGGCAAGTTCAAAATCCTTTAGGATCTTCTTAAGGGTTGATCATCCAGAATGACTGAACAAAAATTTCTCCTAAGAGTTTTATATACAAAAAAGAAAAATACACTCTAAAATCTACACAAGCTAAAGCCGCAAGAAAACTTATGTGGTAGGTGTGGATTCAATGTCCTGGAACCTAACGGGATTTGTTTGGATTTTCCTATACTCCATCCTAGTCCTAACATCATTTTCCATTTTGCATTTTCAGTCATGCATGCATTTTGCATGCAGTCATGATTTTGCATGCATGCATGCAATTGCATGCATCCTAGTCATCAGTCCCAGCACCTAGCCCTCAGTTAGCTAGCCACGAGATCTTCTTTCTAATCAGTTTTAGCCCTCCTACAGCTTATTGCGCCCTACATGCAATTGCATGCATCCCAGTCTCCCTCTCTCACCTACCACTCAGTTGCACTTCAGTTAGTTGAGTTATCTTTAGATCTTTCCTTGATTTAAGGCTAGACTGACTCTCAACTGACTGTATCACTCCGATGGACCTCCAGTGAGACTAAACTTCCTATTCTGACTCCAGTTAGCTCCTCATGCACCCTCCACTGAGCCTCCTTTATTCAGTTAGTGCCTACATGTGCCAGTTACACCTACCACACTCAGTTAGACTCATTTTGACACCTGGTTGACCGTTACTTGTGCATTGATGACTCCACTGATGATGATGAGGACTCCTAGTTGTGCTTTGACGACACTCCATTGATATAATGATCACTCCATGATGTCAACATTAGCACCATGTTTCTCTACCACTTTAGCATCCATTTTTACTCCCACACTATCGCCACATTTTGGTTCCCATTTAGCAACTAATATAAATTATCACAACAAATATTTGTTTAGAAATACATTGCAATATCATTAAGGCACAGAGGTTAGGGCATAGAGGAATCAAACCACCAACCCCCTACTTGTAAGGTTGGCACTCTTCCATTGAGCTAGCACCCTTTGAGAATTTGGTAGATGAGCAATATTAACACCTAGATTGCATGATTCGTAATTCTAATAAAAGACAATATGCATTGGTTGCAAGCTATTAGATTGAATATCATATTGGAGTTTTTTGTGCAAAAGGGTTCTCCTTAAAAATATTGGTATATTGTTGTATGATTTCATTTGTCTTCAGTTTTATTATTGCTTAATAAGGAAATAATAGATGGTTGAATATTCAAGATACCTATTATTTGGTTTTAACTGAAATTTGATATTAGTGCCATTGGGAGATTTCAACTCATCCAAAATATTTAGATCGATTGGTGTTACACCTAAAATATTACCATCATGAGATTCATTGTATACATCCCTAAAGTTTCCCTGACTAAATTATCAACCTGGAAGGGATTTAACGCATTTATACTAGGTTTTGAGAGGTCGTCGCATGTTTCCCTCTCGCAGCTTGCTCTCTTGCAGGGTGTGACGATGTCAGTTAATGGTCAAAAATAGCTCCTTCAAGCCCATTCTCAAAGCTAGCTGACATGGATCCCTATACCTGACCTCTTGGGAGAGATGGCATTCGGTTCCTAATGAAGCTCCTTCCCATTCCAAGGGGAGGAAGTCTATAGTGCTTACATGCTAGTGAAATCATCCTAGAGAGACCTCTACTCATCCGTCGAGGGAATCCCAATTCCTTGAAGAGGTTATGGCATTGGCTTGGATGGAGAAGGATTGCTACATTAAGCCTCGGTTGTAATCATTCTTTTCTATGTACTTTCCCTGCTTTTTATAGTAATATAAACGCTTTCCACCAATATTGTTGTGTTGATGATATTGAGTAGTTTACTTAGATCTGTTATTCTATAGTTCCTTTTACTCATTTGTCTTGTTCTGTATGTCTTGTTAGGTCTTACAACAGAGATCTGACGACTGCGAGGCATGGAACAACATCTTCGAGAAAGGGATACAAACTTAAGGTAAGGCATCTTATAACTTGATCCTTAACTAGATCTATGAAAGTGGTTTATAGTCTGTTTTATTTGTTCTAGACTCATGTTGAGCTAGGGAGATCCAGCTCGTGTCCGCTCGAGTGGATTGTCCATCAAACAAATTTGGCGACCATACTGGGGAAAAGAACATTGTTTTAGAGTTGTCAATTTGAATGTCATTTTCAGTTGATTTCTTGTTACAAGCCATTTTATTTGTCATTTGCCTCTTAAATTGGTTTCACCATTAGATCTTCACTTTGAAGAGTGTGATTACCTTCCTCTGAGTTTGTACTTCTCATTTTCAGACCATTTCATGCTCATTGTTTGCAGAATTGGTTCATTTTTGAACTCAGATCTCGCCTGCTGCACCTGGTCAGTGGACTCAGAGTGACACTGTGTTATTTTTTATCTCTACTCTTTGCTTGTTAGTATGTAGTCGCAACCCTTTCATTGGTATTTTGTGACACCGTCGCACTTCCCACATTGGTGAACTACGACGTCGCACTGTGTACAAGCACAGACTGCACCGATCTCCCAAAATTGCCATACAGGCACCCCTTCTCCATTTCTGATCTGAGTTTTGGTTTGTGTATGAACTCCATCTGTACTGCAAGATCCAGTCAGAGACCCCATTTTTATTTGTGTGATTGAATTGTTTGGTTTCATTTGGAGTTGTTTTGGGTTCCATCTTGGACAAGTCTGAGATTTGGTAGTGGTGGACACTCTAGTCTCCCCCACCTGCATCCACTCACCCTTACATTCCCTCCTCTCCTTGCAAGATCTGGTCATTGTATTGGATTGGTTTCCAGACCTCATTTACATACATTGTTGAGTTTTTGCTTGCTTTAGTACTGCTTGTTATTGTTTGATTTTGAGTGTTTGTGTGTGCTTTCAGTCCATTGAGTGCTCATCTTTTCTTGAGATTTTTTGAGTTATTGGAGTGCTGTAAGTAATCTTTTCATTTCAGTACTTGTGTTTAAAAAGAATTTCTTATATCAAATTGCTATTTTGATACATCCATTGAAAAATCAAAAGTACTTTATTTCTATCATTTTTTCAAGCTCATTTGAAGAACTGTATGTGCATTGGAATGTCTCATTTGTAGATCTTTTGGAAAAGTTGAAAGAAAAATGAATTATTTTGTGTTTTTCACGAATTATGAGTTGCTTATTTTCTTGAAAAGTTCGAATAGGCATCAAGTTTTGCAAAAAGTAGTTCCATGCTTGGAAAGTTAAATGCATCTTTTGGTTTTTGTGCTTTTAGGCCATTATAGTGAAAGTGAAAAGCTTGCATACTTTACTTAGAAACTCTCTCTTTTCATCGCTTAGCATCATTTTTGTTTTGAAAAGGAAAAAGAAAAAGAAAAAACATGCTTTGATTTGGTTTAGTAGTGTTGTGTCTTTTATGTTTCGCTCGAAAAGGAAAAGAATACTTCAAAGTCATTTTTTGGTAGATTTGGGATTGCATTGCATTGTGTTGCTTTGGTAAAATTGGAAAGAAGTCTCTCCCTCCCATACATAGAGTTCATCAAAAGAAAAGTGTATTTTTTTGCATATAGTTAGGGCCTGCATTATGTTTACTATTATGTACTCACCTCATGCATTCACCTAACTGTCTAGATAAAATTAACGGTAGAACTAGGGTAAAATTTTTAGTAACTTGTGTGTAAGTTAGAGACATGTTCCAACGTCGTTAAGCGTGGCAGTTGTCGTTATTTTCCAGCACTGTATCCCGAGGCTATTGTAGTCTTCCACGTAGTTATCAGTATATCGAGCTCTTTCACGTACCCCCCAAGTACCACACGTACTTGGCATATATCGAAAGGTGTTTCACGTACTCGGTAGTATATGAGAAAGTATCTTGCCAAATGATTGTGCATTAGACAACACCAATACGGATTTGAGCTCCGGCACGTACCTTGCGTATATAGGGAGACACCATTAGGATTCTTGAAACCAACTGAGTTAACCTTTTGGCCGTCTTCGCAGAGCAATACACCGAGAACAACACTCAGGGAGATTACCATGCATGTGCCGTCCAAGTAATCGGGTATTCAGGCAAGGGTATGATCCCAATCCTCCTTGTTGCGTTTTACTATTGGACCCTATAGTATATAGCGATTTGCAAAGCCTTGAAAATCCTATGAGGTTCCAGTCCTTTGAATCCAATCTTATAACATAAGTTTGCTTGTGGCCTTACTTTGTGTAGGGTTTTTCTGGTTTGCTTTTCTTTTGTTTAGCTTTCCTTAGGAGAAATTTTTTTTTCAGTCACTCTAGCTGACTTTCCTTGGAGAAGGTCCCGTAGGATTCAGAACTTGCCACCCGTATATCCCCTTAACCAGGAGGTAATTTCGAGGGTAAGAATGGACCCACAAGCTAGGGTTGGGTCACATGAAGTAGAAAACCCCACTTTGAATGTCAAGGGACTTTTGTTTCCTCACACTCCTCCAGATTCGCCTGCTTCTCACCCCCCGCAGGGTGAAGAAGCACAAAATTCTACTTCACAAGACTTACCTCCCGTCTCGTCAGGAGAGCTTGGATCACTGGAATGGATAAATCAACCCCAGGATGACCCCAGGGCAGCTGCTAGTCCTTCAGCAACTTATTGGACATCTTCTCTAGGGCACCTAGTGGGCCATTTTTCCATTGCACCCCCACCCAGTGGGACTACTTTGGATGATCTTTTATCTTATTATCACAGCCAATTGGCCCATTTTTGTTCTATGGCTGAGGACCTTCGGAGATCAAGTCTCCAACGACGGGTAGAATACACGATGTTACCCCCTTATCGACCAATCCCAGGTCGCTCTTTATCTTTTGAGTCACCAGAATCATCCATGCAACACGTGACCATTGCTGAAACTGGTCAACCATCCATTCCTGCACATATGTCCCCTAGACAGGAGACCAGTTCAGTACCTCTCACAACCCAACCTGTTGAACAACAACAGTCCAACGCACCCATGACTACTGTAGTTACATCACGTGTTCCTCCCCCGCCCCAAAATTTGAGGGGAGGATACTCTTTACCCCCTACCTTCTTTACAAGTAATGGTAATCCTATGGTGAATGATCAACAACCAGTGTTGGGTCAACCTTTACTTAATGGTCAGCAAGTTGTTGCTGGGGGGAAACCTCTGTCTCTTAACCATAATACTGCAGGAGGAGTTCCCATCAGGCCTTCCGTTGGAAATTCCTTACCTCCTGGACCTTCCACATCGGGACTATCCCATGTTGGGGGACCGTCCAACATAATTCAACCCCCATTGAGTCAAGCATATCTAGGTTATCTTAACCCTATGTCGGGTCAACTTAATATCGGAAATGCACTCTACGGGGTACCCTACCCCAGAAACCCTTACACTCAGTGGGGACAGCAAATTTTTTTACAACATGGACGCCCACTTACAGTCCCTCAAGCCCCTCCACCCCCGTTTGGTCCACCCCCACCTCCTATTGAAGGTGGAATACCCCCACATAAATCTGGAGGAGGCGGACCTCTACCTTCGAGCGGAGGACCACCTCATTTCGATCATCATCGTCCACCCCCCCTAGTGGTGGTAGTGGAGGACCACCCCCTCCTGGTGGTGGATATGGAGGACCATCCCATCCCAGTGGTGGTGGTGGAGAACCCTCTCATCCTGGTGGTGGTGGTGGTGTACCACCACCCTACTATGGTGGAGGTGGCAGAGGAGGATCTTACCCTTCTAGCGGCGATGGTGGCCCACCACCCCCTCCCGGCGGAGGTGGTGGAGGCACGTCCTATTCCGGTGATGGTAGCAGAACACCACCCCCTTCCGAGGGAGGCAGTGGAGGCCCATCCTACCCTGGCGGTGGTGACGGAACCCCATCATTTGGAAGCGGCCCACCCCCTCTCGGCAGCGGAGGTGGCCCCCCACCTTATGGTAATGGGCCACCTTATTATGGTAATGGACCACCTTACTATGGCGGCAGGCCTACATTTAGTCCAGGCGGCCCGTACCCCTATGGCCAGTTTCCTCACACCCTATGGTCAGTCGATACAAGGTCCCACAGGTCATTACACGCCTTATCAGTACTATCAGTACCCACAGCCTAATCCATAGTTGCCCTTTTTGGCTACTTTGGACCTACCCGATTTGTCTCGCCTGACCAAATGCCCCATTTACCATGGAACAAATTGGCCACCTGTCTCGGTGAAACTTCCATCAGATATCCCAAAATTTGATGGCAAGCCAGGTGAGGATCCTAAAAACCATGTGATGACATACCACTTGTGGTGTTCATCCAACTCCTAGATGGACGACTCGATCCGTCTTAGTTTATTCCAACGAACTCTCACTGGTTCGGCTGCCAAGTGGTATATTGAACTACCACCCCATTCTTTTCTTGATTTTGGTTCTTTCGCTATGAATTTTTTGACTCATTTCCAGCTGCTTATACGGTAGGAAATTGGTATAGAGCTTTTAACCTCGCTCCATCAAAATACCGCTACTCATATCTGAGATCATATACATGAGTGGCAGAGGAGATGACGTCTCATTAAGGCTCCTATTCCAGACCAACTCCTAGTGGACTGGTTTACGAAGTCTCTCATTCCTACCATAACTCGAGATGTTCCCATGGGAGGTGTTGTCACTGAAGAACAAGCCATCACCCATACCCACTTGCTAGACTTAGTCTATGCCCAATCTGGCATGTTGTTTGATATTCTTCCTAATGCCCCCCATAGCACATATGATCCCACAAAACCACCCAAGGGACCCCAAGCCTATGGCATCATTGGATCCCTTAACACCCATCCTTCTTCTCAAACTATTGGATGATCAAACCCACAAGGTTCTTCCCCATCACCAACACAGGCTGGTCACGGCACCACCAAATCATCCACTCCTACTGTCACTGAAGAAGTGAATTCTGTTTCATCAACTTCACTTGAAAATTTTGGTGGTAAGAAGAAAAACAAAGTGAAACCTAAGAAGTCTTCCACCCAGCAGGAACAAAAGAGCACCCCTGATGATACCAAATAGAAAAGGAAGCTGAAATATCCTTGTTTACTGTGTGGTTATGACCACTTTTCTAAAGAGTGTCCCCATAGCGATGAAGTTCAAAAGTTCCTTAAGGGAAAACCCACACCCGTAGTTCTCAACAATCCCTTCCCTGCTCAAAATTAGCAGTTGATCGCTCACACCTCTCCTTCCCAAGGAGAAGCATCCACCACTGCACATGTTCTCATGATGTGTAGCGAGACTATCAACTTGAACACCCATTCTCATTCGTATGAATCTGTTCCGAACAAAGAGCCTGTTGGAAGAAATACTGAAAAAGCTTCTGTCTCGATGCCTGATGCCACCATATCAGCTTCTCCTCTCACCATAGAGAAGCCCTCATTTGAGTCAGTGTTGCATCCACCCAAGAGAACGATTAGAAAATCGGTTTTCAATCCTAATGCTCGCGCTACTCAAAACTACAACATTGTAGAGGACCTAGCACAAGCTCCTTGTGCTATGTCGATGCTCGAAGTCTTTCAAAACTTCCCTAATCAGTGCAAGACTCACCTCACTGCCATCGGTGTAGTTGACCCGGACTCATTGAATACTATCATGTTCCGGCTAGAATACTTCTTGCTGAGGCTCTCCCATCAATTGGCATTTCAAGTTGCTACAAACATTGTTGGGAAGACAATCCATCGTATCGTTTTGGACGAAGGTGCCTCTACGTCAGTCATGTTGATCTCATGCTACAGACCCATTGGCTCTCCCGAGTTGAATCGTTCTCCTACCACTTTAAGAGCATTCAACGGACGTGGATTTCAACCTCATGGGCCGTTACAAGCTTTAGCAGTCGAGTTGGGGGGAAAGACCGCCACCATCAATGTGGAAGTGGTCGCTGCCCCATTGGATTATAACATTCTGCTTGGTCATAATTGGTTTTATTCCATGACTACGGTCGCATCATCTATCTTCTGCATAGTACAATTCCCCCATCAAGGCCGAATTGTCACAGTCAACCAACTGGATTTATGCACACCTGACACCACTACTCACCCGGGTGATAACGTTCCTTCGATTGGACAATCTTCGCATCAGTATGAGAGTATGGGGATCGGCCTCCTTAAGGACTTATCCCTTATGGGCATCTTTCCTACTCCGGATCCCTCAAATCATGTTGCCATGGTGAACATGATCTCCTTGCAGATTTCATCTATCCCCAACTCCATTGATTCATGGCTTGTACTTGACAAAGCCACCACCCACCTGATTGGAGACACCATGTCTCAGTCACCCACTAAACTCACATACAAGGCTATCCATTCAACACCGGAGGACCACTTAGCTATGGCGTCCACCTCATGTTCTCTACAGTGGACATCATCTAACCCCTTGTTATGGACTTTTCATTCCAACAAGTCTATCATGGAAATCATGAGCACGGATGATCCTATGTGGGAAGACATCCATCATCATTCGTCTTTCCTTCCCTTTTTGGATACTGTGGGGAATAGAATTAGCACCATCTTTAGACCATACATCTACTCTGGCTCTCAGTCCTCGATACTCACGTGTCAAATGGACTCCGAAGGAAACTTAGCCAACATTGAGCCTACTACTTTGATAGACATTTTGGTTACTCCTGGTGTAGTGGAATACATTCAGTTAGGCCAGAAGTGTTCCCCTAAATAATTCATCGCCGCCACGGCCTTATTCAAGCAATTCTGAGACGTGTTCGCTTGGACCTACGAGGAGATTCCTAGGCCCCTCCATTGTTATACACGAGATTAAAACCTATCTTGACGTCAAAACCATCCGCCAAAAGTTGCGACCGGTACACCCTCAGACGACTGTGACAATCAAGGCAGAGATTGAGAAACTCTTGAAGGCCGGCTTCATTTACCCTGTCTTGTTGACAGAGTGGGTCTCAAACGTTGTCCCTGTTAATAAAAAGTAGGGCACCATCCGTGTCTATGTCGATTATCAGGATCTCAACAAAGCTTGTCCCAAGGACGACTACCCAACTGTCTTCATTGACTAGATTATCGACAATTGTGTTGGAAGTGTCATTTTTTCATTCATAGATGGCTTTTCTAGATACAACCAAATTGAGATCCACCCCGCCGACCAACACAAGAATGCATTCATCTGTCCTTGGGGAACGATTGCATATCGTAAACTTTCGTTCAGTGTTAAAAATGTTGGTGCCACATTCCAGTGGGCCATGTCGTATGCCTTCCATGATGTGAAGGACTTTGTGAAACTCTACTTGGATGACATCCCCGCCCACTCAAAGCAGCGCGAGTTCCACTTAGATCATTTGACAGTCGTTTTCCTCAGATGCAGGTGGTGCAATATCCGTCTGAATCCTCATAAGATTATTTTTTGTGTCAATTCCAAACGCCTCTTAGGATTTATCGTCTCGAAAGATGGGATCCATATTGATCCCTCGAAGGTGGAAGCCATCATCGCTCTTCCACCTCCAACTAACATTACGGAACTTCAGAGTCTACAAGGGAGATCAACTTATTTACAGCGCTTCATTTGTAATTTTGTGCAAAAGACACAAGGTTACATGATATTGATGAAAAAGGACGTCCCGTTCATTTGGGATGACCAAGCTCAACAATCTTTTGATAGTTTGAAACATGCCATTACGCATGCCCCTATGCTCCAACCGCCAAATTACTATCGAGATTATATTCTATATCTCACTGCTTCCGACACCACTATCACCATGGTTTTGGTGCAGGAAGACCAGAACTCCCAAGAACATGTGATATACTATGCCAATAAAGGCCTTAGTGACATTGAAAATCGTTATTCACATGTTGAGAAACTCACTCTTGCGGAAGTTATTGCCGTGCAGAAGTTCCGACATTACATTCTACTTCGCACCAACACCATTATCGCCGATTCGAACCCCATGTACCATGTTCTGACTCGTCAGGTGCTTGGGGGCAAGTATTCACGCTGGATCATGATACTACAAGAATTCGATCTTCTTTTCGAAAAAGCCAAGTCTAAAAAGTCTTTAGTGTTTGTTGAGCTCATTTGCGACCTCCCCCGTTCTGATGTAGATTCTGAGCTCAATGACTCTTTTCTAGATGAGTCATTATTTCGTATTAGTATGTCTGTTCCATGGTATGGAGATATCACTTTATATCTTCAGACCCAATGTTTTAGCCCTGAATTGTCTCGTGACGACCGTCGTAGAATATGCCACCATGCAAAGTATTACCTGATCATCAGTGATACTATGTACCATCATGGTATCGATTCTATTCTTCGACGTTGTCTGACTCATGATGAGGCTGAACATGTTCTAAATGACTGTCATGCTGGGGCGTGTGGCGGTCACCTCTCTGGGATGGCTACAGCCAAGAAAATTCTTCGCGCTGGATATTATTGGCTGTCTATATTCAAATACTATATTGAGGCCATAAAAAAATGTCCTCCATGTCAACATTTTCATACCAAAAAGCACACCCATCCCACCCCGTTACACCCAGTTATTGTTGTTGGCCTCTTCGCTAAATGGGGCATCGATTTCATGCATTGTAAGCCTACCTCAGCTGGGGGACATAGTTACATCATTGTAGCTGTGGACTACTTTACAAAGTGGGTCGAGGCAATGCCTACATACACGAACAACAGCAAGACCACCACACTCTTCATGTTTAATCATGTGATAGCGCGGTTTGGAGTTCCTCAAGCGATAGTTACCGACCATGGTTCTCACTTTATGAACCATATGGTTGACTAGTTAAGCGATAGATTGGGTTTTCGCCATGAAAACTCAACACCATACTACCCACAGTCAAATGGACAGGTTGAGAACATTAACAAGGTCTTGAAAACTATGGTACAACGTATGATGGGTATGCACAAGTCCAATTGGAATAATATGCTTTTCTCTGCATTATGGGCTTATCGAACTTCTATTAAAACCGCCACCGGATTTACTCCCTTCCAACTAGTGTATGGATTGGAGGCGGTCCTTCCTATTGAGTGCGAGATTCCGTCCCTCAAGCTCGCCATTGAACTTCTCCCAAACACTACTGTCGAGGAAGAACGCTTCCTCTACCTAGCTAAGCTCGATGAAACTCGTCGAGATGCCGCTCTTGCGAACGAGGCTCATAAGAGACACATCAAAGCACAGTACGACAAGTCGGTAGAACCTCACACCTACAGCGAAGGAGATTTGGTCTTCACATACGACCAAAACCATGATAAGATGGGGGTAGGAAAGTTTGAGTCCATGTGGCATGGACCTTACGTAGTAAAATGCGTCTTAGAGAAGGGAGCTTATGAGCTTGAAGATTACGATGGGATATCTTTAGGTGAGCCTCGCAATGGGCTCTACCTGAAGAGATACTATGCCTAAGTCTTGTATGCATAAGTACTTTTGTATATATTGTACATGGCGTGTGTGTGTTTCTATGTGGTGTGGCGCTTTGATTTTTTGCATGCTTAGGTCTTGTTTCATTTCTTATACCATGTTCTATCTACGTGTGCAAATGGCAACTTGCTACGGATTCGTGGATGGCTCCAGCTGGCATACCTGCAACCTTGCTTCGGCAGCCTGGGTCCTCTATTCACCTACTGATGTACTTATCAGCTCAGGGGGAATGTGTCTAGGTTCCACAACCAACAATGCTGCAGAATATCAAGCAGTCATTGAAACCCTAACCAACGTTTTTTCTTTGGGTATGGACCATGTTGTCATCCACTTGGATTCTCAACTAGTGATCTCTCATCTTAACCAAATCTACGCCATCTGCGATCCTACCTTACTCCGTATCTATAGACAAGTCCGTCTTCTGGAAAGGTCCCTTGAGTCCATTCAGTACCTGCACATTCCATGAGACGTGAACACAGTTGCCGACTCTATGGCCAACTTCATCTTAGATTGGTACATTACACACACATAAACATATTTATGAATTGTTAAAAGTAGACATAACATGTAAATAACTCATTTTATAAGAAAACACATAAACACGATCACATCATTCATCCATTTTAAACACATATATGTATAAAAACGCCAAAATGTCTGTATATATATCATCATAGTGCTGGTAGAAAATCTGAAGCAAGACGACTTTCAATGAGTCTCTACAAAATCTAAAGCCTTGTAGCTTTCAGTAGTACAAAATCTGAGGCTTCTAAGCACTCAGTACATGTATAAAAATAGTATAACGCCTAACGCCTGGCCTGTACACCCCTAGGTCTAACAGCTCTATCCTATTGAGTATGAAAGCAGTCAACTGCTCTCGTGACCCTACGAAGCAGCGCATTGAAGCGCGCAGATGCTCCCACCGTATATCCCTGCATAGGCCACGGTAACTCATCTACCATTAGCTCTGGAACGTCTAACGTCAACCCACTTAGGTTCGCATAGACATCCTCCATCTCGACAATGGAAGCATGTACGGCTGGAGCCATGACTCATCCCTCTCCTCTCTCTCTCCTCGCTAGAAGAGAGACTCCTACTAGTTGTACGGGGCCCACATCTGCACACACATGTTGTTAGCTTGTTAACTATATAACAAAAAAATCATAAATATACAAAACTAAAAAGTACAAGGGTTATTTGTTATTACCTATGTCTCCCAATACTGCTCCCTCGGGTAGTAACAGGTCTGGGTCATCTCTGTAGTTTGTACCGCTATATGGGTAATCCTCTACCATAAGTAACTGGCCCTCTAGCCAGTTGAAGAACGCAAGACCATACCCGATGATGGGACCCCCACCATGTCGAGCCATCACCTTGGTCCATCTAGCCATGTGAGGATCCTTAGGATCCCTCTCATCCAGTGGTAACTATGGGCGCAAGAGGGGAACCCACTCCAATAGGCATGAGATCACTATCGAGCTATAGCTGAACTGCTTGAGCTCTCCTCGCTGACACTTGGTCAGCTAAGCTCGGATGTTCGCTAGGAGTCCCTCGCACTAGTTGAAGATCTTCGGAGACATGTAGTCCTCCACATATAGCATTTGTGACCTGGTGGCTAAGTGAGGATCTTGGCTCCCTGCTATCCTCGTGATGGAAAATAGTATGGCATGTAGCATAAGTTCCTGGACTTCCTTGATGGGAATATTACCACTCAAGGCACAGGTGTTGGGAGTACAATGCTACAAGATCATGGCATCCACGGTCTGATCACTTCCCCATGATCCAGTAAGAGTCACATTGTCCCCTCTTCGGGACAATCCAGTCAGAAAATAGATGTCCTTAACATCTATCATGAGTATGTGCTCACCGATCATGAAATATTGTTGATCCCCATCCCATAATCGAAGCATATGTGTCAGGAATGGGATTTGGGCCCTCATGCCCTAGATCTAGAAGAACTTGAGGAGATCATAGTTCCTCAGTGGTTCAACAGATTGTCTGTAATTTGTAGCTTGTATGTCATCTACCTCGTTTTCTCGTTCGCGCCATGTTGGTGTCCATTTTGTCTCTATTTTTTATCATCAAATCTATTCTGAATGGCATTAATTTCATTATTTTTGATGTAATAAGCTATTCTTTCCACCATTCATCCCATCAAATAGACCAGGTATGCATGTATTCGTTTATCATATGAATTTTGGTCCAATCTCGTTATATTGTGATTTATTAATGATTAAATTAACAATTCCAGTCATGCATGGCATTTAGTTTTGATCTACAGGATGCGATTTTTCAAACAGCCTTCCATTCAGACTGTGTGTTTATATTTCTTAAGCTCAGCCGCGTTCAGCTCGTCGTTCAGCCTTGCATTCATCCCATGAAATCAAGAGTTCGCATGTTTTGGGCCATTAAAGACAACATCGGGCACGTGGGTTCTGTTAGCCATGTGAGGGTCATCGTTAATGAGCTCTGGTTCTGGAAGATTCGTCCCTAGGCCTTCTAAACTTGGCAACACACCATGCTTCCACGTCAACACTCTACACGTTGATTCTCTCATCCGTTCATCCTAGAATCACTCAACTCCCATTCACGCCAGTGTTCTAGAAGAGTTCACCCATCCACATTCAACCTTCCAACACAATGCTTCACCCACGTCAATGCTCCAGTAGCCCTCTCGCCCATTCGTTTAGTTCTCCAATGCACTACCTCTCTTCCCACGTTAAAGGAAGATCGATGCTGCAGCTGCCTCGTGAAGGGATCGGCCCTGTGAAGCCTGGAGGATGCTCCCTACGCTGTCACGCACCCTTCAAAGCAGCCAGTTACAGTAATAAACACCTCTTTTATTAGAGAGGTCGACTCTGTCGACCTTCTCACCCATTGTAAATGTATAAATAGATGCTCATGTAGAGAAACAAAGTTAGTCTTTAGTTGGAAAGGATCATCCGATTAGCAGATAGTTCGTAGAATTTGCAAGCAGATAGTAGACGTTTTGTAATTTTCTTAAGTTAATGGAAGTTCCAGTTTGTTGATATTCTGAGTAGCTAAACCAATTTCGTTTTCCATCTCTGATTGCTGGGAAGGGCCCCTCCTCAACTAGAGGTTTTGTCTTTGTTATCTGTATTTTCTTTTCTGCAAATAGTTAGTTTATTTTCCTGTATAGGTAATTAATTCATTTTTCTTGTACATGATATTTCTTTCCTCTCTGTAATTTATATTGTGCTGCTAACATAGCTTGTGTTTACAGAATTAGAAAATGGTCGACCAACAGTATAGTTTTGATAGTTTCATTTCAATCTTTTATAATTAGATAGTTTGTTTTCTGATCCTCTGCAATTACATAGAACTTAGTTAGTCTCTGTTTTAAGCTCTGTTAATAGTTAGAATTAGTTTAATTAGCTTCTCCTCTGTAGCTATAGGTTAATTCTCTTCTCTCATCCCAATCTTGTTGTAGTATAGAATAGGAATAGTTTATCTCTCTAACAATTATTAGAATAGATTGCTCTATATTATCGTAGCTTCTTAACAAGTCTTCTCACTGATTTCTTTGCATTGTAGGTTTATCTGCATTCGCCAGCTGATGTTAAAATCATCGAAACTCTCTTTTTCCTTAGTTTAATTTTTTTTTCCTCCATTCGGACTGTCGTTTGGACTGGCATTCGGATTGTCGTTCAGACTTTTATTCTTTCTGCACTATTTTATGTTTATTTCGAATTCAGTTTCTTAGTTTTCTTAATTGTAATCTTTCCTTCTTTTAATTAGTATTCTTAATCATACTTACGCCTTTTGTTTTACATTCCATAAAGTTTTAATTCAAGTCTTGTTATCATTCTTAATTTGCTTTAACTGTCTTTTAAATTATGTCTTTCATACTTAATTTGCTAACATGTTGTTTCAGAACTTATCAGTCTTATTCCTAGTCTAATTTATTACATGCTCTTAAGACTTAGTTAGAATAGAGTTAATAATTTCATTCTTCAAGTATTCTAGTTTTGATAGTTTCCTTCATTAAGATTAGGATTAGTTTCTTATTTAGATAAATAATGAAGATGTTCATGGAATAGGATTTGGATTCAGAAATTAATATCATTATCAAGTTTTCTACTTGCTTCCAAATCAAGTTCAGAAGTAATTATCTTTATTAAGTTTTCTACTCGCTTCTAGTTTTCATTAGTTTTATATTATTATTCTGCTCATGGATAGTAGATAGATCGGAATATTTAAATTTTACTTTAATCCATCTCTTTGTAGTTTACATCTCCTTGTTGAAGTTAGATTAGATTTACTTCCATTTTGTTTTTCTATTACATTTGAAAGCCATTATGATACATTCACTCCAGTTCCTGTTACATGGGAATAGATGTTTTTCTTGAATTAGTTGTTGAAGTCATTTAATAGTTTTAATTTTCTTTGATCAGCACAACTTTCTACTTATATAATTTATCATTCAATTAATCCATTTCATAGATAGGTCTCTAATTTATTTACAATTGTTTTCTAATTCTTAGATAGAATCTAAAATTGTATAGTTCCCATTTTCATAGTTCATAGTTTGCTTTTCAATCAGTTTCCATTATTCAATTATAAGATAGAGTAGTATGAGTTGATACTATTCTATTTTATCTATTTAACTAAGTTTGATTTAGTTCTTTCATTGTTTTTCTGAAGTTTGACTCGGTTTTTCATTTTGAAAGATCTTTCGATATTTTATTTATTAAATAATTTTAGGGTCTTGCAAGCCGAAAATCTTAGGTTCCATTCTACCTTAGCATATACTTTGCCTCAACTCTAAGATTACCAATCCTGGTTGATAATTAAATATTAGGTGTTTTCTTTGAGATAGCTCACACACCCAACATTTTGGCACTGTTGCCGGGGAGTTGTAGAAGATAGGTAGAATTCATTCATAGATAAGTAAATCTCCTTTTTAATTTTATTCTTTCCTTTGAAAAATAGGATGGTGGCGGGTGAGCGGTAAGACGAGAGGTAAGAACCTGCGCATTTGTTGTAACAAGAATCCCCAAAACCCAGCAGTAGCAGTCATGCAGTTAGAACTTATTTCAGTTATAATTTGTTTTCATGAATAGGTCTAGAGATTCACAAGGTAGATTTATTAAAACTAGTTCCCTTACTAAAATTCCTACTAACCTATGCGGGGGGTGTGCCACCCCAACTACTAACTCAACAAAAAGGTATCAGAAGACACCTAAAGGGGATAGTCTTACTTGGAAAGCAAAGGAAATCCTTTCTCGAAATCAATTAGGGGAAAACATAGGGACATCAGAATAGTCTGTTCAGAAAGAAATTCCACTAGAAGAACCTCAAGCTCATATAGAGACTAAACTGAGACAAGAAGAAACTCAAAAGGATAAAACTTCAGAACCCTCCAACCCTCCATTAGTCAAAAAACCCAAAGACACTACTTTTTCAATAGTAGGTGGTCCAAATTTGGTAGATTTTGTCAATACTGCATAAGTAGATGCTCTTTTTGGGAGCTCTACAAACATTGTTATCTCACAGATTGACACAACAAAAGTAGGACCTCCAAAATTGGATTCCCATGTAGCTGATAATTCTCCTCCTGAAAAGAAGAATACCCTTCCTGAAACAAAACGTTGGGACATCCCATATTCACCAAGAAAGGAACCACCTAGATATTCTCTCTTTGGCAATCGAATCTTCATGGGGGATGAAAATGTAGATTGTGTCCGACAAGATAAAGAAGATAGAGAAGTTAAAACTGAAGGTACCTTCAGGTTCCCTATCTTAGACACTGCACAAGATGTTACTATGAAAAACATCCCTCCCTCCTCACTACCAACCTTTTATGGGAAGAGTAGTGAGGATCCAGACACATTATTATTCGAGTTTGACATTTTGTGTAGAATTTATAATTACCTACAAGATGGGAAAAAACTAAAACTCTTTCCTACCACATTGAAAGATTCTTCTCTTCAATGGTTCATGGGATTAGGAGAATCTAGTATTAGAACTTGGGAAGACATGAAGAATGCATTTCTACGAAAATATCAGGATTATTGTAGACCTAAGGACTCTCGCAATGATATTTTTAAAATTCAACAACTTGAATACGAGAGCTTAGAAGACTATCTCGAGAGATTTAACTATGTGTTACACAAATCCAATTATAGTGATATTTGAGAAGATGTAGTAAGAACACTCTTCCTCAAAGGAATCTTAGAAGAATTCTTAGATAACCTTAATCTCATGGCAGCAAGAGACATTTCTCATAAGTATTTTACAGAGATTTCTGAACTATGTAGGAATTACTCTAGGAGCAGAGGGAAAGGTTGAAGGCACTTTCGAGAATCTTATGCTAGGAATCCCAAAGGAAACACATCCGGTCCTAGTGGAGTTACAAGGGTAGAATTGGGAAACCTATTGGAAATTTTCAAAAAAGATATTTTAGGAGCTATGGGTTCTCAATTAGATGCACTAAAAGCTAAAAAGAGACAAGATGAAGAGCATGCATCAATGAGTGTTTTTTGTCCTAGGTGTAGAACTAAACATCCTCAATGAGAATGTCCATTAAATAATGTTTCAGTTTGTCACCTATGTACAGAAGAACATCCAACCAATGATTGTCGATAATTGCTTGGATTACAAGCTGTGTACAAGAGTGGAAATTTTGGTGAAATACCTCGGAGGCCTTGGTAACCTAGAGATCAACCATCGTATCAATATTCATAAAAAATTCCACCCTATTACTATCCTTATCAGCCTCCTCAACAATGGAATACTTTAGGTTGGCAAAATTGGCCACTGTAGTACCCTCCTCAGAATGCTCAACAACAGCAATGGCCACATGGATGGAGAGGGAAAGATTATGCTCAAACACCTCCTCCTATACCTAACTATCCTTACCCACCTAATATTCAACAACTTCTGCCTGGATTTGTACCTCTTTCACTACCCCCTATCCCGAATCAACCTCACCATTTCCAGAATATGAATCCTCCAAGACCCACAATATTACCTGCACAACCAATACCGAATCCTAACAACAAACCAACCCAAGCCTTTAACAGCATTGGGTTGTTACCTCTTCCATCATATGTCATTTCGACCGCGCCAATACATGAGATACAACTACAGTCTGGAAGAGTTTTGCAAGATAAACCCAAGTCATCAGTTGTTATGTAAGAAGAGAATGAAGAAGACATACCTAGTGAAGTTTTGAATGATGCCATTCTTGAAAATGTGGTTACTTCTAGATCTTCAACACACAACCATCCACAAAAAGAAGTAATTCCAGGGGAAAAATCACCTCCATATCCGGAGCGTCTAGTAATAGAAAAACCTGTAACTTATCCAGAGTACAATATCATTAACGAATTGAAAAATATTTGCATTAAGATCCCTTTGTTACAAGCCATTAAGGATATCCCAATCTATAGCAAAGTAATAAAGGAACTATGTATTAAGAGACCAGGGAGAAAACAAAAAGACCCTTCGACGATTCATGTAATAGGAGAAATTTTAGATTGCATAGCAAACCGACCTAGAATTCCAAAGTATTCGAACCCGGGAAACCTTGTGGTGACTGTTATCATCAATAACACCGCCATAGGGAACACACTTATTACTCTAGGAGCTGGTATCAATTTGATGACTACCATAGTCTTAGAAACTCTCAATTTAGGACCATTTCTTTGCCCTACCCCAACAATGCTAGAATTAGCAAATTGTATTATGGTTTAACTTACTGGGATCTTAGATGACATCACTATATTAGTAGCCTCATGGGAATATCCCATGGACTTCATGGTCATTGAATCAAAAGACCCTTCCAAAGGTCACCCCATTATTTTGGGAAGACCTTGGTTGGCTACTGCCAATGCATTTATAGGATGTAGGGATGGAGAGATGATTATCTCTGATGGGTTATCTATAAGAAAACTAGCTTTATACCCACCAGCTTAGCCAATAGCTAAAAACCTCTTTTGGTTAGATTGTCCTTTTCGAGATGAGAACTTGGAAGAACTTTCCCTTGTTAGTGATATCTCTCGGGAACTTCAAGAGCAAAATACCGAGAACGTGTTGAACCAATTTATCTCTTCCACAACATGTGTATATATTCCTCAATCTTTTCCCCAATTTGACCAGATCTTTGGAGACGAATTCCAAGAAAACATGAGCCTCTCAACATTTACAAGTAAACACAGTGTCTTCGCAATCTAAGAACACCTAGGATCCTATACCATACCGTGTGAGGTTAGTACCGACAAATTTCTACATATAAATGCAGGTTTATATGAGAGTCAGCAAAAACAATTACTAAAAGTTCTCAAGAGTCAAACTGGAGAATTTGCATGCGAATATACTGATATGAAAGGAATACACCTAGACACCTATATCCATCACATTTACACAGACTCGAACATACCTCCTTATTAGGCACCCCAGAGAAGAATGAATCCATCCCTAAAGGATATAGTAAAGGATGAATTACAAAAAATCCTTAACACTGGATTCATCTACCCAATTTCCAACAGTAAATGGGCTTCTCTCCTAGTGGTAGTTCCAAATAAAGTCACAAGGAAATGGTGTATCTGTGTTGACTTTCGAGAACTGAACAAGGCCACTCCTAAGGACTACTTCCCTTTCACTTTCATCGATTAGGTGTTAGACACCTTATCAGGGAAACAATATTTTTCATTCCTTGATGGGTATAGTGGATACAATCAAATATTGATAGCACATTAGGATCAAGACAAGACAACCTTCACTTGCTCTTGGGGGACATATTCCTACCGATTGTTACCATTTGGCCTATGTAATGCACCTGCTACTTTCCAGCGTGCAGTTCTAGGAATCTTTGCTAACCTCATACACGACTGTGTAGATGTTTATATTGATGATTTTATAGTTTATGGTAATAGCTTCCAGGAATCCCTTGATAACCTCAAAACAGTTCTTATTCGATGCCAAGAAACGAACTTAGCTCTTAGTCATGAAAAATGTAAAATGCTACTGACCGAGGGCATATTTTTGGGACATCATGTCTCTCTTCAAGGTATCAAGGTGGATCCTGCCAAGATCAAAATAATTGTTAATCTTCCTCCTGCAAAAACTCCGAAGGAAGTAAGATGTTTTCTTGGCCATGTAGGCTATTATAGAAGCTTCATTGAAAATTTCACTAAAATAGTCTCACCTATGTTCAAACTACTCATGAAAGACACATAATTTCAATGGACTGAATCGTGTCAACAGGCCTTCGAAACTCCGAAGGCCAAGCTATCAGTGGCACCAATCCTTAGGGGCCCAAATTGGTCCCTTCCTTTCCATATATCCACTGATGCTTCCGACATAGCCATAGGGGCAGTTTTAGGTCAAAAAGAAGGAAAATTATCACAAGCCATCTATTTTGCTAGTAAAAATTTGACTCGTGCAGAATCGAAATATACTGTTACCAAAAAAAGAATTTCTGGTAGTAGTCTATTCCATCAATAAGTTTCGTCATTATATAATAGGATATGAAATTTTCATACATACCGATCACTATGCCATCAGATATTTGATGAATAAACCCATTACCAATGGCAGAGTAACTCGATGGCTTCTTTTGTTACAAGAATTTAACATCACCATTGTTGATTGTCCCGATCGAGAGAATGTAGTAGCTGATTTTTTCTCTTGAATTCGAATTGACGATAATGCCAGCCCTGTCAATGATAGCTTCCCAAATGAACATTTGTTCATTGTATCTATTCGAACCCCATGGTATGCAGATATAGCCAATTATTTAGCAACTGGAAAGCTACCTAACCATCTCTCCCCACCTGAGAAACATAGGATCATAGTTCAAAGTTCCAATTATTCTTGGGTAGATAATGATCTCTTTCCTATTAGTCTTGATCTTATCATTAGACGATGCGTATGAGAGGATGAGATGGCAGATATCCTTCATACATGTCATGGTGGACCCTGCGGTGGGCATTTTTCTGACAAAAGGACAGCATACAAAGTATTGCACTCTGGGTATTATTGGCCAAGCATCTTCAAAGATGCTACCAAATATGTCAAGGGATGTGACAGTTGCCAAAGAATGGGTGCATCTACACCATCCGACGAGATGCCTTTGCAACCCCAAGTTATGATTGAACCATTTGAAAAATGGGCTCTATATTTCGTTGGACCAATTTCCCCTATGTCTCGCAAGAAGAAGTACATCCTAATCTGTATAGATTATGTCACCAAATGGGTAGAAGCTAAAGCTTTATTCCGATCCAAAGAGAAATCTGTGGTGGAATTCATTTATGAAGAAATATTTACCTGATTCGGTGTGACTAGGGAAATTGTAACTGATCAAGGACCTCAGTTTACCTCCAAATTAATGAAAGCGATTACTGACAAATATGGTATTAGACATTGGAAATCTTCACCATATCACCCGCAAGCCAATGATCAAGTAGAATCCACCAAAAAAGTATTAGAAGCCATCCTGACCAAGACCATTCAGTTACACCACAAGGACTGGGCAGATAGGCTCCCAGAAGCCTTATGGGCTTATAGAATAACTCTTAGGAACACCATTGGTCACACACCTTATGAACTCATTTATGGTAAACAAGTTATTCTACCCATCGAATTTCAATTCAAAACCTTTCATATGGCTGCATAATTAGGGTTGAACTTAGAAGAAGCACAGAGTCAACGAATCCTGTAGATAAATGAATTAGACGAGATTAGGAAAGATGTTATTCAACGTATCATCTTAATACAAAACCAACGGAGAAAATGGCATGATAGATACATTAAACAAAAACAATTCAAAATTGGAGATTGGGCACTACTTTTTAATTCAAGATACAAAAATTTTGAAGGTAAATTAACTACTCGTTGGATGGGTCCATATGAAATTGTCACAGCCTTTGATAATGGATCCGTTAAAATTAAGACAATTGATGATTCGCAAATTTCTTTTGTTGTAAATGGACACAAACTTAGACTTTATCATCAACCAATATCTAAAGAAGATTTTGTGGAAAGTGCCTTGCAACAGGAAGAAATGGAACTGGTAGAAGAGGAAGTCGTTCCTCCTCCTCCTAATCCTTGAATCATTTTGGCTTATTCTCTTTTGTATATATGTAAATATGTTTTTTATTTTCAATAATAAAGGGTCATTTCTAATAACCGATTGCCTTTTTTCAGTAATCTATTATGATCAGTTTGTAAAATATTGTCAATAAAACAGGAAGACTCTTTTTCCTTTCGTTAATTTGAAAATTTTACACAACTTGTTTTGTACATATGCTTTGTTTTGAATAAAATCTGAATCATATGACAAGTGGTTTTGCAGCTTAATCACAAGAACCCTATCTTTTTAATCAGCTCATGTGATATTATGCGAAAGGGGAAGTGCTCTAAAAAGAAATACTTATAGTTCTCCCTCTCTTTCAGTTACTGCTAAAATTGAAAATTTTTAGTGAAAGGATAAAGCATCTTTTATATCATTTATAACCACTTTCTTTATAATTTTGTATATGGTATTTGATTCAGACATGCACATTTATGATTTATCATTAGAACAGTTGTTTAAGAGACCTACTTTAATTATTATGATCTCTACAAAACTCAATCTTATACCTATGGACTGCTAGTTCATCCTAGACTCATTATCAAAACTTGTCTCTAAAGCACCTTTAAAAGGTAGCCTAAAAGTGGGTGATATTTTCTATTTTGTGGGGAACTTTACTGACCCTTTATGAAGAAGATAGACTGTGAAGTCAAAAAACAACTTTAGGTTATTATCTTTTGGCATGATCTATAATTTAGGCCATTATAAATAAAGTTACTCATAAGGTTTGTGATAAAATTTTGGATTATGTGTTTAACAGGCTTAGCACACTCTAGTGCCAACTGGATTCCTTCCAAAAAAAATTTATATATATATCATTATATGAAGCAAACCCGCCAGGGTACTGAATAGGCTCGCTAGCAGCAGGTCCATGCTAAGTAAAATCTTAAACAAGGAAGCTCAATGAATGCAAGTAAACCCGTCGGGGTACTGAACAGGCTCGCTGGTAGCAGGGCTATGCTTGCATGGTACCAAGATAAACCTGCTGGGGTATTGAACAGGCCTGCTGGCAGTGGGTCAATATCGAGTAAAAGAGGTTTGGTTAATGCATTTCTATTTCACATAACTCATAAAAAACTTGAGTATATAAACACATGTTTAGGCTGATTATGTATACTGTCATTAGATAATGGCTGTAAGTTGGACTTTGACCCTGTCATCTAATTCAAACAATACCTAGGATATGATTATCCTAGAAATGGGACCCATAATTATAGTAGATCTCACAAATTTTATGGTGAATCTTATTTATATTCTTTGGATGACAAGAGATCTTTACAATGAGTCATGGACGACTAGTTTTCCTATGGCATTTTTCACATCTCTTACACTATTATTCTTCATATGGTCTTTTAAGCATTGCTGTATTCTTTTTGATGAATGTACATATCTGAATCATCTACATTTTTTAGTTAATATTTCATTTCCTTATGAAAATTATCACAATATTTTAAAAATCTATCTGTAATATTTTCAATTGAAATTTTTTAATTTTAATCATTTTCTCTTTGATGGCTTGAGTACACGAAATTTTTTTGGATTGGGGGGGAGATTAGAATTGCTCTTACTATGTGAATATTTATGAAAATTTATTTATCTCTGATACAATGATAGGTGTTTTCAGGTTAATGCAAAAGTAGTAGAAAATTGATCTAATCAGGAACAAAAAGAGGAATGCAACTAAAAGATACAGAAAAGCAAAGTTTATAGCATCTTTTTGTGCACTAACAGCTTCAGAAATTCTCTACAAAATCAGCTTTGGTCAGCATCAACAATAAGATCTTGTAGAAACAAAATTCTATACGAAGGATTGAATGACTGGTTGAATGATGATCCAAATGAGGCAAATAAACAATGTTCTGAATGGAGTGCTGAATGAAACCATAGCCTATAACAACTTTATTTAATATGCCAAGATGTTCAAATTTGAAAATTATTGATAAGTTTTATTGGCTAATTACAACAAGGATTAATCAAAATTATGTCGATTTCACACATGGCTTCGTTCTCTTATCCATCTCGCCTCAATTAAATGAATGGATTATGCATCATTGTGAATCATTGCATGACCGCCATTCGATCTTACTTATCTTGTTGTACGACCTGCCACCATATCAATCGAATCACGATCTCTCACGTGTAATCTATTTTCATTACGTAAATTACATTCAACCTGTCCAAAGCTCGGCCTTAGACATGGTTGAATATTTTCTAAACCACACGTATTCACTGGATTCACGCACCTCTATGCTGGCACTTAACATAAGATCTTCAAATGATAGGTGTGATCTTTTCAAGCATGCCAAGCCCTTGTCCATTGTCATTCAAAGAATCAAACTGACCTTAATTTAAAATGGCGATCGCGTGAATTTCACCTCAGTCTGTTTTCTCTCCATCTGAGCCGCGTCCTATACGAATTTCTTGCACCTCGTGTATCCATTCGCATCCCTCGTCCTCTGTCAACAATGCCAATTCATTATGAGCCTGGTACCTACTAGGAACTCCTTTGCATTTCTGAGTTTAAAGCCTGACGTGAAGTGTTTTTGAGCAGGTTGGGGACCATTTCTCTGCCTTCTCCAAGGCCATGACCATGAGATTTCATTTCTATTCGCTAAAAGTTTTGATGGCAAGACAACCAAGGTTGGCCATCTTGTTTTCCTTGTGACAGAAGAGTCAATAGGATTAGCTACCAAGCTCCCGAGGGAAGGTTCCCGATGGCATAAGCATCTCTTCCTTCCACGGAAGGATCATGAATTTGCCCTGAAGACTGATTTTCAACATGTTGCTGGTATCAAAGGTTTTCATAGAGAATGGATCAAGCCGGAGTACTTAGATCCTCTGACCATTATCATCCACTTAATCACCTGCAAGGGTAAGTTCACTGTCTTTAAAGCTTGCCATTTCAGATTGTTAGCACATTTCATCAACAATCGGACCCTCAATTTCCCATTTTATTTTCTAAAGAGTTTGGAGAAGATGTCGAGCCAAGTAAGAAAAAATACAGTTAACCCTTTTGGCAGCTTGTATCACCATTGTCTTATTAAGCTTCTGATCATTCACCAGTTAGAGTAGATAGGAAAAACTTGGGATCATTTTGTTTTTGAGATACTGAACCCTCATTTATCTACTGTTAAATATTCCTCTTCTCAAGAACATCATCATACCCAAGAAGAACAAAACACTAAACATGTACAATTTGATGAGGATCCCTCAGGTGATGGGCACCTTGTCCATTCATCCCCTTCTCCTGAACTTACCCTTGGTGACCCTACTTCAAAACCTACACTCTTTTCAGATCCCACTAAATCCATGAGAACGAATTGTGACCAGTCCGTTGATCAGTCTGTCATTCAGACTATCGTTCAGCCATCACGTTTAAATATCCAGTCAGATGACCATACTCTTCAAACACCCCTCCTCACACTAGCCAACGTGTTTGCTCGAATGAGTGAAGCCTCTGCTACTGAAAGTCCTCCTGCACACAACCAAGATAAAATTCTTGAATGTCATACTGTTGAGTGTGAAACATTTTCAAAAGAGTTGAGCCCCCCAAAGAACACTGAACATTATAAAGAACAGCTCATTCTGGCTCAACAGGAGATGGATAAGTTGATCCAAGTGATAAAATGGTTGACAGACCAAAATCAAAGCTATGTGGAAACAATTTCTGAGCTTCATGAAGAAAACAAGGCACTGCGTACACAAGTAAAAGAAATTGAATGCTTGGTTAAGGCCAAAACAGCATGCCATACTGCTCTGAGGATGAGATATAATTACTTAAAGGACCAATTCAAGAAACTCGAGGCCGAATCTATATCTTCATCATCCCAGTCGAAGGCCATTGCTGCTGCAGCTCAGCCTTGTTAAGTTTAAAACAATTAGACTAGCAATATCACTGAAAGAAACATAATCACAAGATAGACACAAATTTTACCCTGGGAAACCCTCATGGGGTAGAAAACCCAACAAAGCTTTCCTCAATAAGATGATCAACCAAAATACAAGATGTGATCCAAGACTTGTCCTTCTTCTCTACCTCCTATGCAAACCTCCTAGACACAAGTGTGCTACTTTCTGAGTTGAGCAAGTGTGTCAAATGAGGAGCTGTCCTCCTCTACTTATACTGATTCCCGACTGACCAAAATCCCTAATGGGGCCGACCTCTCCTGGTGAAGTCTAATAACCCCTAAAATATAAGCTTAGGGCCGACCCCCACATAGTGGGTCTAATAACCCTAGTTACCACAAACCATCAGAGGAATAAACATCTCTGGATACATAATAGAATCACCTCAGAGGAATGAAACATCTCCGGAATAATAATGTACAAATATAATATTCTTAGAAGTTACAATATTCAACACTCCCCCTTAACGAGAAGGATATTATAACAACACATGCAGGAGCAAGGAGTCATCGACTAAATCATACATGATACATCTGTAAATCATTGGAAGCTTTCTTCAATACATCATCATCAGTAACTTAACCAGTTACTGGAACATCATCATCATCGCACGATCATCAGCATCGTCATCACACGATCATCAGCATCGTCATTACACCATCATCAGTATCGTCATCACACGATCATCAGCATCGTCATCACACAATCCTTAGTATCGTCATCACATGATCATCAACATCGTCATCACACGATCATCAGCATCATCATCACATGATCAACAGTATTGTCATCACACGATCAATAGTATCGTCATCACATGATCATCAGCATCGTCATCACACGATCAATCCAAACCATTCATTTAGGACTATATCCAAGGATGATTTAATCCCCACTGTACATTTAGGACTATGTCCAAGGATGACTTAATCCTCACCCCATACATTTAGGACTATGTCCAAGGATGACTTAATCCTCACCCCGTACATTTAGGACTATGTCCAAGGATGACTTAATCCTCTTCCCGTACATTTAGGACTATGTCCAAGGATGACTTAATCCTCACCCCGTACATTTAGGACTATGTCCAAGGATGACTTAATCCTCTTCCCGTACATTTAGGACTATGTCCAAGGATGACTTAATCCTCACCCCGTACATTTAGGACTATGTCCAAGGCTGACTTAATCCTCTTCCCGTACATTTAGGACTATGTCCAAGGATGACTTAATTCTCTTCCCGTACATTTAGGACTATGTCCAAGGATGACTTAATCCTCTTCTCGTACATTTAGGACTATGTCCAAGGATGACTTAATCCTCTTCCCGTACATTTAAGACTATGTCCAAGGATGACTTAATCCTCACTCTTGTCCATCAAGGACTTCATTCTCGGAGACCATACGTCTACGGATTCTTTTAGAACATATGTTCAAGGATGATACAATCCCACATGTATCCTCATCAATACAGATATACAAATATCCTCATGAATACAAGTATCATCAAAAACATGTATCCTCATCAATACATATATCATCAAAAGCATGTATCCTCACCAATACATATATCATCAAAAGCATGTATCCTCACCGATACATATATCATCAAAAGCATGTATCATCACCGATACATATATCATCAAAAGCATGTATCCTCACCAATACATATATCATCAAAACAAGTAAAATAAGTATTCTAAGTATAAGATTCCTAAATCTAAATAATCTAAGCATAAGTATCTAAGTGTAGTGAACAGGTATCCACATCATCGACCTTGCTGTCGATGAGGCAATCTCATCATCAGTGACTTCACTACTCCCCCTTTTGAGGAGGGTCCTTTTGAACTACACCAAGCTTGTCTCGGAAATATTCAAATTTCACTCGAGACAGAGGTTTGGTCAAAATATCAACAATTTGATCCTCAGTGCTCACATACTCGAGCTTAATAGCTCCTCTCTGCACCATATCTTGTATATAAAAGTATTGGATCTCTATGTGTTTTGACTTATCATGGAACACTGAATTTTATGTCATCTTAATACAGCTTTGATTGTCACACATGATCACAATGAGATCCATTTCTAAGTCAAACACTCCAGATAATAGCTTTCAAAGCCACACAGCTTCACAACTGGCAGAGCAGGCAGCTATATATTCTGCTTCAGCAGTACTCAGAGCCACACTAGATTGTTTCTTGCTGAACCATGAGATCATGGCAGATACAAGACCATAACATCCACCTGATGTACTCTTCCTGTTTGAAACACTTCCTGCCCAATCGGAATCTGAGTAACCATGTAATCTGAGTTCATGATTTCCAAGGTAGTATAGACCAAAATCTAATGTACCTTTTAGATACCTCATTACATGCTTTGCAGCTATTAGGTGAACCTTCCTTGGTTCTACTAGATATTGACTCAGGGTATTTATAGCAAAGCATATATATGGTCTGGTATTTTTTAAATACATTAATGACCCAATGATTTGTCTATATAGAGTTACATCCACTAATTCTGATGAGTCATCAACTAATAACTTCAAGTTGGAGTCCATGGTGGTAGCCATGGCTTTACACTCCAACATATCAAATCTTTTCAAAATCTCCACATCATACTTACCTTGATTTAAAAAGATTCCTTTTGGTTCTTTCCATACTTCTAGACCTAAGAAGTAGTGCATTAATCCAAGATCCTTCATTTCAAATTCTAAAGAAAGCTTCTTCTTACATTCGATAATTTGATTCTCATTTCCTGTTATAAATAGATCATCTACATACAACAATAATATAACAGGTTCATCATCCATAACCTTGATATAAAGATTTGGATCAGCTTTACTCTTGGTAAAGCCCATGCTTGTTAAGAAACTCTCAATCCTTCCGTACCAAGCTCTGGGAGCTTGCTTCAACCCATACAAAGACTTTTTCAACTTGCATACATGTGTTCTTCCATCTTTAACCTCAAATCCTTGTGGTTGTTCTATGTACACTTCTTCTTCAATTACACCATTCAGGAAGGCTGTTTTAACATCCATTTGATGTAATTTCCACTTCATCATAGATGCAAGTGTCATGATAGTTCTAATTGATGTGTACCTAGCAACTGGTGCAAATTTTTCTTCATAGTCTATTCCCTCCTTTTGAGAGAATCCTCTGGCTACAAATCTTGCCTTATATTTTTCAATTCTACCATCTACAACATGTTTTATCTTGAATATCCATTTGGAAGAAACCACACTTTTATCTTTTGGTTTGGGAACTATATCCCAAACATCATTTTTCATTATTGACTGGTATTCTTCTGTCATTGCTTCTACCCACTCTTTCTTTTGAGTTGCCACCTCGTAGCTAGTAAGTTGTTGATCCATAAGATCACACATCAAGGCCACATAGTTGGATATTAAATTGGGTTTCTTCCTTTCTCTAGTGGAACCTTCAGGAGCTCCATATTTTTCAGCTCCTTGAATAATGTCTATAGCCCATGCTGGCCTTCTTTTTCTAGATAGATTTGTAATGGGGGGTTCTTGTGGTTCTATCATGTCATGGTCCTCTGGTGCATCATCTTCAGGGATGGGTACATCTTCTGTGACTCTAGTAGGTGTATCTTCTTCATAGATTTCTTCAAGTTGGCACTTCCTAGATTTCTTGATAGCTACTTCTTCATCAAATGTTACATCTCTACTTATTTCCATATGATGAAAACTAGGTATGTAAATTCTGAAAGCTTTGGATGTTTCACAATATCCAACAAATATTCCTTTCTTAGTAGAGGGATCCAACTTGGTTCTCTTTTCTTTTGGAATATGAATATACACAGGACATCGAAATATTTTGAGATGACTTACCTCAGGCTTCTTTCCTGTGAACACTTCTTCTAGAGTCTTAAATTCAACAGCACTATGAGAAAGTCTATTTTGTACATAGACAGCTATCCTGGCTACTTCAGGCCATAGATACATGGGAAGATCTTGATCATGTATCATAGTCTTTACATCTTCCATGATAGTTCTATTATTTCTTTCAACATCCCCATTTTGTTGGGGATTGTACGGAGTGGTTAGTTCCCTCTTGATTCCAGCTTCTTTACAAAAGTATTCAATGTCCTTTGAAGTATATTCTCTGCCATTATCGGTTATGAGAATCTTGATTTTATTTTCTGAGAGATTTTCTATTAAGGCCTTGAACTCTTTGAATTTTCCAAAGACTTCATTCTTACCTTTTAGAAAGTATATCCAAGTTTTCCTTGAATAGTCATCAATGAAAGAAAGATAGTATTCAAACCCACTTAGGGATGTGGTGGGCATTGGTCCACATACATCTGAGTGTATTAATTCCAAAATGTTCTTAGTCTTTGTTTCACTCTTTGGAAAAGGGTTCTTGACATTCTTCCCTTTTTCACATCCTTTGCATGAGCCATTATGGTCAATATTTAAATCTGGTAATCCTATGACCACCTTGCTCACATAGGGTAGAGCCTTGTAGTTAATGTGAGCAAGCCTTCTATGCCATAGTTCACTGGGGCTAGTGGTTTCATGGACAAGGGCAGCTTCTCGGTGACCCTTGAGTTTGTAAAGACCTCCTTCTTCTTCACCAATGACAATTACATCCTTAATAGATTTTCCTTTGGGCCACATAAGTACTTGACCATCAATAAATGCAATTCTAAATCCTTTCTTATCTAGTACTGAGATAGAAAGTAGGCTCTTTTTCAACCCTGGAACATATAAAATTTCTTTCATCTTCAAGGATGTTCCAGAATCAAGCTTGTAGATTGCTTCACCAATTCTCTTGATGGGATATTGATAATCATCTCCTAGAGATACCTTTTGTGGAGAAGACTTTTCTTCAATTCTTGAAAGAGTTTTCTTTTGACCGGTCATGTGCTTTGAAGCACCACTATCAATGAGCCATGTATCTTCTCCAGGAGACACAGATCCAGAGAGTGCAGAAATTAGAACATACTCATATGCATCTTCTTCTTCATTCCTTCTAGATCTTTTCCTAGGGAGAGGCCTTTCTTCTTCTTCTTCATATTTGGATCTTTTCCTATGAGACCTTACTTCCTCTTCTTCTTCTTCTTCACTATCATCTTCTGCAAGATGTGCTTGATGTCTTTTGTAGTGAATATTTTTCTTTTTGATTGAGGGACAAAATCTAGCAATGTGTCCTATCTTATGACAGTTGAAACATTGGAAGGAAGAGAACTTTCCTTTTCCTTTCTTCTGAAATCTTTGTGGAGATTGAGACTCCTTGTGCTTGTCATTCTTGAAGTAAGATTGATTCTTTCTTCTCTTAGTGTGTGTAGCCAAGGCTTGATCAACCTCCTTGAGAAGGGCTTCTCTGTTGGCTACACTAGCTTCTTCTTGAACAAAATCTTCCCATACTACATCAAACTTCATACTCTCTTTTCTGGCACACATAGTTTGTATAAATGACTCCCAAGATTTAGTGAGACCATTTAGAGTAGTCATCACAAGTTCATCTTCATCAAGAGTATCACCAATGGCCTCTAGTTGTTCCTTGATTTGGGAGACCCTTGAGAAGTAGTCTTGAATGGATTCTCCTTTGTGCATCTTGGTACTCTTCAACTAAGTTCTTAGGTTCATCTTCCTATTGATGTTCTTTCCCTCATACATCCTTCTTAGGGCATCATACATTTCCTTTGGGGTCTTCTTGGAAGTCACTTTGGGAATCAAGTGGCCTTTAATAGAATCAGCTATGATTCTCTTTGCCTTAATCAAATCCTTCCTATGCTTCTCTTTGGATTCATCTCCTTCAAGTTCTGCAACTTCATCCTTGATATAATGAGCAAGATCATTCTCTTCAAGAATGAGACCAATTCTATATTTCCATGCCCGAAAATTCTCTATACCTTCAAGCTTAGTACTTGGAGCCATCTTCTCTTGGGGGAGTCCAAGAGATTGGAGTTAAGAGATAGAGTAACACTTACCAGGAGATGTACTTCCTTTTTGCTTTCTGGATCTGCAACAAAATTTCTGGTTTATCACACTTTTGGTAGAATTAGGGTTTGACTTTCCCGAAGTTCTATCCAACCAAAAATCTCGATCTAGGGCTCAAAAGATTGATTTTGAGAAGGGTTATTCAGCCAGGCAACCAAAAACCATAAATACTAACCTTTTGCAGAAACCCTAATTTTTGGGAGAGAGAGAGAAAGATAATTTCACCTTGTGAAAGATGTTCTATTCAAGCTAGCTCTGACACCATGTTAAGTTTAAAACAATTAGACTAGCAAGATCACTGAAAAAAACATAATCACAAGATAGACACAGATTTTACCCTGGGAAATCCTCATGGGGTACAAAACCCAGCAAAGCCTTCCTCAATAAGATGATCAACCAAAATACAAGATGTGCTCCAAGATTTGTCCTTCTTCTCTACCTCCTATGCAGACCTCCCAAACACAATTGTGCTACTTTCTGAGTTGAGCAAGTGTGTCAAATGAGGAGCTCTCCTCCTCTACTTATATTGATTCCCGACTGACCAAAATCCCTAATGGGGCCGACCTCTCCTGGTGAAGTCTAATAACCCCTAAAATATAAACTCAGGGACGACCCCCACATGGTGGGTCTAATAACCCTAGTTACCACAAACCATCAGAGGAATAAACATCTCCAGATACATAATAGAATCACCTCGGAGGAATGAAACATCTCCGGAATAATAATGTACAAATATAATATTCTTAGAAGTTACAATATTCAACAAGCCTTCTTCCTGATTTCTCCATGTTTTGCTCAGTGGGACCTAACATATCTTCAGTTTGGGGAATGTTGGTGTCCATTTTGTCACTATTTTTTATCATCAAATCTATTCTGAATGGTGTTAATTTCATTATTTTTCATGTAATAAGTTATTCTTTCTGCCATTCATCCCATCAAACAGACCAGGTATGCATGTATTCGTTTATCATATGAATTTTGGTCAAATCTCATTATATTATGATTTATTAATGATTAAATTAAGAATTCCAGTCATGCATGGTATTTAGTTTTGATCTACAGGCTGTGATTTTTCAAATGACCTTCCATTCATACGGCATGTTTATATTGCTTAAGCTCAACCACGTTCAGCTCATCGTTCAGCCTTGCATTCAACCCACGAAATCCATGGTTTGCATGTTTTGGGCCATTAAAGACAAGATCGGGCATGTGGGTTCTGTTAGCCACGTGAGGGTCATGGTTAATGAGATCTGGTTCTAGAATATTTGCCCCTAGGCCTGCTAAACTCAACAGCACACCATGCTTCCACGTCAACACTCTACACACCGATTCTCTCATCCGTTCAGCCTGGAATCACGCAACACCCATTCATGCTGGTGTTCTGGAAGAGTTCGCCTGTCCACATTCAGCCTGCCAACATAACGCTTCACCCACGTCAATGCTCCAGCATCCCTCTCCTCCATTCGTTCAGTTTACTAGTGGACTACCTCTCTGCCCACGTCAAAGGAAGATCGATGTTGCAGCTGCCTCGTGAAGGGATCGGTCCCGTGAAGCCTGGAGGATGCTCCCTCTGCCGTCACACACCGTTCAAAGAAGCCAGTTACAGTCATAAACACCTCTCTTATTAGAGAGGTTGACTTTGTTGACCTTCTCACCAATTGTAAATGTATAAATAGACGCTCATGTAGAGAAATAGTGTTAGTCTTTAGTTGGCAAGGATCATCCGATTAGCAGATAGTTCGTAGAATTTGCAAGCAGATAGCAGACGTTTTGTAATTTTCTTAAGTTAATGGAAGTTCCAGTTTGCTGATATTCTGAGTAGCTAAACCAATTTCATTTTCCATATCTGATTGGTGGGAAGGGCCCCTCATCAACCAGAGGTTTTGTCTTTGTTTTATGTATTTTCTTTTCTGCAAATAGTTAGTTTATTTTCCTGTATATGTAATTATTCATTTTTCTTGTACATGATATTTCTTTCTTCTCTGTAATTTATATTGTGCTGCTAACACAGTTTGTGTTTACAGAATTGGCAAATGGTCGACCAGCAGTATAGTTTTGATAGTTTCATTTCAATCTTTTATAATTAGATAGTTTGTTTTCAGATCCTTTGCAATTAGATAGAGCTTAGTTAGTCTCTGTTTTAAGCTCTGTTAATAGTTAGAATTAGTTTAATTAGCTTCTCCTCTATAGCTATAGGTTAATTCTCTTCTCTCATCCCAATCTTGCTGTAGTATAGAATAGGAATAGTTTATCTCTCCAACAATGATTAGAATAGATTGCTCTCTATTATCGTAGCTTCTCAACAAGTCTTCTCACTGATTTCTTTGCATTGTAGGTTCATCTGCATTCGCTAGCTGACGTTAAGATCATCGAAACTCTCCTTTTCCTTATTTTAATTCTTTTTTCCTCCATTCGGATTGTCATTCGGACTGTCGTTCGGACTGGCATTCAGATCGTCGTTCAAACTTTTATTGTTTCTGCATTGTTTTATGCTTATTTCGAATTCAGTTTCTTAGTTTTCTTAATTGTAATCTTTATTGCGTTTAATTAGTATTCTTAATCATACTTAGGCATTTTGTTTTACATTCCATAAAGTTTTAATTCAAGTCTTGTTATCATTCTTAGTTTGCTTTAAATGTCTTTTAAATTATGTCTTTCATACTTAATTTGCTAACATGTTGTTGCTTCAAAACTTATCAATCTTATTCCTAGTCTAGTTTATTACATGCTCTTGAGACTTAGTTAGAATAGAGTTAATAATTTCATTCTTCAGGTATTCTAGTTTTGATAGTTTCCTTCATTAAGATTAGGATTAGTTTCTTATTTAGATAAATAATGAAGATGTTCATGGAATAGGATTTGGATTCAGAAATTAATATCTTTATCAAGTTTTCTACTTGCTTCCAAATCAAGTTTAGAAGTAAATATCTTTATTAAGTTTTCTACTTGCTTCTAGTTTTCATCAGTTTTATATTATTATTGTGCTCATGGATAGTAGATAGATCAGAATGTTTAAAGTTAATTGTAATTTGTGTCTTTGTATTTTACATCTCCTTGTTGAAGTTAGATTAGATTTGCTTCCATTTTGTTTTGTTATTACATTTGAAATCCATTACGATACATTCACTCCAGTTCCTATTACACGGGAATAGATGTTTTTCTTGAATTAGTTGTTGAAGTCATTTAATAGTTTTAATTAGCTTTGATCAGCACAGCTTTCTGCTTATGTAATTTATCATTAAATTAATACATTTCATAGATATGTCTGTAATTTATTTAAAATTGTTTTCTAATTCTTAGATAGAATCTGAAATTGTATAGTTCCCATTTTCATAGTTCATAGTTTGTTTTTCAATCAGTTTCCATTATTCAATTATAAGATAGAGTAGTATGAGTTGATACTATTCTAGTTTATCTGTTTAACTGAGTTTGATTTAGTTCTTTCATTGTTTTTCTGAAGTTTGACTCAGTTTTTCATTTTGAAAGATATTTTGATCATTTATTTATTAAATAATTTTAAGGTCTGACAAGCCGAAAATCTTAGGTGCCATTCTACCTTAGCAAATACTTTGCCTCAACTCTAAGATTACCAACCCCGATCTATAATTAAATATTAGGTGTTTTCTTTAAGATAGCTCACACACCCAACACGCCACTCTAAGACCATTTTTGTTGTTGCTAACCTGCCAAGAGGAGCATTTAAACATTGTTAGGACTTACTTCAACCATTAAAAGTTCATCTTTTGGGTTATTTGTTTGTTTTGGGTTGGATGTTTCCGCCGTCGCACCCCGTTAATACGGACAGACATCGTCGCAACCCGATTTTGTGGGATTTGCAATGACCCTAGTTCATCGCAGTTCCCATAAGGGTGAATTGCGACGACCCGAGGACGCAATAGCCCTCCACAAATTAACCAAAAAACCTAAAAAATAAACCAAAATAAAAAATGTAAACCACTACAATTATGCCGGATGAAGTTTAGATTTACCTACTCTTGATGGTTGGTGAAAATTATTGGTTTCCCAGAGCTCCCAGAATCGACAAGTGAACTTTTGGCTCCAAATGGCACTTCTTCTCCCCAAATTGGTAAATGAACAATGGTGACTATATTTGGTTTTTTGTTTCTATTTATAAACAAAATGGAATATTCATTTTCAAATATTTGATGCTTTTAGGTCATTTGCTATAGTTTGGATCACGTTTATCGCTTTTGAGCACACGGTTGACTATTTGACCTAGTTTTCAAGTGTGCAGAAGTTGTCAAATGGATTTTGTGCGTCGTTCTTGCATTATAACGGTTATTTTAGGTATGAACAACCCCTTGAGTGTTTTGTCATTATTTTATATCCATTAGGTTGTAATTATTTTATGATGATGAGCTTACTCTTTGTTCTTTCTCGTGCTCTTGAAACTATGAGAATAAGTTACCAAGTTACAATTTATCACTTTTCCGGGTTCGTTAAACTCCTACGGAAAAGGAACCCCCTCGGAGTCTATATTTAAGATCTTTTTCGAGCTCCCAAAATACGAAAAGATTTTGAAGTGAACTTGTCACGTTCATGCTTGTTAAAGTATTTGAATGGTCGTCTTCCTGGTGATAGTTTACCCCTTTTTTGGACCAGGGGGCACTATTTTCGAAAAAGGTATACTCCAGCCAATCATGATTGGAAGATTCCTCTCCCGTGTTGTTTTACCCTTTTTCGGGCGATGAGGCTAACTTTACAAAAAAGGACCTTTGGATTCTTCTTTAGTTCTTTTCAGACTCTATAAACATGAAATGATGACCAAGTTTTACTTTCTATGGAATCGTTAAACCTTAAACATTGAAGGGCCCATCATGGGACGAACCCCTCCTATCCCAGGTTCGAAAAATATTTGGGATTGGACTCATCTATGAGATGAGCTACACCGAGCATTTGGTTACCCTCATCAAGCTCGTAAAAAACACATGAGGCACTCATCGTTCATGATGGGGAAAAAGGAAAGCTTTTATGTTACACCCTTTATCAGTGGTAGTACCTAGTCGTTCTTGAACATGGCTCTCATTTGCATTCGCATAGTACACTTGGATCATCCATTTGTCCTCGAGTTTTACCTGTTTCCTGAGTCTTGTCACTCCTTTGATTCATTCAAAGAAATATTCCATCATTGGTTGCGTTAGGATTTGGTATCACACTCGTCACGTCAATACTGCCAAGTCATGCCATGCCCATGTTCAAGAATACTCTTACTATTCATTATCTGCAGTCAGTACACCTTCCATCGTGTCTGTCTATTCTGAGTCAGTCTTGCATGTTACTAACAATTCGATCTGCTCTACACATCCTTTCTCGTGTTTCATGTCGATGATGGGGGATACATTATGGCCCTCCTTCGACAGATTCATCCTTTTCGACTTCAACACATCATCCGAGGATTGGATCTAGAAACCAATCAAGTACCTTGGTCCTGCATGCCTCAATGGCAAGTTACCTCACTTTCAACATGAGTTTACATCATTGACTCTTGATTGAAATATTTCATCTCGCATTCGACTTCAACTCATTAATTCACGCTTGATGATATGTACTGTGATACCTTGGGAATCATTGAAATTAATGATGATTTCCCTTGCACTTGTTAACAGTATACATCAATGACCAGTAATCAAGTGGTTTCTACCATGTTCGATGCCAAGACATTTGTAATCGCATGGATAGATTCGTATCATTGCGGGTTCAGCTTGAAGACCCTAGGGAGTCATATTTTACCCAAGTTGTGATGGAGATTGTATTGAGTCATATCACAGGGATCAACATTTGTATTGGTTGTGGCTATGTTATCATCTCATCATGGATCTACGTTTGTGTCTAGTAGCCATGATTGTGTTCAGTCGGTCATTACTACCATGGATCTGCATTGTATTGGTCGACAGCCATGTTATACATCAGATGAGACTGTGTACTCAGAGTTAGTTGTACTACAACAACATCTTTCATCCGACAAGTCATTTCCATTACTTTTGTCAAAGAATTTCACCTGTCCAAATTTCAAATAGCTTCATGCTTTGGGGGGAACTGTTACACCTAAAATAGTACCATCATGAGATTCAGTGTATACATCCCTAAAGTTTCCCTGACTAAGTTATCAACCTAGAATGGATTTAACCCATTTAAACTAGGTTTTAAGAGGTCATCACAGGCTGCCCTCATGAAGGATGCGATGTCGTAGCTTGCTCTCTTGCAGGGTACGACGATGTCAGTTAATGGAAAAAAATAACTCCTTCGAGCCCATTCTTGAATCTAGCTGACATGGATCCCTATCCCTGACCTCTTGGGAGAGCTAGAACTCGGTTCCTAACCTCTTGAAAGGATCCCCTATCACTCTCCTACTATATCTCAACCTACCCTATCCATACCCTATCCACTTAGTCCTATATAAATGAAGCTCCTTCCCATTCCAAGGGGAGGAATTCTATAGTGCCTACATGCTGGTGAAATCATCCTAGAGAGACCTCTACTCATCCATCAAGGGACTCCCACTTCCTTGAAGAGGTTATGGCATTGGCTTGGATGGAGAAGGATTGCTATGTTAAGCCTCGGTTGTAATCATTATTTTCTATGTACTTTCCCTTCTTTTTACAGTAATATAAATGCTTTCAACCAATATTGTTGTGTTGATGATATGGAGTAGTTTACTTGCTTAATTGTTTACTTAGATCTGTTATTGTATAGTTGATTTTACTCATTTGTCTTGATCTATATGTCTTGACAGGTCTTGCAGTTGAGATTTGATGACCGCGAGGCGTGGAACAACATCTTGGAGAAAGGGCTACAAACTTAAGGTAAGGCATCTTATAACTTGATCTTTAACTATCTAGGAAAGTGGTTTATAGTTTTTTTTATTTGTTCTAGACTCATGTTGAGCTAGTGAGATAGTTGGGTGTGTGAGTTGTCTCAAGAAAACACCTAATATTAATTATCAACCAGGATCAGTAAACTTAGAGTTGAGGCAAAATATATGCCAAGGTAGAAAGGTACCTAAGATTTATGGTTTGTCAGACCTTAGAAATGTTAAATAAAGAAAAGATCGAAAGATCTTTCAAAATGAAAAATCGAGTCAAACTACATACAATACAATTACGAAGCTAACCAAGAGACTAAAACAATGTCAAATTACACTACTCTACTTGAAAATTAAATGATGGAAGAGACAAAACAATGATTACTGATCAAAGAGCAAGAATTACTTAATTCCAACTAATAAGTTAGAGGTGAAAATTACAAACCAAGATTAGGACTACAAATGTGAGGTAATCATTATGATCTATTTTCCATACATAAATGATTGATGTAATTTTGAAGCAAGTAGAAAACTTAATAAATATATTTAATATAGAAGCAAGTAAAGAACTTGATCCAACCGTTATATCATTTATATGAATGGAAAACCAATCTTATGATTAACAAAGGAAACTATCAAAACTGAAACAACTTAGAAAATGAGGTTATTAACTCTTTACTTACAAGAAATAGGATATCTAAAAACAAGACTGATAATTTCTGCAACAATGACTAATTAACAAAAAGAATATGAAGAACTTAACTTTGGAAGACAGTTGAAAGAAAGTCAAGGAAGATAAGATGGAAGTAAATGAAACTTCTATGTAATAAAAAACAAGATTAAAATACATCTAACTATAAATTAGAAGCAAGAAGAATTACATTCACAAAGGTAGAGGAAACTGGATTCTGAAGAAACCTAAAACAATGCAGAAAATGTAAAGGTCCGAATGACTATCCGAATGGAAGAGAATGATTTAAACTAAGGAAAAGAGGAAGGAGAGATGATCTTAACTACCAGCTGGCTGATGCATATGATCCTATAATGCCGAGGAAGCAGTGAGTAGATTTTAGGATCTAGAGTGAAGAAGAAGCCACCTATGATAATTATAAATTAGGAAACTAGATATTTCTATTTTATCCTAAAGCAAGGCTAGATTATGGTTGAAGTTATTCTACTACTACAGAGAGGAACTACATAACTTTAGGTTTAACTATGAGAAGGCTTAGAAAATTGAGCTAACTAGATTCTAAGTGAATCTAAGCAAACTAAATCTTTTAAGCAAAACTATATAGGTAGATGAGAGGAGCTAAATGTAACCTAAACTATGAAGCAAATGAAGTAAACTAGATGTAACCTAAGTGTGACTTAATCCATAAAGCAAGCTAAATTAACCTAAGTGTGATCGGTCACCAGTTATATTCTAGAACACTATTATCATAACAAACAATAGGATACATATAACATAACACAGAGATCTTATTTATATAAACCATTGAACACAAACAGTGAAAAAATACATAGCACAAAATAGGAATCTTATTTATGTAGACAACAGAACTTCAATTATATTACAGGACAAAAAAATCATGTATAAAATACAGAGATGGAATAAACAACAAAATTTTATCTGCAGAAAACAAACACAAAGTATATACAAAAATAGGATACCGTTGTTCATTGAGGGGCCCGTCTCATCAATTAGAGGCTGCACCCTAGTCAGTCAATCACCACGCATGCTGCTGAATCTTCATAAAAACTAGAACATAGGTATTTTGAATTAAAAACAAAGTGTTATAGTATTCCTGTGTCTATTTGCAGCTTGGGAAAGACTAATAAGGCTAACTCCGTCTCAGCCATGTCAACAGAACAAGACTTAATTAGTCTCATCCATAAGGATGTCTATATATACACGATTACAATTGGGGATCAAGTCGACCCTTTAGTGGTCGACTGCTCTAATAATAGACAGTCTTCAATACACAAAAAATGCTCTGTATAACATCTCGTGACAACACATAACCAAAGAGAAGTTCTACTCAGCATCATGTGACAACACATAAGCCAAGGAATGGCCTCGTGATGACCCAGGACAACACACAGGAGATCTCCCAGGTTCTACGGTGTCGATCTTTCACACAGTGGTTGAAGAGTTAACTCCTCTTCGACGTGGGCAGGGTTGGATGTGATGTCGAGCTGGGCGTGCAAAAAAAAGGATCTTCCAGAACATCATCTCACGTACACTAAGGGCCACGTTTCAAACGGAATCCATGTGGTGGTTTACTCTCTAACAGCCCGAGCATACCTCAACCAACGATCTCACAAATCGAATGCAAGTCTAAACAACGGGCTAAATGGCCACAATTTCAATACGCGCCCACTTGAAGATTCGTCTCAGAGCCATCACCTATAAAATGAAATAAAGTCACTAAACAATCCAAATAATCATTAATAAATGATAATATAACAATTTTTACCCAAAATTCATATGATGTGTAAATAAACGCATACCTGCTCTGTTTGATGGTCTGAATGGTAAAAAGAGTAACTGATTATGTCAAAAACGATGAAAGTGACACCACTAAGAGTGTCTTTAATTGACAAAAATGATGACAAAACGGACACCAACATTCCCCCAAACCAGAGACATGCCAGGTCCCACTGAGCAAACAAAGACAAATTTTAGGAAGAAGGATTAGCTGCGGAAGCAACTACCTTCAACTTAGACGAAGAAGTGATTTTAGCTCTAAACTTCTAGAGCTGCTCCTTCAAATTGTCATGCTTCAACCAAAGAGAAAGATTGGAGGCTTTTTTGGCTTCGTTTATATTTTCCACACACTTCACTTGAAAATGCAAGTCCTTGTTTTCTTGGCAAAGCCCAGAAATGATCTCTTCATACTTTACATTCTGGCTTCTTAGCTCTGCTACATCCTAAGTTAGTCTATCCACAGTCTACTGGATTGGAACAGATATCTCTTGTAAAGACATAAGGTCCTTTTGAGGGCTCAATTCCTTCTGAAGAGGTTCGGGATTAGCAGGTGTAATGGGTGCCTCAGGGGCCTTATCTTCAGTATGTGCAAGGGTAGGCTTCAAGACCTTCAAGTAAACTGGCTGATAAATTGGCCAATGCAAGGAGAGGGGACTCAAGGACTGAGTCATTCGCATGGTTGTCAGGGATGTCCAAGTGTATTGGTTCAATGACTGACTGATTGATAGACTGAACAATGGTCTGGTTGTTGAGCTGGACGATAGCTAGGTCGACTATCTGGTCACAATTATCCCTTCTTGAATTTATGGGTATGAGTGAAAAGAATGAGGCTTCCGTGGTGGTGTCCTTGTGAGCATGCTTAGTTGAAGATGTATGATCAGGGTGTATTTCTCCCGAGGGACCCTCAGTAAATTTTACAGATTTGGCAACTTTTTCTTTTTGGGCAGATTTTTGGGCCGATCCACTTCCATGGGTTAGGAAACGATAGCGTTTGCGAGAGGCAGGGTATTTGACCATGGGATTCTTGACTAGATGAGGGTTCAAGGTTTCAAAGACAAAGTTATCCCAAGTTTGCCTCATTTCCTGTAGTTGATGGATGATTAGGATTTTTATAAGGCAGTGATGATACAAACTGCCAGCAGGGTTAACATTATTCTTTCGAACCTAGCTAGACATATTTTCTAAGCTCTTTAGGAAATAGAAAAGGAAATTTAGGTCCCTTACCTTCACAAGTGATTAAGTGAATGATGACGGTCAATGGTTCAAGGTACTCGGGCCTAACCCATCCTCGGTGAACCCCTTTTGCACCTTCAACATGCTGATACTCGGACTTGAGGGTGAACTCATGGGCTGTCCATGGGAGAAACAAATGCTTATGCCATCGGGCACCTTCTCCGGGCAGTTTCGTGGCTGATGCTATGACTTCCTCTGTCACCGGGAAATTAAGATGACCAACCGGAGCCATCTTACCATCAAACCATTTTGCAAAGAGCAGGGAGATCTCATGGTCATGGCCATCAAGGAGACAAAGGAACTGACCCCATCCTACATGCAAAAATATTTCACGGCATGCCTTAAACTTAGAAATGCAGAGGAGGTCTTCGTAACTGCCTGGATCATGATGGGTTGGCATTATGAACAAAGGCTGACGGATGTGGCTAGGCAAAGGGAATGCACGTAGTTGTAGAGGATGGAACTTCTGGTTGAATGAAGGAATGAACAGGATGAATCAGAATTCGCATAGGGGGTAGGTTTAAATCACGATCTGATTGAGAAGCTAAATGATCGTGAAGGAGGTTTAGCACGTATGAGTGATATGCTATCATTAAAATTGCCTTGAGTCATGTGCCTCCCTATAGCTTCATAATTATTGATTCGTATGGTTTTGTAATGTATTCAACCATGTCCAAAGTAAAACTTTGGACAGGTTGAACATAATCGTTATTATGAAATAGACATAATTACATATAAAAATCATGATGCCTTAGTAATAAATGATAGATGGTACGATGATTATTTTAAATGGAGGATGGGGATCATATAGTAGCGCCCAAGATGTATGATTAACCAATGTATTTAATGAATGGGATAGTATGCAAAGATGTCATTTCAAATTGACCCTTGATTAGATACATAAACAGAAATTCGAAAAAGATTTTACATATCTTGGCATGCTCATTAATATTATTGCAACTATGGCTTCATTCAAATCAGTGTTTATTTGCTTTGTTCATCATTTAGATCATTATATATTTGCCTCATTCGTCAATTTATTCGGATTGGCATTCGACCCGTCTATCAACCCTTCCTGCATACTTTGGTCTGTATAAGATCTGTTTGCTAATGCTTGACTGAAGCTACTTTTTGCAGGGAGTTCTGAGGCTGTTAATGGAAAAAAGATATTGCAAACCTGCTTTTATGAAGCTTTTAGTTGCATGCTTCCTTATTTATCTTTGATTAGAGTAATCCTTCTTTACTATTTACATTTTTCCTAAAAACACCTATCACTTTCCAAAGATAAAAATAATCAGACCATAAAATATTATGGACCTCCCCCAAACTAAAAGTATGGCATGTCCTCAAGCCATAAAAGAGAAAAGAACTAGCTAGTATATGATTAGCCACAGTTCTTGACATTTTATTGAAAAAGGAATACTTAACTCGAATGGAAATGATTCATACGTGCAAATTCACTAGAATTAAATAATAGTGCTTATGCATACCATATGAATAGTAGTGTTGTAATTGATGCAAAAAGAATGCCATAGGAAAAAACAACTATCTAGGACTCATTCTGAAAGATCTCTTGTCATCTCAAGTATATAAATAAAGTTCACCCTTGAGTTTGTTGAATTTCCATGGTTATGGGTCCCACTTCTAGGATAACAATATCCTAGATATTATTGGAGTTAGATGGCAGGGTCCAAGTCCATCTTACAGTCATTCTCAAATGATATTACAAATAATTTGCCAACACATGTGTTTGTGTAATGAACCGTGTGCATACCAATGTATTAACTGAATCTCTTTTACCCGATATTGCCCCGCTACCAGTAGGCTTGTTCAGTACCCTGGCGGGTTTACCTTGGTACCATGCAAGCATAGCCCCGCTTCCAACGAGCCTGTTCAGTACCCCAGCGGGTTTGCTTGCATTTACCAAGCTTCCTTGTTTTAAATTTTACTTAGCATGGAACCGCTGCCAGCAAGCCTATTCAGTACCCCAACGAGTTTGCTTTGTATAATGATGTTAGCATATGGAAGTCGGTTGGGACGAGAGTATATTGAGCATTGCTAGACACATAGTTCAAAATAATAAGTCAAAATAGCTTATATTATATCAAAAGAGAATAACCTAAAGTTGTCTTTGACCTCTTAGTCCGTCTTCTTCATAAAAGATCTGTAGTGTCCCCCACAAGTAGAAATATCACTTGCCCTTGGACTTATTTTTTAAAGAGTGCTCAAGAGACAAGTTTTGATAATGGGTCCAAGATGATCTAGTAGTCCATAGGTAAGAGAAAAAACAATTATGACAAATGTATTGATTATAGTAGGTCTTAAGCAACTATTGATAGAAAATCATGAATTTGCATATTTGAATTAGATGCCATGCGAGTATGAAATTCAAAAAAGAATCATAAAAGTGGGTAAGAGTGATATGAGATCATTTTAACTTTTCATTTAAGATGTAAATGAATTTCAGAGCACTTCCCTTTTTAAATGATGTCTTTTTAGGATAAAGATGTGATCCCTATAACCAGATTGTAAACCACTTATTTAAATTTATTCAAAAACATATGTACATAGAACTATATGAAAATGATAGAGGGAGGAGAAGAGTCTTTTCCTTCTTTATTAGTGTAGACTTATAAGCTGATTAAGAGGAGTAGAAATTTGTTCTATAAATCATACAATCAACTGTCAGAAATTACTCTTGCTTATTAAAACAAAAGAAAAAGGTATATCTACATATGTACAGATGAAGATAACCCCTTTTGAATTTCAAGAACTAGGAGAAGGAGAAAGTTCCTTTCCAACTATTTCCATTTCCTCCTGTTGTATTTGAATAACAACTGATGATTTGGGTTGATCTTGCACAACTCTTCCAGATTGCAATTGAATGTCATAAGATGGGAGGAGTTGTAATCCAATGCTGTTGAGAGCTTGGGTTGGCTTCTTGTTAAGGATTGGTATTGGTTGTACTAGTAATATTGTGGATCTTGGGGATTTCATATGGTGAGGTTGATCTGAGATAGGGGGTAGTGAAGGAGATGTAAATCCAGGCAAAAATTGTTGGATATTAGGTGGGTAAGGGTAGCTAGGAGGGGAAGGTTGAGTATATGCTTGTCCTCTCTGTCCGTGTTCCCATTGTTGTTCTTGAATATTTTGAGAAGGGTACTGAGGTCGCCAGTTTTTCCAACCTGAAGTGTCCCATTGAAGAGGAGGTTGATAAGGATGATAGTTGGGTGGGATTTGTAATGATGGGTATTGGTAAGATAATTGATTTATAGGTTGCCCAGACCTCCTAGATGTTTCTCCAAGGTTTCCACTCCTGTTTATACCTTGCAAACCAGGTAATGGTCGAGAATTGTCAGTTGGATATTCTTCTATATTGGGGTGACAGACTGAAATTTTATCCAATGGACATTTTTGTTGAGGATGCTTAGTTCTACATCTAAGACAGAAGATACTCATTGTTACATGCTCTTTCTTCTTAGCTTGTAATGCATCTATTTGAGAGTCCATAGCTTCTAAGATGTCTATTTAAAAGTCTTCTAACAGGCTTCTCAATTCTACCCTTGTAACTCTATCGGGATTTTTAAATTTTTAATACAAGATTCCTGAATGTGTCTCCCACTTTACCTTTTGCTGCTTATGTCAAAAATGAGGTTAAGGTTTCTTAAAAATTCTTCTAAAATTTCCTTCGAGAAGAATGTTCCAATTGTATCCTCTCGGCAGGGTATTTTTTAAGGATTCTAATATTATACTCAAGTATAGTATTCTAGGCGATTATTTTGGATTGAAAAACACATATATATAGAGAGGTAGGCGAATACTAAATATGAAACATACAATTTACTACTTAAATTTGTAAATTTTGGCAAATATTATGATAAAAAAACATATTTTATGTATATATAGGCGATATTAGAGACTAAAAATCACCAAATAGCGAATTTATTTTTTGAAAAAATGCCCAAAAAATAGCCAATTGGCGAAATTTCTCCCCTAAAAATTACACTACCTCTCGGGGGTCACTATATCTTGGTTTATGCAGGGCATAGTGAGATCTTTCAAGGTAGTCTTCTGGGCTATCATGTTGAGAAGACTTACAATAATCTTGATACTTTTGTAAAAATGTGGTCTTCAAGTCTCCCCAAGTTTTGATACTAGATTCTCTTAACCCTTTAAACCATAGAAGAGCGGAGCCTTTTAATGTTCCAAGGAAAAGTTTTAACTTTTGGCCCTCTTGTAAATAGTCATACATTCTACACAAGATGTCAAATTCGAATAAGAAGGTATCCGAATCCTCACTATTTTTCCCATAAAAGGTAGTTAATGGGGAGGGAGGAAAGTTTTTCATGATTACATCCTATGTAGGGTCTAAGATGGGAAATCCAAAAGTTCCCTTGGTTTGCATTTCTCCTCTTTCTACATTGTGTATTACCTCATTGTTATCTTCCTGATCCATGTAGGGTTTCCCCTAGTTCCTAGAAAGAATCTCTTTTGGCTTTCCTAGTAGGCATATTCCCTTTGTTTGTTTTTCGATACCTTTTTGTTAAGTTAGTAGTTGGGGTGGTATACCCCCCCTCGAACAGGTTAGTAAGACTATAGTATTTTGGTTTCTAATTAATGTATCTAGCTTTGAATTTCTAGACCTATTCATGAAATAAAAACTATGACTGAAATAAATTTAAATTCATTATTACGAATTGTTGGGTTTTGGGGATGCCTATTATAACAGATGGGCAGGTTCTTACCTCTCGTCTCACCGCTCACCCACCACCAGCCTATTTCTAAGTTCCAAACAGAATAATTCAAACCTATTACTAAGTTTTGGAAAGAAAATTCTACCTACTTTCAATTGTATTCTACCTATTTTCAACTCCTCGGCAACGGCGCCAAAATGTTGGGTGTGTGAGTTGTCTCAAGAAAACACCTAATATTAATTATCAACCAGGATCAGTAAACTTAGAGTTGAGGCAAAATATATGCCAAGGTAGAAAGGTACCTAATATTTCTGGTTTGTCAAACCTTAGAAATGTTAAATAAAGAAAATATTGAAATATCTTTCAAAATAAAAAACCGAGTCAAACTCCAGACAATAGAATTACTGAGCTAACCAACAGACTAAAACAATGTCAAATTACACTACTCTACTTGAAAATTAAATGATGGAAGAGACAAAACAATGATTATTGATCAAAGAGCAAGAATTACTTAAGTCCAACTAATAAATTAGAGGTGAAAATTACAAACCAAGCTTAGGACTACAAACGTGAGGTAATCATTATGATCTATTTTCCATACATAAATGATTGATGTAATTTTGAAGCAAGTAGAAAACTTAATAAAGATATTTAATATAGAAGCAAGTAAAGAACTTGATAAAAATATCTAGTTCTGATCCAACCTTTATATCATGAACATTTTTATCTGAATGGAAAACCAATCTTATGATTAACAAAGGAAACTATCAAATTGAAACAACTTAGAAAATGAGGTTATTAACTCTTTACTTACAAGAAATAGGATATCTGAGAACAAGACTGATAATTTATGCAACAATGACTAATTAACAAAAAGAACATGAAGAACTTAACTTTGGAAGACGGTTGAAAGAAGGTTAAGGGAGATAAGATGGAAGTTTAAATGAAACTTGTATTTAATATAAAACAAGATTAAACTACATTTAAACTATAAATTAGAAGCAAGAAGCATTACATTCAAAAAGGTAGAGGATAATGGATTCTAAAGAAACCTAAAACAATGCAGAAAATGTAAAGGTCCGAATGACGATCTGAATTCCTGTCTGAATGGAAGAGAATGATTTAAACTAAGGAAAAGAAGAAGGAGATATGATCTTAACTACTAGCTGGCTGATGCATATGATCCTATAATGCACAGGAAGCAGTGAGTAGATTTTAGGAGCTACAGTGAAGAAGAAGCCACCTATGATAATTATAAATTAGGAAACTAGCTATTTCTATTTTATCCTAAAGCAAGGCTATATTATGGTTGAAGTTATTCTACTACTATAGAGAGAAACTACAGAACTTTAGGTTTAACTATGAGAAGGCTTAGAAAATTGAGCTAACTAGATTCTAAGTGAATCTAAGCAAAACTATATAGGTAGACGAGAGGAGCTAAATGTAACCTAAACTATGAAGCAAATGAAGTAAAATAGATGTAACCTAAGTGTGACTTAATCGATAAAGCAAGCTAAATGAACCTAAGTGTGACCGGTCACTAGTTATATTCTAGAACACTATTAACATAAAAAACAATAGGATACATATAACATAACACAGAGATATTATTTATATAAACCATAGAACACGAATAGTGACAAAATACATAGCACAAAACAGAAATCTTATTTATGTAGACAACAGAACATCAATTATATTACAAGACAAAAACATCATGTATAAAATACAGAGATGGAATAAACAACACAATTTTATCTGCAGAAAACAAACACAAAGTATATACACAGACAGGAGACCGCTGGTCATTGAGGGGCCCGTCTCAGCAATCAGAGGCTGCACCCTAGTCACTCAATCACCACGCATGCTATTGAATCTTTAGAAAAACTAGAATAGAGGTATTTTGAATTAAAAACAAAGTGTTACATTATTCCTATGTCTATTTGCAGCTTGGGAAAGACTAATAAGGCTAACTCCGTCTCATCCATGTCAACAGAGCAAGACTTAACTAGTCTCAGCCATAAGGACGTCTATATATACACGATTACAATTGGGGAGCAATTCGACCCTTTAGTGGTCGACTACTCTAATAATAGACAGTCTTCAATACACAAAAACGGCTCTGTATAACATCCCGTGACAACGCATAACCAAAGAGCAGTTCTACTCAACATCCTGTGACAACACATAAGCCAAGGAATGGCCTCGTGATGATCCAGGACAGCACACAGGAGATCTCCCAAGTTCTACGGCGTCGATCTTTCACATAGTGGTTGAAGCGTTAAATCCTCTTCGATGTGGGTAGGGATGCATGTGATGACGAGATGGGCGTGCAGAAAAAAGTATCTTCCAGAGCATCAGCTCACGTACATTAAGGGTCACGTTTCAAACAGAATCCATGTGGCGGTTTACTCTCTAACGGCCCGAGCGTACCTGAACCAACGATCTCATGGATCGAATGCAAGTCTAAATGGTGGGATGAATGGCCACAATTTCAATACGCGCCCACTTGAAGATTCATCTAAGAACCATAGCCTAAAAAATTAAAGAAAGTCACTAAACAAGCCAAATAATCATTAATAAACCATAATATAACAATTTTTACCCAAAATTCTTATGATGTGTAAATAAATGCATACCTTCTCTGTTTGACGGTCTGAATGGTAAAAATAGTTCCTGATTATGTCAAAAATGATGAAAGTGACACCACTCAAAGTGTATTTAATGGCCAAAAATGATGACAAAATGGACACCAAAAGAGATCCGGCTTGCGTCTGCTCAAGTGGATTGTCCACAAACCTCCTACTTGTAAGGTTGGCACTCTTCCATTGAGCTAGCACCCTTTAAGAATTGGGTAGATGAGAAATATTCACACCTAGATTGCATGATTCATAATTCTAATAAATTACAATATGCATTGGTTGCAATCTATTAGACTGAATATCATATTGGAGTTTTTTGTGCAAAAGGGTTCTCCTTAAAAATAATGGTATATTGTTGTATGATTTCATTTGTCTTCAATTTTATTATTGCTTAATAAGGAAATAATATATGGTTGATAATATTCAAGATACCTATTATTTGGTTTTAACTAAAATTTGATATTAGTGCCATTGGGAGATTTCAACTCAAGCAAAACATTTATATCGATTGGTATCATAGAAATATATTTATGAATCTATGGACTTAATAAGGCATCCATGGGAAAATATCAAAAAGAGAGTGATACTTTATGAACTATACGAGATGAATAAACAAATATTCTATGAGGATAATGAACAACTAGAAAAGACTTTCTAGTAGTTGGACGAGAAGAATGACGAGTTGCATAAAACTTTGTATAGCCATGTGAAGCTTCTTAAAGAGAAAAATGTCTAGGTTGTGCAAAATATAGTGTAATAGTTGGCTTGTAAGAAATCCATATTGATGGGTATTTAAATGGAGGTGGAAAATATTAAGAAAGAAAGGAGCCTTGTTTTGACTCAAGATATGCATACCATGATTGAGGGAATTTTAGGGTAAGCATTTCAACTTAACCCCTTGCTCAATTTCAATCAACATATGAGTCTTTTGGTAGTTTTGAATTTCATACCAAAGAGATAGGCTTGAAGTTTTTGCAAAGGATGGGTTTTGATGACCAATGTCTTGAAAATCACGATTAAGGCATGAAGAGCCCCATTGTAGTGAACAATAGACTACAACATGTTCATTTAGGATATTATGGTGGTAAGTAAGTCAAAGGTGAATTTTCTAAGACACATCTAAATAATGTGAAAGCCTCAAAGATAATATTTGTGGAGGCTCAAGATTGAGGAAATACAACAAATCCAACCAAAGAATAGATCACAAAGAATGATCAACATCCCTTTGTAAGCTCTGATAAAGGTAGTAAGAAAGCAAGTTAAGCACCCATGCACATTCCAACAATTGGAAGAACAAGTAACTTGGGAGAGAGAAATCCCAAGTGAAAGTTGTTAGCACTGGTTTTGGGTTAAATATTTGGAGGGGGTTAGAGCCTTGCAAATAATATGTAAGGTCTTAGATTTCCGAGTCGGAAGAATGCTAGTGAGATCTCTGAGTGTTTATTCGTAGGTTGGGAATGAAAATGATAGAAGAAATTAAGTTTCGACCTTGCAAATGGGATTGTAATGTGAAAATACGCTCAAGGTAATGTGTGGACAGGAATGAAGGGCGCGGATCAATAGCGATGGAGATCGATGGCTACAAGCGAGTTCGCAAGGGTAAGATGCATAGTTAGAGTATGGGCGGAGTGTTGCTAACCCACGAGAAAATCGATGGTCATATCAATGGATAGGAAATGAGATCTATGGTCATCAAGCAGTTCATTGATTTAATATGCGTGGAGAAATGAACTTTTCAAATCTGCGAAGTGGCAGGATGCTCCATATAGTTCGACGGTACAGATATGGCGGAGAAGGGAATCGACAGTGGACATTTGTTTCACAGATTTAACATGTGCGGACTACCAACACTTTCCATATTTGTGAGGCTTGGTAGGGACCGTGCCTTTGGATGGTTAGGATGCGAATAACATTCAAATCGACGATAGGCATTCGCTTCATGGGTTAAAGGTGCGAGGAGGTAGCTTTCTGAAGGAGGAAGACCGCGGAAGACTGTGGAGTTAAACATGGAAAACATCAACAACGCAGGATCGATCGTGCAGATAGATGATAGACGACAAGAGCGATATGAAGAGGGATATAATATAAAAATGAATTACACGGATTTTCAGGTTCTCGTTTGTCATGTGCATTGGAAAGCGAAATCCGACGACAGTACAGAAAGAAACAACCTCAGACATGAATATTGGAACAGCTGTCATTAAACCAGGTAAGCCTCTTGTCCTCATAGAAAACTGTTTAAATGGCTGAGCTTGGAGAAGTAGAACCCCCGATTTTTGAAAATCAGAAAATAGAGGAATTGTTAGAAGACAAGGATACTGAGATCTATGATATGGTACTGCTAAATGGACCTATCGAACCAGTGAAAGATAGACTGAAACTTATTACAGGCTAGGGTATAGATGTCCATAATGTTTATAGGTCATTTTTCTCAGTCGACCAAACCCTAAATTGTCCTGAATTCGTCGACTCGTGTGCTAATAACTATTCCTCCTCTGAGAGGGTAATTATGGATGCATCTAGCTCAAAAATCCTGTGTCCAGTTAGTGTTGTCGTTATTAGAAAATCCCTTTCAATTCCTGACGAGTTCAATCTGAAGTCCAAAGATAAAAATGAAGAGTCCCTAATCCAATATTTTAGAGAGTCTGCGGTTGAAAAGAGACAAAGTTTATACAGAGTTTAGCTAAAACCTAGTGTCTCATTGCAGGACCCCGCCTTTCCTAGTTGAAGTCAGTCTTTTTACTGGAGAAATTAAGTGTGTCATAACCATGATAAGTCAATTCTTAGGATTGGACACAAACATGTATGTTACTAAACCCCTGATGAGTTTGTTGTTTGTCCTTAGCACCTATCCATTTGAGTCTGAAGAGTCTATCAAGTCAATCCATTTCTCTTGCCTTAAATTTGATGAGTCCCTAGCTGAGAATGTCCATTCCCAACTAGTGGATTTACACAAGACCAGAAGTTTCAGGTTTCAATCATATTTGCTGAGGATGTTCTTATCATTTAATGAAGAAAATTTGTAGCTTCCTGAGATGATGCTCACAAAGGAAATGAACACAGACTAAAACAAATTCATGAACAACCTCATGTCGGAGGTTTACAGTGATTTTTATTAGAAGAGATTGCCTAGAGTGTTGACAGAGATGACAGATATTTTGCAACCTTCTCCTGAAAAGAAAATAGGTGACTAGTTTCTCTTAGAACATAGCACAATAATAAGAGTATATGGGTTTTCTCATCCACCTTATGTACTACTGACGGGCTATGCATATGACCCTTTTTGTTCCTCCTTTCTACTTTGTTTTTGACTCCTTTTTGACATACTCCTGTATTACTACCAGCTCTTTTGGTTGCATTTTGCACATTCTGGCCTTGGTAAGAATTGATCTTGTCCCTTCTGCTATTTGTCAATTGCTTATGATTGATAGGGCTATGTTGCTATTATTGCCTACTAAAGAAGATATGTTTCAGGTTCGATATTAGTTCATCTACAGGTTGCAGAATGAAGGACTATGGAAGCTTGTAACGTCCCCAGCTTGAACCTATTGCATGAATATGGTAAATGATGTAAATATTGTCATTTAGTCATGGTGAGGAGCTCAAGGCCAAGGCCCCGCCACTGATTTATCGTTTTATGTATCGGTAATTAGAATAGATGCATATGGTTCTTGTGCTAGCGGTGCACAATGCAACATCGGAAATCATGTAAATATGCAATTTTAATGAAAAAACCCACAACCAGCTACGCAATGCAACAAAAGAGATGGGGGCATGATCTTTACAAGGAATAGGGAGGGAGATTATTCAAACCCTTGGGCCAATGGTGTTAATCCATGTGTCAATGGGGAAACCCATAAAAACCACCAACTACCCATTTTGTCTCATGCACCCAACCATTTAATTCTTCCAAAGATTGGTTGGGGCAGTTATTGCCTTGGAAATGAAGAAGTATGGCAGCCAATTTCGTGCATGGGCAAGCCATCAACCTGGAAATTCATGTTTTTGCTTGTTGGGCAAGAAAACACCCACGAAATGGTGCCCAAAGCCATTCTGAACAGGGAGTCTTCTCTCATTCACGCAGGGTGAGCTAGCTGGGTCTTTCCCTACACGTTTTTCATCCAAATCCTGCATTTCTCCATGCCTGGGAGTTCGTTTTTGCATATGCAGTAGCCTGGGAGAGGAGAGCCACGTTTTGGGGACTGTATGGAGGTCGTTTTTGCCCCCGAATGTCCAAGGACGTTTTTATAAAAACGGATTGGCTTCCCAGGGTTGTTCCCCAACTTCCCATTTCGTTTTTATGGGTCCCCACGTTTTTCTGAGATAGTTGGAAACCCCATCTCATGCATCCCACTATGGAAAGCGTTTTCCTCATGCCCAGTAATTGAGTTTTTATGTTGTTCAGTACATCCCGTTTTGGATTTGAACATGTGAGCATAAGCTTCAAGAGTGGAAGAGGACAGATTTGGCTTGAGGATCCCAATGATGTATCCATAGCTCCATGGTTGAGCCACTAGCCTAGTAAGTCACCTCTGCCCACCTCTTAGCAGCTTGAGAAACCCAACTGCTAGTTGGCTTGGTTGATTCTGGCATATCTTTGGCTATGTGAGAGCCGGTTTCCCCTTTTTCCTTGTGAAGATCATGCTCAGCTCGGGGGTGGCAGTGGTGCTGAGAAATTAAGGAGCACACTGGCTTACGGTTGGGTGGAACGTTGCAGAAGCGTAGCTGGTTGCTCAGGGACTACTTGTTAAGATAAGTATTCTCTTGCGTTTGTGTATTACCTTGCAATTACTCATTTGATGAATATGGGAATGAATGATGAATGTGCTATCGACTTTAATTCCGCTGTGATTTTCTTAAAATCATATATTTCCATATGTCTCTGTTATATTATGTGAATGCTGATGGTTGAAAGTTTCATGGGGCTAGACGCCCCATTTCAGCATCACGTCTGTTATGCACTTGCATGTCTATAATTACATTTTTAATTTGAATGTTTATTTGATATGTATGGGGCTGGATGCCTGATTTAACCTCACGATCCTCTCCATCTAGCTATGGAATGGGAGGGGACGTGACAGAATGGTATCAGAGCTGCGTTGCAGCATTGGGCCTCTATGGGCCAAATCTGATAAGCAATTGCAATAAAATTGTTGTCTTATGAGTTTTGAAAAAAAAATAAAAATTGGTTGAAGTCTGTTTTTGAAAAAAATTGTGTTTTAAGCCGTTTCGGGAAGTCGTTCCGAAATTTCGGAAAGGTTTTGCGAACCTTCCCGCAATTGCGGAAGAGTTCGGCAAACCTTCCCGAAATTGCGGAAGGATTCCGTGAACCTTCCCGAAATTGCGGAAGAATTCAGCCAATGGCTCCGAAACAGCGGAGAAAAATGTTTTTAAGTGAAAATTTTTTCTAAGTATCGGAATTTTTTCGGAAAGAATTCTCTTCCGAAATTGCGGAAGGAATTCTCTTCCGAAATTTCGGAAGGATTCCACGAATTGTTCCGAAACGCGGAAGAGTTCGGCGAGTCATTCCGAAGTTGCGGAAGACTTCGGCGAATCGTTCCGCAACTGCGGAAGACTTCGCCGAATCGTTCCGCAACTGCGGAAGACTTCGGCGAATCATTCCGCAACTACGGAAGACTTCGCCGAATCATTCCGAAAAAACACCCGAAATCGGGGAAGCATTCCGGCGGAAGCATTCCGCGAACGGCTCTGGTACTGCGGAAGCCTTCGCCGAATGGCTCCGCAATTGCGGGAGCATTCACCGAATGGCTCCGCAACTGCGGAAGCCTTCGCCGAATGGCTCCGCTCGGCAAATCGCCCCGCCATTGCGGAAGCGTTCGCCGAACTGCTCCGCAATTGCGGAAGCGTTCGCCGAACTGCTCCGCAATTGCGGAAGCCGTCGCCGAACCGCCCCGCAGTTGCGGCAACCTTCGGCCAAACGCCCCGCCCATTGCGGAAGGCCAACTGCCCCACAGTTGCGGGAGCAATTAGTGAACCGCCCGTCGCGGCCAGATTTCGCGAACTGCCCATTGCGGCAGGATTCAGCGAATCGCCCAATGAGGCGTGATTCGTAAAAAAAAAAAAAAAAAAAAAAAAAAACGAGGCCGTTGCCCTCGACCCGCCCTGCTGTGGAGCCACAAGGGGGCAAGCCCCCTTGACCCCCTTTCTTTTTCCCCCTCATGTGTCTTTGTTGCGATTTGACGAATTGTCAGTATGGCATTCTTCCCACATGCATGAAGCAATTTGTGAATTTCTGAGAATATAATGCAACTGTGTAAAATGTGCAGAATGGGAGTGAAAGTTGTCATTTTTCCAAGGATGCAGTTTCCGCACCTGATGTCAGAATGGAGCATGAAGACAGGCATTGGAAATCTTGTCCAGCAGGGAACAATGATGCATGACTAGAGTTTGAAGGAGGTCTACATATCTCATAGATATTTAGTGCAGAAGAGTGCCAGCGGCTATTTTGACAAACAAATCTTGTTGTCGATATGGGTAATTTCTACAATTGCATGATATGGAAGGGGAATTCCATGTTGCAATGAGGGATCGAAAAGGGAAGAATTCTTTAAACCCCTGCTTGTTATCATACTTATAATTATGACATTGTCATATGGCATAAAAATGTTAAAAATGTAAAGGATTACATAGATGTATATGCACTAGATGGCATCTTAACAAACCTTGCATAGTGCATATAGAAATGCTTGTGCATAAATGGGATATTGCATATTGGTAGAATAATGAAGTATGCATATGCAATGAACCACTAATGGAGAATATCGTGGTTGATAATCACTATTGATGTTGGTATTGGTGTAGGACCAAAGATAACAAAGAGCATGGCTAAATGTGTTGAGGATGTTGTTGCATAAAGCCAACAACCTTATGCAGAAAGGATGGTGCAACGAGTCTAGGATCATAAAGTTGGAAAAAGGACTGAGCAGCCTTGGTAAGAGGCCAACTGGTCAGGTAACTTCAGACGATGTTAATAGTAACCATATAGGTAATGGTTATTGGTGCCAAATTGCATGAATGTTGAAAAAAGGATTTGGTAAGATCCCTTCAACTATGTCTGAGTTATGTTGAGACAGTTTGCATATGATATTAAATACCGCTTGGGGCTGTTAACCTACCAAGCTTGGTGAAGTATGGGTGAGTGAAGAGAGTGATCCTTACTCCCTATGACCGTTTAGAAATATCAATGCATTCATATGAATTTGTATCATGCCATGTGTATGATTGTTATGTGCTTGATAACCAAAGCAAGTGAGGACTAGTGGTCCTGATTATGGAAATGCAAGATATATGAGATAGTCATGTTTCGATCATAGTATGCTTGAATGCATAGTACTCATGAAACAATGCAAAGTAGCATTGAGTAGATGTGCATTAAGAGATTTTATAAATCTTGTGATGCATTGTATGAATGCATAGGGATGATACATATGTCATTGCAAAATAAATAATGAATGAAATGATGAATTGATGATAATTCTAGGACCATTTCATGGGCTGTTATGAATGCAGAATAGTAAGTGCATGAAGATCCCAACCATGATCGATGGGCTGCTAGAATGCTCTGTGGAAGGACAGAGTTGTATGAATAGTATGACTGTGAAAATTGATCTAGAGCTTATGAGAAGGAATCTCATGGTTGAGAGATCCAAGTTTTGTTAGTAAGAACAGTTGTAAATCTCAGATTGGTAAATATTTCGAATTTGAAATTTTGCTAATAATTGCTAATGACTGTTTGGCTTATATGAAAATGTGTCAGGAGGACATGCTGTAAGTGGATGCTCATGTATGGCAGCAGGCATAAGACCATAACGGGCAGAATGGTGTCCCTTACAGGAGCCAAACAATATGAGGATAGCCTCACGGATAAGAAAACTAATTTCTGTAGGAGACAGAATTGTAAATTCATATTGAATTTATTTATGAATGCTATTGATTGGTTATGGAACAATCGTATTTGAAGCTTATTGATAAATGTTTCTGACTATTTGGCTATTTCATGAAGTGTGCCAGGATGACACATTGCAGGAAGACCATGTGTGATGACCTGCAGAAGCCAAACTAGATGGGAAGGATCCCATGCTTTGGAAATGGGTTTCGGGTGAAACGCCATTGATAATGTCTCAGCCAAACCGCATGTCGGTAAACCATGAAAGTGAGATGGTAAAGCTATGTCCAGAAGGCATGCGAGACACATTTGCAAAATGAATGAGTATTCTGTGACCCTAGACAAGAACATGCATGTCTAAATTATTAGGGTTAATACGCATAGCATGCTCTATCTTATTTATATCATTGCAGATTGCTTGAGTATGATTAGGGCCTACATGGCGCACATTGGAAAGGGGGTGCACACCTTTTCTAGTGCTGGGTCATGGTAGGGATTACAATATTGACTACACCCTAAGGGAATGGACGCATTCCTGGTGTTTCAATACTTGATAGGGAATGATATGAAATATGATTACAATTTTTGAGCAATAATACTGATGAGTATGCTTATCCTTCTTGTGCTATCAGCTTACACAGATGCAATTGGTGTTGCACGTAAGAGGCAAAGTGAAGAAAGGGTGCTCAAGAGGACTGTATGGGCGGTGGTAACCTTTCTACGCTCACACTAAAGGACACTAGAAGGGATGGATAGGCCCGGGGAGCTGTGTTGCAGAAAAGGCGTATCATCCTTGTGTAGTGTGAGTGGGTATTGTGGGGCCATGCTAGCCTGCAGTCAAGTGAGTCACCTATGGAGTTCCTGGAGGGAACCACCGGTTGCACAAAGAGAAGGAGGCACGTAATCATATTATGTTGTTCATATTGCCTGATAAACCCAGTCGATGTAATGGCTTGGCAATGGTTGTTGTATGCCTGATAAACCCAGTCAGCGTACTGGCTTGGCATTGGTTATTTGGGAGTTGTGACGAATGGTTGCTGGATGCCTGATAAACCCAGTCGGTGTACTGGCTTGGCATTGGTTACTTGCATGATGTGGAGGTATTGGTGAAGGGTGTTATTTCCTGACAAACCCAGTCGGAGAACTGGCTTGGAAATGATTTTGAAATGCTTGATAAACCCCGTCGGCGTACTGGCTTAGCATACTGATTTTGAAATGCTTGATAAACCCAGTCGGCGTACTGGCTTAGCATACTGATTTTGAAATGCTTGATAAACCCAGTCGGCGTACTGGCTTAGCATACTGATTTTGAAATGCTTGATAAACCCAGTCGGCGTACTGGCTTAGCATATTGATTTTGAAATGCTTGATAAACCCAGTCGGCATACTGGCTTAGCATATTGATTTTGAAATGCTTGATAAACCCAGTCGGCGTACTGGCTTAGCATACTGATTTTAGGGATGCCTGATAAACCCAGTCAGCGTACTGGCTTGGCATTGCCTATTCAGATGATGTTGTGGAGCAGCATGTGTGCTGGCCAAGCATCCACCCCACAGGTGATCCAAGGCTTGTAAAGCAGAGAAGGAAACCTGTGGAGTAGCGAGGAAATGCCCAATACAGATAAGTACTCAATTTCATTCATTTCTTATTTGAAAAACTGAAAGTTTCAAGCATAAATATTGCAACAATAAGCTGATGCATTATTGTTTCTCTGTTGGAAACCTTGGTCAATGCAGGAAGCAGGGACCCTGAAAGAACTGAAAGCCGCTTAGTAAATCCAGAAAGTGGATGGTTGAGCATTGATTAATTGATGTTGAGAAGTAGCTTGCGTGCTATCCCAACATTCGTTATTGTACCCATAGGAGATCTAAGGCCTATAGAGCAAAGAAGGGTCCTATGGAATAGAGCAAAGACATCCAACGCGGGTATTGTTGGAAGCAAGAACCTTGAAACATCTTAAGGATGCAGGTGGACATGTAACCACCTTGAAGAGCTCAGCATGAGCAGTAATGAAGATGGGGCTAGTGGAACGGTATGAGTCCTAGCAGCCAAGAATTAGACCAACCCAGTGGAGGAACTCCATGGTTGAGAGGTCTAGAATAAACCATAGACACTACGTGTCATAGCCAAAAGAGAAGGTCAAGCATTCACGTTGAAGTGAAAGAGGACAGGAGCAGGAAAACCACAGTGGTGGTGTGGGTTCCAGAATGGAACAAGAATAAGAGGAGAAACTCTTACTGCTCTCTCTCTTTCCCTTTTTATTGATGCAATTATAGAATTAGAAAAATGCTGAATGCATGCATGACTGAAAGTAAAAGTGCGTTTATTTGATTAAAGTGAATTGTGAATGCTAAATAATGAATTTCCTGTGAATGGATGAACATAAAGGAATTCATGTGTATGTTAGGCAAGCATAAAAAGTGTGAGAGTCTCATGAGTAAAGCCTGGACTATCCATGTCAACTGGAAAAAAAAAAACCATTGACTGATTTTTAATGTTTTGGGTTATGCTTGGCCTAACGAGAATTGTAATGATGAATTTCACAGGTGGAAAGTGAATCAATTGGTTGCAGCCGGTGCAGGCAAGTGTTGCTAGTGAGCAAAGTGTGGTCAGTTGTTTCCATTGAACATGGCAGCAGACCAAGGGCTATTAGAATTGGCTGGAAGTCTTCTTCAAACAATTGCCAAGACCCGAGAAAATCTTGGAGAGATACTCAAGATGCAAAAGCAGCAGAACAAGATGAACCACAAGGTCTTGCAGGACTCTATTCGTCTGCAGAAAGAGGTAAAAAGCATTATGAAAGCAATCAGCCAGGGAAAGAAAAGTGGATCAGTGAAGAAGCATTCATCCAATCGTCCGATTAAGAAACGCTCCAGGTGGGAAGACTCAAAGGAAGTTGAGCAGATAAAGATGAAGCAACCCGTGAAGTGTTGGAAATGTGGGGGGAATCATTACCTCCGCAATTGCCCAATAGGAGAACCTCAAGAGGGTAGCAGCCATAAATTTTTCAGACTTATGGATGAACTAGAAGATCCGAATCAACAAGAGCAGCTCGTGAAGATCAAAGGACTTGGTCCTGAAAGTTCAAAGTAAAGAATAGAATGCAGGGCAGATCTGCAAAGATTTTGTGAATTTTGAACATATGTAAAGTGGGTATTTATTTCCGAAGTGCTGGAACACCGAGGACGGTGTTATTCCAAGGGGAGGGGAATGTAACGTCCCTAGCTTGACCCTATTGCATGAATATGGTAAATGATGTAAATATTGTCATTTAGTCATGGTGAGGAGCTCAAGGCCAAGGCCCCGCCACTGATTTATCGTTTTATGTATCGGTAATTAGAATAGATGCATATGGTTCTTGTGCTAGCGGTGCACAATGCAACATCGGAAATCATGTAAATATGCAATTTTAATGAAAAAACCCACAACCAGCTACGCAATGCAACAAAAGAGATGGGGGCATGATCTTTACAAGGAATAGGGAGGGAGATTATTCAAACCCTTGGGCCAATGGTGTTAATCCATGTGTCAATGGGGAAACCCATAAAAACCACCAACTACCCATTTTGTCTCATGCACCCAATCATTTAATTCATCCAAAGATTGGTTGGGGCAGTTATTGCCTTGGAAATGAAGAAGTATGGCAGCCAATTGTTGAGATATTGTAACTTCAAAGAATATTATATTTGTACTTTATTATTCCGGAGATGTTTCATTCCTCCGTGAAGATCTTATTGTATATCCGGAGATGTTTATTCCTCCGTTGGAATGTGGTAACTCGGGTTATTAGACTTCCCTAGTAGGGGTCGGCCCTGTATGTGTTATGTGGGTCAAAGGGTTATTAGACCACCCTAGAGGGGTCGGCCCAGTTAGTTGTAGTGGGGTATTTAACCTATTGGTTAAATACGAGCCTACGTGTACTTGTGTAAAATACATATCAGAGTAGTGTATAAATAGAGGAGGTGTGTTCCTCATTATACACACTCACTCACTTGAGAAAGGCGCATTTGTGGAGGAGAGGTCTGCTATGGAGGAGAAGGAGCTTATGCTCAGGGTTTGCATCTTTGTATATTGCTGGTCATCTATATTGAGGAAGCTTTGCTGGGTTTTCTACCCCATGAGGGTTTCCCAGGATAAATCTCTGTCTCTTGTGTTTATGCTATGCTTGTTGTTTCTTCAGTGATCCTGTATATGCTATTATTGTGAAATGGAATGTAATGCTGCTATTTTATGTCTTAGCATATTGAATTTTAACATGGTATCAGAGCTAACCTGAAGGAAGACAAGGTATGGCACTAAAGACACTTGCTTTACTTACGACAATTTGAAGGTTAGGGTTTTACATAGCAAAAACCAGTCATCGTAGCACTTTCGCTATAAATCCGTTTTGGCGAACTTTTCGGATCGGAAATTGTTACAGGACGAAGCTAAGATCTCCAGGTACCTTGTGTCCAAAGGACAACCTCTAATTCGTTGTACTTTGTGATTTATGATCTGTACAATATAGGGTTTCTGCCTCTTCCAGATCTGAGTCAAAATCAGGTGACCTTGGGAAAAAGGTCATAACTTGGGCTAGGAAGCTCCAAATGAAATTTCGTGAAAAGTGACAGGTAGTACACAGACTGTACTATCTCAGAAAACTTTTTCAGAGGCAAGTTGAACCAGTGACACGTGGCACGCCGTACAAGTTAGCTCTCCTGTATTATCCCACAAACAGGTCACGTTGCGACTCTTGGCATAACTCTCTCTCAGAGAATCCAATTGAGGTCAGACCTGTCAGGATGGAAAGATAACAGGCCGAGCTATCTCAAAAAACGTTTTCAGAGGCCGAAGGTCAAACAGTGACACGTGGAACGCCGTACAAGTTCGCTCTCCTGTATTTTCCCAAAACAGGTCACGTTGCGACATTTGGCATAACTCTCTCTCAGAACATCCAATTGAGGTCAGACCTGTCAGGATGGAAAGCTAACAGGTCAGGCTATCTCAGAAAACTTTTTCAGACCCTGTGGATCAAAAATTTCAGAGTTACACCAGAAACAATCAGGTACATATTTCTGTCAAAACAGAATTATTTTTTGGTACCTTCATTCATGGCTTCCGAAATTTAGGGCTTTGAAGAAAGTTGGAATTTTTGTAATCGGAGACCACGGCTGGATGCTACTCATCAAAATAGAAATTTAGAGACCAAGATCAGAATTTTTGGTTGGGCAGAAGGCCGGGCTTGATTAGACCCTAGTTCGGGACTTTGATCAGAAAAGTGGAAAATTAGGGCTTCTGTAAAAATGGGAATTTTTGAAATCTGTGACCACGGCTGGAAGCTCCTCAGAAAAATAGAAGCTTAGAGCTTTGGATCAAACTTTTTGATGGGGCAAAAGAGTGGGCTTCATCAAACCCCAGTTCAGGGTCACGTCCAGTGAATCCGAAAGTTTCAAAGGCAAAATTGAGGAGTAAAACTTTGCAGTTTTCAAATTCTAAATATATCAGTTTGATCAGCTCATCAAGGCGCATATTTCTATCCTTTCGGAAGTCTGAAATTCAAAGTTTGAATTTTTGGGGTTTCTCTGACAAACCCATATCCAGCTCCAGGTCCAGTTCTTGCAAATCAAGTGGATAGGGTTAATCCTAGAAGAAGATGGATTGGTCACCTACATAAATGAAGGAGTTCATGTTTCAGAGGGAGATGAGGCTAAGGCTTTACATAAGGAGATTACAAGCGATCTCGATAGGTATGACTCATCGAGGTATGTTTTGAGATTTGTTCATGATTAAGTTTATGGTATGTTTGTCTTCATGTTATTACAGTTAGTACAATCTTGATTTTAGATTTGTTGTATCACCTTAACAAAATTATGAATGCATGATAGAAGATATTCATTGGTTAGGGTGTTGACACTTATGATTGTACTAATGCATTATGGTGTTGTGTGAGGTTGAGGTTGTCTGCTAACAAGATATAGGTACATCACAAAAGACAAATCAGGCTCCATGACCATGAAAACATGAAGACAAAGACTCATCCATGATCTTTGTTCTACTTACGAGGTATGTATGACTTTGTTATATTATGCTTAACCTATGAGACATGCAGGTTCTAGCTCAGGATCTCTAAATCATTGAAGAGATTGTTTAGGTATGTTGTACATAACCAAGTAGGTATACTAATCCAGGTATGTTTCCCATGAATCTTACCTTGTGTTAGGATCCCTTATATAAGTATATTTGGAATGATTGGTTATGCGTATTCATAAAGTTAGTAATCAAGGGATTATGCATATTATATCTTTTATCAATGATATGCATGAATAAAAGAAGACTTCCCTGAAATCTTGAATACTAATGTTTATTAACTATAATCATGACTATACGTTTTCAAGATTATTTAGTACTATAATGTTTTGATAGCATTTAGAATATACTAATGAGTGTATGTTTGTGTATGAGATCATGAGGATGACTCTTGAGCATGCACAGTGGTACAGAATGAATAGAAGTTCAAAAGACATACAGAAGATCAAGCGGGAGGCAGCCACACAAACATAAAAGATAAGTATTTGAGTTGCTATTTGAAATAGTAATGATATTGCCTGCATGCATATTTGTATTCCTAGAATATATAATGCTGAGTGTAAACATTCATAGAGCATTGAACAGTATACAACTAATGTGCATATGTTTGGAAAAACATTCCATTGTTGCTTGTCTAGAATGAAACCTCTTTGCTGACATGCTGAGAGTTGTGCACACTCTCGATAGTATGTTCTGGTAGAGATGGAAGGCATCTAGATAGCCACTGTATGCATACAGGATATGGGAAAGTGTTGTGCCAAAGTATTGGTCAAAATAGTTGCATCACTATGTAAATGATATCTGTATGCATAATGGGTTATCTTTTGATGATTATGAAGTATTACTAATCATGTACTTAATTTTGATTTGTAGGAAAGGTCATGAAGAATGATGGACACCGTACAAGTGGTGGATGTTCAAACAAGAAGATTTACAAATCAAACAAAATATAGAAGGCTCATGGCTAGAAGATTCTCTTAGAAAGAGGAAGAGAATCACGACAAGATGTTTGCTCCAAGTATGGTGTAATTAAAGAAGAAGTATGAATCAGGTTCTATATAGGTACCTAGGATCGATAATAATTTGATAAGCTTAATGATCACCATGGGTGATGTGGATCTCAACCTTTGCTACAAGGTTGAATATGATACACATATGACATGGATGCAAGAAGGAACTCACCACAGAGTTCGAATGATATTGAGGCTCATATCAGTAGACCCATCTAACGAGAGATGGCACAGATAGATATGCAGAAGATCATTCAATGCAGAAATGAAAATGAAAGATCTCAATTTGATGCTTTACTTCCTAGGTCTGGAAGTATGGCAAGGCTCAGAAGGAATATTTCTCAACCAGGGAAAGTATGATGAGAAATATGACTTGAGGTGTTGGAATGGCCACTCTTATGGATTCCAACTTGAAGCTGTTAGGGGATAACTCATCAGAGTTAGTGGATATAACTCTGTACAGTCAATTTATTGGGTCTTTGATATATCTAACATATACTAGGTTATATATATATGCTTTGTTATGAACACCTTGAGTTAGTATCTAGTGGAAACTAGATGTGTTTACCTGATAGTTGCAAAGCATGTGATGAGGCACATAAAGGACACGATAGAATTTGATCTATGCTATCTTGAAGATCATGACTTCAGATGGCTATTCAGATTCTGTTTGGGCAGGAAGTGTATCAGACAAGAAGAACACATCGAGAGGATGTTATTGTCTGGGATTAGCCATGATCTCGTGGTTTAGCTGGAAGCAGTCTAGTGTGGCTCTCAGCACAAGCGGATTATATGGCTGCTTGCTCTGCTAGTTGTGAAGAAGTTTGGCTTTAGGATTGTTTGACTTAGAGATAGAACCAACTGAGATCCTATGTGATAATTAGAGTTGTATCAAGATGACATAGAATCTAGTGTTCCATGATAAGTCAAAGAACATAGGGAACTAACAAGATATGACACAGAAAGGAACTCTAAAAGTTTGAATTTGTAACAGGTTACCGTTGTACTAACCAAGCCTCTACGTCAAGTGAAGAAGTTACCAACCAAACCTCTGTCTCGAGTGAAGTTTGAATACTTCCGAGACAAGCTTGGTGTAGTTCAAAAGGACCCTCCTCGAAAGGGGGAGTAGTATAGTCACTACTGATGAGATTGTCTCATCAAACAACAAGGTCGTTGATGAGGTAACCTGTTCTCTACACCTAGTCACTTAGAAATAGTTAGATTTAGGACTATTTTATTTCTGTTTAGTTTTACTCATACATGATTTTTTATGTTAGATGTATTGGTGAGAATACATGCTAGAGGTATACATGCTTTTGATGTTAGATGTATACATGATGTTAGATGTATTAGTGAGAATACATGCTAGATGTATACATACTTTTGATGTTAGATGTATACATGATTTTGATGATAGATGTATTAGTGAGAATACATGATAGATGTATACATGCTTTTGATGTTAGATGTATACATGATTTTGATGTTAGATGTATACATGATTTTGATGCTAGATGTATACATGATTTGATGATAGATGTATTAGTGAGAATACATGCTAGATGTATACATGCTTTTGATGTTAGATGTATACATGATTTTGATGCTAGATGTATACATGCTTTTGATGTTAGATGTATACATGATTTGATGATAGATGTATTAGTGAGAATACATGCTAGATGTATACATGCTTTTGATGTTAGATGTATACATGACTTGATGATAGATGTATTAGTAAGAATACATGCTTTTGATGTATGATGTATACATGCTGCTGATGCTAGATATTGATTATGTACTTCCATGGATGAGGATACTTGTACTTGTATTGATGAGAATACAGATTGAGGGGATTGGATCATCCCTGGACTTCCAGTCCTAAAGAGAGCCGTAGATGTGAAGTCTCCGAGAATGAAGTCCTTAGTGGACAGTTGAGGGGATTGGATCATCCCTGGACTTCCAGTCCTAAAGAGAGCCGTAGACGTGAAGTCTCCGAGAATGAAGTCCTTAGTGGATAGTTGAGGGGATTGGATCATCCCTGGACTTCCAGTCCTAAAGAGAGCTGTAGACGTGAAGTCTCCGAGAATGAAGTCCTTAGTGGACAGTTGAGGGGATTGGATCATCCCTGGACTTTCAGTCCTAAGTGAGCCGTAGACATGAGGTCTCCGAGAATGAAGTCCTTAGTGGACAGTTGAGGGGATTGGATCATCCTTGGACTTTCAGTCCTAAAGAGAGCCGTAGACATGAGGTCTCCGAGAATGAAGTCCTTAGTGGACAGTTGAGGGGATTGGATCATCCCTGGACTTTCAGTCCTAAAGAGAGCCGAAGATGTGAGGTCTTCGATAATGAAGTCCTGAATGAACAGGAAGGGGATTGCATTGTCCCCGGACTGAGGTCCCAGAATGGAACCGTAGACTGGGTCTCCGATAATGAAGTCCTGAATGAACAGGCAGGGGATTGCATCGTCCCCGGACTGAGGTCCCAGAATAGAACCGTAGACTGGGTCTCCGATAATGAAGTCCTGAATGAACAGGCAGGGGATTGCATCGTCCTCGGACTGAGGTCCCAGAATAGAACCGTAGACTGGGTCTCCGATAATGAAGTCCTGAATGAATAGGCAGGGGATTGCATCGTCCCCGGACTGAGGTCCCAGAATAGAACCGTAGACTGGGTCTCCGATAATGAAGTCCTGAATGAACAGGCAGGGGATTGCATCATCCCCGGACTGAGGTCCCAGAATAGAACCGTAGACTGGGTCTCCGATAATGAAGTCCTGAATGAACAGGCAAGGGATTGCATCGTCCCCGGACTGAGGTCCCAGAATTGATCCGTAGACTGAAGTCTCCGAGAACTGAAGATTGGATTGTATCATCCATGGACCTATGTCCTAAAAGGAGCAGGATTGATCATCCTAGGAATATGATCGTGTGATGACGATGCTGATGATCGTATGATGACGATGCTGATGACGATGCTGATGATCGTGTGATGACGATACTGATGATCGTATGATGACGATGCTAATGATCGTGTGATGACGATGCTGATGATCGTGTGATGACGATGCTGCTGATCATGTGATTACGATGCTGATGATCGTAATGCTGATATTGATGTTGACATTGATGTACCAGTAACTGTTTGAGTTACTGATGAAGACAAATTGAAGAAAGCTTTCAATGATTTATAGATGTATCATGTATGGTGTTGATGACTCCTTGCTCGTGCAGATGTTGTTATAATATCCTTCTCGTTAAGGGGGAGTGTTGAGATATTGTAACTTCAAAGAATATTATATTTGTACTTTATTATTCCGGAGATGTTTCATTCCTCCGTGAAGATATTATTGTATATCCGGAGATGTTTATTCCTCCGTTGGAATGTGGTAACTCGGGTTATTAGACTTCCCTAGTAGGGGTCGGCCCTGTATGTGTTATGTGGGTCAAAGGGTTATTAGACCACCCTAGAGGGGTCGGCCCAGTTAGTTGTAGTGGGGTATTTAACCTATTGGTTAAATACGAGCCTACGTGTACTTGTGTAAAATACATATCAGAGTAGTGTATAAATAGAGGAGGTGTGTTCCTCATTATACACACTCACTCACTTGAGGAAGGCGCATTTGTGGAGGAGAGGTCTGCTATGGAGGAGAAGGAGCTTATGCTCAGGGTTTGCATCTTTGTATATTGCTGGTCATCTATATTGAGGAAGCTTTGCTGGGTTTTCTACCCCATGAGGGTTTCCCAGGATAAATCTCTGTCTCTTGTGTTTATGCTATGCTTGTTGTTTCTTCAGTGATCCTGTATATGCTATTATTGTGAAATGGAATGTAATGCTGCTATTTTCTGTCTTAGCATATTGAATTTTAACACCAATTTCGTGCATGGGCAAGCCATCAACCTGGAAATTCGTGTTTTTGCTTGTTGGGCAAGAAAACACCCACAAAATGGTGCCCAAAGCCATTCTGAACAGGGAGTCTTCTCTCATTCACGCAGGGGGAGCTAGCTGGGTCTTTCCCTACACGTTTTTCATCCAAATCCTGCATTTCTCCATGCCTGGGAGTTCGTTTTTGCATATGCAGTAGCCTGGGAGAGGAGAGCCACGTTTTGGGGACTGTATGGAGGTCGTTTTTGCCCCCGAATGTCCAAGGACGTTTTTATAAAAACGGATTGGCTTCCTAGGGTTGTTCCCCAACTTCCCATTTCGTTTTTATGGGTCCCCACATTTTTCTGAGATAGTTGGAAACCCCATCTCATGCATCCCACTGTGGAAAGCGTTTTCCTCATGCCCAGTAATTGAGTTTTTATGTTGTTCAGTACATCCCGTTTTGGATTTGAACATGTGAGCATAAGCTTCAAGAGTGGAAGAGGACAGATTTGGCTTGAGGAGCCCAATTATGTATCCATAGCTCCATGGTTGAGCCACTAGCCTAGTAAGTCACCTCTGCCCACCTCTTAGCAGCTTGAGAAACCCAACTGCTAGTTGGCTTGGTTGATTCTGGCATATCTTTGGCTATGTGAGAGCCGGTTTCCCCTTTTTCCTTGTGAAGATCATGCTCAGCTCGGGGGTGGCAGTGGTGCTGAGAAATTAAGGAGCACACTGGCCTACGGTTGGGTGGAACATTGCAGAAGCGTAGCTGGTTGCTCAGGGACTACTTGTTAAGATAAGTATTCTCTTGTGTTTGTGTATTACCTTGCAATTACTCATTTGATGAATATGGGAATGAATGATGAATGTGCTATCGACTTTAATTCCGCTGTGATTTTCTTAAAATCATATATTTCCATATGTCTCTGCTATATTATGTGAATGCTGATGGTTGAAAGTTTCATGGGGCTAGACGCCCCATTTCAGCATCATGTCTGTTATGCACTTGCATGTCTATAATTACATTTTTAATTCGAATGTTTATTTGATATGTATGGGGCTGGATGCCCGATTTAACCTCACGATCCTCTCCATCTAGCTATGGAATGGGAGGGGACGTGACAAAGCTGGGAGATATGCATTTCAGTCTAGAGCAATTACACCGAGGTATCCAGCTTGATGTATTCTGCTATAGTATTTTGGTTACCTATCCAACAATCAGATGATGCTGCAGCCGATCCAAGGAGATGGAGGTTTCATGCTTAATTTGGTATTATGGGTCTATGATGACTCATAGTTGACCATCCCGACATCCCAGGGATCTTCCTCCACTTTACACGATGTATATCCCAGAAATATCTTATTAAGGATCCGTAGATAGGATTTATTGGGGAATTCGTTGTAACTATGTGATTCCTCATTTATCCTCTCATAAGAGTTGATGTATAAAAGATAGGGGGACTCTTCAGAAGGGTTAGCCTCAATTGCATAAGAATTATTGAACACTGTATCAGTTTTATTTATAAGAAATTCCTGGTTTTATCTGATTCGATGTGTTAATCCATTTCGTGTGATTGAGAGGCTGTTCAGCTCCTGTTGCTGAAGGCAGGGCCCCCTTCTGTGACAGGTGTTGTTATAGATAGGATTTAATTCCTTTATGCATGTGTGTTCAGTTTGGTAGCTTAATTATTAACACAGTGTGGTTGATGCTTTAATTGATACATGGAATTGATGCGTTGAGCTTTGTTGTGTGTGAATTCTTAACGAATGAAGTGATTGCAATTCAACGTTATTTTTATTATTTCTATTGTGAGTGTGTGTAGGTAAAGGCAGATTGTGGAATTCAATTCGTTATCCAACCTTGTTCATTTCCGATTCAGTAAATTAATTTCATTAGGAAATTTCCAGGTTTGTTAATTAGAATAGGAATTTAATTGCTTTCTGTAATTCGACAGATTGTGTGGGTAGTGATCTCTTTCTGTAGTCTAGCTGAATGGTGTTGAGAGTTAGATGTTTTCATGGATGCATAAGATATTTTCTGTAGTTTAGCCGAATGCTACTTTATAATTATGAACTGTTATTAAATTGCAAGATTCTTTAGGAAGTTAGTAATTCCTTAGAAGTCCATTCACTAAAAGATTATATCCTAATTCTGATTGAATGTTTCATTAATTTTCTCTATGTAAAAGATCTTCCAAGTTGTAGTGTCTGGCATATATTTTGCTTGGTAGCTCATAAGCTCTCATAGCCCTGGGTTGATAATTTATGCACAGCTTTCTATCTTCGATTTAATTAAAAGAGAATTAAAGAGCTCGTCATTTTGGCGCCATTGTCGGGGATCCGCCAAGGACATTGTAGTTTGATTGATTATTGTGGTTCCAGTTGTGATTTCTTTTCTTATTTCCCTTGAGTGGATTGTGTGTGTGATAATTTTGGAAAACGTCTGGTCTGATTTCAGAGGAGGGTCAAGTATGATGCACCGACATATTCATTTAGAATATTTCCTGCCGCAAGTCCCTGTGATCCTGGAACATGCAAAGTATTCATGCGTAGAGTAAGAGATAGTACAGGTAGACTGGTATATGCATACGATACCCCTCCCCCAGGTACTAATCGTGCAAGAAGTTCAATAAAAGGAGGATGTGTTCAGGGAAATTCACCATCTCTTGGCAATTCCAAGGTAGAATTCGTTCCAGAACAAGAGTTGGTTCAAGAAGAAGGGTTTCCTAAATAATTCAGTGTTGATAATCAAGGAGAAGAGGAACAACTGGTTGTTGAATCCTTGTGGTCCACCGGGTCAACTACTCTAGAAGATCTAATGGCAGGTATGGATGGTGAGGGAGAACACATTCCCCACGAGGAAGAGACAAATGGAGGAAACACAAATGGAGAATCTAGTATGGGAACGGTTACTTTCGAATTCCCAATCAGGAACTCCGGATCGACGCTCACAAACCAGATGAAGAAAATTCCACATTCAGCATTTCCTAACTTCCATGGTATGGCGAGTGAAGACCCGGATACATTCCTATTTGAATTTGATGTCCTATGCAGGAGCTATGACTATGTTACAGATCACCAAAAACTCAAGCTTTTTCTAGCCACTTTGAAAAGCCAGGCTCTGAGATGGTTCATGGGCCTGGGAGGAGATAGTATAACAACTTGGGCTCAAATGAAGAAAGATTTTCTGGATAAATATCAAGAATACTGCAAGGACAAGGACCGAAAGGAAGCCATTTTTAAGATGTCCCAGCAGGAGGATGAGAATTTAGAAGACTATGTGGAGAGATTTCAATATAATTTGCAAAGATCAAGGCAAAACGGGTTGAATGATGACAGATTGAAGATTCTGCTCTTACGAGGGATTAGAGATGATTGCATTGATCCACTGAATTTGATGGGTGCAGGGGATGTGTCCCTACTAAAATATGTAGAAATATGTGATCTCTGCAGAAGGTATTCAAGAAATACCTCTAGATCAAGTAGAGGAATTCAGGATACAGTAAACAGAACCACGAAGACCTCAAGAGAAGGAGTTTCAAGGGTGGAAATTGGGAACCTCTTGGAGGATTTCAAGACTGATATACTTAGTTCCCTGAGTTCTCAGTTAGACCCACTCCAAGAAAAGAAAAGGCAAGAGGAGGAGGATCGAGCTTTGGCTGTCTTCTGTCCTAAATGCAGAAGGAAACATCCCCTCAAAAGCTTCCCATTGGACAAAGTGGAGATCTATCTTCTATGCGAGCTGGAGCACCCTACAAAAGAATTTCCTTCGCTGCCAAGGCTCAAAGCTATATATGAAGAAGCAGGGACGGATGCAGAACCAGTCTGTTTTATATCTCAAAAACGTCCATGGAAACCTTGACCTTCAGGTACAGTACTAGATCCTATGCAATCATTTAATCCTTATTGGAACAATACTCAATTACATCAGTCGCAAGTTCCACAAGCTCCATAAGTCCAACAAAACTCTCATCCTTGGTACCCACCTTTGCCTCAACAAACTTGGGCACCTTCCTATCCCCAAAGTAACCCTTGGCAATCAAATTGGAGGAATTCAAATTTTGGGAATAACCAACAGATTCAGCATTTAGCCCCACAATTACAGAATCCTCAATTTCCATTTGCACCAGTACAACCATTAATGCAACCCCCCGTACAACCTCAGTTAACCTTGCCAGGGAACAATCCACCTCCAAAACCACTTCTTCCTGCACAACTCGCTCCTAACCCTAATAATAAGGTTGGACAACGTGTAATGGCTGCTGAAATACCCAATTATCCAGCCTATTCCATCTCCACGGTGGACTGCCACGACATTCAATTACGCTCTGGCAGGAAAATTAGTAAAACCACCTCTCCTATAATTTCAGAGGAGGAGGAGGAAGAAACACCAGAAAATTTACCATCCCAATCCAAAGAAATACCAGTGCAATCTGAAGACAACTTCCCACCCATCCCACCCAAGGAATCACCTCAAATTGAACAAAAACAACCACCACCATATTTCGAACGCTTAGCCATAGAAAAGTTGATGCCACAATCAGAATTTGATCTCCTTGGAGAATTACGAAATGTCTGTGTCAAAATTCCACTTTTCCAAGCTATCAAAGACATTCCCATTTATTCCAAAGTTGTCAGAGAATTGTGTTTGAAAAAGCTAGGCAGAAAACGAAAAGACCCCCAACAGTCCATGTGATAGGTGACTTGGCTGAATTGATGATGGGTAATACCCTTATTGCTAAGTACTATGACCCTGGTACTCTTGTGGTTAAAGTACAAATCAATGGAAATCCTATATCTAATACACTAATAGACTTGGGAGCAGCTATTAGTGTCATGACTAAAAGAACAATGGACAGATTGGGCATTACAAAACTCAGACAAACTTCTACTATCTTACCGTTGGCTAACCAATCTCCTATGAAACCAGAAGGCATTATAGAAGATCTTGTTATTTCAGTGGACTCATGGGAGTACCTGGTAGACTTCATGGTTCTACAAACAAAATCAAATTTGGGAGGCTACCCCCTAATGTTGAGATATTTTAACTTCAATGAATATTATAATTGTACTTTATTATTCCGGAGATGTTTCATTCCTCCGTAAAGATCTTATTGTATATCCGGAGATGTTTATTCCTCCATCGAAATGTGGTAACTCGGGTTATTAGACTTCCCTAGTGGGGGTCGGCCCTGTATGTGTTATGTGGGTCAAAGGGTTATTAGACCACCCTAGAGGGGTCGGCCCAGTCAATTGTAGTGGGGTATTTAACCCATTGGTTAAATACGAGCCTACGTGTACTTGTGTAAAAGATATGTCAGTGTAGTGTATAAATAGAGGAGGTGTGTTCCTCATTTGACACACTCACTCACTTGAGGATAGCGCACTTGTGGAGGAGAGGTCTGCTATTGTGGAGGAGGAGATCATGTCTCAGGGTTTCATCTTTGTATATTGCTGGTCATCTATATTGAGGAAGCTTTGCTGGGTTTTCTACCCCATGAGGGTTTCCCAGGATAAATCTCTGTCTCTTGTGTTTATGCTGTGCTTGTTGTTTCTTCAGTGATCTTGTATATGCTATTATTGTGAAATGGAATGTAATGCTGCTATTTTCTGTCTTATCATATTAAATATTAACATGGTATCAGAGCTAACCTGAAGGAAGACAAGGTATGGCACTTACGACACTTGCTTTACTTACGACATTTTGAAGGTTAGGGTTTTACATAGCAAAAACCAGTCATCGTGGAACTTTCGCTATAAATCCATTTCTACGAAGTTGAAGGGTCTGAAAAGTTTACAGGTCGAAGATAACATCCCCAGGTACCTTGTGTCCAAAGGGAACCCTGAGATTCGTTGTACTTTATGAGTTATGATCAGTACAAGTTAGGGTTTCTGCCTCTTCCAGATCTATGTCAAAATCAGGTGACCTTGGAAAAAAGGTCATAACTTTGGCTAGGAAGATCCAAATGAAATTTCGTAAAAAGTGACAGGTAGTACACAGACTGTACTATCTCAAGAAACTATTTTCAGAGGCCGAAGGTGAACCAGTGACACGTGGCACGCCGTACAAGTTTGATCTCCTGGTTTATCCCATAAACAGGTGACGTTGCGACACTTGGCATAAATCTCTCTCAGAGAGTCCAATTGAGGTCAGAAATGTCAGGATGGAAAGATAACAGGGCGAGATATCTCAAGAAAATTTTTCAGAGGCCGAAGTTCAAACAGTGACATGTGGCATGCCGTACAAGTTCGCTCTCCTGTTTTATCCCATAAACAGGTCATGTTGCGACACTTGGCATAACTCTCTCTCAGAAAATCCAATTGAGGTCAGACCTGTCAGGATGGAAAGACGACAGGTCAGGCTAATGCAGAAAACGTTTTCAGACCCTGTGGAGCAAAAATTTCGGAGTTATAGTAGAAACAATTAGGTACATATTTCTATCAAAACAGAATTATTTTTGGAGCACCTTTATTCATGGCTTCCGGAATTTAGGGTTTCGTAGAAAGTTAGAATTTTTGGAATCGGAATCCACGGCTGAATGCTACTCGGAAAAATTGAAATTTAGAGACCAAGATTGAATTTTTTGGTTGGGTATAAGACCGGGCTTGATCAAACCCTAGCTCGGGATTTTGATCGGAAAGATGGAAAATTAGGGCTTCAGCAAAAGTTGGAATTTTTGAAGTATGTAACCACGGCTGGAAGCTCCTCAAAAAAATAAGATTTTAGAGCCTTGGATCGAACCTTTTGATTGGACAGAAGGGTGGGCTTCATCAAACCCTAGTTTGGGTTCCTGTCCAGAAGATCCAGAAGTTTCGAAGGCAATTTTGAGGGGTAAAATTTTGGAGATTTCAAAATTGAAGAATGCTAGGTTGATCAGCTCAGCAAGACACATTCTTCCATCCATTCAGAAGTGTGAAAGTCAAAGATTGAAATTTTAGGGTTTCTCTAGCAAACCCTAATCAAGCTCCAGATCAAGTTTCAGGGGGAGTTGAGGCTAAGGCCTTACATAAGAAGACTACAAGAAGTCTCGACAGGTATGACTCAAGGAGGTTCAGGTATGTCTTGAAATCTGATTCTTGATTAAGTTCATGATGTGTTTGTCTTCATATTATTTATTAGTACAATCTTGATTAATGTTAGAATTGTCTTATCGCCCTAGTAACAGTATGAATGCATGTGAATGATCGAAGACATTCATTGATTAGGGCTATATGATTGTACTAATGCATTATGGTGTTGTGTGAGGTTGATGTTGTCTGCTAACAAGATACAGGTACATCACAAAAGACAAATCAAGTTCCATGACCATGACAACATGAAGACAAAGACTCATCCATAATATTTGTTATACTTACAAGGTATGTATGATTTTTTTATATTATGCTTAACCTATGAGACATGCAGGTTCTAGCTCAGGATCTTTAAATAATTGAAGAGATTGTTTAGGTATGTTGTACATAACTAAGCAGGTATACTAATCCAGGTATGCTTTCCTATGTCAATTTAGAATCCTACCTTGTGTTAGGATCCCTTATATAAGTATACTTGGTATGATTGGTTATGCTTATTCATAAAGTTAGTAATCAAGGGTTTATGCATACTATGATGATTTAATTAACCTGAAGAGTACTATGATCAAACAAGAATATGCATGAGTAAAAGAAGACTTCCTTGAAACTCTGAATACTAATGATCATGACTATATATATTCAAGATTATTTAGAATTAGAATGTTTTGATAATATTGAGAATATACTAATGAATGTATGCTTGTGTATGAGATCATGAGGATGACACTAGTGCACACTTGAGCATGCACAGTGGTACAGAATGAATAGAAGTTCAGAAGACATACAGAAGATCAAGCGGGAGGCAACCACACAAACATAAAAGATAAGTATTTGAGTTGTTATTAGAAATAGTAAATGATATTGTTTGTATGCATATTTGTATTCCTAGAATATATCATGCTGAGTGTAAGCATTCATAAAGCATTGAATAGTATACTACTAATATGCATATGATTGGTAAGTTGGACAAACATTCCATTGTTGCTTGTCTAGAATGAAACCTCTTTGCTGACATGCTGAGAGCTGTGCACACTCTCGATAGTATGTTCTGGTAGAGATGGAAGGCATCTAGATAGCTACTGTATGCATACAGGATATGGGAAAGTGTTGTGCCAAAGTATTGGTCAAAATAGTTGCATAACTATGTAAATGATATCTGTATGCATAATAGGTTATCATGTCAATATGATTTGATGATTATGAAGTATTACTAATCATGTACTTAATTTTGATTTGTAGGAAAGATCATGATGAATGATGAAAACTGAACAAGCGATGGATGTTAAACAAAAAAAAAGGATTTTCAAATCCAACACACTATAGAAGGCTTGTTGCTAAAAGATTCTCTTAGAAAGAAGAAGAGAATCATGATGAGATGTTTGCTCCAAGTGGCTAGATAAGACCATTCTCTTAATGGTGTAATTAAAGAAGAAGTGTGAATTAGGTTCTGTATGGGTTCCCAGGATTGATAGTAATTGATGAGAATACATGTGAGGATTGCATCATCCTTGAACACAAGTTCTAAAGTGAGCCGTAGACAAGTGTCTCCGAGAAAGAAGAGGGATTGTATCATCCTTGAACACTTGTTCTAAAGAGAGCCGTAGACGTATGTCTTCTAGAATGAAGTTCTTGGTGAACATGTGAGGGGATTGGATCATCCCTGGACTTTAGTCCGAAAGAAGAGTCGTAGACGTATGTCTTCGAGAATGAAGTTCTTGGTGAACATGTGAGGGGATTGGATCACCCCTGGACTTCAGTCCGAAAGAAGAGCTGTAGACGTATGTCTTCGTGAATGAAGTTCTTGGTGAACATGTCAGGGGATTGGATCATCCCTGGACTTTAGCCCGAAAGAAGAGCCGTAGATGTATGTCTTCGTGAATGAAGTTCTTGGTGAACATGTGAGGGGATTGGATCATCCCTGGACTTCAGTCCGAAAGAAGAGCCGTAGACGTATGTCTTCGAGAATGAAGCCCTTGGTGGACGGTGGAGGATTAAGTCATCCTTGGACGTAGTCCTAAATGTACGATGGAGGATTAAGTCATCCTTGGACGTGGTCCTAAATGTACGGTGGAGGATTAAGTCATCCTTGGATATGGTCCTAAATGTACGGTTGAGGATTAAGTCATCCTTGGACGTGGTCCTAAATGTACGGTTGAGGATTGAGTCATCCTTAGACGTGGTCCTAAATGTACGGTTGAGGATTGAGTCATCCTTGGACGTGGTCCTAAATGTATGGTTGAGGATTGAGTCATCCTTGGACGTGGTCCTAAATGTACGGTTGTGGATTAAATCATCCTTGGACAGTAAATCCAGTAATTCCGAAAGGAAGGATAGTCCTAAATGAATTGAGTGGATTAAATCATCCTTGGACAGTAAATCCAGTAATTCCAAAAGGAAGGATAGTCCTAAATGAATTGAGTGGATTAAATCATCCTTGGACAGTAAATCCAGTAATTCCGAAAGGAAGGATAGTCCTAAATGAATTGAGTGGATTAAATCATCCTTGGACAGTAAATCCAGTAATTCCGAAAGGAAGGATAGTCCTAAATGAATTGAGTGGATTAAATCATCCTTGGACAGTAAATCCAGTAATTCTGAAAGGAAGGATAGTCCTAAATGAATTGAATGGATTAAATCATCCTTAGACAGTAAATCCAGTAATTCCGAAAGGAAGGATAGTCTTAAATGTGATTGTGATTGGACTAATCATCCTTAGACAGTAAATCCAGTAATTCCGAAAGGAAGGATAGTCTTAAATAAGATTGTGATTGGACTAATCATCCTTAGACAGTAAATCCAGTAATTTCGAAAGGAAGGATAGTCTTAAATGTGATTGTGATTGGACTAATCATCCTTAGACAGTAAATCCAGTAATTACGAAAGGAAGGATAGTCTTAAATGTGATTGTGATTGGACTAATCATCCTTAGATAGTAAATCCAGTAATTCTGAAAGGAAGGATAGTCTTAAATGTGATTGTGATTGGACAAATCATCCTTAGACAACAAATCCAGTAATTCCGAAAGGAAGGATAGTCTTAAATGTGATTGTGAGAAGGACTAATCATCCTGTAAATAGATTGGGATTGCCTCGTCCCTAGACATGGTGAGATGTCTTAAAGTGATAAGGACTAATCATCCTATAAATAGATTGGGATTGCCGTAGACATGGTGAGATGTCTTAAAGTGATAAGGACTAATCATCCTGTAAATAGATTGGGATTGCATCGTCCCTAGACATGGTGAGGTGTTTTAAAGTGAGAGGGATTGATCATCCCGTAATAGGATTTTGTGTGTTGCAGGGTATGCTGCTATTGTGTATACTTGTATTGATGAGGATACTTGTATTGATGATGTGGTTACTTGTATCGGTAGGATACTTGTATTGATGATGTGGTTACTTGTATCGGTAGGATACTTGTATTGATGATGTGGTTACTTGTCTCGGTAGGATACTTGTATTGATGATGTGGATACTTGTATCGGTATGGATACTTGTGTGATGACGATGCTGATGATCTTGTGATAACGATGCTGATGATCATGTGACGATGCTAATGATCGTTTGACGATGCTGATGATTGTGTGATGACGATGCTGATGATCGTGTGACGATGCTGATGATCATGTGTTGATGATGCTGATGATCATGTGACGATGCTGATGATCGTGTGATGACGATGATGATGATCGTGTGATGACGATGCTAGTGATCGTGTGACGATGCTGATCATCGTGTGATGACGATGCTGATGATCGTGTGACGATGCTGATGATCGTGTGATGACGATGCTGATGATCGTGTGATGATGATGCTGATGATCATGTGATGACGATGCTGATGATCATGTGATGATGCTGATGATCGTGTGATGATGATGTTGATGATCGTGTGACGATGCTGATGATCGTGTGATGATGATGATGATGATCGTGTGATGACGATGCTGATGATCGTGTGATGACGATGCTGATGATCGTGTGATGACGATGCCGATGATCGTGAGATGATGATACTGATGATCGTGAGGATCCAGATGTTGATGTTGTTGTAGCTGTTCGAGTACTGCAGAAGATAAAGACTCGGTACTGAAGATGTTGATGTTCCAGTAACTGGTTGAGTTACTGATGATGTTGAGAAAGCTTCCAATGATTTATAGATGTATCATGTATGATGTTGATGACTCCTTGCTCGTGCAGATGTTGTTATAATATCCTTCTTGTTAAGGGGGAGTGTTGAGATATTGTAACTTCAAAGAATATTATAATTGTACTTTATTATTCCGGAGATGTTTCATTCCTCCGTAAAGATCTTATTGTATATCCGGAGATGTTTATTCCTCTATCGGAATGTGGTAACTCGGGTTATTAGACTTCCCTAGTGGGGGTCGGCCCTGTATGTGTTATGTGGGTCAAAGGGTTATTAGACCACCCTAGAGGGGTCGGCCCAGTCAATTGTAGTGGGGTATTTAACCCATTGGTTAAATACGAGCCTACGTGTACTTGTGTAAAAGATATGTCAGTGTAGTGTATAAATAGAGGAGGTGTGTTCCTCATTTGACACACTCACTCACTTGAGGATAGCACACTTGTGGAGGAGAGGTCTGCTATTGTGGAGGAGGAGATCATGTCTTAGGGTTTCATCTTTGTATATTGCTGGTCATCTATATTGAGGAAGCTTTGCTGGGTTTTCTACCCCATGAGGGTTTCCCAGGATAAATCTCTGTCTCTTGTGTTTATGCTGTGCTTGTTGTTTCTTCAGTGATCCTGTATATGCTATTATTGTGGAATGGAATGTAATGGTGCTATTTTCTGTCTTAGCATATTAAATCTTAACACCTAATTCTAGGGAGACCATGGTTGGCCACGGCATACGCTTATATTGGCCACCGGTTAGGTAATATGCGCATATCTCATGGACATGCTGTTAAGGAACTTACTTTATATCCTCCTGCGAATCATATACTCCAACCCGAACTTCCGGTTTGGTCAGAAGAAGAAGGAATTGAGCAAGCAGAAGACATACATGATTGAACAAACAATGGCAGCAAAACAATTAAATGAGGATGATCTGCTCAGTCAATTTATTTCTTCTAATTCCTCGGGAGACTTCGTGGAGTTGTTTATTGCAGTTTGCGCCACTCAACAAATTGATAGTACTCTGAGCTCATCTAATAATGCCGCTATCCCTAATGTGGAGTCTAAAATTAGGGACGTGGAAATTGAACCTGGCAAGCTCCTGAAGATTAGCTCCACATTGTCAGAGCAAGAAATAGAACAACTAACTGCAGTGTTAAAGAAACATAAGTCTGCATATGCCTAGGATTATAGTGACATGAAAGGTCTACACCCTGACCTGTGCACACACCATATCTATACTAAGGAGGATTCTAGACCCATCAAACAACCTTAGCGCAGGATGAATCCGGCACTCAGAGAGGTGGTCAAAGAGGAATTACAGAAGTTGTTGGCTGCGAATTTTATTTATCCCATCTCTGATAGCAAGTGGGTGTCTCCACTTGTGATGGTGCCCAAGAAGAACGGGAAGTAGCATGTTTGCATTGATTACAGGGAATTAAACAAAGCCACGCATAAGGATCATTTTTCGTTACCCTTCATCGATCAGGTGTTGGATACACTAGTAGGGAGGAAGTATTTTTCTTTTCTATACGGGTTCAATGGATATAACCAGATCAGGATAGCACCAGAGGACCAAGAAAAAATGACATTCACATGCCCATGGGGCACCTTTGCATACAAAGTATTACCTTTCGGGTTATGCAATGCCCCTGCTACATTTCAGTGGGTTGTTCTCAGCATTTTTTCTGATCTGACTCATGACACTATGGAAATTTTTATGGATGATTTCACCTCCCATGGTGAAGATTTTGCAGCAGCCTTGAATAATTTGGACAAAGTACTTACATGATGCAAAGAGGTGAACCTCTATCTTAGTAGTGAGAAATGTAGAATAATGCTTACCCAGGGTGTTGTTTTGGGTCATCTTATATCTCCAGAGGGCATTCAAGTAGACCCAACAAAAATCCAGGTAATCAGTAATTTATCAATCCCATCCACACAAAAAGAGGTACGCAGTTTTATTGGATATGCAGGTTATTATAGAAGATTTGTGCAAAACTTTTCAAATATTACCAGTCCTTTATTTCTACTCATGTCTAAAAATAAACAATTTGAATGGAAAAAAGATTGCCAAGTAGCCTGGGAAACTTTAAAACACCAAGTCTCTACTGCACCTATCCTACGAGGTCCAAATTGGTCACTACCCTTCCTAATTTCTACAGATGCCTCTGATACTACCATAGGAGTCCTGGGCCAACAAGAAAATCAGAATCCCTATGCCATATATTTTATCAGTAAAAATCCGACTGCTGCTGAACTTAATTATACTGTGACTAAGAAAGAGTTCATGGCTGTCATCTATGCCATAAATAAATTTTGCCATTACATTACATGATACCCAGTAGTTGTCCATACCGACCACTCTGCCATTAAATATCTCATGAATAAATCCATCACAAATGGCAGAGTCACTAGGTGGCTGTTGTTGCTACAAGAATTTGATATTTCAATAATGGACAGACCTGGTAAAACTAATGTGGTTGCTGATTTTCTTTCAAGAATAACTACTGATGAAGAATCTCAACTGGTGGATGATGCTTTTCCAGATGAATATTTGTTTGCTATTTCTACTAATGTTCCTTGGTTTGCAGATGTAGCAAATTATTTGGCTGCTGGAAGACTTCCGGGGCATATGACATCAAAATAAAAGAAGAGGATTGTGCAACGTAGCAGCAGATTTTCATGGCTTGATGGCTATTTGTTTTATACAGGACCAGACTTGGTGATCCGTCGATGTGTTCGTGAGGATGAAATTTATCCAATCCTGAGAACCTGTCATGATGGTCCATGTGGAGGGCACTTTGCTGATAAATGAACAGCCCATAAGATTTTACAACTGGGATATTACTGGCCCACAATATTCAAAGATACCAGGGAATATGTCCAAAGTTGTGATAGTTGTCAAAGGATGGGGCAGCCACTTCAGTCCGATGAAATGCCATTTCAAACTCAGCTGGTGGTGGAACCATTTGAGAAGTGGGCATCAGATTTTGTTGGTCCTATTAAACCTCCATCAAGATAGAACTCCTACATTTTAGTATGCACAGATTATGTAACTAAATGGGTGGAGGCAAAGGCACTTCCAAGGGAAACAAAGCAGGTAGTCTCAAACTTTATATATGCAGAGATCTTCACAAGGTTTGGAGTTCCGAGGGAAATTGTTACTGATGGAGGCTCTCAATTTACATATAAAATTATCAAAGCTCTCATAATGAAATATCATATCAAGCATAGGGTGACCTAACCATATCACCCTCAGGCAAATGGGCAAGTGGAAGGCACAAACAGAATTCTGGAAGCTGTGCTCACAAAGACTATCCAACTTCATCAAAGAGACTGGACTGATAGGATGCTTGAAGCCTTATGGGCCTACAGAACAGCCTGGAGAAGCACAACATGTTTGAGTCCTTATCAATTAGTTTATGGAAAACAAGTCACCCTACCAATAGAAGTTGATATTAAGACATTAAGAACTGCATTTCAATTAGGCATGGATTTATCACAGGCTCAACATACTCACCCACAACAGCTTAATGAACTTGATGAATTACGCCTGGCTGCCATAGAATGTATAGCCATTGTGCAACAACAACAAACCAGGTGGCATGATGAATTCATCAAAACTAAGCACTTTCAAGAGGGTGACTGGGCTCTTCTCTATGACTCCATATTCAAAAAGTTCAAAGGGAAACTTCATACTCCCTGGCTTGTACCATATGAGATTAAAACAGTTTTTGATAATGGTACAGTATGACTCAAAACCATTGATGGTGAAGGTACGTTTCTTATGGCCAATGGTCACAGACTAAGACCTTATAAGAAACCATTGTCCAAAGAGGCGTTCATCCGCAACATTGCTTCCTGCTAGTGCACCAATGATTTCCAGATCACTAGTTCAATATCTGAAGAATAAAATAAAAAAAAAGGACTGTGAAAATCCTTCTGGGATGTCGCCCTAAAAAAAAAAGAGAAAAAAGAGAAAGAAGAAGGAAAATGGACTGTGAAAATCCTACTTGGACGCAGCCTAAAAAATGAAATAAAATAAATTTTTTGGATTCTAATAAGTATATCTGTTTATTTGCTACAGGGACATTCTATCCTAGTTCCCCTTCTTTATTCCACCCCTCTCCAGTTCGCTTTTGGATGGCCCTGCTTTCTGGAATAAAACCATTCATTACAGAACCTTTCCGCTTTATTAAGGAACATGTTCCACTACATTACAGAACCCTTCCGCTTTATTACGGAACCTGTTCCGCTATATTACAGAACCTTTTTGTTCCGTAATCAAAACCTTTCCGCTACATTACAGAACCTTTCTGCTTTATTATGGAACATGTTCCGCTACATTACAGAACCCTTCCACTTTATTATGGAACCTGTTCTGTTGTATTATAGAACCTTTCTGTTCCATCATCAAAACCTTTCCACTACATTACAGAACCTTTCCGTTCTTTCATCAAAACCTTTCCACTGTATTACAGAACCTTTCCGTTCCGTTACCTAAACACCCTTCTACTCCACTTCAACACATGTTCCGCCGCACCCCGGAACATGTTCCGTTTTATTACCACTACCCTTTCCGTTCCACGATCAAAACCTTTCCGTCTCAGTACATAACCCCCATCTAGTTTCCACACTTTCCGAGATACCACGGAATCATTTCTCATAATGTACCGGCTCCTTCCCGACTTTTCCAGCGCTCCAACGATCATACTTTCAGCCACCTTCCATGCCACATCCATATGGCGGCACCTCATTTCTCTGTACGGACCCATCATCACTCGATGTCGCTGGTAAATAAAACTGGAACACTCATCAGTTGAACTGCGGCATTACGGATCCTTTTCAGCAGCCAAACTGAAGTCATATCCAATTCTATTTGACTGGACCGCTACCAGAAAGATCATTACAGTTCGTCAGCCTCACAGAAGACCATCAACACTACAATTGGAGAACCTTCCATTCACCATTCAGTCCAATTATCGCAACCAACCGGATTTGTACTCTACTCAGCTCTTCTCAGGTAAGGTAGGTACGTACCCATCTTTCATTGGCATTTGATAAGTACAAAAGGATGGGTCATTCTATCATGCTAGTTAGTGCCACACGAGGACATGTGTTGAGTTAGTTGGGGGGGAGAATTGGGGGTGCCTTTAAAAAGTCGGTAAAACCAGTTAGTGTCTGATAATTCCTTCGTTCATGAACTCTTAGTTAGACCCGTATTAATAATCCACCCCTGCTTAGCCCAAAATCCAATTTTCTCTCGGAATCGGTAGGGATTTGAGAAATTGTAAGAACTTTGGGGGGGAAATAAGAAGAGGAACACAATGAAAGGGGCAATTAGGAGCAAACCAGGAAGCCCAGATATGGTTTATGGGAATAAAGAGGTAAAAACGATTTTCCAGCAGGTCGGATGGCTGGCATATTTTAACAGAATGAAGAAAGGAGACGCTACAATTGCTATGGAGTTTTCACTCACATATGATGGTAAAGTTGTAGAAGTGCGGGGATTGAGAATTCCAGCGGATGAGATGACAGTTGCGAGGCTTTTTGGATTACCACAGATAGGTGAGAAGTGGTTTGAAAAACAGGTGTCGATAAAACCTCTGATTGATGCATTTGTGAAACCTGGTGAATTGCTGCAAGGGACAGAAAAGGGGACAAAGCAAACTTCATTACCAGTTCCATGGAGTGAAGTGGTACTTTGTGTAATCAAATTTATCACATGTGAAGGTCGGATCAGCTTAATTTTTGCTTATCACTTTAAAATCTCAGACCACTTAAGGCATCAGAAATACATTGACATGCCATACTTTCTGTGGAAGTCCCTAGAATAAATGAGCAAAATGGTCAAAAATAGTAATAATCCAGACACAAGCCTAGCTCATCACGGGTTGATCAGGTTCTTGGTAGAAGATGCCCTACAGGAGCAGGACCAGACCTGGGAATCATTTGTGGGTACATCCTCGAGCATGGCAGACAAGAAAAAGAAGAAGAAAGTACTGGAAATTACCCCAGAGATCCAATAGGAGAAACCAGTCTAGGTAGTCCCAATGAGAAGCCTTCAAGATGAAACCCCAGCTTGCTTAATAGAAGGACCTCATACTCAGACAAGATCCAGAGCTCAGGGAGGGCGACAAAATCAGAAAGAATTGCTGGGCCGGAATAAGGAAATAGAGGCAGAACAGGAAGTATTCATTATAACAGGAAGTACCAGTAAAGACCAAGAAAATCAATTAGGGTTGCAGAACATGGAAAAGCAGCAGAAGGGAGAAAAAAATGGTCGGCTTTGTTCAGAAAATCCAAAGGTAGCAGGATTAGGAGATTCCAATATTTCCTATTATGCAAGTATCGTAAGGCATATGAAGAATTGAAGAAAGATCATAAGACTTTGAAAATATCCTATCAAAAGAAAATAGAAGAAGTGGTGTCCCTACAAGAGTAAGTTTAGAAGATGGAGAGATATAGATGGACCCCTTATTGGAGGCTGTAGCATGGGAAAATGAACAAAATGAAAATTACAGAGATGAATAAATAGAGGACAGCATGCAAGCAAGAAATATGGAGCTGAAGGAAGATTCTGGAGCAAAAGAACTAGAAGATTTGGAAATAGAAAGTCCAGGAGGCCAAGAGCTACATGAAGAAAACCCTTCTGACGAAGCCCAGATAAAATATTTAGAAGAAATGGTAGTTCACTACAGGTGGCAGCGGGAGACCTGGAGAGACAATTAAAATTGGCTCGTGATCAGAAAAGAGGAAAAGAACAGGAGACAATTACAGAACAACTGCAGAGACAAAATTACACCATGGCTACAAGAAGGCTTGTTCAAGAAGTGGAAAAATTAAAATTTGAAAAAGAATATATGAATTATCTTGCTCATTCCATGAGGAATCTAAGACCCCCTTCGAATTTGTATTCTGTGTTTTTAAAAGAACAACTTATATCTTTTAGGTTGTCAATGGTAACTATGGGTTATAATGATCATATTGAGACAAAAGCCCAATTTGTTGATGCCTTTGCCAAGAGTAATGATGAAGAACAGGATTTTCTGTGTGAGGTATATATGCACAACCTGGTTATGACTGATTATGAAGATTGGGATCCAAACCCTCATGTTGGGGAAGTACAACTGCGAGCATTCATGTCCTTCATGAGAAATCATTTGAGATGGAACAATGCAGCCACTGCTGTAGAAAATATTGAATGGGAAGATGTCCTTTGGGTGAGAGGTTCCCCCTCAGTGAAAAGTTACTTATGGCCAGGAACCAGGTTATGCAAGATTTAGCATTTGTTACTCTCCTAGAATCTACTCAGTCTAAATTTGTTCATGAATGTAGGATCTGGATTCCTTTTCATAGGTTGGAAGTGATGCTTTGTCTACGAAGAAGGATTAATGCTCTAAGCATGGATTTAAGAGGGAAGGTTCCCTTCTCTGTTAGGATGTTTGAGCAAGCCCTGGATAGAATACAAGTCTACTTTGATTTCCTAAGCACCCAGAGAGCCAACTGGATTGGGCTCCAATTTCACTTTCCTATACTTTGGTGCCCTGTAGTGGATGGGGAAGACAATGAGTTTTTCAGAATTATGGGAGAACATGAAGGTTTTTACAGCATAACAGAAGGTGGCCATTCCTCCTTTAAGTGGAGTGATGAATACCTAAGAAGCTCTCCAAGTACCCCTGTCAGTGGATCACAGTCTTAGTTTGCATAGGGACATGCAAACCCTTTGGTTGGGGGGAGATGACGGGCTATGCATATGACCCTTTTTGTTCCTCCTTTCTACTTTGTTTTTTACTCCTTTTTGACATACTCCTGTATTACTACCGGCTCTTTTGGTTGCATTTTGCACATTCTGGCCTTGGTAAGAATTGATCTTGTCCCTTCTTCTATTTGTCAATTGCTTATGATTGATAGGGCTATGTTTCTATTATTGCATACTAAAGAATATATGTTTCAGGTCCGGTATCAGTTCATCTACAGGTTGCAGAATGAAGGACTATGGAAGCTGGGAGATATGCATTTCAGTCTGGAGCTATTACACCGAGGTATCCAGCTTGATGTATTCTACTATAGTATTTTGGTTACCTATCCAACAATTAAATGATGCTGCAGCCGATCCAAGGAGATGGAGGTTTCATGCTTAATTCAGTATTATGGGCCTATGATGACTCATAGTTGACCATCCCGACATCCCAGGGATCTTCCTCCACTTTCCATGATGTATATCCCAAAAATATCTTATTAAGGATCTGTAGACAGGCTTTATTGGGGAATTCATTGTAACTATGCGATTCCTCATTTATCCTCTCATAAGCATTGATGTATAAAAGATAGGGGGACTCTTCAGAAGGGTTAGCCTCAATTGCATAAGAATTATTGAACACTGTATCATTTTTATATATAAGAAATTGCTAGTTTTATCTGATTCGATATGTTAATCCATTTCATGTGATTGAGAGGTTGTTCAGCTCCTGTTGCTGAAGGCAGGTGCCCCTTCTGTGACAGGTACTTTTATAGATAGGATTTAATTCCTTTATGCATGTGTGTTCAGTTTGGTAGCTTAATTATTAACACAGTGTGGTTGATGCTTTAATTGATACATAGAATTGATGCGTTGAGCTTTGTTGTGTGTGAATTCTTAACGAATGATGTGATTGCATTTCAGCGTTATTTTTATTATTGATCATAGAGGAATTTACAAACGATACATATCCAGTTAGTATTAATCCTGCAGTGAATGGATGCACTTAGGTTCTTTCCAATTTCTGTTGTGAGTGCGTGTAGGTAAAGGTTGATTGTGGAATTCAATTCGTTATCCAACGTTGTTCATTTCCGATTAAGTAAATTAATTTCATTAGGAAATTTCCAAGTTTGTTAATTAGAATAGGAATTTAATTGCTTTCTGTAATTCGACAGATTGTGGGGGTAGTGATCTCTTTCTGTAGTCTAGTTGAATGGTGTTGAGAGTTAGATGTTTTCATGGATGCATAAGATCTTTTCTGTAGTTTAGCCGAATGCTACTTGATAATTAGGAACTATTATTAAATTGCAAGATTCTTTAGGAAGTTAGTAATTCCTTAGAATTCGATTCACTAAAATATTACATCCTAATTCTGATTGAATGTTTCATTAATTTTCTCTGCGTCAAAGATCTTCCAAGTTGCAGTGTTTGGCATATGTTTTGCTTGGTAGCTCATAAGCTCTCGTAGCCCTGGGTTGATAATTTATGCACAAATTTCTATCTTCGATTTAATTAAAAGAGAATTAAAGAGCTCGTCAACTACCAGCATTTTTAACTACTAGAGTGTTTGCTCCGGAATTGATCAGGAAAAAGTTAAGGGTAGAAATTGAACATTTTCTTGATCACAAGAAAGCTTCCAACATTACATTTCCATGGGATGTAGGCCCATTTATCATCAAGAATAAAGCTGCCCTTTCAACCATTGAGTATGTGATAAGGGAAATGGGATTTCAAACAAAGGCTTCCATCAATTATGATCCCCATCACATTATCTCTAACAGAAGACAAGACAATAAAAGAAAAGGCTTTGAGCACTTTGATCTTGCAGTTCTAGCAAAGAATGCAAACTGGTTGGAATATCACCCTAAGATTCAAGAAGATGTTAATATATAGGAGGATTCCACTGCCTTAGTAAAATGAGTCACTTCATCACAGTTTGATATTTACAGCTTGATTCCAGCACTGGAGAAAGTTGCACCCTTAGCTAGTTGCTCTGAGAAGAACAATAAAAGAGACTTCCATGATGTTATGGATATAGAGGATGAGGACACATAAAGAATCCCAAAGAAACAAAAGGTAGAAGAAGAAAAACAAATTGTACAGGTGACGACTGGAGAAGGTAAGAAGAAGTAGGTGAAGGCCAAAGTACCTTCCTTCGAAATCAAGGAGTATGTATTTGATGAAGAAGTTACTGAGCCTACTGCACAAGGAAAAAGTAGATCAGAAATGTTGGATGAATATAAAGAGAATAAAAGTGCAGCTTCATAATAATCAAATTTGTATGTAGAGGTTAGACAAATCTCTAACAAGGAGGTATCCCTAGTCACTGTTAGAAGCCATGCTCAGAACACTTTGAATTTGGCCATAGCAACCAAAAATAAGGCCACTAAGGTGAAAATGAACCTAGAGAACATTCCCGTTCCTGACATGATCCATATACATAAGGAAACGGGAGACATTATTTATGCCAAATTGTTAAAATCTGCATTAGAACTGTCCAAATTGCAGTCCATAAAGAATAAGATTGAGAATCAGCTTAGATAGGAAAAGGTGGAGAATAAAGCCCACAAAGCACAAATCAAAAAGTTGTAGACCTAATTGTTGGCTACTGAGAACCAAGCAAATAAAAGGGCCAGCATACAAAATCTACTGAATGAGAAGTAGAATACTATTCAAACACTAAAGAAGAAACTGAAGATTCCTTCCACTCAATTGATAGAAGCATCTGAGTTGACAGAGTTTGAGAAGAAAAAAAGAGAGATGAAAAGTGAATTAACTGACTGTAAAGCCAAATTGTTGAAGTTTGAAGAAAAAGAAAAGCAATGGAAAAAAGATATGTCCCTTATAGTGGAGAGTGAGAAGAATCTAAAGGCTAAATCTGAAGATTTGGAAAATAAATTGCAAGAGAAAGGTAAAGAGTTGGGGAGTATGATCACCTCTTCCTCCATTGAATCCGATGATCTTTCTATTGTACAAGCTATGGCACAGGTAAGCCTGAAAGACTTGGAACTAGTGGAGTTGTAGAAACATAACACAAATCTGGAAAGCATGGTTTCAAAGGAAGAACAAGAAAAAAAACTAGGGAATCCAAATACCAAGAAATGCAGGTTAAGAATGAAGAATTGATGAAGCAGGTTACATGTCAATCATCATTGTAGGAAGCAAAACAACTAATTTGGGATGATATTATTGTAGAAGCAAACAAATTTAGACCCTATCTTGATTTTATTTTAGACAAAGAAGTTGTAATTAAATTGGCCAAACAAAATGTGACAACAGTAAAAGAAAAGTTGAATAAGAAGCCCATTGAATGTGTTGAGAATGACATAGAGTTTTTAAATGGGTTAATTGAGGATGAATTGAAAGAAACAAACATAAAGGACATATTATCTACCATAATTTGGGCCAGGAAGGTGGTAAATAAGCATCAACAGTTAGATACAATTCAAGTCAGGATAGATATTATGGCACACCAATTGAAGCTCTTTAGAGATATGTTTGATCCATTGTTCAAGAAAGGACTTCCACTCTTTTGGGAAGAAGATGGTACGATGATGACACAAAAGGAGTATCAAGACAAGTTGATGGAATGCAGGTTGGATCATGCAAACTTTGCTGACATGAACGAATCATTGTCTGGTAAAACAGTTGTGGATAGGTTGGCAAAGAATTTTGAGTTGGTGTTGATTTTCAAAGAGTCGACGTGTGCACACCTACATAACTATTCATACAAAGATCATGTAGAGTTGCGGGTATTGCTAAAGGAGGTGGCCACTTCATATTTTCCAGTTGTCGACCAATGAAATATTGTGGAGAAATATTGAAAGGCCAATCTAACGCTGCATGCATAAATATTTTGAAGGTCGTGGAGATTCGCAGTTTGAAGAATTACTTACTTAGGCTTTTGTTTATTTACTAGGATTTGTTACTAGTTAGTAAATTTTCATTGACACATGTAAAGCAAGTCAAGCCTATTTATCAGCACTTGTTATTTCTGTTCTAACTGATTCTCAAAGATGATGGACCTATCTGTATAGGTGTCATTGCAGTTGTAAAAAATTTCTGTTAGGGTGACTCAAGCCTGAGGGATGAAGATATCTGCTCCTATATATTCACATGTAGTAGAGAGGAAAAAGGGTTGGAACCCGTGAGAACTGGCATTTGTATTGTGACACATACCTTTAATAAAATCACAGTGTTGAAACTGGTTTTTTGCAGAGATTCATGTGTTGTTTATGTTGCAGTCTGTTTTCCCTCTCTTATGTGAATGTGTGTCATGTTTATTAATTCCATAATTTTTCCTTCGTGTTTAAAATAAGTGTTTAATAGTACAAAATTCATACTTACATGCTCTGTCTATTGTTTCAAATATTCACAAAATATTTCCACTAAAGTTAAAATTGAATTCTTCCTTGTTAGATGCTCATGTTAATGGACTGTTCTTTATTTCTTCTTTCCCACCATACCAAAGGATTTTGACTATGACTGAATGGCTACCTAGCGTTTGTTATAAAGTTCCATGAAGCAGCACTGTAATTTGATATATTTGTTTACTTTGACTCCACTTCCCAGTTAATGCTTACCTTGTTTCAACCAAACAACAATCTGATCTTAATTTTTATTCATATATCTGGCCTTGTTAAACAATTAGTGAGAGATCCCTATCTGGAAAGAAAGAAGCCATCTCTCTTTCCTCAAGTTTGGTTTTGTGGTTACCTTGAGATGGCCTTCTCACAACCTGAGGTTGATTTCGAGTGCTAACATATTGGTGTCTTTTCTGGAGAGTGAAATTTGTATTGTCCCTGGGAGAAATGACAAAGAGTTCCAGATTTCAAGGGGAGAAGGATTTATGTGGGAAAACATAGATTCTTACATTGGAGAAGGTTGTACATTTTCCCTAGAGACTCCACGTTGATTTCCAAAGAAGGTTTCAGAATACATCTAGGCCTCTAGAAGGGTACATACAAGAGGTAATCCTAATTCTGAAATTTTACAAAGTGTGGAAAACCCAGAAATTTTGTTTAGACATCGAAGTGGAAAAGAAAAAGCTAGCACTTCTAATACTGAAAGGTCTTTATCTCAAGAAGAGTTTTATGGTTTTCAAGATTTGGATTTAGAAGTAAGTGTTGGAAAGTCTTTATTAAGATCAAAATCAAAGTCAGACCTAAAGCAAACAGAAATCAGTCCAAATAGGTTTGAGTCATACTTGCTAGATCCCTTGTGGTATAACTTGCAAAACACTGTAAAGGTTGAAGAAATTAATCCTCATTTTCAAACCACTCAGCTTCATATTACAAACCTTGTTAAAAATCCTCCTCATAACCCTCCTGTATCACAGAATCCACCTAGACTAATGGCAGCTAAGTTTGCACCTCTGGCTTTGCCAGCCGCTTTGCATGATCTCCCTCAGAACTACTCACAGAGAATTTCTTTATATGATGGAGATGGGAATTTTACAGCAAGACAACATATGGATAGATTTGAATATTTCATTTACCTAGAAGAAGTAGATCATGATGATGTGAAAATGAGGTTGTTTGCTCAGAGTTTGTTAGGAGAGGCAAAGAGATGGTTTAAAGATTTACTGGCAAGATCTATTCTTACCTTTGAAGCTTTCCAGACACTTTTTTTGGATAGGTGGGAGGAAAAAAAGAGTCTCTTACAAATATTATCTCAATATGAACATTTAAAGAAAGGAAACTTTGAGTCTGTACATGAATTTTCTAGCAGATTTATGAGGGTATACAGCTCCATTCCAGCTGATATTAAACCCTTGGTAGGTGCCGCCAAGCTTCATTATGCAGATTCCTTTGATGGATACTTTTCATGTATGTTGAGAGAGAGGAATTCAGCTACTTTGTCAGCTATGTTAAAGGATTCTCTAGAAGTGGAAGCAAATTTAATGGCCTCAGGGAAATTGAAAAATAGAGTAGAGGCAGATAAGAGAAGACAAGAAAACCAACCATCCACTTCTTCGTCCTCCTCTGCAGGTGATGTTAAATTTGAAATGATGATGAAGACTATGGAGAAATTGATGGACAGGTTAGCCCTAGATAACATACCACCTAATAGAAAGCCACCTGAGACTCAAATAAGGAATCCAAATTTTAGGAGACCGTTTCCTCAAAGAAACCAAAGAAATCCTGAAGATCGGCAAATAAGACCACCATTCCCAGAAAATTTGGTTGATGAGGAAGGACAAGAAGATCCAATGGATAACCAGATTTATCACTTTGATGACGTTGATTCTGAAATATACTTAATTGAAAAGAAAAAGAAAAAAGAAAAAGAAAAAAAATTATTCGCCTAGGAAAATGATAGTCTTGTTTTAGAGCTAGATTCGGAACAATATCAGAGAGGATATCAGAATGCCATCGATGATTTTCAGAGAAAATTAAAACTGATAAATCATGATATAATAACAAATAAAGGAAAGCCCATTCCAAACCAGCTTTCCAACACCCAACAGAATTCAGAAAAACAAAAAGAAAAGCAGAAGGATGCTATTGTACAGAAGAACCCAAAAAATAAGGAACAACGGCCAAAGGAAAGTAAACAGTCAGGGCACATTGATATAGACAGACCAATTTCATCCTTCAGTTTGATGTCATAGTTATCAAAGTTTAAAATTTATATCCCCTTTAATGAGTTGTTGAGGAACGATGAGTATAGAGAAGAAATTACTAAAATGGTCAAGAATCAAGGTGATTGTCAACCAGATATTTTAGAAGTAACAGATGATTCTCCCACTACTGTCTTTGGACCTAAAATTGAAGATACAAATGATGAAGAAGTTCCCCCATTTTATGTAAGTTTGAATATCCATAATATGATTATGCACAATGCAATGTTAGATTTTGGTGCATCTCATAATCTAATTCCAAATATAGTAGTGGATAGTTTGGGTTTGGAGGTTACTAGACCCTACAAAGACCTATACTCTTTTCATTCTAGAAAGGTCAGATGTCTGGGATTTATAAAGGATATGGTGGTAACCCTTGCACAACTTTTAGCTAAAAGCATTGTGACGGATGTTGTATTAGCTGACATTTCTCCAAAGTTTGGCATGTTGTTATCAAGGTCTTGGGCATCGAAGTTGGAAGGGACTTTGCAAATGGATATGTCATATGCCACTATACCTTTATTCGGAGGCAACAAAAGGTTATATAGAGAGAAGAGGTTATCCTATGTGGTCAGCAGTCAAGATAAGCCTGAAAATCATCCTATTTATGATGTTGATACTGATTTGGGATCTTTTATATTTTTCAATGATGGACCACACACTGATCCTGAAGTTCCTGTACAGATTGAATTTAAGGAGGATAAGGAATTTGCAAAAATACAAGGAGCCTCGGAGAAGAAACAAAATGAATAAGGATTGTGGACTATGTACTTTGATGGGTCTCTAAGTAAAAATGGGGTTGGGGTGTTGGCAGGCGGTTTGGTAAGGAAGAATCGCAGCATTGATGATGCTGTGACACGTCAGATGCGGTCACGGAAGGAAGAAGGCCCTATTATTTTACGTATTTTTTGAGTCGTTTGTACCGCAATAGGTAGGTTTTTGGGTCATTGGACCATATAAGATGTAATTTCAAGTTAAATATACCGCAGTAGGTGGGTTTTTGGGTCATTTGGACCGTGTTAGTTTGAATTTGGGTCATTTGTCCAGGAGTCAGTTAAGAAGTTGTTAGTAAGTGGACAAACATTGTAAAGGTGGAAGCCTATATATAGAGATATAGATCAGAGAGATAGATGAGGTAGAGATATAGATGGAGGAGAGAGAAAGATCAAGCAGAGAGCTTTTGGTATTGTTTTGGGTGTGAATTTTTTGAGAACAAGAGATTTTGCTGAAGTCTGCAATCTGCAGAGGCATTGTATTGGGTTTTTGTAGTAATAATATGATGTGATGAAACTGTTCTTGTGCAATCCTGATGTGTCTTTCATATTTTGATGGTAAAGCAATGTTTCTTTGATGCAATAGTCGCTTTACTGTTATAATCTGTCGTAACGATGAATGTTTCCATTAAATAATGCTATTAGTACAATAATGTCGAAATGAGTGCGTAGATTTATCGTTGAATGTTGCAATAAGATTAACTAGATGATGCCGCAACATCCTCCTTCATTCGGCAGAAACATGGTTCTGTCGACTCTCCCTTGATCGCCTTGGGTGAGACCCCATCTGCTCTGCAGGTGTTGTTGGGCAAGGTAAAACTTGTCAAGGCCGGTGCTTAGGGAGATCACGACGGGTTGGTGTCAACAGTGATGGGAACCCTTGTCGACTGGATTTGATTCAACAAATGGTTCCATCGCTGAGACCATGTGCAAAGTGAAAGGAGGATATGTTGTGGCACCCGACCAAACCGGAGATCCAAGAATGGTTTGATTAGAAGTTGCAGGAATTTGCTGAAGAAGAAAGCCATAACACTTGACTAATAGTAGGTCAGTGCAGGATAGATAGATATATTCACGACGGTTCGCATGAATGATTCTTCTGTGAGTTTCCAGTCGTATTGTTCGAATGGTTGGCGAAGTTGACCTTTCAGAAGAGGAACTTCCAAGGTGGCAAACTGACAACTTGGACCCCCGAATTGATTCAGGGGTTGCAGGAAGTTGATAATAAAGCATCATGGGCTGTTGAAGTGTGGTTTGATAGCATCCTAGAGGGCTATATCATAGAGTTCATGGTTGATACTCAAAAATCCTATAGTGAAGCTGAAAGATATTTTTTATGCGAACCCCGGGGCAGGTTTCTGTTGTCGCTTCAACTGTCGATTAAAATGCTTATTTGCGAAAAGGGTATATTGAAGATGCATCTTGATCAATAGACATTGTGGTGGGCGGAGGCCATGGGTACCGCGGAAGTTGGGGGACGGTACATGGAATGATAAGGGGTAGATGGGTGCAAGTCATGATGAGACTGTGAGTGAAGCCGAGGAAGGAAGTGGTCTTAGGAGGGGAGGAGTGAGGTTCCAACAGGAAAAGAGGCAGAGGACGGGAGAAGGTACTGCTGCGATCAAACTGCAAGGCCATGAAGGAAGACCACATGGGACGAAGTGACCTCATAGTCCTGACAAGGATGACCAGGCTATGCCCAAGATAGAGGAAGGACCAAACCCCAACACCAACGTACCCACACCTCCGCTCACTATCTCTCAGATAGCATGAAATACCACTTCGACACCGCCAAGTTCTTCAATACCGCAGAAGTTAATCGGTAGTAGTACAGTGAAAGGAGGAAGGAATCCCAGAATGGCAGGTGATGATACTAAGTTACCGTTTTTCCATGGGAGTGGGACAAACAGCCCAGAACTGTATTGGTTTTTGTGTGAAGCAGTCTGGACCATAAAACAGATCATTGATGATGCCGCTAAGAAAGGACAGTTAGCAACAACCCTGCGAGGTCATGCATTGGATTGGTTTATGAAGTTTGTTCTAGTTCCTATAGGAGCCCGAGAAAAGTCACTAGATGAGATTTGGGATGGGTTGATTGCAGAATTCAGAAAGCCCAAGTTTGAGGCTCAATATATTACGGAATTGAAAGAAATTAAGCAGTATCCCAATGAAACGGTGTGGGATTTCGACCAACGATTCAAGACGCTGATGGAAAGGGTTAGTTTAGATATGAGCACCATTCAACATAAAGAATGGTTCATCCCGGCACTGCTCCCACATATTCGGCTACCATTGATGAAACAAAATATCTCGACGCCCAGCGAAGCTCTGGATATTGCAATGGGATTGGAGGCATCGCCAATTGGAGAAAATGCAGCCGAGATGTCGCAGATACAAACACAGCTCGCTAACTTGACTATACAGCTGCAAGATTTGAAGAAGAGAAAGGAGCAGCATGAAGAAGTATGGTGTACATGATGTCGAGGAGAAGGGCATACAAAGGACAATTGCCCGGACTTCTGCAATTATTTGGTTTCAGGAGCACCAAATCCATTGAATGGTGGTAGCATGCCGTGGTGTCACATCTTCCATGTATATGGGCACAGCCATCACAATTTCCCATATATGTAGAAAATGGTCACAACCCCGAGGAATCTTTATTGTACATTTTGCAAATTGGTGGGTCACGATGACAAGGATTGCTGTGCATATGGATTGCTACAAGAGAGAATGTGTGATACGTTCTATGTAAAGGACGACCAACGTGCTATACAACAGTCACAACCGCAGCCGTAGGTATCCTAGCCGCTACCTCAACCGCAGATGCAGTTTATACCACAGCAGCAGCAACCGCCGCAGTTCATGCCACAATATGCTCTGATGCAGATGGCTCCACAGTAGCCACAGTATGTACAGCAACCGCAGTATGCACAGCAAGGGAAAGCAATGCAACCGACACTGTTGAGGCCTCGGGGGTGTAGGGTAATTGCAAGGTCCTGGAATGGGTCCAAGGCTCCCAACAGAGGGTGAAAACCCAGACTGAAAGGCTTCGAAATACCCTACGCAAGGGCAGTTCTATCCCCAGCCTGTTTGGTATGGAATTCTCCCACGGATATTCGGCCTCCGCTGGCACTCTATGAGTAGATGGGCTTGATCGATTGATCAAAAGTTCAATACAGAAAACAGACGCTTAAAACTAAGTTTGTTCTAACTTAAACTATTAAGAAAAGAATCTAATCTGAGTTAGACCTATTCTAAAGAGAAGCTTATAGTTGTGCAAATCGATCTTGATGTGATAGGAACAAGCATGTTTGCCTACTTCAACAGAAATGTAAAAGGTGCATTTACTTGTTTACTTAAATTATAATAACTTAATGAAAATTAAATAGAACAATTCAAGTAATTGAGCCTGTTCAAGACCAATCTGTAATCACTGTGTTAATTGAAAAATTAACAATGATTAACAATGTTGTGAATCAAATTGCAGAAATAGATAAAGAAAATATCTTAATTAAATAATCTTAGTAAAATATTTTCATGCATGGATCAGTGATAAAGAGAAATCTGTATTACAGATCTGTGCATTAATTTGTATTTCGCAAAAGATCACATATACTGTAGATGACAATCTGGAGAAGGAAATCATATACTGTCAAAGAAACTTGAACAATTAAACAAGAGATGATTGAAAGAGATTACTTTACTATATTAATTGAAGTTATGCAAAAAATTACAAAGCTCTGTTAAGATAGAGTGTCTCTGAATCGTCTCCTGCTGATTCTAGCTCCAAATTCCATCCCCTTTCAACTCATAAGAGGTAGTTATTTATACAGAGAAAATTACAGAAAAAGATAAGATCCATTCCTCAAATTCCTCATCTAACTAGCTGAGTTGTTTCATTTGCCAGATCCGTCCATGAGAAAAATATGAAAAAATCCATTTTGGAAAACCAGCTGGATCTCCAAAATGAAGAAACTTCTGTGGATTCTACTTGTTAACAAACTAATTTGGCATTTTCTGTAGAAAACCCATGTCTCGAATTTTCCAGATTATTCTCCATCGCTCCAGAAATCGGGTTCCAATATGACTGCTTTCCACTTGACACGTTTTTTATCACTTCAAACTTGGGATGTAGTTTTTCATATTGATTCCTCCAAATCCAAATCCACACCTATACAATCCAAAATAGAATTTAAAATAGGGTGTTTCAGCTATTTATTTGGAAAAAATAATCTTCTCAAATCATTCCTCATCCTTCCAACTTTTCAACAAGCTATCATGGGCCTGATTTGGACTTGTAAATCTCAAGATATGGCTCTTGGAAGTTAAGACTCATCAACCATTGATTTAATTGTTGAGTAAATCATGCCATTGATTTAACAATTGAAATCCATTATTCATATTAATTTTTTTCCAAACAAATAAAACTTAAAACAAAAATCCAAAATTAATATTCCAACAAAATCGGAGATCACATGTCTAGAGGATATTTCGAATTTGTAAAAATAAATCAAAACCAAAATTTAAAAATTCTACGTGAAAATAAAATTGAAAAAATTGGCGGACCTTGAATTTAATTAAAATATAACCTAAGATAAACTGAAGGTCTGAAAAAATGCATGAGTGAAAAGTAAAAAAGCAAAACCCACAACCGGACATTTCGGATTTCGGGTTTACATATTAAAAAAAAAAAATGCATTCCCGAAATCCGCAACCCAAAATTTTGGGTTGAAATCCGCAACCCAGAATTTCGGGTTTTGGGTTTACATATTTACAACTGCAAAACAAATGTATTTCCAAAATCCCCAACCCGGAATTTCGGGTTTCGCATTTAGAGTTTGAAAACAACGTTCAAAGTAAAAATAACATTTCTCGCATCCCCGAAAATGTATAAAAACACTTGGGAAGCTTGGAAAATTACAAAAAGAAAAAAATATTTATTGAACGAAGTAATGAAATATCAATAGATAAAAGTTCAGAAAGAAAATCTAGAAATTATCTACTAAGAAAATGCAATATCTAAAAACCCTAAACTTAGAAGTAAAAAACTGAAACTATTTACAAGTTAATTCTTAAGAAAATAAATGTTGGAAACAAGTTACGTATATAGGAAAATGATCACTCCTATAATATAGGAGAGTTAATAAATTCCATAAATAGGTTTCTAACATTATCATTTTCCAGGAATAGAAAACCAAGAAAATAATAACAACATTTCCTTTTGCACAATAATAAATGAAAATCTTTTTAAATTGCAAAATGGAAAATGTATTTTCAAGATCAAATTAGCTTATTGAAAATAAAAGACTTATCCATGATCAAGCTAATTTCACATTTGTGAATGTTGAATTTTAATCCCACTAATTTCTAAATAATCATAAAACCAAAACTCATAGAAATTAGAGAAATTAGAACTCCAACAAACTAAAACATGTGTTCTTTTAATTCTCATAACATCAAATCGTGTATCAGTTTAATATATGGATTTAATAAAATACACAAATTAAGTTAATGAAAGTCAAAGCATGATCATGAATATTTAAAAGATTTCAAACAAGCTTAATTTAAACATTAAAAATTATAAACTGACATAATCAAACAAACCCAAAGACTAAGATTATTTACAATACTTACATTATGATTCTAGGCATGCAAAAGTAAAATAAAACGCTATCAAACTCAAATACCATACTAATGCAATATCCAAAATCGTAAGAGAAGAAACCATAAGATCAATCAAAATCTCAAAATGAAGGTAATCAACCAGCCATCGTCTCAAATAATCAGTTTGAGTAGTGAAAACCAAATGTAGGTGGGGAATGTAAAAAAACAACATGGTAGGTCAACCACTAAGATCATAGAACCAACTCAAATGAATCAAAAGAAAATAAGTAAAAATGGAAACAATCCAAAAATGAAAAGCTTTTCCCGCATCCCGCAACCTGACACTTTCGGGTTGCGGGTTTCGGGAACACACAACGTAGCTAAAGGTAAAATAGATTTCCGAAATCCGAAAGCCACAATGGCGGGTTTTGGGTTTCAGGAAAGGATTTCCCAAAATTATCGAAAAAGAAAAACCCGCAACCCGCACCTGTCGGGTTTCGGGTTTCGGTTTGACAACAACCGAAAAGCAGAAAAATGAATTCTCGCAACCCGCACCTTTCGGTTTTCGGGTTTTGGGCATGCAAACTGTCAAGTTTCGGGTTGGGGAAAGCAAATGAAAAAATACTCAAAATTTAAGGCTTTCTCTAGACCAAAACACTTAGAAAATTTATTTAGAAAGACATGACAATCAATCTAAGCAAAGGTACAGGTAAAAGATCAAAGAAATAGGTTTCAAGAATCTTTTGTTTCTGAAACACTTACCCAAATACCTTTGTATTTATTTAAAATTGGGGTTCCCATGTTCAACTGAACATGGGATCTGTTGTGGCCACAACAGGCATCAATACAACAACAGTTCAACCAACCACAGTACCAACAGCAGGGAGGATTCCGAGAAGGATACCGGGGAGGACGTGGCGGAGGATTTGGTCGTAGAGGAGGACAAGGTGGTCGCAGACCTGTTCAATGCTATTATTATGCGGCATGGGGACACTACCAGCGAGATTGTCCACTATTGCAGAACCAGTGTACGTTCTGTTTTGTTAATGATCACACGGTTGAGAATTGTCCACAATTGATTGCGCGATGGCAAGCAGGAAATACTCCCTAGTTGCAGAACTAGCCCCAGGCACAGCAGCCTGCCCAGAATCAAGTGCAACAACCAGTGCAGAACCAGAATATGCGGCCTAATCAGAATCAGAATGTGAACCCACTTGGGAATCCGTCGCTGAACCAGGCCCAGGGTGCGAATATCGTGACAATTTTTGCAGATCCAAGACCGCAAGATGCTTCCATTGTTGTGGTCACTCTTGGAGGAAAGACAACTGGAGAAGATAGCTCACTGATCCGGTTAGCCGAACAAAAGAAGGTATCAGTTGACATTAATGCAGAGCGGGAAGCATTTCTTCAAGCGCGTCGTGCACTAGAAAACAACCGAGGTAAAGCTGTTGTGTACGACATGCCCCCTACTTTTGATACTACTTCAGAGGTTGGCCCGTCGTAGCGGTCCAACACACTTCAAGCATTTTTGGAACATTGTTTATCCCTGGAAAGAGATCCCGATGCTCTTGCTACAGTTGAAGCTTTGTTACGATGACCGGCCCAGGATCGACAAGAGCTCGCGGATAATTCCCCACAACGATAGAAGATGGGTATGGAGATGCGGATGAATATTCAAATCAGCAACTACGATGTTGATTCAGTTATTCTGGACCTTGGTTCAGCTATCAACATCTTGACCAAGCAGGCTTGGCAGAAGATGGGGAGTCCCCCATTGAGTTGGTCTCCTGTATAGCTCTGGTTACCTAATCACGCTAAGGTGACACCGATTGGGAGAGTTCCACGAATAGTGGTGGACATTGAGGGAATGAAATCATATGCCGACTTTGATGTAATAGAAGTAGTTGAGGGAGGAAGCTCTTATCCAACACTACTGGGGATTGGTTGGGCTAATGATAGTGGAGTTGTAATCAACTTCAAGCGACGGATGATGACTTTTGAAAATCACGATCTCAGAGTTTCGCCCTGTTGGATCCGGCTAAAGGCCGCTGCTACATAGAGCTAGTGAAGGATGATGATCACAGTGGATGGGACCATGCATTTAATATCTCTAAAGATTATATCCATCCTATTGCCAACGGTGAGCTGGGATGGCGTAGTGACAGCTTTGCGTCTTTCGACTCTGATGATGCGCTAGAATATTAGCAAAACCGCTTGCACGAGGTGTCACTCCACAAGTGTGGGTTGGTCACACAGTCCTTATGCCGTGTCACAATTGAAACAATTACGCTACCGATATATGAAGGACTGCCTGGCTTATATGACTTTCTGATAGAGTTTGAGGAACAAGTTTCCTAACCACAGTCGTTGCTGGCATTGAACGAAGCACGGAAGGCTGCTCCAGCACGATGGTGGGTGATACACTAGGCATCAATTCATGGATGGTCGAAATGCAGAATATTGATGATGGTACGCTTTGGTGATACCAAGGTTTACCACACTGGGAATTATGATGGTCAAAACGATCCTGGTGGTCACTTGATGGAGTGTCAGCGGTTATGGGTCTCACAACCAAAAGACGAATGGATCCATGCTTTTATCCACGCGTTGGATGAGATTCCATGATCATGGTATACTACAGCTGAGTTGCGAGGAGAAATTTCTACTTGGTTGGAGCTCACTATGTGTTTTACCCATACATTCAGTTTTGCGGATGCCGATCCATAGGTCAATAATGCATTACAACTCATCTGTGATGTAATTCTGCAGGTTGTCTCAGTGGCATATCCTGCGGATATGCATACGCACTATAAGATGCAGTCTCTCATGGAATGCTTCAATATCAGTGGTGGTCCAGAAGATGGTGATGATCCACGGAATGTGAATATCCTGAAATCAGAAGGAAGTCGTGCTGTGGTACCACCTGATGCGCCAAGCAATCCGATCAGTTAGTCGCTGAAGATCCGCAAGATTAACATTGGGGCAGAGGACAATCTGAAGTTCGCAAATGTCAGGGATTACTGGGACGATGAGATAATAAGAAAGGTCACTGATTTTCTCCATGAGTTTCAGGATGTATTTCCCACAAAGTTTTCTAACATGAAGGGGAATCTGGGCGACTTAGGGGAGATGAAGATTCTGTTAAAACCAGATGCAAAGCCGATCCGGCAGCGACCCTATTGATTAAATCTGCGACATAAGGAGAGGGTCAAGGTAGAATTGGATTGCATGTTGGATGCCGGTATCATTGAACCAGTCGAGGAGTCAGAATGGATTAGTCCTATGGTGGTATAGGATAAGAAGACTGGCAAAGTGCGCATTTGTGTCGACCTCAGGAAGATAAATGATGCATGTTTGCACGATCCATTCCCAACCCCATTTACTGACGAAGTGCTCGAAGGTGTGGGTGTCCAGGAGATGTACTCTTTCACAGATGGGTTCTCTGGCTACCATCAGATCCACATTGCAAAAGAAGACCACCATAAGACAACTTTTGTTACCGAATGGGGTTTCTTTCAGTACATCGTGATGCCATTCGGCTTGAAGAATGCACCTGGGATATTTTTGCTGGTTGTCATTGCTGCATTCAAAGATTTCATTCAGAATTTTTTACAGATATACAATGACGATTGGATGGTCTATGGTTTGGTCCGTGATCATCTGGAAAATCTGCGGTTGATGCTGGAGCGATGTCAGCAGCACCAGATCTCATTGAACCTAAAGAAGTGTATCTTATGTGAACCATTTGGCATATTGTTGGGTCATATCATGTGTAAGAAAGGATTGTTGGCTGACCCAACAAAGATTGTGCTTATTCTGAGTTTGACACTGCTGACTACTGTTAAGCAGTTACGGGCGACGCTGGGACACACGGGGTATTATCGCAAGTTCATCAGGGGTTATGCTGCGATTACTGCCCCTATGGAGAAGTAGTTGAAGAAGGATGCGGTATTCCAGTGGAGCCCTGAATGTCAGGATAGCTTTGAGACACTAAAGACGAAGATGGCTTCGACGCCGATATTAGTATTTCCTGACTGGAGTAAGGAGTTCCATGTTCATGTTGCTGCCTCATCGATCGCGCTGGGAGTAGTGTTGGCCCAGCCCAGAGAGGGGGATCTTGATCACCCCATTGCTTTTTTCAATCAAAAGTTGTCATCTATAGAAAGAAACTACACTACTATGGAGAGGGAAGGTCTGGAAATGGTTTACGCATTGCAGAAGTTTCGCCATTACTTACTGGGAGGCCATTTCAAGATGTTCATAGATCATTCTGCATTAAAATACATGGTAAATAAGCCTGTGTTGGGGGGGAAGATTTGTCGATGGCTACTTCTGTTTCAGGAGTTCGATTTTGAAGTAATTGTGAAGCCAGGGCAGTTAAATGCTGGACCGGGTCATCTCTCCCGGATTGAAACAGGGGAGGAGCCAACTAACATTGAAGATGGGTTTCCTGATGTGTAATTATTTAAATTTGGAATTGCTAATGGCTATTTTGAAGAAATCATTCAGTTTCTGGCGACAGGTACCGCACCAAAAAAATTCACCACTAGTCATAAGAAGCAGTTGGTAGTCAAGGCTGCATACTTCCAACTAATCGTAGGAGCACTATACAAGATGGGTGCTGATGAGATATTGCGACAGTGTGTTTTGCCACATGAGAAGGAGCAGATCCTTTCCGAAACACATGCAGGAGTGGTTGGAGGGAACTATGGCGACTATGCGATGGCAAGGAAGGTGCTTCGAGCGGTGCTCTAGTGGCCTACACTGCACAGTGATGTGACAGATTATGCACGGTCCTGCGACATTTGTCAGAGAACCGAGAAGCCATCCAGATGGGGTGAGATGTCGTTCATGCCTCAGTTGATGTTGCATCCATTTGAAAAATGGGCAGTAGAATTTGTGGGACCTATCCATCCCCTAGGTAAGCACACTGATGCTAGGTATATCATCACGGTGACAGATTACTTGACACGATGGGCAGAAGTTGCACCAGTCATTGATTGTTCCGCGGCCACAGCAGCGGGGTTTCTCTTTGACCACATCATCACTCGCTTTGGCTTCCCCAAGATATTTTTGAGTGATCAAGGCAGCCACTTTATCAATCGCACCATCAACGCATTGACGGAGGAGTTGCAGATACAACATAAGAAGAGTACACCCTATCATCCATAAGTAAATGGCAAGATGGAAGATTTAAATAAGATATTGGAGCATGCGCTAACAAAGGTGTGCAATGTGAACCGTGATGACTGGGATCTAAAAATCCTAGCAGTATTGTGGGCCTATTGCACCACATGTAAACGGCTGACAGAGCAGACACCCTTCAAGCTAGTGTATGGGAAAGAGGCAGTTGTGCCCATGGAGTATATTATTCCAAGTCTCCGCATAGTGGCAACAACTGGCATGGATAATGTGGCAGCATTAAAGGAACGTCTTGCACAATTAATTCAGTTGGAGGAAGATCGCTTCATCGTCGGTTTCCATCATGGTGTGGAGAAAGATCGCCAGAAGGCTTGGCATGATCGCCATATCAAGAACAAACCATTTCAACAGGGCGATTTAGTGTTGTTATATGACAGCAAGTTTATGAAACACCTAGGAAAATTGCAGATGCATTGGCTTGGCCTGTATCGCATTAGTAGCATTACTTCAGGAGGAGCGGTCCAGTTGCATCAGTTGGATGGGGCGATGCTCCCCAAGTTGATTAATGGTAGTAGGTTGAAGCCCTATCGGTCGGGATTGGAACAGAGCGATGCCTGAGTTGCATTGGGAAAAACAACAACAAGTGTATATTGGTTGGTGGCAGGATGGTGCACCAACAGGGATGGAATGCGGAAGCAAGGAGGCTTCTGCCGCAAGTTTGGAGCAGTCTGCGACAAGTGGCAGCGTTGCAACCAGGTCAAATCAGCAATAAATGCCAAAAGTTAAAACAGTTAATTAATGACCTTTTTTTTAATGATGGGCATTAATGGCGGATCCGGTCGATAGACTGACAGGATAAACGATGGATTTGCATCATTAATATAGGATTTTGGTTGAATTAATACCATATTTAGTGATGATTACGGAGGATTTGGCTGGAAACTATAAAACCGAGTAGAAGTTGGTCGGAAGCCACCGAGATTTTCGTTATTAAGTACCTAAGCTTGGTGAGTTGGGCAAGGTTTAGTTGAACTTGTAGAGTGCTCCTACGTTGAGGGAGCTATCCGTTGTAAGTGTTGGGTAAGGTATGCCATAAGAGCTAGAAATTGTGGAGATTAGTAGTGAGGTTGAGTCTCCTTTCACCAGGATTGTCGTTGAAGAAGAGGTTGCGTCTGCAGGAGACGTCAATCTTGAGGCACAGGTTGCAAACATGCCGATGGGAGCCTCAGTCATCACCAAGAAGCATCGAGGGGGCCAGCAGTATGAGTCCCTGCAGAGCAAGAGGAAACTAAGATTGTCCGTCGGGGTGGTCGGCGAAGTTGAGGTGCAGGCCGGGAAATCCAGTCGTTGCGTTGATGAATCTGCCCCATGGGAGGGACCGTTGACTATTGAAATCCCTGGGTATATCCCTCCCAGTCGGTCGGATGTAACCCCGCGCAAGCTGAACCCAAAGCAGAGATATGGTGTGAAGATGCCTGTGCTCCCTGCTGGAATGGAATGCTCTATTGATATTGGGCCAGCGTTGATGCGCCTCCGCTATGATGATCATGATATGGTGGCCCACCCTAACATTGCATTGGCCCCATATTTTCCCAGGTCATGTCTTACCATGCTGATTGTACAGGACTGGGCACGCGGATTGAAGCAGGATGGGTTGTTAGGGCTTATTAACATGCTGCATTTTGGGCGACTGGAGGAAGTTAATGCGTGCATGAAGAAGCTGTTGACGTGCTTCCATTGCGGTTTGTTGTGGCTAGACTGCAAAATTCTGGTCACTGTTGATTTAACTTCACACATTACTGGATTGCCTAAAGATGGGGTAGACCCATCACAGTTCTTCCAAGGGAAGGCGAATGACAAAAAGTGGGTGGGACAGCTCATAAAGAAGTATGGCTTGGTCACAGATGATCATGGATATCGCACCAGTAGTATTAATGATCAGGCAGTACTCACCGGTACCATTATTTTATCCTGCAAGATGATCTGAAGGGGTCATCCTAACCAGTGCAACTCAAGGATTATCGCATGTGTAGTACAATGTGCGGAGGGCATCCAAATGAACTAGTCCTTGTTTCTCCTAAATCAATTAGCAGTGGATGTTGCAATCGTTTAGGTCGGTAAGGGCTCGTTTTCATACAGTTGGCTACTACTCTTGATTGCATTTGTGGCTTGGAAGGAGCCTGACGTGTACCAAGGCATGGAAGTTGACGCTACAAAGGAGCGGCAGGGTGCACGCTATCAGAACTTATGGTATGTACGAGAACTTGAGTGACTCCGAGACTACCAATTGATATTCTGGCTCTATTGGGAGATGCTTTGCAATGCCGCAACGAAGGTACCGCAGATATCCAAAGAAACTACGGCAAGATTTAAGCCACTCATGGAATTTGCAGTTCGGTCGCATGCTATTTATGTCCAGGAAAGGTGTGACCCCAATCAACAAAGGTTACTAACCCCTTACATGGTAACAACTAAAGCATTGGAGGCTATCGTGAACGACTAGCTAGCGGAATGGCGTGAACTTGTGATGTTGGCCAAGATTGAGGCTGGTGGGCTGGCGAAGGGTCCAGACGATTGTATATCGGCACAGGACCTACCCAGTCATCATGATTCTAAACAAGAGTCCATCAGAACACCAACGACTGACGACAGTGATCGTACCTTGGAAGAGCACACATGAAAAGGACACCAGGACCTGACAACAATTAGTGGGCTACCCTTGGTTGCGGAAGCACAGCTAGGTCAATTGATACACGCAATCACTGAGGCATCCACTGCAGCAGCTCAGAAGATGATAAGGGTGACAAATGAATGATTCCATGCACTCACTGCTCGATTGGACTCGGTGTATGACATGGTTTCACGACGGGAACCAAACAATGCAATGGCACCACCAGTTAGCACAATCAACACTGAGCCACAGGTAAGGAAAGTGGAGATTCCCCCAATTGCGATTGTGACTGAAGATGAAGCTGCAAACGCCTTGCTACAGCTATTGAATACGGTGACCATTAATGTGAATGCCTTTCCTATGGAAGAGTTGACCACTATGCAGGAAGCTACCAGCCGGGAAACGACAGACTGACTGTGGAAGATCAGTGGTATGTGCATATTACTACAGGCGAGTGAGGCCGATGCGAAGCACACTATTGCAGAATTGATCGGTAGGGATGCTTCAGTATGACAGGCTATGGATGAACTCAAAGAACACATTAAGGGAGAACGGGCCGAGAAGGTGTGCGAAATCAAAGGCCTTAAAAGGGAACACGATTTCCTTATTACGGAGAAGGCCCATATGTGGGATGATAGTGTACGGGTCGACTGGGCCATCAGGGAAGCTTATCAGCATGTGTCGGATCCCACTGAAGAGGTGGATGTGCTCCAATGGGTGCAACAACTGGGGGCTACCATTGTTCAGATGCGGTAGGAGAATCAAGAGTTGAAGGCTTAGGTGAATCCTGGTACACCTCAAGTTGAAGTTGATGATAGAAAATGGGCGATTGAGGAGGTCGCCACTCATATGGAGGAGATGGAACAAGCTGCGACGAAGCTCACAGCTAATACCGTACAGTTTTGGAGCCACATTGTCTAGGACGAGCAGGTTGACCAGTTGATCAAAGATCGGCAGGACGCAGAGGGACAGTTGGAGACACTCAAGGTAGCCATGCGCACAATTCCACTAATGGAACGGGTCACCAAGTCTCAGGACTTAAAATAATTGCAGCAACAGGTTACCAAGGCTGATGAGCACCAGAAGAAGCATGCTGCGCAGTTGGAACAGTGTCAGGATGTCAGGGGCTAGTTCATGACCAAGGCAGGAGAAACGCTTCAGGCAGTACAAAAGGGTCGTCAACATGTGATGGAAAAACTCACTATGATCCATTTGTAGAAGATGTGGTCGATAGCCAGGTGGTGGCTACAGAATTCAAAGAAATGGTGATGACAGTCGTGTAGCAGTACAAAGATTTCAAAGTGAAGACCACAGAGTTCACCATGTCCAGCTGACGTGGCTCGAGGGCGAGCCACAAGATTGTGTTGGGGGCCTGTTGGCAAGCGGTTTGGTAAATAAGAATTGCAGCATAGTCGATGCTACGACACATCAGACGTGGTCGTGGAAGGAAGAAGGCCCTATTATTTTACGTATTTTTTGAGTCGTTTGTACCGCAATAGGTGGGTTTTTGGGTCATTGGACCATATAAGATGTAATTTCGATTTAAATATACCGTAGTAGGCAGGTTTTTGGGTCATTTGGACTGTGTCAGTTTGATTTTGGGTCATTTGTCCAAGAGTCAGTTAGGAAGTTGTCAGTAAGTGGACAAACATTGTAAAGGCAGAAGCCTATATATAGAGATATAGATTAGAGAGATAGATGGGGCAAAGATATAGATGGAGGAGAGAGAAAGATCAAGCAGAGAGCTTTTGGTATGGTTTTGGGTGTGAATGTTCTAAGAACAAGAGATTTTGCTGAAGTTTGCAATCTGCAGAGGCATTGTATTGGGTTTTTGCAGTAATAATATGATGTGATGAAACTATTCTTGTGCAATCTTGATGTGTCTTCTGTATTTTGATGGTAATGCAATGTTTCTTTGATGCAATAGTCACTTTACTGTTATAATCTGCCATAATGATGAATGTTTCCATTAAATAATGCTATGCGTACAATAATGTTGAAATGAATGCATATATTTATCGTTGAATGTTGCAATAAGTTTAACTAGCTAATGCCGCAACATCCTCCTTCATTCGGCGGAAACATGGTTCCATCCACTCTCCCTTGATCGCCTCGAGTGAGACCTCATCTCCTCTGCAGGTGTTGTTGCGAAGGGTAAAACTTGTCTGGGCCGGTGCTCAGGGAGATCGCGGTGGGTTGGTGTCGACAATGATGGGAACCCTTGTCGACTGGCTTTGAGTCAACATGGGGCAGGTGTTTGGATTATATCTCCAATCGGAGAATTTAAAGCTTTATCTTATAAATTGACCTTTGAGTGCAGTACTAATAATGTGGCTGAATATCAAGCTTTGATGATGGGTTTGCAGGCTTTGAAAGATATGGGGGGGGAAAGAATAGAAGTATTTGGGGACTGGTAAATCAAGTGAATGATAGTTACCAAACCAAACAGCCCAGAATGAGAGCATACAGGAATGAGGTTTGGGACATGTTTGGCAATTACTTTACAGAACACAAAAGCAGAGTGGTTCCCAGAATGGACAATCAAGTAGCAGGTTCTAAGAATATTATAATTGTACTTTATTATTCTGGAGATGTTTCATCCCTCCGGGGTAACTCTATTACTTATCCGGAGATGATTATTCCTCCGAGGGTGTGTGGTAACTAGGGTTATTAGACCCACCATGTGGGGGTCGGCCCTGATAATATATTTTAGGGGTTATTAGACTTCTCAAGTAGAGGTCGGCCCCATTAGGGATTTTAGTCAATCGGGGACTAATATAAATAGAGGAGGTGAAATCCTTATTAGACACACTCACTCACTTGAGAAAAGTAGCGCACTTGTCTCGGAGGTCTGCTAAGGAGATAAAGAAGGAGGGAGCACATCTTGTATTTTGGTTGATCATCTTATTGAGGAAAGCTTTGCTGGGTTTTCTACGCCATGAGGGTTTCCCAGGGTAAATTCTGTGTCTATCTTGTGATTATGCTTCTTTCAGTGATCTTGCTAGTCTATTTAGTTTAAACTTAACATGGTATCAGAGCTAGTCTGAATAGAACATCTTTCACAAGGTAAGAATATCTCTCTCTCTCTCTCCGGTGAAGGTTAGGGTTTCTGCAAAAAGTTGGTATTATTAATTTTTGATTACATGGCTGGATAGCCCTTGTGAAAATCAATCTTTTGAGCCCTAAATCGAACTTTTTGGTTGGGTAGAACTCTGGGAAAGTCAAACCCTAGTTTTACCAAAAGTGCGATAAACCAAAAATTGACTTCTGCAAAAAGTTGGTATTATTGAATTCTGATTACATGACTAGATAGCCCTTGTCAATACCAATCTTTTGAACCCTAGATCAAACTTTTTGGTTGGGTAGAACTCCGGGAAAGTCAAACCCTAGTTTTACCAAAAGTGCAATAAAACCAGAAATTTCTGTTGCAGATCTGGAAAAGTGAAAAGTTAAAAGTTTCCAGGTAAGTACTACTCTACCTCTTGCCTCTTGGACTCCCCCAAGAGAAGATGGCTCCAAACACTAAGCTTGAAGACAAGCTAGAAGGTATAGAAAATTTTCGAGCATGGAAATACAGAATTGGTCTCATTCTTGAAGAAAATGACCTTGCTCATTATATCAAGGATGAAGTTGCAGAACCGGAAGGAGATGAAGCCAAAGAGAAGCATAGGAAGGATTTGATTAGGGCAAAGAGAATCATAGCTGATTCTATTAAAGACCACTTGATTCCCCAAGTGGCCTCCAAGAAGACTCCAAAGGAAATGTATGATGCCTTAGGAAGAATGTATGAAGGAAAGAACATCAATAGGAAGATGAACCTAAGGACTCAGTTGAAGAGCACCAAGATACACAAAGGAGAATCCATTCAAGACTACTTCTCAAGGGTCTCCCAAATCAAGGAGAAACTAGATGCCATTGGTGATACTCTTGATGAAGATGAACTTGTGATGATAGGTCTAAATGGTCTCACTAGACCTTGGGAGTCATTCATTCAAACTATGTGTGACAGAAAAGAAAGTATGAAGTTTGATGTAGTTTGGGAGGATTGTGTACAAGAGGAGGCTAGGGTTGCAAACCGAGAAGCCTTGCTCAAAGAGGATGACCAAGCCTTGGCCACCCACACCAAGAAAAGAAAGAATCAATCCTACTCCAAAAGGATTAGTCACAAGGAGTATCATCCTCCACATAGATTTCAAAAGAAAAGAGGAACTATTCAAAGAAGAGATCATTCCTCTTTCCAATGTTTTTCTTGTCACAAAATAGGACATATTGCTATCTGCAGAAGAAAAAGGGTTCTCATTACAAAAGACATCAAGCACATCTTGCAGAAGATGATAGTGAAGAAGAAGTAGAAGAGGAAGAAACGCCTCACAATAAAAGACCTAGAAGTGAAGAAGAAGAAGAAGAAAGAACCTTCTTCAAAAGAAGATCTAGGAGAAATAAAGAAGAAGATGCAAAAGAATATGTTCTTTTCTCCGCACTCTCTAGATCTATAACTCCTGGAGAAGATACATGGCTTATTGATAGTGGTGCTTCAAAGCACATGACAGGTCAGAAAAAGACTCTCTCAAGTCTTGAAGAAAAGACTTCTCCCCAAAAGGTATCTCTAGGAGATGACTTTCAATATCCCATCAAGGGAATTGGTGAAGCAAGCTACAAGCTTGATTCTGGTACCTCCATGAAAATGAAAGAAATATTGTATGTACCAGGATTGAAGAAGAACTTGTTATCCATCTCAGCATTGGATAAGAAAGGCTACAGGATTGCATTCATTGATGGACAAGTCTTAATGTGGTCCAAAGGAAATTCTATCAAGGATGCAATTATCATTGGTGAAGAAGAAGGAGGTTTATACAAACTTAAGGGCCTTCCAGAAGCAGCTCTTGTTCATGAAACCTTTAGCCCAAATGAACTATGGCATAGGAGACTTGCTCACATTAACTACAAGGCACTACCCTATGTAAGCAAGGTAGTTATAGGTTTGCCAGACTTAAAGTCTAATCATGATGGCACATGCAAAGGCTGTGCAAAAGGGAAGAATGTCAAGAACCCATTTCCCAGAAGTGAAACAAAGACTAAAAGTACCCTGGAGTTAATACACTCTGATGTATGTGGACCAATGCCCTCCACATCTTTGAGTGGATATGAATACTATGTCACATTCATTGATGACTACTCAAGGAAAACTTGGATATTCTTTCTAAAAGGTAAGAGTGAAGTCTTTGGAAAATTCAAAGAGTTTAAGGCCTTAATAGAAAATCTCTCAGAAAAGAAAATCAAGATTCTCAGAACAGATAATGGCGGAGAATATACTTCAAAGGAATTTGAAGACTTTTGTAAAGGAGCTGGAATCAAAAGGGAACTAACCACTCCCTACAATCCCCAACAAAATGGGGTTGCTGAAAGGAAGAATAGAACTATCATGGAAGCTGTAAAGACTATGATTCATGATCAAGATCTTCCTATGTATCTATGGGCTGAAGCAGCCAGGACAGCTGTCGATGTACATAATAGACTTTCTCATAGTGCTCTTGAATTTAAGACTCCAGAAGAAGTATTCACAGGAAATAAGCCCGAGGTAAGTCATCTCAAAATATTTGGATGTCGTGTGTATAATCACATTCCAAAAGAAAAGAGAACCAAGTTGGATCCCTCTGGTAAGAAAGGAATATTTGTTGGATATTGTGAAACATCCAAAGCTTTTAGAATTTACATACCTGGTTTTCATCATATGGATATAAGTAGAGATGTAACATTTGATGAAGAAGCAGCTATCAAGAAATCTAGGAAGTGCCAACTTGAAGAAATCTATGAAGAAGATTCACCTCCTAGAGTTACAAAAGCTGTACCCATTCCTGAAGATGATACACCAGAAGATCATGATATGATAGAACCTCAAGAACCCTCTCTTTCAAATTTATCTAGAAAAAGAAGACCAGCATGGGCTAGAGACATTATTCAAGGAGCTGAAAAATATGGAGCTCCTAAAGGTTCCACTAGAGAAAGGAAGAAACCCAAGTTTGTATCCAACTATGTGGCCTTAATGTGTGATCTTGTGGATCATCAACCCACTAGCTATGAGGAAGCAGCTCAAGAAAAGGAGTGGGTAGAAGCTATGACAGAAGAGTACCAGTCAATAATGAAAAATGATGTTTGGGACATAGTTCCCAAACCAAAGGATAAAAGTGTGGTTTCTTCCAAATGGATTTTCAAGATAAAACATGTTGCAGATGGTAGCATTGAAAAATATAAGGCAAGATTTGTAGCTAGAGGGTTCTCTCAAAAGGAGGGAATAGACTATGAAGAAACATTTGCACCAGTTGCTAGGTACACTTCAATTAGAACTATCATGGCACTTGCATCTATGATGAAGTGGAAATTACACCAGATGCATGTTAAAACAACCTTCCTGAATGGTGTCATTGAAGAAGAAGTGTACATGGAACAACCACAAGGTTTTGAGGTCAAAGATAGAAGAACTCATGTATGCAATCTGAAAAAGACTTTGTATGGATTGAAGCAAGCTCCCAGAGCTTGGTACAGAAGGATTGACAGTTTCTTAACAGGTATGGGCTTTACCAAGAGTAAAGCTGATCCAAATCTCTATCTCAAAATTATGGATGATGAACCTGTTATATTACTATTGTATGTGGATGATCTATTTCTAACAGGAAATGAGAACCAAATTATCGAATGTAAGAAGAAGCTTTCTTCCGAATTTGAAATGAAGGATCTAGGATTAATGCACTACTTCTTAGGTCTAGAAGTATGGCAAGAACCAAAAGGAATCTTCCTAAATCAAGGTAAGTATGTTGTGGAGATCTTGAAAAGATTTGACATGTTGGAGTGTAAGACCATGGCTACTCCCATGGACTCCAACTTAAAATTATTAGTTGATGACTCATCAGAATTAGTGGATGTAACTCTATATAGACAAATCATTGGGTCATTGATGTATTTGACAAATACCAAACCAGACATATGCTTTGCTGTAAATACTCTGAGTCAATTTCTAGTAGAACCAAGGAAGGTTCACCTAATAGTTGCAAAGCATGTAATGAGGTATCTAAAAGGTACTTTAGATTTTGGTCTTTACTACCTCAAAAATCATGAACTTAGGTTACATGGTTATTCAGATTCTGATTGGGCAGGAAGTGTTTCAGACAGGAAGAGTACATCAGGTGGATGTTATGGACTTGGATCTGCCATGATCTCTTGGTTTAGCAAGAAACAATCCAGTGTGGCTCTCAGTACTGCTGAAGCAGAATATATAGTTGCCTATTCTGCTAGCTGTGAAGCAATATGGCTTTGAAAACTACTATCTGGAGTATTTGACTTAGAATTGGATCCTACTGTCATTATGTGTGACAATCAAAGTTGTATCAAGATGATAGAAAATCCGGTATTTCACAATAAGTCAAAACACATAGAGATCCGATACTTTTATATACGAGATATGGTGTAGAGAGGAGCTATTAAGCTCGAGTATGTGAGCACTGAGAATCAAATTGCTGATACTTTGACCAAACCTCTGTCTCGAGTGAAATTTGAATACTTCTGAGACAAACTTGGTGTGGTTCAAAAGGACCCTCCTCGAAAGGGGGAGTAGTGTGGTCTCTAATGATGAGATTGCCTCATCGACAGCAAGGTCAATGATGTGGATACCTGTTTTAGATACTTAGACTTAGGACTCTTATACTTAGATTACTTATTTTCTCTCACTTACTTTTGCTTTACTGATGTATTGATGAGGATACATAGTTTATTGATATTTTATTGTTGTATCAGTAAGGATACATGTCTTACTAACGTATTGATGAGGATACATGTTTTATTGATGTATTGATAAGAATACATGTTTTAATGACATCTGTATTGATAAGGATACAGATGGGGATTGTATCATCCCCGGACTTCGGTCCCTTGAATTGATCCATAGACATATGGTCTCTGAAAATGAAGTCCCTAATGGACAGATGGGGATTGTATCATCCCCGGACCTTGGTCCCTGAATTGATCCGTAGACGTATGGTCTTCGAGAATAAAGTCCTTAGTGGATAGATGGGGATTGTATCATCCCCAGACTTTGGTCCCTGAATTGATCCGTAGACGTATGGTCTCTGAGAAGTGGGGATTGTATCATCCCCGGACTTTGGTCCCTGAATTGATCCGTAGACGTGTGGTCTCCGAGAAGTGGGGATTGTATCATCCCTGGACTTTGGTCCCTGAATTGATCCATAGACGTATGGTCTCCAAGAAGTGGGGATTGTATCATCCCCAAACTTTGGTCCCTGAATTGATCCGTAGACGTATGGTCTCCGAGAAGTGGGGATGGTATCATCCCTAGACTTTGGTCCCTGAATTGATCTGTAGACGTATGGTCTCCGAGAAGTGGGGATTGTATCATCCCCGGACTTCAGTCCCTGAATTGATCCGTAGACATATGTCTCTGAGAAAGTGATTCTTTGATGATGTCGTTACTTGTATCGGTAGGATACTTGTATTGATGATGTGGTTACTTGTATCGGTAGGATACTTGTATTGATGATGTGGTTACTTGTATCGGTAGGATACTTGTATTGATGATGTGGTTACTTGTATCGGTATGGATACTTATATTGATGATATGGATACTTATATTGAAGATGTGGATACTTGTATTGGTATGGATACTTGTACTATGACGATACTGATGATCGTGTGATGACGATGTTGATAATCGTGAGATAACGATACTGATGATCGTGCGATGACGATGCTGATAATCGTGAGATGATGATATTGATGATCATGCGATGATGATGCTGATAATCGTGAGATGACGATACTGATGATCGTGCGATGACGATGTTGATGATCGTGAGATGACGATACTGATGATCGTGCGATGACGATGCTGATGATCGTGAGATGACGATGCTGATGATCGTGGGATGACGATGTTGATGATTGTGCGATGACGATGCTGATGATCGTAAGATGACGATGTTAAATTGAAGAAAGCTTCCGATGATATATAGATGTATCATGTATGATGTAGTCGATGACTCCTTGCTCCTGCAGGCGTTGTTATAATATCCTTCTCGTTAAGGGGGAGTGTTGAATATTGTAACTTCTAAGAATATTATAATTGTACTTTATTATTCCGGAGATGTTTCATCCCTCCGGGGTAACTCTATTACTTATCCGGAGATGATTATTCCTTCGAGGGTGTGTGGTAACTAGGGTTATTAGACCCACCATGTGGGGGTCGGCCCTGATAATATATTTTAGGGGTTATTAGACTTCTCAAGTAGAGGTTAGCTCCATTAGGGATTTTAGTCAGTCGGGGACTAATATAAATAGAGGAGGTGAACTCCTCATTAGACACACTCACTCACTTGAGAAAAGTAGCGCACTTGTCTGGGAGGTCTGCTAAGGAGATAAAGAAGGAGGGAGCACATCTTGTATTTTGGTTGATCATATTATTGAGGAAAGATTTGCTGGGTTTTCTACCCCATGAGGGTTTCCCAGGGTAAATTCTGTGTCTATCTTGTGATTATGCTTCTTTTAGTGATCGTGCTAGTCTATTTGGTTTAAACTTAACAGCTGAATGTTAGGCTTTGCTGATGGGTTTGCAAGATTTGAAAGATATGGGGGGGAAAAGAATAGAAGTATTTGGGGACTGGTAAATCAAGTGAATGATAGTTACCAAACCAAACAGCCCAGAATGAGAGCATACAAGAATGAGGTTTGGGACATGTTTGGCAATTACTTTACAGAACACAAAAGCAGAGTGGTTCCTAGAATGGACAATCAAGTAGCAGATTCTTTGGCTACAACTGATAGTGGTTTCAAGGCTCATATTTATTCCCAGAAAAAGTATGAAGTTGAAATTGTAAATAGACCGTCAATACCAGACAACTCCAAATATTGGCAAGTTTTTGATGATGATATGCAAATAAAGAGATTATTGGAAATGTCTGATGAATTTGTGAATACTCAGATTGATACAGAAAATGAAAATTTAGAGAGATTCCAAGATGATGAATCAACTGAAGATGAAAAACTTGAAAACAAAAAATGACAGAATATGTTAGGAGGAAAAGACATAATTAAGTTGAAGAGCAATTTTATTCCAAGAGGCCTGATTCCTCTAGAGAAGCTATTTGACCATAATGATGTTGCTAAGGATCCTAAACTTAAACCTGCTAATTATGTTGTTGAAGATCAGAACTTAGGTACTGAGGAAGCACCACAAATCGTAAAGTTGTCCAAGAAATTACCTGCAAAAGAGAAAGAAGAATATGTCAATTTGATGAATAAATACACAGATGTATTTGCCTGGAGCTATGAATACCTGAAAGAGTATGATACCTCTATCATACAACATACCATTCCAATAAGACCTGGAGAAAAACACTTCAGGAAAAAGTTGAGAAGAGTAAACCTCAAGTTGTTGCTTATGATAGAAAAAGAGATCAAAAAAATTAGTCAATGCTAAGATTATTGTAACTTTGAGGTTTTCAAAATGGGTATCTAACTTGGTTCCTATTAGAAAGAAAAATGGTGAGATTAGACTTTGTATTGATTTCAAAAATATCAACACAGTGTCTTTGAAGGACAATTACCCATTACCAAAGATGGAGCACATTCTGCAAAGGGTGGTAGGGTCTGAAAGGATTGCAACTATGGATGGGTTCTCAGTCTATAACCATATTAAAGTATTCCCAGAGGACCAAGAGAAGACTGCTTTTACTACCCCATGGGGTACATTCATGTATGCCAAAATGCCCTTTGGGATGATGAATGCAGGAGCTACATTTCAGTGTGCTATGGACATCGCTTTTGCAGAAGAAAAGGATAAATTTGTAGCTGTTTACATGGATGATATCACTGTTTATTCCAGGTCTGACAGGGAACATATCAAGCACTTGGACAAAGTCTTTATGAAGTGCAGAAAATATGGTATTTCACTAAATCCCAAAAAATCTAATTTTGCACTAGAAGAAGCGAGATTGCTTGGACATATTATTTCAAAGGATGGTATTAAGTGTTAAAATTCAATATGCTAAGACATAAAATAGCAGCATTACATTCCATTTCACAATAATAGCATATACAGGATCACTGAAGAAACAACAAGCATAGCATAAACACAAGAGACAGAGATTTATCCTGGGAAACCCTCATGGGGTAGAAAACCCAGCAAAGCTTCCTCAATATAGATGACCAGCAATATACAAAGATGAAACCCTGAGACATGATCTCCTCCTCCACAATAGCAGACCTCTCCTCCACAAATGCGCTATCCTCAAGTGTGTGAGTGTATCAAATGAGGAACACACCTCCTCTATTTATACACTACACTGACATGTATTTTACACAGGTACACGTAGGCTCGTATTTAACCAATGGGTTAAATACCCCACTACAACTAACTGGGCCGACCCCTCTAGGGTGGTCTAATAACCCTTTGACCCACATAACACATAAACGGCCGACCTCCACTAGGGAAGTCTAATAACCCGAGTTACCACATTCTGACGGAGGAATAAACATCTCCGGATATACAATAAGATCTTTACGGAGGAATGAAACATCTCCGGAATAATAAAGTACAATTATAATATTCTTTGAAGTTACGATATCTCAACACTCCCCCTTAATAAGAAGGATATTATAACAGCATCTGCACGAGTAAGGGGTCATCAACATCATACATGATACATCTATAAATCATTGGAATATTTCTCAACATCATCAGCAACTCAACCAGTTACTGGAACAAATTCAATACTGAAACATTAACATCATCATAGTTGATAGTATTCGATCATCAGCATCATCAACACACGATCAACAGCATCGTCATCACACGATCATCAGCATCACGATCAACATCATCATCACATGATCATCAGCATCATGATCAACATCATCATCACACGATCATCAGCATCGTCATCACACGATCATTAGCATCATCATCATACGATCATCAGCATCGTCATCATACGATCATCAGCATCACGATCAACATCGTCATCACACGAACATCAACATCGTCATCACACGATCATCAGCATCGTCATCACACGATCATCAGCATCGTCATCACACAATCACCAACATCGTCATCCCACGATCATCAGCATCGTCATCACACGATCACCAGCATCGTCATCCCACGATCATCAGCATCGTCATCACACAATCATCAGCATCGTCAACATACGATCATCAGCATCACGATCAACATCGTCATCACACGATCATCAGCATCGTCATCATACGATCATCAGCATCGTCATCATACGATCAACATTTTCCAGGGTGATCAATCCTGCTCTCTTTAAGACATACGTCCATGGATGATGCAATCCAGTCATGTACCTTTTGAACCGAAGTCCAGGGACGATCCAGTCCTATCGTGTACCTTTTGAATTGAAGCTCAGGGACGATCCAGTCCTATCATGTACCTTTTGAACCGAAGTCCAGGGACGATCCAGTCCTATCATGTTCTCGGAGACCACATGTCTACGGCTCAGTTTACAAGACCAAAGTCCAAGGATGATCCAATCCTTACCGTACATTTAGGACAGCGTCCAAGGATGACTTAATCCTCAACCGTTCATTTAGGACTACGTCCAAGGATGACTCAATCCTATACCGTACATTTAGGACCACGTCCAAGGATGACTTAATCCTCCACCGTACATTTAGGACCACGTCCAAGGATGACTTAATCCTCCACCGTACATTTAGGACCACGTCCAAGGATGACTTAATCCTCCACCGTACATTTAGGACCACGTCCAAGGATGACTTAATCCTCCACCGTACATTTAGGACCACATCCAAGGATGACTTAATCCTCCACCGTACATTTAGGACCACGTCCAAGGATGACTTAATCCTCCACCGTACATTTAGGACCACGTCCAAGGATGACTTAATCCTCCACCGTACATTTAGGACCACGTCCAAGGATGACTTAATCCTCCACCGTACATTTAGGACCACGTCCAAGGATGACTTAATCCTTCAACCGTGCATTTAGGACCTACGTCCAAGGATGACTTAATCCTCCAACCGTGCATTTAGGACCTACGTCCAAGGATGACTTAATCCTCCAACCGTGCATTTAGGACCTACGTCCAAGGATGACTTAATCCTCCAACCGTGCATTTAGGACCTACGTCCAAGGATGACTTAATCCTCCAACCGTGCATTTAGGACCTACGTCCAAGGATGACTTAATCCTCCAACCGTGCATTTAGGACCTACGTCCAAGGATGACTTAATCCTCCAACCGTGCATTTAGGACCTACGTCCAAGGATGACTTAATCCTCCATCGTCCATCTAGGAATTCATTCTCGAAGACATACGTCTACGGCTCTTCTTTCGGACTGAAGTCCAGGAATGATCCAATCCCTTCACATGTTCACCAAGAACTTCATTTTCGAAGACATACGTCTACGGCTCTTCTTTCGGACTGAAGTCCAGGAATGATCCAATCCCTTCACATGTTCACCAAGAACTTCATTTTCGAAGACATACGTCTACGGCTCTTCTTTCGGACTGAAGTCCAGGAATGATCCAATCCCTTCATATGTTCACCAAGAACTTCATTTTCGAAGACATACATCTACGGCTCTTCTTTCGGACTGAAGTCCAGGAATGATCCAATCCCTTCACATGTTGTATACCAAAAACATGTATCCTCATCATCAAAACATGTATAACCACAACATGTATCATCATCATCAAAACATGTATAACCACAACATGTATCATCATCATCAAAACATGTATAACCACAACATGTATCATCATCAACAAAACATGTATAACCACAACATGTATCATCATCATCAAAACATGTATAACCACAACATGTATCATTATCAACAAAACATGTATAACCACAACATGTATCATCATCATCAAAACATGTATAACCACAACATGTATCATTATCAACAAAACATGTATAACCACAACATGTATCATCATCATCAAAACATGTATAACCACAACATGTATCATCATCAACAAAACATGTATACATCTATCATCAAAATCATCAAAAGTATGTATACATCCATCATCAAAACTAACATCAAAGGCATGTATACATTTATCATCAAAATCATCAAAAGTATGTATACATCTATCATCACAACTAACATCAAAAGCATGTATACATCTATCATCAAAAAGAAAGAATATAAGAGTCCTAAATCTAAATAATTCTAAGTAACTAGGTGCAGTAAATAGGTAACCTCATCATTGATGAGACAGACTTGTTATCAGATACTATGCTACTCCCCCTTTCGAGGAGGGTCCTTCTGGACTATACCAAGCTTGTCTCGGAAGTATTCAAACTTTACACGAGACAGAGGTTTAGTCAGGATATTAGCAATCTGATCCTCAGTGCTTATATACTCGAGCTTGATAGCTCCTCTTTGCACCATATCTCGTATATAGAAGTATCGGATCTCTATGTGTTATTGACTTATCGTGGAATACAAGATTTTCTATCTTGATTCATTTCTAAGTCAAACACTCCATATAATAGCTTCTGAAGCCACATTGCTTCACAGCTGGCAGAGCAGACAGCTATATATATAACCTGCTTCAGCAGTACTAAGAGCCACACTAGATTGTTCCTTGCTGAACCATGAGATCATGGCAGATTCAAGACTATAACATCCACATGATGTACTCTTTCTGTCTGAGGCACTTTCTGCCCAATTAGAATCTGAGTAACCATGTAAACGGAGTTCATGACCTCCAAGATAATATATACCAAAATTTATTGTACCTTTTAGGTACCTTACTACATGCTTTGTAGTTATTAAGTGAACCTTTCTAGGTTCTACTAAACACTGACTTAGGGTATTTGCAGCAAAGCATATATCTAGCCTAGTATTTGTTAAATACATCATTGGCCCAAAGATTTGTCTATATAGGGTTAGGTCCACTAAATACGATGAGTCATTAACTAACAAAGTTGGAGTCCATGGGAGTGGCCATGGATTTATACTCCAACATATCAAATCTTTTTAGAAACTTCACAGCATACTTACCTTGGTTGAGAAAGATTCCTTCTAAGCCTTGCCATACTTCCAGACTTAGGAAGTAATGCATCAATCTGAGATCTTTCATTTTTCATTTCTACAGCCATCTTCTTCTTTCTTTTCATGATCTGTTTCTCATTCCCTATAAGAAGGATATCATAATAATAGTATGATCCATAGCCTTAAGGTAAAGGTTAGGAACAACTTTAATTTTTGGTAAAGCCCAAGCTTATCAAGAAACTGTCAATTCTCCTTTTGTGACTGAACATCATTCACACTCTACATTGAATGATTTTCTGCATATCTATCTATGCCATCTCTCAATAGATGGGTCTACTGATATGAGCCTCAATATTATTCAAACTTTGTGGTGAGTTCCTTCTTTCATCCATGTCATCTGTGTATAAAAACCATATTCAACCTTGTAGCAAAGGTTGAGATCCACATCACCCGTGGTGATCATTAAGCTCATCAATTGATTATCGATCCTGGGTACCCATACAGAACCTGAATCACACTTCTTCTTTAATTACACCATTAAGAGAATGGTTTTATCTATCCTCTTGGAACAAACATCTCATCATGATTCTCTTTCTCTTTTCTAGGAGAATCTTCTAGCCACAAGCCTTCTATAGTGTGTTTGATTTGTAAATTCTTTTGTTGAACATCCATCGCTTGTTCATCATTCATCATGATTTTTCCTACAAATCAAAATAAGGTACATGATTAGTAATACTTCATAATCATCAAATCATATTGACATGATAACCTATTATGCATACAGATATCATTTACATAGTTATGCAACTATCTTGACCAATACTTTGGCACAACACTTTCCCATATCCTGTATGCATACAGTGGCTATCTAGATGCCTTCCATCTCTACCAGAACATACTATCGAGAGTGTGCACAACTCTCAGCATGTCAGCAAAGAGGTTTCATTCTAGACAAGCAACAATGGAATGTTTGTCCAACTTACCAATCATATGCATATTAGTAGTATACTGTTCAATGTTCTATGAATATTTACACTTAGCATGATATATTATAGGAATACAAATATGCATACAACCTATTACAGGCAATATCATTTACTATTTTAAATAACAACTCAAATACTTATCTTTTATGTTTGTGTGGTTGCCTCCCGCTTGATCTTCTGTATGTCTTTTGAACTTCTATTCATTATGTACCACTGTGCATGTTCAAGTGTCATCCTCATGATCTCATACACAAACATACACCCATTAGTATGTTCTAAATGTTATCAAAACATTATAGTTCTAAATAATCTTGAGAATGTATAGTCATGATTATAGTTAATAAACATTAGTATTCAAGATTTCAGGGAAGTCTTCTTTTACTCATGCATATCATCAATCAAGATAAAAGACATAATATGCATAATCCCTTGATTACTAACTTTATGAATAAGCGTAACCAATCATACCAAGTATACTTATATAAGGGATCCTAACACAAGGTAAGATTCATGGGAAACATACCTGGATTAGTATACCTACTTAGTTATGTACAACATACCTTGTAAGTAGAACAAAGATTATGGATGAGTCTTTGTCTTCATGTTTTCATGGTCATGGAACCTGATTTGTCTTTTGTGATGTACCTGAGCCTTGTTAGCAGACAACATCAACCTCACACAACATCATAATGCATTAGTACAATCATATAGCCCTAATCAATGATTGTCTTTGATCATTCACATGCATTCATACTGTTACTAGGGTGATAAGACAATTCTAACATTAATCAAGATTGTACTAATAAATAATATGAAGACAAACACATCATGAACTTAATCAAGAATTAGATTTTAAGACATACCTGAGCCTCCTTAAGTCATACCTGTCGAGACTTCTTGTAGTCTTCTTATGTAAGGCCTTAGCCTCAACTCCCCCTGAAACTTGATCTGGAGCTTAATTAGGGTTTTCTAGAGAAACCCTAAAAATTCAATCTTTGACTTTCACACTTCTGAATGGATGAAAGAATATGTCTTGCTGAGCTGATCAAACTAGCATACTTCAATTTTGGAATTTCCAAAATTTGACCCCTCAAGATTGCCTTTGAAACTTCTGGATCTTCTGGACAGGATCCTGAACTAGGGTTTGATGAAGCCCACCCTTCTGCCCAAACAAAAGGTTCGATCCAAGGCTCTAAACTCTTATTTTTCTTAGGAGCTTCCAGCCGTGGTTACAGACTTCAAAAATTCCAACTTTTGCTGAAGCCCTAATTTTCCATCTTTCCGATCAAAATCCCGAACTGGGGTTTGATCAAGCCCGGTCTTCCACCCAACCAAAAAATTCGATCTTGGTTTCTAAATTTCAATTTTCCTGAGTAGCATTCAGCCGTGGACTCCGATTCCAAAAATTCTAACTTTCTCTGAAACCCTAAATTCCGGAAGCCATGAATAAAGGTGCTCCAAAAATAATTTTGTTTTGACAGAAATATGCACCTGATTGTTTCTGCTATAAATCTGAAATTTTTGCTCCACAGGGTCTGAAACCCTTTTTCTGCAGTAGCCTGACCTTTCATCTTTCCATCCTGACAGGTCTGACCTCAATTGGGTTTTATGAAAGAAAGTTATGCCAAGTGTCGCAACGTGACCTGTTTATGGGATAAAACAGGAGAGCGAACTTGTATAGCATGCCACGTGTCACTGTTTGAACTTCGGCCTCTGAAAACGTTTCCTAAGATATATCTACCTGTGATCTTTCCATCTTGACAGGTCTGACCTCAATTGGACTCTCTGAGAGAGATTTATGCCAAGTGTCGCAACGTGACCTTTTTATGGGATAAAACAGGAGAGCGAACTTGTACGGAGTTACACGTGTCACTGGTTCACCTTCGGCCTCTGCAAACGTTTTCTGAGATAGTATAGTCTGTGTACTACCTGTCACTTTTTACGAAATTTCATTTGGAGCTTCCTAGCCCAAGTTATGACCTTTTTTCCAAGGTCACCTGATTTTGACTGAGATCTGGAAGAGGCAGAAACCCTAACTTATACTGATCATAACTCACAAAGTACAATGAATCTGAGGGTGCCCTTTGGACACAAGGTACCTGGAGATTTATTCTTCGTCCTGTAACAATTTCAGATCCGAAAACTTTGCCAAAATGGATTTATAGTGAAAGTTCTACGATGACTGGTTTTTTCTATGTAAAACCCTAACCTTCAAATTGTCGTAAGTAAAGCAAGTGTCGTTAGTGCCATACCTTGTCTTCCTTCAGGTTAGCTCTGATACCATGTTAAAATTCAATATGCTAAGACATAAAATAGCAGCATTACATTCCATTTCACAATAATAGCATATACAGGATCACTGAAGAAACAACAAGCATAGCATAAACACAAGAGACAGAGATTTATCCTGGGAAACCCTCATTGGGTAGAAAACCCAACAAAGCTTCCTCAATATAGATGACCAGCAATATACAAAGATGAAACCCTGAGACATGATCTCCTCCTCCACAATAGCAGACCTCTCCTCCACAAATGCGCTATCCTCAAGTGTGTGAGTGTATCAAATGAGGAACACACCTCCTCTATTTATACACTACACTGACATGTATTTTACACAGGTACACGTAGGCTCGTATTTAACCAATGGGTTAAATACCCCACTACAACTAACTGGGCCGACCCCTCTAGGGTGGTCTAATAACCCTTTGACCCACATAACACATAAAGGGCCGACCTCCACTAGGGAAGTCTAATAACCCGAGTTACCACATTCTGACGGAGGAATAAACATCTCCGGATATACAATAAGATCTTTACGGAGGAATGAAACATATCCAGAATAATAAAGTACAATTATAATATTCTTTGAAGTTACAATATCTCAACATTAAGATTGATGCAGAATGGGTCAGTGAAATTTTAAAGGTTGAGGAGCCTAGGAGCAAGAAGGAAGTGCAGTCATTTGTTGGACAGGTAGGTTTCTTGAGGAGATTCATTCCTATCTCTGCTGAAATATTGAGAAATATTACTAACATGTTAAAGAAGGAGAATCAAATAAAATGAACAGAAGGTGCTAGAGAATATTTCAAAGGTATTAAAAGGGCCATCACTGAATCTCCAGTTTTGGCAAGTCCATATTTCACTAGGGATTTCCTAATATTCTCTTATGCATCTGAGCATACTATAGCTGGAGTCCTATTGTAGAAAAATAGTCAAAATGTTGAGAATCCTATAGAATTTTTCAGTAAGGTATTGAGAGATGGAGAGTTCAAATATGATATCATGGAAAAGCAGGCCTATGCCTTGGTAAAATCTTTGAAATATTTCAAAGTGTACATTCTACATTCACACATTATTGCATATGTTCCAACTAATGCAGTGAAGAGAAATCTTACCCAACTAGATCTAGAAGGGAAGAGAGCAAAGTGGATTGTTGTATTATTGGAGTATGATCTTGAAATCAAGCCTGCCAAGTTGATTAAAGGACAAGGACTTGCCAAAATGATGACAGATGCTAATTGTGAATCTTTACAACTCAACTTCTTGGCCAGTCATTCAAACTAGCTTGACACAGGGATACAGGTAATGCCATATTTTTCTATGTCTCCATGGTACACCGATATTGTATATGTATTGAAAAATATACAAGCTCCTGCAAGATTGAGTAAAACAAGATCTAGATCTATGAAACTAAAGGCCGCAAAGTTCTACATTATGAGTCAATACTTGTACTGGAAAGACCCTGGTGGTGTGTTGTTAAATTGCCTATTGGAAAATGAAGCTCAGTAGGAAATGAAGGAATTCCATAAAGGAGATTGTGGGGGACATCACTCATGGAAAGTGATAGTAAATAAAATTATGAGACTATGTTTTTTGATGTTTAGAAAGAGACTACCACATGTAATCAGTGTCATATTTTTTATGGTAAGAGGAATTTGGTTTCACTTGCTCTTAACCCAATTTCAATAGAGGAACCCTTCCAGCAGTGGGGGTTAGATTTCATTGGGGAAATCAACCCAAATTCTTCAGGTCAACACGGATGGATTTTGACAGCAACAAATTATTTCACAAAATGGATTGAAGCTATACCCACAAGGAGAGCCACTGATGATGTGATCATAGATTTTTTAGAAAATAGCATTTTGGTCAGGTTTGGATGTCCCAGAAGGATTGTGGTAGATAATGCAATTGCTTTCAAATATAATAAGATGATAAGTTTCTGCCATAAATATCACATCAACTTGAACCATTCTACTGCCTACTATCCACAAGGGAATGGATTAGCTGAATCTTCTAACAAAATCCTGGTAAGAATAATTAAGAAATTGTTAGAAGAGAACAAAAGAAATTGGAATACAAAGCTGAAATATGCTTTGTGGGATGGCATGATTAGCACAAAAAGGGAAATTGGAATGTCACCATTCCAATTAGTATATGGAGTTGAAGTTGTTTTTCCAACATATTTTTGTCAATCATAAAATTGTTGTAGGGACATGAAGATGAACCAAATCATATGCAAAGAAGGATAAATCAGATAATAGAACTGAATGAAATGAGAGATAAATCCTATGACAAAGTACAAGTACATCAGGAGAAAATGATAAATAATTTTGATATGAAGTTTAGGAAAGAACAATTCCAGATTGATAATTTGGTCTTAAAGTGGGATACTCCTAGAGAAGACAAGCATGGGAAGTTTGATCATATGTGGGTAGGTCCATATATCATTGCAGCATATAGAGGTACAAATTCATTCATTTTGGAGCATCAGGATGGGTCTAAGCTGAAAGGTGTCCTAGTAAATGGAATATTTATGAAGCATTACTTGTCCTGAGGATGATAGGTAACCTTTGTATCATAGGTGTATATATTTCTTTGCATTTGAATCAGTACAGATGGTGAACCAAGAGATTGGAATCCTGAGGAGAAGGCCCTGAGATCTGGAGGGGTAGCCATTTCCTTTATTTTATTTTTATATACAGAAAAATAAAAAACAGTGGTTTGAAGTTTTCGAGAGCATCCCAATTGATCAGGCACTCGGTCTACGAGGTTCTTTGCTACCTCACGGGGAGGTTAGCATCCCCAATTGGAGCCAATTGTTAGGACTGGTTTTGGGTTAAATAGTTGGAGGGGGTTAGAGCCTTGCAAATAATATGTAAGGTATTAGATTTTTGGGTTGTATGACCCAGAAGACTGCCAATGAGATCTCTGAGTGTTTATTCGTAGGTTGGGAATGAAAATGATGGAAGAAATTAAGTTTTGACCTTGCAAATGGGATTAGAATGTGAAAATCCGCTCAAGGTAATGTCTGGATAGGAATGAAGGGCGTGGATCAATAGTGATGGATATTGACGGCTACAAGCGAGTTCTCCAGGGTAAGATGCATAGTTAGAGTATGGGCGGAGTGTTGCTAACCCACGAGCAAATCGGTGGTCAGATCAACGGATGGGAAACAAGATCTACGATCATGAAGCAGTTCGTCGATTTAATATGTGCGGAGAAATGAAATTTTCAAATATGCGAAGTGGTGGTAGGCTCCACATAATTCGACGGTGCAGATCTGGCAGAGAAGGGCATCGACGATAGACATTTTTTTCACAGATTGAACATGCGCGGACTACCAACACTTTCCAGATTTGTGAAGCTTGGTAGGGACCGCACCTTTGGACGGTCAGGATGCGGATAAGATTCAGATTGACGACCAACATTCACTTTGTGGGTTAAAGGTGCGAGGAGGCAGCTTTCTGAAGGAGGAATACTGTGAAGTTAAACATGGAAAAGATCAGGATCGATCATGCAGATAAACGGCTAAATAACTTCGCTACTGCGAGAGGTGCAAGAGTGATATGAAGAGGGATATAATACAAAAATGCATTGCACGCAGTTTCAGGTTCTTGTTTGTCCTGTGCATTGGAAAGCGAAAGTCGTCCATAGTGCAGAAAGAAGCCACCACTAGTGCAAAATGAGAGATAAGTGACTAGGAGACTAAAAACGTTAGTCACCACTATTTTTTCAAGGGATAAACGACTAAAATTGAGAAATTTTAAATAATCCAACAAAAAACGACTAAGATAAACAACTAATTTAGTCACGATATAAAATATATGACTAGATAACAAATGACTAACATAAATGACTAATTTAGTCACGGGAATATAAGTATTACTAGCTAACAACGATTAATGTGAATTAGTCGTTTATGTTATTCATTTTTAGTCATGTCACATTGACAATGGAAAATTACAATTTTGATAATGAATTCTTACAATATTTTACTAGATTTTATCAATGCAGATGGATTTAGAGACCCCGACCCCTTTAAAGGGGGTCTCTAAATACAAAAAAAAATCACAAAAATATATGATTACATTAATATACCATACTACCTACCTTGTAGAGTAATTATAAACCTGGAGGGAACCCAAATTAGTTTGTGTCGAAGACCATACGCGGAGACATACAATGATTGCATTGATTTTAGTGACTCCACTATCTAATATTAGGTTTAAGCTACAATGAATTTTACTATTTGTTGCATTGATATTAGTGATTCATATTTTTGAATCATTATATGAGTGCTACAAATAATAAAATTCACTATAATGTAGACCTAATACTAGAGAGTGGAGCCATTGATAATCCAATTGAAATCAAATTGCTTTGGATTTTCATGGTACTAGGATGATTTTATAGTTTGTTGCATTGATACACAAAAATCAAAGCAATATGATTTCACTTGGACACACTGATTTTAGTAACTCCACTCTCTGATATTAGGTTTAAGTTACAATGAATTTTACTATTTGTTGCATTGATATCAATGATTCCTCTCTTTGAGTCACTTATATCAATGCAACAAACAGTAAAATTAATCATAACTTAAACTTGATATCGGAGAGTGGAGTAATAATACAAAACAATTTGATTGCATTGACATAACATGACAACAATATTGAAATTCCAAAGCAATTTGATGCATTGATTTCAGTGTCATGTACCCACCTGCTGATCCAATGCAAGGCAGGGAACATGCTACCAATCTATGGGGCTCTTCATAAAGCTCAGCCCATTCATTAGAGGCATATAGTTAAAAACAAAGTGTGCAGATGTAAATCAAACAAATATGCAAAGCGGAAACAAATTCATCCACACACATATCTTCATATGCACTCAGTATATCAATATCAGTCATCAATTAATTAAAACAATGCAGAAGTAAATACATAGACATCAAAACACTTATCTTCATTTTTGCAACTGCCCAAGCAACTAGCTATGTCGCTGCAACGTTCCACCCAACCATAGGCTCTTCGACAGCTTATACTGAGTTCGTCTGAAGGCCACCACCGAGCTGGGCGTGATTCTCATAAGGGAAAGGGAACATTCCAGCTCAACCATAACCCATTAACCATTTTATCTCATCCAAGCCAATCCAACTGGGTTTATCAGGCTACAAGGGAACAATGGATGCTCATTCTCAAACTCAAGCTAGAACAAGGGATTACCCATTACCCATACCCCAACATACTCTTTCTTCTCACAGCAAAACGATTATTGACAGGGTTACACATTTACAAGAGAGGTGTTCACAAAACAGGGTCCACATCGGTTTTCCCAACTCGTGGTTCACCCAAACGAACTGTGGAATTTCGATTTCAACCCCAGGGAGCAAAACCAATTTCTCTCCACTGGTTAGGATCCTTTCCAATGGCCTAAACGACCTCCAGGAAGACCCAAAAACGTTCTTCTCTCTTCCCCCACTGGTAACCAACACAAAAATGCCCCTTCCCAGCTAAAAGATGAAGGGAAACATAGAAAACCGAGGGAGGAAAATGCCCAGGCAGCTAGAGCTGCGTGAGAGAGCAAGGCCATGGTGAATAATGGCTTAGGGAGAAATTTCATGGCTCTATTCTTGTCCAAGGAGACCAACACAATTTTCCATGAAGGGTGGCTTGCCCATACCCAATTTTGGATAGCCATACCTCCCCATTCCCAAGGCATTAACTACCCCAACCAGCTCTTGGGAGAAATCAATGGTTGGGTACAAAAGTCAACATGGGTAGTTGAGGGTTTGACGGGTTCTCTCATTGCCACTTGGCTTGACTCTAGTGGCTCAAGGGTTTGAATGTTCCCCCCCCCCCCAATCCCTTGTGAGATCATGCCCCCATCTCTTTGTTGCATTGCATAGCTAGTTGTGGGTATTTTTATTAAAATGCATATTACATGATATTTGAATTCCCAATGTGCATTGCTAGCATGCAAACCATATGCATCACGAAATCGATGGCGGGGCCTTGGCCTTGAGCTCCTCACCATGATTTCATAACAAGATTACATCATTTATAATGTTAATGCCATGGGGCCAAACTGGGGACATTATATTCAGTGACTCCACTCTCTAATATTATGTTTAATTTACAGTGATTTTTATTGTTTGTTGCATTGATATCAGTGATTCCTCTCTTTGAATCACTAATATCAATGCAATAAACAATAAAATTCACTATAACTTAAAAATCTAATATAAAAAATGAAGTCATTGGTAATCCAAGTGAAATCAAATTACCTTGTATTTTCAAGGTACTTGGATTATTAATTTGGTTGTCTGTTGCATTGATATAAGTGATCATTCTCTTTGAATTACTAATATCAATGCAACAAACGCTAAAAATTAGAATACATAAGGAACAACCTAAAAAAAACAATGGCTCAACTCCCATAAGAATATAGAAAAGCATGATGTTTTCTATGAAATCATTTTTTGGATCATTGCATTTTTTTATCCATGTGGAATATGCATGCTGGTTGGGTCTTCGATCCTTTGCTTGGATACCAACAACGTATCTTTGCTTGTATACCCTCCATTCATTTACATTATTTCCCTTTTAAAATATTTAAGCCGACATGTATATAAACATGATAAAAATACAATATGATATAAGTGGTTCCTTTCTTTCAATCAATGATATCAATGCAACAAATAGTAAAATTGACTATAACTTAAACCTAATATCATAGAGTGAAGTAAATAATAATCCGAGTGAAATCAAATTGCTTTGGATTTTCAAGGTACTTGGATTATTTTACATTTTGTTGCATTGATATCAATGATTCCTCTCATTGAATTACTAATAGCATTAGTGACTCCCCTTATTGATATTAGGTTTAAGTTGTAATAATGATAACCATCTCCAAATTTCATGTGATTTCCTCAGATTGCTACCAACCTATATCCATCTTAACTTCGGATCTACTATGCACTGAGAGGGATCAAATCCCTCGAGGTGCAAACCTCTGCAACTAGAGATCGACAATAAAAGAGGTTTGCACCTCGAGGGATTTGATCCCTCTCAGCGCATTGTAGATCCAAAATTACATGGATCTAAGTTGGTAAATAATTAAAATATTTATTTTTGACCCTTTAAAATATTTATGTTTGATCATTTTAGACAATTAACATAAATATAGCCCTGTCTGTTATCCTCTTACATGGGTTTAAATCTTGCTTTGTGACACTTTCTCCTTGCTCCTTGGGAGCACTTTGACTATATATTGTTGTATTTGATTTGACTCAATTGTATTTCTAGGCATACCTTGAGTTTTCATCAAATATTAACATTCTTAATATATATACATACATACACACACACACACACACACATATATATATATCCTAAGCCGTTGGGTGTTAATTTCTATCCTTTGAATTTATTTGTTTCTATTCATAAAATAAAACAAAACAAAACAAAACATAATGGCTAAACTAAACCTCGTCATATGGTTGGAGAAAGAAGGCTATTTATTAATTGGCAATATGTGATCAATGAATGTAAGATTTGTCCTAAAATATGGGATGGATCCATGGAGTGGTATGTTGATGTCTTGAAAGGTTTTATTGGTACACTGAGGCAGAGTTGGAATTTGATGGGCATTTTCCTGTTCTTGGGCATTTTTCCCGTCAAATACGGCAAAAAATATTGAGAAAACGTTTTGCCATACGTGTAAGTTTTCTTACAAAACGTTATTTTGGCGTTTAAGAATTTTCTCAAAACATCATCAATAATAGCTATATGATAGAAGTAGACTGTAGCAGTAACCAGTAAGACTAGGGAGTCAGACTCGGGATTCGAGACCCCTAACTGGCTAGGGGCTAGGAATATAGAGTCTTGACTCTGGGATGATAATTAATGTGTTTGGTAAATAATTGAATGTTCAATAAATGTTCCAAAATGATGATGGATCAGGGATGATATTAATGTCTAATGGAGCAAGCAACCACCCTTATCTGATCTCTCGATGCTAATCATAAGCCCTAGATAAATTCACTCCAGATTCGAACCAGGGATCGATTCCCAGGGCCTACAATCAAAGCCAGCGGAAGGCTAAGGCATCGTCCTTGTAAGCCACAGTAAGTTGGTTCTCTCGTGTGAGGAGATATCAATGGAGACATAGATGCATTGCAGGCCTTCATGGTTCTGTGGCAGATTCCATGGAAAAGAATAGTATTGGGCCTATAGAGTACAAACCATGGGCCTTGTTGATGCCTCGGGGGTGCAGGGTAAGTGCAAAGTGCTGGAATGGGTTCCAAGGCATACAACAGGGGATGAAAACCCAGCCAAAGGATTCGAAAGACCCTGCGCAAGGGAAATTCTATCCTCAAGCTGTTTGGTGTGGTAATCACTCACAGATATTTGGCCTCCGCTGGAACTCTATGAGTAAAAGATTTGATCTTGAAAGATTAGTTTTCCTATCAAGGAAAACTAAGTGTGAAAGCTTGTTACCAAAATCTAACTTAACCTACCTAAGGAAAGAATCTATTCTAATTCAGATCTAGCCTAAAAGGAAGAGTTGATGTTGTGAAGATCATATTTGAAGTGTGATGAACAAGTAGTTAAGTACCTTAAACAGAAATGTCTTTGGGTTCTTCACTTGTTAATTAAAGTATTATCAGTTAATGAAAATTAAGTGACCATTCTTCAAAGTGTTTAAGCCTATTCAAATATCTGATCTGTAATCATTGTGTTAATTGAAAAATTAACGTTTGATTATACATATTTATTTGCATCGAATCATTTGCAGAAATATAAATGTGAAAACGTTCAATTAAAGAAATTTAATAGAACAATTTTGAGCATAATCCAGACATACAGAGAAATCAATATGAGAGATCTTATGCATTAATGAATGTCTTGCAAAATATTAAACACATAACCGATGAAAAATTTGAAACATTAACTCAACAATTCCCAAAGAAATTTGAAGAACAATAGAAGGTGGATTGAAAGATAACTTTCCTGAATAGAGAAGTCTTGTACAAAAATTACGACTCTGATAGACAAAGTATCTTTAGTCCAATCTCGTGCTGAATTGCAATTCAAAAATTCCCAGCCCCTTACTAAGGGAAACATTCCTCCTTATATACTAAATTTACATAAGAGTTCCAAAAGGAGAAATTCTACAAAATAGGGATTAGAAAATAGGATCTAACCATCGATCCAATAAATCTTTCTATTTTTAAGCTTAAAATATTTTCCGCCACCTTTCACAAAAGAAAGACTTGTTCTTTAATCAAATAAGGTCTCGTGGCACCATAAAAATTCAATCACAGATTGTTCACTATCATCAATAGGTGGTGTGGCTTGCAGAGCATCTGCTATAGGAAATTTGGGGTCAGGGAACCCACTGTCAAAACAGAGAAATCCATTAGAGGATTTACTTCAGGAACGATAGCTAGCACGTCAGGTTCTTCATTGATTATAAAGTCCTGTATAACATCAGTATCGAGATCAGTTGATTCCTCCAGAATTTCCTTCCTTTGCTCTTCAGGGTTTTGCATGTAGGCAGACAAAGTTTCGAAGTCTTCTTCACTGCTACTGCTGCTAAGATCAAGAACACCTACATCAAATGGTGGTGACAACATTTATTGATACAACAAGGGGTAGAGTTCTTCATTTTCAACCTGAACATTAGAAAATTCACCATCTGCATGAATATTACTCATTCTGAATGAGTCTTGGATAGTAGGACGCAAAAAATACCACACAGAGTCTTACATCTTCCAGAAGGCAAGGGATGAGCTGGAGATTTCATGTTAATTTCTATTTAAAGGCCAACAAGCAGGTCGATGATAATCGGGCGGGGCATCTGCAATGATTAAACTTATCCAGTCAATTCATTGTAATTACTTCAATTGTAATGAAAAGAGCCGAGGTATGTGCTAGTCGGATCAAAGCTTGTGCGAAGTACGAGTTCAATTACTACTCGCATGATTTTGAATTGCCTTTACAATCACATTGTTACAAGCAATCATCCATCAATAATTATGACTGGTAATTAATAACGGAGACAAAAGTTAGGGTGATAAAGTTTATCTACAAAAATTCTCAACTAGAAGTTCCAGCACACGGGCTATCAATTCTTCGCACGTAACAAATCCGATCGATCTGACCCAAATTCCATGGGAATGATAAAAGCTTTCAGGTCGGGAATAAGTGAAAATAAACGATCATTAAGAGGTGGAACAAAAACGTCAAGATGTCAAAGCTCGAGTCCAGACATGGCGAACTTAAGGCGGAGAGATGGCGTCCATCTAACATGAAGTAACTGATAGACTTATATTAGTGTCTGTTGTCATGGATTACACAGAAAAATGATAATTTGGTAGAACCAGCTTTCAAAAGATAGAATGGAAAAGCCTGACTTAACTTACTACCCAAAATCAACATGACTGTGAGACCATAACAGACAGATGACTGAGATTAAGCGGAGTAGGATGCGGAATCGGGTTCAAGTATTTTCATGAAGTTCTTATTCAAAGATACCGCAAGCCGAAACCTGAAAGTACGGATTTGCGGGTTGCGGGTTCACAAAAATGGAAGTAGGAGAAAAGATTTCTGAAATCCGAAAATCGACTATCCGGGTGGCAGGTTTTGGGAATGTGAAACTGTCAGGAGAGATAACCATCCCGAAAGCCGCATCCCGAAATTACGGGTTGCGAGTTTCGGGAGGACACACCAAATAAACGAAAAACCACAATCCCGAAAGCCGAATGCCGCCATTGCGGGGTTCAGGTTTCGGGGGTAATTATTTCTCAGTCTTATTGCAGAATGATTCTGCAACCTGCAGCCGTCAGGTTGCGGGTTTCTGAATTACCAAAACCAAAACTTAAAAAACAACAGTCCCGCAACCCGCACCTGTCAGGTTGCGGGTTTCGGGTTCTCCAAATGTCGGGTTTCGGGATGATGATAACAATTAACAAAATACTCAAAATTTTAGCTCTTTTCAGACCAAAACACTTTGGAAGAAATAATCAAACCCTTACAAACAAGCAGACCAAAAGTATGGGTGAAGAATTTTAGAGGTAAAATCAAAATCTAAAATTTTCAAAATGACTCACCCAAACACCTTAGCATTTATTAAAATTGGGGGCTGCCATGGTTACCTAAGCATGGGATCGGTTGTGGCCACAACAAATGGCGACTGGCTGGGAAGAACTAGTTATCTCTGCAATCAAATCCAACAAAATACAACATGTCAATCAACCGATTAATTGAAACTCAATTCAAAGAAGATACTCAAAAGATAACAGCTAACAAACAATGAACATAAAGATGGATAAATCTCAGCAATGACCATTTTAAAGATAACACTCATCCAATAAGGAGATTTAGAGAGTAATACCAAATCTTTACCATGATGTAATCATTGAAAACCAACTTGTGTTGAACCTAGGCACAGTCTTAGAAATGCTCATGGATATCCTAATTACAGATCCCCTTGGTTTATTAATTATATGTATATTCAGTGATCCTCTATGGATTATATATATACTCCTTTATCTTTTCTTTTGTCTTTTCTTTCCTTTTTTTTTAATATTTTGTCCCCCCCCCCTTTTTTTTTTATACATAGAACCTTGTTGATACAAGACCACTGTACTGACTTGGTGATCAGATAAAACAGTGCCATTCACAGGCCTGATCCGGAAACTGGTCAAGCTAGCTTGATCACGAGACTCCTTGTCTTCTGGCTACAAGACCAAAAGAAATTATCATGGCTTGGTAACCATATTGTGATAACTCCAGTCCAAGATCAAACCCATGATCATAGCAGGGCTGGCTTGTGATAAGACCCCCCTGTTCTTGTATACAACAAAAATCCCATAATGAAAGATAGAGCAATTTATTTTGGCATAGGCTACAAGGCATTACCATGGCTTGGTGACCATATAGTGATAATGTTACTCACCAGTGCTTTACGGATCATGAATGGACCGACCTGTAATAGGATCTTCCACCTTCCAGCAAAACTGAAAGTCATCTTCCAAGTGTGGTGGCTTGATGTGAAGATGTCATTCCACTTTAAACACCTATGAACCTAATGGGATGGCTTGATAACAAGACCACCCAACTTATAACTTATAATTTTAAACAAAATTCAATTTCAAAGTGATTGTAAAAGGATCCATGACCAATTGAAACTAGTTAGGTTATTATGATATGTCGTTCAACCATGAAACACAAGATAGAGAAATGATGACCATCCTACGTACCTCAATTACGCAAATAAAGCATGGTGAAAGATAATGATCAAAGTGAAAAGTATCCAAAGGCACTGCACTTATTTGACTGTTTATTCTTCAGAGCAAATTCTAATCAAAAGCCAGAAAGTAAGATTGATAATGATGCTGAAACTTCAGAAGCAATTGTTGCTAAGAAAAGTGATCATAAGCCATTACCACAAGTGTGAAGCCTTATTAATGAAAACCAAAACAAAACAAGAAAACCAATCAAAATGTCAATGCAATAAAACAAACGATTGGAAAACAAACCACACCTATGTACAAGTGCACTAGATTGTTCAAACAAAATACTTTTTGAGAAGAGACACATTCACTGGGAAGGTGTCTACAACTCCCTCTAGCATCTGTAATCGAACAGTGTTGGGACCAATCTTTTCTGTAATAATGAAAGGTCCTAGCCAAAGGCGCTGAAACTTGGTGTATTGATTCTTATCTTTGCGTTGCTTATCCCACCTTAGTACCAGGTCACCAACAGAAAATTCCTTGTCAGATGAAGATTTTTCATCAAACCATCTCTTCACCATCTGTTGATGATGATACAACTTGTTCTTGGCTATTTCCCTATCCTCCTCTAGCTTCAAGAGGGTGTCAATTCTTTGTTGGAGGGGAGAAGAATCATCTTCTTGGATAGGCTAGGCCAATTGTAGTGAAGGAATGGTGAGATTAGTGGGGAGGATGGCTTCTTTTCCATAAACCAAACTATAGGGAGAATTTGCAATTGTTGGTTTTGGGGTAATTCGATCTGCCCATAATGCATTATACAACTGTGTGTGCCAATCTCTATAATGAGAAGCTACGGTCTTCTTGAGAATGTTTATCAGGTTTTTGTTCGATGACTCATCCAAACCATTATCTTGAGGATAATAATTGGCAGAAAACTTAAGCTTAATCCCCATCTCAAAGGCATATTCAGTTATATCAATTGAAGAGAAGTAGGATGCATTATCGAAAACTAAGTACTCTGGAGCGCCAAAGCATGTGACGATCTGGCTATCAAGGAAAGAGATTACTTGGGCAGCGTTACATTGTTTAAGAGGAGCTGCCTCCACCCATCTAGTGAAATAGTCTATGGCTATGAGGATATACTTATGTTGGAGGGATGAAGGAGGGTTTATAGGCCCAACAAAATCCAGTCCCCATTGTTGAAATGGAAACTGAACTGTAACCGGTTGTAGAAGAAATGCAGGTTTCCTAAACTTCCCTATGCATTTCTGGCATGGCTCACACTTCCTCACATAAGCATAAGCATCCTTAAACAATGTGGGCCAATAATATACGGCCCTAAGAATCTTGTGTGCTGTAATCTCTCCTGGAAAATGGCCTCCAACAGGACCTGCATGAAATTGAAACAGAATGTCATTAGTTTCACGTTTTTCCAAGCATCTGAGAAATACTCCATCATAATTTTTTCTAAAAAGAACTTGATCAATGAATTGATAAGGAGCAGATTTCAAACTTAAAGCCTTTCTTTTCTTAAAATCAAGGGTTTTGGGAGCAAACCCATGATTCAGGAAAAATCTGATATCGTCATACCATTCCGATGTTGGGGCATCGATAATGTTAACAACACTTGGGGGGATTTCTTCCTCGTGATCCCATTCGGACTGCTGCTGTGCGGGGTCATTGGATTGCGCAGTAAGAAGACAAAGACCTTGTCCTTTGACAATTTTAGCCGGCCTAATCTCAAGATCATATTCTTGTAGAGCGGTCATCCAATGGGATCTCTTTTCCCCCAATTCTTTCTGGATGAGGAAATTTTTGATAGCAGAATATGAAACAATGACTTTGGTTCGAGACTTCAGCAAGTAGGGTCTGTAATGTTTGATGGATTTATAGACCGCATAAGTTTGCTTATCGATCTGCGAGTATTTAAGCTCTGCACCTTTGAATGTTGAGCTCATAAAAGATATCAGGATTTCAGGATTTCAGTATCATTGTCATGCTTTTGAGTTAAGACAGCTGCATAAGAAAAGTCAATGGAAAAAGTATAAAGAATGAAATCCTTATCAAAATCTTGGGACATGAGAGTAGGAGCTTCTGCAATGGCCTTTCGAATTCGGATAAACACATCTCTCTGTTCCTATGCCCAAGTAAACTACACATCTTTCTTGACCAAAAGTTGTATTGGTTTAACAATCTCGAAAAAATTTGGTACAAATCTACGTACAAAATTAATCTTACCTAAGAAGGATTGCATTGCTTTGCGCGAGCCTGGTAAACCAATATTTGAAATAGCCTTTGTACGTTCATGATCGATAATCATACCTTCTTTCGAAACAATGAAGCCCAGAAGCTTTCCTTCGGTTACTGCAAAAATAGATTTCTTCGGGTTGAGAGAAATACCGAATTTCCTACAGCGATCAAAAACTTGTTTCAAAGCAAACACATGTTCATGTCGTTTTTTAGAGTAAATAGTGATACTGTCAAGGTAAACTACGACATAATTATGCATTAACCCTCGGAAAGCTATATCCATAGCTCTCTGAAAAGCAACTCCTACATTGATCAACCCGAAAGGCATCCGTCTATAGGCAAAAGTACCCCATGGGGTCCTGGAAGTTGTTTTCAATTGATCATCCAGGGCAACCATAACCTGGTTATACCCTGAAAAACCATCTTGGAGGGAAAACATCTCTGACCCAACTACCTTTTGAAGAATCCGCTCCATTGGTGGAACAGGATAGTTGTCTTTCTCAGAAGCCCGATTTAGGTTCCTGAAATCAACACACGGTCGAATTTCCCCACTTTTCTTATGGACCGGTACTAAGTTAGTGATCCATTGAGTGTGCTTGACCGGAAAGATAATTCGAGCAGTGAGCAGCTTCTCCAGCTCCTTTTTTACAGAAGGCTCCAAACGGGGGTGCATCTTCCGCAGCTTTTGTTGAAATGGCTTAACCTCTAGTTTCATGGGTATATTATGAAACATGACGCTAGTGTCAAACGTTTTCAACTCGTCATACGTCCAGGCGAAAACATCCTTATAGTGTTTACACAATGCAATAATGGATCTACATTCTTCAGGGGTACAATCAACTCCCAAATTGATGAAATGAGGTTCCTGTTCGGTGCCTAGGTTGACCCGCTCATAGTTCAAGGATGATCTTTGAGTTTTACAATTAGTTTGAGATTTGAACTTGTCCTATAAATCATAAAAAATTTCTAGATTGATCACAAACTTCGGGATGACGTTTGAGGAATCAGTGAGAGACTTTTCATGTTCTACTTCATCGATGGCCATGTCTTGAAACGTATCCTGAGCAGTGAGGAAGTCGAGTATCTGTCGGTCATCATCAAACACTTTCCAATTAGTCACAATATCTGGAATGGATGGTCTGTACATCAATTCGATAGAAAAAGAATGAGGAGACAGACCTTCTGGCAGGATCAGTCTAGACACTGTATTTGCTAACAGGTTTGCAACAAAATTTTGTGACTTGGGAACTGATTTAATATTGAATGTCGAAAATGAGTTGGTTAGATCACTTACCAACCTTTGATAATTAGCCAAACACGGAGATAAGCAGTGTATTTTATTCTTGACTTGCTTGACTATAATTTCAGAGTCTCCACAGCATTTTATTGCTTGCACACCTAAATCAATGGCCTTCTTGAGCCCCTGTACAAGAGGTTCATATTCAACTACATTATTAGTGCAATCAAATTCTAACCTGCAAGCAATCATGATTTTCATTCCTTTAGGATTGGTAAGAACACAACCCGCTCTAGCTCCCTCCTTGGACTTGGAGCCATCGAAAAATAAGGTCCATGAGATAGGGTCTAATCTAAAATTCATATTCACATTATATACATTATGCACAATTTCACCAGAAAAGGTACAGAAGTGACCTAAGTGATATGTGATTCGTTTCGGATGCTTTCTTCTAGTGATACATCAGCTGGGAATTCACTGAAAAAGGTATCGAATGTAAATTGCTCTACACGAGAGGTGAGATAACCAGCAGATTCACTTGAATCATTAAGATTAGTAACTGTCTGTTTCATAAAAGGTTCTTTGCTGATCTTAATTTTATTCGGTTGACCATTGTAAGGCAACCATAAATGGGACCAGTCGGTTGCAAAGTAACCTTTAAGTTTCTCTGACCAGTCCCTGCTTAACCACATCCCATAGGCTTCTGGGATGTCAGCCATCACAATGTCAACTTTCTGATGGATCCTGGGATCAGCTGACAGCATGAGCAGAACGTTTCTCAATTTGCCAACCACTCTGACTTTGGATTTGTCAAGTTGCACAATCTGGGTTGGACAGGGTTCCCACATTGCATTCAATTTTCTGCAAACAGAGAGGGGCATCACATTTGATGATGCTCCCGAATCTATCATGCAGTTATGTACATTGCGTTTGAAAATCTCAAAAGTAAGCAAGAAAGGAGGAGTTCTCTTACTTGCTGGTTTTTGATCATCAGTTTTAGTGACAGAGTCTAGATTATTATTCTGTGACTCTCTAGGCTGTTTGACTATCATGTTTTTAGGTAAAGAATCCCTCATGGTAGGAATCTTGAGTAGATCAAACAGAGAGATGTTTTCTTTTACTCTTTTTAAGTCTTCAACTAGGTTGTACTCCATTTCAGGGAGTATTGTATCCTTTTGAGGAATAGTCTTACTTTTGGTGGGAACTGGAGGAGAAGATGAAGGTTCTTGAGGCGGTTGTGGCCTTGACCTTGTATTATAAGGATGTTGTGTGTTAAACACCACCTCAAGTTCTTCTTCTTCTTCAGGTAGTGGAGGATTCAGGGTAGTCTGATCATTGGAAGTGTCAAGGGTGACTTGAGATTCTGCTGCCAATGCTCTAAAAATAGAAAAGAGTTCATCGTTTGTGAGTGCATCTGCCGGATTTGGTGGTGGTGGATTTTGTGGAGGCTGGTAAGGTCTCCTAAACGGTGGCCTTACAAAACCTCTGTTCTGATTCTGATTATCATTAGTGTTCTTCTTCAAATCCACCATCTCATTTGACATCTTATGAAGGAATTTTTTGATGTCAGTCATATCAAATGGATCCTTGTTTTGAACTGTGGGTTTAGGGACATTCTCAATTTTCTTCTTGGAAGTGGAGGGTTGTCCTTCTGAAGCTTCAGGGCTATCTTCCAAACAAAAGATGTCCTTCTCAACTTGGATTGCTTCATCAAATGCCTCCAGTAAAGTACCCTTCTATGCCCTTTTGACCCATATTGCAATAGGGGGAGGCAGACCCTTTTCATAATAAGCCACCAACAATTCTTCAGCAGGAAGAAGATTGGTAGGAATTCTATTTTTGAGATATGAAAACCTTTGGTTAAAGTCTTTTACCCTTTCTTTTCCTTTGATTTTCATGGAGGATAATTCTAAGACAAGATCTTGCGGTGTTTTGTCATCCCCGAATTTATGGGTAAAATGTTTCTCGAATTCATCCCAGGAAGTTATAGATTGGGCCGGTAAAGCAAAATACCAAGTGGCTGCTCTACCCTCAAAGGTGTATGGAAAGAGTCTGCATACTACATCCTCATGTACCATGCTTCTAAGCATGATTGCCTACATGAAAGTTTTTATGTGATCCAAAGAAGGTATCTTATCATCAGGGTTGTATTTAGGCAGCCATTTCTTAGGATTCTTTAGTAATCTATGTTGATCACCTAATATGAAAATTGCACCTTGGTCAAGCCAAGGTCTGTTTTGACCTTCTCCAGCCATTGGAGGTTCTTGTTCTTCTTCTTTAGATGACGAACTAGAAGAATTCTCTTCGTCTGAGGAAGATGATGAAGATGAAGGAGGGGACGGTGGTGGACCACCGGCTCCAAGATTTGGTTGACCTTGTGTTCCGACGAGAGTGGCCTCATGGTTGTATTCAAGAGAATCTGGTCGATTAACTAGGTCTTGGTTTTTAGATTGTTGATCAATTGTATGTTGATCCTTTGTGTTAAAACTATTGGTATGCTGAACCTGTGGATCACTGGTCTGTGAGGTGGGAACTTGCTGATATTCCTGACTGCTAGCCTGCAAAATACCTTGTAAGTTTAGAGCTGCCAGGCCGCATCTTCTTTGATCGAAAAGTCGTTGTTCTACTCCTAAAACCCTATCGGAAGATGTTTTCAATATTTGCTCTAGCGAGATGGGCCCCCTTGTAGGTGACGTGAAAATGATATCTTCTCTGTTCTCCTATTGTATCACAGGTGTGACAGGTATAACCGTAGGTTGTGTGGACGTGACAGGGAGAATCATAGGTTGTGTACTAGTTGGTTGTTCCGATGTTGAATCCCTAGTCTGGCTTCGGGTTTGAATTGTTGAAGTACTTGCTGGAGGAGGTTTATTAGTAGTCTGATTAGGCATGTTTTACTAGTTTCCCTCCTTCTAACGCCATTTGTTGATGCCTCGCGGGTGCAGGGTAAGTGCAAAGTGCTGGAATGGGTTCCAAGGCACACAACAGGGGATGAAAACCCAGCCAAAGGCTTCGAAAGACCCTGCACAAGGGAAACTCTATCCTTGAGCTGTTTGGTGTGGTAATCACCCACGGATATTTGGCCTCCACTGGCACTCTATGAGTAAAAGATTTGATCTTGAAATATTAGTTTTCCTATCAAGGAAAACTAAGTGTGAAAGCTTGTTACCAAAATCTAACTTCACCTACCTAAGGAAAGAATCTATTCTAAGTCAGATCTAGCCTAAAAGGAAGAGTTGATGTTGTGCATATCAGATTTGAAGTGTGATGAACAAGTAGTTAAGTACCTTAAACATAAATGTCTTTGGGTTCTTCACTTGTTAATTAAAGTATTATCAGTTAATGAAAATTAAGTGACAATTCTTCAAAGTGTTTAAGCCTATTCAAATATCTGATCTGTAATCATTGTGTTAATTGAAAAATTAACGTTTGATTATACATATTTATTTGCATTGAATCATTTGCAAAAATATAAAAGTGAAAACGTTCAATTAAAGAAATTTAATAGAACAATTTTGAGCATAATCCAGACATACAGAGAAATCAATATGAGAGATCTTATGCATTAATGAATGTCCTGCAAAAGATTAAACACATAATCGATGACAAATTTGAAACATTAACTCAACAATTCTCAAAGAAATTTCAAGAACAATAGAAGGTGGATTGAAAGATAACTTTCCTGAATAGAGAAGTCTTGTACAAAAATTACAATGACTCTAATAGACAAAGTATCTTCAATCCAATCTCCTGTTGAATTGCAATTCCAAAATTCCCAACCCCTTACTAAGGGAAACATTCCTCCTTATATACTAAATTTACATAAGAGTTCCAAAAGGAGAAATTCTACAAAATAGGGATTACAAAATCAGATCTAACGATCGATCCAAGAAATCTTGCTATTTTTAAGCTTAAAAGATTTTCCGCCACTTTTCACAAAAGAAAGACTTGTTCTTTAATCATATAAGGTCTCATGGCACCATAAAAATTCAATCACAGATTGTTCACTATCATGGACAGGTGGTGTGGCTTGCAGAGCATTTACTGTAGGAAATTCAGGGTCGGGGAACCCACTGTCAAAACAGAGAAATCCATTAGAGGATTTACTTCAGGAATGGTAGCCGGCACGTCAGGTTCTTCATTGATTATAAAGTCCTGTATAACATCAGTATCGAGATCAGTTGATTCCTCCAGAATTTCCTTCCTTTGCTCTTCGGGGTTTTGCATGTAGGCAGACAAAGTTTCAAAGTCTTCTTCACTACTACCGCTGCTAAGATCAGGAACACCTGCATCAAACGGTGGTGACAACATTTATTGATACAACAAGGGGTAGATTTCTTCATTTTCAACCTGAACATTAGAAAATTCACCATCTGCATGAATATTACTCATTCTGAATGAGTCTTGGATAGTAGGACGCAAAAAATACCACACAGAGTCTTACATCTTCCATAAGGCAATAGATGAACTGGAGATTTCATGTTAATTGCTATTTAAAGGCCAACAAGCAGGTCGATGATAATCGGGCAGGGCAATCTGCAATGATTAAACTTATCCAGTCAATTCATTGTAATTACTTCAATTGTAATGAAAAGAGCTGAGGTATGTGCCAATCGGATCAAAGCTTGTGCGAAGTACGAGTTCAATTACTACTCGCATGATTTTGAATTGCCTTTGCGATCACATCGTTACAAGCAATCTTCCATCAATAATTATGATTGGTAATTAATAACGAGGACGAAAGTTAGGGTGATAAAGTTTATCTACAAAAAATTCTCAACTAGAAGTTCCAGCACATGGGCTATCAATTCTTCGCACGTAACAAATCCGATCGATCTGACCCAACTTCCACGAGAATGATCAAAGCTTTCAAGTTGGGAATAAGTGAAAAGAAATGATCATTAAGAGGTGGAACAAAAACATCAAGATGTCAAAGCTTGAGTCCATACATGGCAAACTTAAGGTAGAGAGATGGCGCCCATCCAACATGAAGTAACTGATAGACTTGTATTCGTGTCTATTGTCATGGATTACACAGAAAAATGATAATTTGGCTGAACCAGCTTTCAAAAGATAGAATGGAAAATCCTGACTTAACTTAGTACCCAAAATCAACATGACCGTGAGACCATAACAGACGGACGACTGAGATTAACCGGAGCAGGATGCGGAATTGGGTTCAAGTATTTTCATGAAGTTCTTATTCAAAGATCCCGCAAGCCGAAACCCAAAAGTACGGATTTGCGGGTTGCGGGTTCACAAAAATGGAAGTAGGAGAAAAGATTTCAAAAAGCCGAAAACCGACTATGCGGGTGGTAGGTTTCGGGAATGTGAAACTGTGAGGAGAGATAACCATCCTGAAAGCCGCATCCCGAAATTACGGGTTGCGGGTTTCGGGAGGACACACCAAATAAACGAAAAACCACAATCCCGAAAGCCGAATGCCACCATTGCGGGGTTCGGGTTTCGGGGTAATTATTTCTCAGTCTTATTTCAGAATGATCCTGCAACCCGCAGTCGTCGGGTTGTGGGTTTCGGAATTACCAAAACCAAAACTTAAAAAACAACAGTCCCGCAATCCACACCTGTCGGGTTGTGGGTTTTCGGTTCTCCAAATGTCGGGTTTCGGGATGATGATAACAGTTAACAAAATACTCAAAATTTTGGCTCTTTTCAGACCGAAACACTTTGGAAGAAATAATCAAACCCTTACAAACAAGCAGACCAAAAGTATGGGTGAAGAATTTTAGAGGTAAAATCAAAATCTAAAATTTTCAAAATGATTCACCCAAACACCTTAGCATTTATTAAAATTGGGGGCTCCCATGCTTACCTAAGCATGGGATCTGTTGTGGCCACAACAGGCCTATAGAGTACAAACCCTCCACCATGGAAGGACAGAATGACGGGGATCCTCTGGACATAATCAATGTCTTGTTGTTGGGGTAAGAAGACTCGAGCTATCAACCTTGTCCCTGTGGGTGCACCATGGGTCAATTGTTACATACTTTGATAAGAATCTGTCATCCATATTTTCGGGGCCACTAGTAATGCATGAGGGAGCCTTGACTATGGAGGAATAGTGTGGAAGCGGTCCAATCTGGTGACCTTTCCCTGCTCATCTATTATGATGCTGAGAACCCTATAAGGCCGCTAGACTATTTACTCATTCATTTGTTGTGGAAAGGAAATTAAAACGTGCATGCACAGCTACATTCATTTGTTGTGAGTGAAGGCCCAAGGGGATTTTTACATCACAATCGCAGGGTTAAACAACATTTCCATGATGTCATCTCTACATGTTAAAATTTACCCATTTTTACATATTGATTCTGTAATTTTTGTTTCCTTTTGTAGGTTGAGTCATCAACATATTGCTAAAATTTGTTCCCTAATTATTTACATAGGGTAGATGGAGAGGGTTGGTGGGCCTTTCTTCTCCTATGCATGTTGCGATTTTATACTCACAGAACACCTGTAACTTATTCCTTTGTTTTTTCTTCTAGATATGATCTATCTTGAGCTTGGGATTCCCCACAAATCTGTGGGTTTCTTTGTTTATGAACATAAAAGGGACTCTTGATGCCCTCTCCAGTGATGCCATTTCAAATACCCGTTCCAGTTCAGTACTGAGGATAGGCATGACACTGCAATTCACAACCAATCCCTGGATTACACTTTGTTAAATGGCAATGATGTACATGAATTTTCAAATCTCTAGGTAATCTTAGCGATACCTCTACAGAAAACTTGTCTCTTGATTAGAGTAGCGATACTGTGTGTAAGGAGTTTATATATACAAAATATCTTTATTAGAGTGCTATCTACCTATTTTTTTTAAATGGAAGAATATTGCCTTATAAAAGATTTTTTAATAAGCGTTTTAACACTGTCCATATAAAAATGTGGATGAATCTGTGTTGTAATGTTGGGAATTTACCATAACCAGATCATGAAGGTTATTTTGATCCTAACTTCAATGAGGATTCTATGATTCCTTCCTTTATGAAGTCCCCATTCGAAGAGGTAATAATATCATATATTTGCAATGCTCTTCATCATAATTTGTTGTAAAAAATAGGATTTTATTTCATTCTCTGTAAAAAGATGTACAATCGATACCATTTTGAAAATATTCAAATATTCGCCAACCAATATCCATATTACATCCTTTTATTCTAAAACAAATGGGATCCTATGCTAATTTAAATTTGAAATTTATTTGCACTTAATTGACCAAAAAATTGGTGTTGAGGATTCCTAGGTACAAGGTATGTAAGATAATAAATATGCACTCGGTCGATCTCCTAAAATCTTAAAAGACTCCCATAAAATAGGAAACCATCACATAAACTATGTAACACACATTTGGAGAAATAATCTATTGCATTTTTGGAAATATTTATCATGCAATATGTTAGATCCAACTGACAGGTAGGCCTAGTATAGAGGTTTACAACATTGCTCCTTTGCAACCTTTGAGATATCTCCTCTGCATCCTTCGTAAACATTCCTTTCATAACCTTTAAAAATATCAATTCATAGCCCTTCAAATATCTCTGTCACATTCGGGAGTATTTTCCTTCACATCCTTTCTATCTCCTTGGTGGGTTTTAAAATATTATTATCAGTTTCCATAAATATATATCTATGTCCTTTGAAATATCCCTCCACCAAAGAATATATCTTTTTGCATCTTTCATACAATTTAAACCACATTTTTTAATATTACTTTTCATAGCGTACAAACAATATCTAGATCATTTATTGAATTCGTTGCTTAATATTTTATGAAAAATATCATAAAATTGTATTATATTTATGTCCTTTGAAATATCCCTTTAGCAAAGAATATATGTTTTTGCATCTTTCATACAATTTAAAACACATTTTTTATATTAATTTTCACAACCTTTACAAACAATATCTAGATCGTGTATTGAATTCAGTGTGTTTAAGATTTTATGAAAATTATCATAAAATTATATGTAAGGATTAGAATATGTATGTAATTCTCATGAAATTATTTCTCATTCCCTGGATAGGGTGGAAATAAAGATGGTAAAATGATCGAAGAGGTTTCTTTTATTCCTAGAGGAATTCGGTTTGTAATGTGAATGGCATATTATGCCATGGATGAAGATTCAATCTTTATTTTAATGATATATAAATAGTCATCAACAATGTGATCGACCCATTCCAAATTTCCAGGGTTTATGCACCTAAATTTACTACTTATTTAAGAAAATATTGATAAAAACCCAAGTATATATCTATAAGTAAATCGTTGAAAATATATACTCAAGGGTTTGGATTTTAAAATCGCCATCAAAATTATCTTATTTTGGATCTCTCCTATTGTTCCAACTTCTTGGAAATGCAGGTATGTTGATTCCCGAGTCTTATCACATATGTAGATATAACAACTCTTCGAAATTTATGGGTAGTGATATTGAAACTCTCTACAGCCACAAAAGGAAATATATAATACAGTTATGTTATCTATGTATACAAATTTGTCTATATTTCCCAAGGGATCGCCTAGGATAAAAGACAACTAAAACGCCCTACTTTTCTGGCAAAAGTTTAATCAAAACAGTCAAATTTGTTCCTGAAAATTGTGATTTCCATAGTTCTGCAATTTCAGCAATTGTAATTGCCTCTCCTAGACTAAATTCCCTATTTTAAAACTACCTAGATCGCTGAAATTACTATTTGAGCACTCCACATTTCCATTTCAGCTATTCTTTCTCTATCGGATTTTGACGAGTCGGGGGCATTTTAGTTAGCCCTTATACTGCTCCTGAAGGGATTGGACATAGGGCCTTGTAGAAGTATTTGACCAATCTGGAAGATGTCTTATGCTTATCTATTCAAACACATAATGATCATATATACATGTTAGGGTTTGATCCCCTTATGGAATTTCATTGTATTTTTTGCATTTTGCTGATTGAATTGTGGTCCTTTAACTTAAGGTAGAAATTGAAATTTTTAGACCAAAGGGGTAGATAAACCATCTGGAATATCATAATTTTGGTGGGGTTTGTATATATATATGTGTGCTTTTTGAAGAGTATCATGGGAAGAATCCATATGTACTTTTCAATTCAACATTATATTTTCCATACACCTCTTTACTTAACCCTGAGATAAATTCCATTTGTATATGTATATGGTTTTTTCACTTAACCCCAATCAAACAATTTGTATGTTATATAACGCATATCTCTGCATGGGTGCCCATTGAACCCTTTTTACGGACACATTTCTTTATAATATCATATTTTCATTGCGATGACCTTTAGATTCCAGATAGCGTATCTACTTCTCGATACTCCATTCATTGTTGTTCTTGATCCACATCATTTGTTGTAGTCTTTGATTCACATTTAGTTCATTTCATACTCCTAGATTTCAACACTAAAATGTTATTACTGACAGGTACATATTTAGGCAAAACGTTTAGTGAAGGGGAATGTTAAATCCCCAAAACGTAAAAAAATAGTATGACGGGTAAAATTTCAGTGAAATTCCAACATTGCACTAAGGGGAACCTGTGTTGGCGTGGATCGCCAAAAAAGTGCAGTCTCGCCCAACATGCCGGCAGAAAACCCTTCTAATCACAGCGTTCATCGACATGGATTGGTGATTATACAGGAGTTGTAACAAATACCTGAAGTTTTATTCGAGGTAAGATGATCTGTTGCTACCCAAACCCTCAATAAATCTCTGTTACTCCATATCAGAGACGCCATATTCCATTCTTCTTCTTCCTCCTAAAGACAAGCTCACAAAGTTTTTTCCTCTCTGGAAATCAGGAAAGTAGCAGAGCATGGCGTCTACTCACCATGGATTCAGCACAACAACTTTCAACATATTCCTGCACGGTGGAAGGGCGGCTTTAATGTTCACTTTCTTCACAGTCTTTTTTGCAGGGTTTTGCTTCATCTCCTGCATTGCCCTCTTCGAAGATCAAGTCGGTGTCACAGACTGGTAATATCAATGAGCATCCCACTTGGAAACTCATGTTGAAAATTTTGTAAGGACTCTAAGTGAGATCATGATTCCGGCAAATAGGTTTCAAGATTGGTAGAATTCTTAGAAGAAAATAAGTTACACTTATTCTTACAAGCATCAAAATAGATCTTTTTTATGCCTCGAAACAAAATAAAACCAATAGACATATTCAGCTTCATGCTTAAATATGATCAACCAAAACAGTTTTCCTTAACAGCCTGACTACAAAACCTATATATTTCTAAAATGAATTGAGTCCATAACTTTCTAAGAGATAGCAAACTCAATAAGTCTACGAATATCAACTCCCACTATGAAACCATTATATATTGGATTTAGAAACAGAACTACATCCATATCTCCTCTCTTCAGAGACTAATTTACCCTCTGCTATCCATTCCCTTCCTTTAACAGGGCATCTACCTCCATATTCTGCTCCCTATACACATGGGTAGTGGAAATTTACTTGAACAAACTTGCTATTTATTTTATTTGGTCACCTGAAGGTTTTAGGGTTATAGTTAGGGGCGGGCTTGTACCGTTGATCCACTTAATCATCGGACTGGAGTCATCATAGACATGTATCTGTTTTACATTTTTCTACATAGCACAATTGAAGAGGAGCCAGAGCCTTAATGGCATAAATTCTGCAAAATTATGGATCCAAGGCCTGTCTTTATCTTGACTGTGTGATTCTCATAAATATACATAATACATATTTTTGACAAAATACACATCAATAGAAATCCTCTGGTCCCTTCCCCTCATTTTTGAGGATGGTACTTGAGGTAAACCTTTATGTTTTAGTTTTGGCTCCCCACTCCCAACATCATAGCTATTGAACATAGTTATTGCACAACCAATAATTACAATTACAATGTGCAAAATAGCATTCCATTCTGAAAATTCATACTAAACAATTCAACCTTAGAAAGTATTATTATCCTAAGAATCTTCTTTCCTAGTTCTCTAGTTTTTAAATGAACAGTGAGCATTAATTTATTAGTCAGTTTAGGTTTGTATGCCTGGCTTCATCAGTATTCTGAACTGTGAACTACTTTTTTGGCATTCAAATAATTTTTTAACTCGTTAGCATATTGTTTGAAATAAACTTGTCAGTTAGCATCTGTTTTTTGGTGTGAAATTTCAACACGTCCCTGATACAGGTAACCCTTGAAGAAGCCCTGGTAAAATCTCTAAATGTCCCAACTGTAAAGTTATGCGCTGAAATTGGAGTTGATAAGGTGATTATTTGGGTTTCTTGTATTTGTTTGATCAAATCTGTTTGTATCATTATATGACGTTTTTAATTTGAAAAATAAATATCATCTTTGGAATTTCGTTAGGTTTGTGACATGGCTAGAGCTTTGGGTATCAAGGCTCCACTTCGGTATGAACTATCATTGTCACTTGGAGGTTGTGAGGTTAGTGTTCCATCTAGTCTTTTTAAGAGATATAAAATGGGTTGTAGCTTGGCTACTATTTGTATTTTTCATTAGTTATTCCACAAAGGAATCAGAACAAATGGGTTGAACTAAGAATACTCAATGACTAGGTTCTAGCCATGGAAACAGTGGAAATGTCTCTCTAATTTTAAGATGTATTAATTTTATAATGGAGATTCTTGCACTATAATGGAGCTTGATGTTAAATATCTGATTTGAATTGTGCAAGTTACTACTTTGCAACTAGAAACTATTTATTCAACAATAGCTACAGGGGGTTACTACTACAAACCTTATATTATCATCCCCATAGAAACTGGTGATGGTCGTGTCTTGGAGGAGGTGGAGGTAGAAAACCTAATATTTGTTTATTCTTGTGACATTTAATTGGCAAATATACTCTGAAAATATACCAATTAACAATATATTTTTATTTGTTTGTTGCAGTCAAATGATGGAAATGAAAATACTGTTGTCGATGAACATTCCATTTCAGAAATACGGCAGTTGTTATAGGCAAGTTTTCTGTTGCGTGCTGGAGTGTATGTTCCACAAGCTTTTTGTCACTGAGTTTACAAAATCTTTCCCAGAGTTGACAATTTTAGGTGCTGTCAAATGTCACAGGCTGTTGTTGAACGAGGGACAGGTCGTGCAGTAAGACTAGGCAGGCCCTTTGCAGGAAAAACAGGAACATCTCATCAGTATAGAGACGTACGGTTTGATGGATTCACACCTGAGTTCTCTTGTGTGGTAAGAGAATCCAAAGGTTTGAATTGTATTCAGTGAAAATTACATGCAATGTAAAATTGAAATTATCATATTTAATGGCAAACTAGACATCACTTGCTAGAGGGCTTTTGGGCAAAGTTTTTCTTATCTGAAATAAACTTAGTATTAGTATTGTGTCTTGTTACCTCCAAGATTTGCACAAAAAATAATTCCACTCTCCTATCACAAACCCCAGGGAAAGTTGAGGACACCACCCATTATCACGTCAGAGGTCGTCCTCCTCACTTTAGGCCTGCTTTTCACCAACACAAGGGGGATTCTCTAATAAGACGAAAAATATGTCCTTGCAAAGCTTGATATAAAAATCATATTTGTAGAATGAAAATACTTTTGATTTAGTTAAAAAGTAATGGTGCATTATAAAAACCATTGCTTATCCATTGGGTGATCCAGTGAACATTAGAGAGCATCAAGGCTTGAATATGATGGAGAAGACATAATTAAGACATGCACTTTTTTGCTACAATTAGTCCAAAACAAATTTTCAGATTGTGCAAGAATGAGGGACCATATATAAGTTGCACCATCACAACAATGAGATTATTGCTAAGTAATAACATACAAGCATGAACAATATATAAATCACTACATATGAAACCATGGATGAAGTAGATTGTGTATGACAGCCTTCAATTGAATGCTCAGCCAACATGTCCTATCTTCAAATCTGATTTCACCATGACATCAAGGAGTCATAATGTACCACACTTAATCTTCTTTCCTAGTTACAGCATACTTCAAACATTGAATGAACAACTATAACTAGAAAATAGCAGCAGCAAAATTCTTTAATTATCCAAGGTTGCATCAAGAGCCTGGAAGGGTTTTATCTCAGCCCTAACATCTTCTTATTGGAGCAATAATGCCCTTCTACAAAGATTATTTCAGGAGACAATTACATTGGAAACCCTTGCAAAATCCTAGTCAATCATGTAAGAGAAAGGAGCAATGTAATGTCCCCTCCTATCATACCAGCATGATGGAGAGGATCGTGATACTAAATCCGGGCATCTAGCCCCATAAACTTTTAAGTAAGCATTCACATAATATAAAAGACATATGGAATGTATGATTATAAGAAAAACACAGCGGAAATAATATCAATAACACATCCATCGTACATTCAAGATATTCATCAAATAAATAATTGCTAAGTTAACACAAGAGAATACTTATCTCAATAAAGTAGTCTCGAGCAACTGGCTATGCAACTGCAATGTTCCACCCAACCATAGGCCAGTTGTGCTCATCAACCTATTGATACAACTGCCACCCCCCGAGCTGGGCATGATCTCTATAAGGAATCACGGAACAGAAGACTCACACATAGCCAAGCATACACCAAGATGAGCCAAGCCAATCTACAATTGGGTTTATCAGGCTGCTAGGAAATGGAAAGGAAGAGTGGCTAAGCTAGTGAGCTCAAGCACAGAGCCAGGGGTAACCTTACAAGATCTATCTAGCTTGGCACCCACAATACCTACACACCCAGCACAAGGAAGTATTCTTTTCACTGCTGTACAGTCCCTCAAGCCATACCTTCCCCATCTAGTGCTCTCAGGGTGTGCATAGAAGAGTAGCCAAAGCCCTCTTGATCTCCTTGAGAGGTTATCTCCCCCACTAGGTTTATCAAGCCCTTTCTATCCACTACCACTCCAATCTATTACTCATAGATTCAAACCAAAACAAGGATGCACATAACAGCAGAAGTATAAGTGCTGGGCATGAAGGAACATTTTTACAGTGAAATGCCCAAAGATGGGGTTTTCATTAGCTTTCGTAAAACGTGGGAAACCCAAAAACGAAACTGGAAGATGGGGAATAACCATGGGAAGCCCAATCCGTTTTCAGAAAAACGTCCATGGACATTCTGGGGAAAAAATGGCCTCCATAAAAGTCCCAAATCATGGTCCTCCTTCCCCAGCCACTATGTAACACAAAAACGAGCTCCCAGCCATGGGAAAATGCAGGAAAATTGGTAAAAACGTGATGAGGAAAGACCCAGTAGTTCCGACTGCGTGAGAGAGGAAAAACTATATGTTTAGAAATGGCTTTGGGCACCATTTCGTGGGTGTTTTCTTGCCCAAGAAGCAAAAATACGAATTCCCAGGTTGATGGCTTGCCCATGCACAAAATTGGCTGCCATACCTCTTCATTCCCAAGGCATTAACTACCTCAACCAATTTCTGGAAGAATTAAATGATTGGGTCCATAACCCAAAATGGGTAGTTGGTGGTTTATGGGTTTTCTCATTGACACATGGATTAACACCATTGGCTCAAGGGTTTGAATAATTTCCCTCCCTATTCCTTGTAGAATCATGCCCCCATCTCTTTGTTGCATAGCATAGCCATTTGTGGGTTCTTTATTAAAATTCGTATTTACATGATGTCTTATTTACATTGTGCCTATCTAGCACAAGAACCATAGGCATCTATTCCTTTAATTTCCGATACATAAAACGCTAAATAAATGGTGGGGCCTTGGCCTTGAGCTCCTCAGCATGATTAAATTACAGTATTTACATCATTTATGATTTAATACAAAGGGGGTCAAAATGGGGACATTACAAGCAATGGCGAAACCTTCCATTGAGTTTGACCCTTAACTTCTTCCTCCCAAGAGATCTTCATCTAAGCTTAGAGGGGAAATCCCCCTTTTCCAACCATGCCTTTGCAAATGAGAGCTCTCTTTCTTTTATAGAGCTCCTCCTCAAACATTTTACAATAAAATATTATTGAATAATTTCTAGATTCATGAACCTTCTAGAAGTAATAATATTAAGATACATAAAGAAGGTCTAGAAGCCTCCTTGAAGCTAGCTAAATAGCTTGATTTACTCTTTGTTTCCACATGTTTGACCTTCCTAGCTTGGGTGCTCTCTAATAATGACCATATATTAACTTCCTCTTCACAAAATGGTAATAGAACTCAAGAAATGGTAGAGCACTCCATTGGAAATGGTCAATTGCGGCTCAGGTTTTGAGGCAGAAAACTTGAAATCACCATAATTTTCCTAGCTGGGATAAATCCCCCTTGCTATTCCAAGCTTAGTTTTCCAATTTATTTCTTCAACATAGATGCAATGATCTTGGAGATGGCCATAAATGAAACATTTCAAAGGGAGATTGGGCAACAAATTGAAATATTTTTTGGGTTTCCTTCCTAGTGCAGGGGTGGCTATCACTTATTCAGTTTTTCATAATTCAATTCACAACCAAAAAACAATTCCACACCATCAATTTATATAAATGGTTCAAAGGGAAAAGCTTTTAATGATTCCTCTGTCCAAGCAATTGATTCAACACAATCTATGGCCATAATTTTTAAGATAAAACAAAGGCATAAGATAATATTCTATGTATAAAAGCACCATCGGTGAAATTTCTAACTTCATGAAATGATAACGCCTAGGCCTACAAAGTTTGTTTGATGCTGTGACTGAAAGCTTGTCTTTTAAATTCATTAACACAAATAAATACCCTAAAAAATTACCAACAGTATTAATGCCAGGAAACCACTAACTATTCAACCTTACACTATATACCTTAGAATTGCCATACATAGTGGAAGATTAGATCCAGAACTGAGATCATGTATTCATCATAATTTGAAATTTAATTGTGGGAAATGCATGGGATCTTGTTGAATTCATAGTGCAATCAATTTTTTTCTACCATCATTACCAGGTTTGCAAACCTCTCATTCATTATAGACAGAACATTGCTAGTATTACTCTGATACTTGTAATGTTTATTGAAGACTCCTCTGCCCTCACACTCAGGATAACTTCCACTGGATTCAATTCTATTAGATTGCAATCTTAGAAACATACTGACAATAGGACATGCAAAATGGTATGGAATTTTCATTCATTTGATTATATAGTTTATTAGAAAATGTTATCTCTGTACATACATCATATAAATAACTTATTGTACAATACAATAGATAAGAGAACATGTAAAATCCTAAAGGCCAGTATTCAACTAAATATAGAATTCTCAAAATCTGTCAATCACAAAATTTCCTAGAAGGGGTTGTCTAGGTGCAAGCAATAACTTCTAGAAAGCCAATGGTGGTAGAAACAAACTAAGAAATATGACAAATAGGCATAGTATACATGGCACTTGAAATCTAGACCGACCACATGAAAAAAGATCCCATAATAATGATTGTGTAATATATATAGAACTCCCCTACCAATCACTGAGAATTAATCAACGTAATATTTAGAGTTCAAACTAACAAATATAGCATTTAAAAAGGTAAAGGGGACAATCCAAATTTAAAGAATTCCCCCAAATTAAAGAAAGCACCCAGTTAAGTAGAAAGGTTATCTTGCATTACAATGATATTGGTAAGACCCTTGGTCTTTGCATCCCTCGGCCTCTCCAACAAAACACTTGGAGTCAAGATGAGAAAACAAATGATCAGTTATGACTCATCTAAACTTGTGATAAGGCAATAGTAAAACCTAGATCTTCACATCTCTATCTACCATTTGGGAAAATTCCAAAGCCTTTAGGATTTGGAAACACATTCTCGAGAAGCTAACCACCACGTGGAAGAGGGCTTGCATATGCAAATTCCACATCTCTATTAATCTGATCAATTTTCTTTTCAATTGACTTCAGATTTGATTCATTAGCAAGATTATTCTCTGTAGTATTTTTTCAAAGACACTATCAAATCCATTGTTTCATATTGAGCCTTTTTTGCATCAACAACAAAAGGTGAAGCTTCATATCAAATATATTCAATAGAAAAGTAATTGGGCCTTAAAATGCTTTCCTTCATTGTATTATCTAAACAAACAATACTGAAATATATCCTACAAATTAATATCTTTATAGATTTTCAAAGGAATTTAAAAATTAATACCCATTCAAAACATCCATGTGAGATTGGGACATAGGTGAATCATAATTTCTTCAAGCTAGATGACAAGACAACGGGCATTCTGATGCACAATGGAACATTAACAGCATAAACAACTAGTAGAAACCAAAAATAATATAGTAAAATTGCAGGTTAAATTAATGAGAAAAATTGATAATTAAGGCCTACAAGGTGATGTTACTAGGGTCTCGAAGTTCATCGGTGCCAGCCAAAAGAATGGCCTATGAATTTCTATGTCTCGCATTCAACAAGAGATGGCCCATTGCCTCTCCTTGCTCTATACAAAGCCTCCTTAGCCACTACTCTGACCTTCATGTTTCAACATACCCTTGCCATCAACATGCACACCCAACAACCCAAATGCAGGCCCTTTCTCCCATATATATGGAACTGAAATCACCCTAATGTGGAGCATTGCAATAGCCCACATATTGTTCTCCACAAAAAATTCAATTGGAATATTCCAAAGACCATCCATGTTTAATCATTCAGTTACTGTGCATTATTGAATGTGCCATCTCTAATGAATGCTAGGTAACTGCACCAACCTTGTCATCCTTAAGGACTTATTTCTTATATTCACCACTAAAGGAAACTCCTATTATAATAACATGAATTTCTTCTTGAATGAAGGAAAACCCCCCTAATATGTCATGCTCTTTAAAAAACATGTGCATGGAGCTTTCTTTCCCTCTGGAATAACCTGTAGTCTTTCTGAATGACTCAGTCATCACAACTCAAGCAAGCACTCCCTTTCTAAGTGTGTGCACATGATCTTTGTGAATACTACAAACATAATCATGAGCCTTAAACCTCTTGATAAACCCAATTGAAACTTCTTTCCCATTTAGAGATACCCAAACCCAAAAATTCCCCCCTATAATACATTATGGGCATACATCTTTGAACAATCTACCCAACACCGTATCTTCATATAATATAATCCTTCCATCCACGTGACAAATTGGAGTCAATCACAGAATCAAAATATTGAAAATGTGTCATTTTCATCACTTTTTAGATGAATTTTCTATTGCCCATACAAAAAATTATCAATATGGATATGGTTTAGATGTTTGGGATTATTTATGGTTGAATCTAGGTTAACCAGGGAATGAAACGCAACACTATGAAAAAAATTTAAACCATTTGAGGGACTTTTAGATAGGTGATGCTTACCAAGTTTGATTTTGTATCCATATTTCCTGAATTCACTTTTCATATAATATGCATTGTATCTACTTGGACTTCAAACTATTATGGAGATGCTTTGCAAAGTCATACTTGAGATGCAATGCTTCTGATATTTTTTGTGTTGAAATCTGTAAGATACCTTCTACACTGCTTTCATTCACCAAATCATAGACAAACTCTGGTTCAAGAATACAAATATGTGATATTGTTGAAGCAAGTTCTGATTGCAGCTATGCATTTTCAACCTCCATTTTAATTTTTCCAACAATGTCATCACTATCACATCCTTCACCAATCATTTGAGGTTCATATTCCTTACCATCATTTATAGAACCCTCTTTACCTTGGACTAAATGATAACAGCTTCTAGATGAGGAGAATGAGCTTTTCACTTGCATACTATGATCACCCTTATGTAGTGAAGCGCTACAGATCACCAACATTAATGTCAATCAAGTTCATGTCAAATGGTACTATATTAACAACACAATGACTAGGATTATCTCATAACCCCAAAGATTCTAAGATATCCTAAGGAACATATGTAAACATATGATGTGAAAGTTGTTCCCATCTTCCTTTTAGATGAAGTGATGTTCCCATCCAGAAAAATTCAGTGGGAAACATGTCCTACTCCAAATGAAGGTAGTTCCCAAGACAATAGGAAAACAGTTGATGGTGACATTGTTGTTAGTCACTCACACCTATATACTATGCTTCTTGCAAACGTGTACTTACAGTGTGATTGAAAAAAATCCAAGCACAATTTGTTTCTTGCAACTGGATCTTACCAAGAGTTTTAAATTGACTTCCAAATCCCTTCTTAAGGAGGAAACATCCTCTACAACTATAGTCATCCTTATCTCAATCTCAACACGTTGATGTTTTTTTTTTTTTTTGACAGTGCATTCTACAACTCCAAATGGTCTTCCTTTTCTTCATATGCAGAGTTATTCTCTCCTCCAATTCAACCAAGAAAATTTTAATGCTAGAGGTAAATTATTATTCAGTGTTCTATTATAGTATTATAGTATTGCTCCCTCTAATAGCACACGCTGGAACACTCTTCTCACTTGCATAAGTGCAATCAGCAACCTTGTGTGAGAAAAATGAATCTTCTTCAACTTCAGGGTTTTAGAGGAAAACATTTGCCCCTATGGAGAGTTTTCTGGCTATAAGTTGCTGATTTTCACTCATGTTAGTTTTTAGTGCATGTGCTAGTATACATTTGTTTGAATTTTTGTACAGGGAAAATCAATAAGATATGTAGCAAGTTGAAAGAGTTACAGTTTTGTGTACAGGAAGTGCTTCCATTTGTGAAATTATTTTCTGATTGAATCCCCATTGTTGACAGGCCAAATTATGGATCAGAAAGCGAGATGGAGGATGAGGCAGCAACAATGAAACTTGTGAATGATTGTGGGCAAGTAAATTAAGCATCTACTCAAAGTTCTGTGAAGCTTCATGAAATAGGACCACGGATGACTTTGCAACTTGTGAAAGTTGAAGAAGGCCTATGTTCTAGAGCTATTATATTCCATGAATTTGGTTTGTTGCTTGTTGTCCTTTCATTTTTTCTTATTTAGCATTGTTATTAGTGATTTCATGTGATGTTGAAAGAATAGAGATTGGGAATGCATAATAGGGATGCATGTTTTTGCTTTCCAGAAGGATCTAGTGAGCGTAAGATTGGTTTGCTTACATTAACAATGAACTTGACATGAACCAGGTAGTTTAGACATGTTTTTTCTTGTAAACTTTGTTTCTAGAAATAATAACCTTTATTTGTGGATCCAGGTTAGGCCATAAGCTGGCAGTGGTTTGACCCATAGCTATGACATTCAGGTTATTTTTAAGAACTTGTTTCATTCAATGGATTAGAAAATAGCTGTTTGAATGTATCTTTAGGCTTGAGTTATTTCTCTCAACTTTTATCAATGTTTCTCCTATAGTGCATGTGCACCATTGACCACACTCCACATTTTCCAGAATGGATCCCCTGTACATTTGAGAAAATTCTAAAACAACATTATCACAAAGAATGATTGTTGGATTAAGCATCTAGGTCCTAGGAATATCTGTCCTTAATGTAAGATGATGTAAGAGGATTAGATATTTTGTATTTAATTCACAGGAATTCTGTTGACTGGTGATTCAAAATAATTATGTACATGTTTAATCATTATATTTTATTTCTTGGTGAACAACATTACCAATAGAGACCTTGTTTTATTAAGCATAGTGAAGAGTAGTTCAATAGAATTTATGTACATCTGCTTCATATTGTTACCATTGGGAGTAAGCTGCTTGTTTTGGTTGGATGTAGTTAAGAAGACACCTAAAGAGGTCAAAATGTTAAGACAAAACATAGAACAGAGAGAGGCATTGCAGAAACATAGGAGAGCTGAATAAGAAGCAAATGTTCGTCGAAAGGAATAAGTAACGTAACCTTCAAAAGATGTGCTTTTAGTTGTCAAACGTGGGGGATTTTATGGTCTAAAGGTTTCAGTGTGTGGTGTAGTAGTCTTTTGGCATTTGTCTACCTCAGGTTGTCTGGATAGCTTGTAATTGTCTTGCTGGTGCAAGAATATTTTTGCAGCTGTCAGAGCTATTTTGTTGGCTTCTAGGTACCTGAAATTAGTAGTTATAGGTTGTCAGTACACTAGGTATATTGTTTTGCTACCTTGGAAGGTAAAAGGATGCATTAATCCTAGTGAGAAGGCCTCATTTATACTGCCCTTGGACCAAGAGAATTGGGTTTTTCTTAGACTATTGGAGATAGTCCAAACTTCTTTGAAGTGACAATGAAGAAAGATGTGTCCAAAATCCAGATGATTCCTCTTGTTCTCCTCAAAAAGGGCATTTGCTAAGGCATGTCCATCCTCTTCTCTTTCATAGATTCCAGGTAGAGATTGCACCCTTTAGGGTAATCCAAGAATGAAGTATGGTCTTAGGAGGAGTTTGTAACTTCCATACTATCTTCCACCACCAAAGGCTCTCTGGATTGCTTCCTAGAAGCTGCAATCTATATCCCAGTTTGACACTGTATTTTCCATTCTTTAGATTTGCTTCCCATAGAAGCTCATTGCCCTCCTCTCTCAGTTCAATTCCTGCTTGGATGAGAGAGATAGTGTATACTATCCATTAAAGTCCCTCTATGACCTGGTGCTTGGTATCCTGTATTGATTCCCATAACTAATCATTGTTATCAATGTTTGAAGCAGCTTGACTAAAGAAGACCATATTTCTATCTCTCAGGGCATCCATGAGTTGAATGAGCATTATGTAATCTAAGTTTTGTCCACCCTAGTGATCCTTTCCTTGTCGTATTATTTAGCCATAACAGATATGAAGACTGATATCTTAATAACGGAACTTGGAGTTTCTATCCCAGAATTGCATGAAGTGCATGTGCATAATCCTATTCTAAAAGGTGGACGGAGTGTCTGTAGTGAAGAAGCTAAAAAAACTACTTCACTACTCTTAGAACACGAGCGATTGAAACAGATGGTTCATGGCTTGGAATGGGAGAAATCGGAAATGGAAAATACCTTGGAGGACTTGAGAGCTCAGCTACAAAGCAAAACACTGGAAACTCTATAGCATAATCTTCATGAATCTATTGAACAAAAAGATGCACTTGCAGTTGCCAGCGATATAGAGACAAAAGTGGTCGGGTACACAGGGTACTACCAAAGGACCGAACACTAAGAGCAACCACATCACACAAACAGATCACAGATCAACACACCGATGTTTTGATGTGTTTTAAACCCTCTTGAGGGAAACACTCCATGGCCCCGGCCAAATAGCTTCTACGGGACAATTTATTATGCAAAGAAAGAAAGTTACAAATGAGCTTCTCATAATCGATCAACTAAACAATGACCCTCCATGCTCTTTAAATAGAGATCATGGACCAATCGGGTGTTAAGCCACAGATCAAGGTTAGGTTTGATCTAAGAGAAGTTGAGCCATCGGATCACTCTATGTCGGAAACATATCGTGACCGTCGGATTAAGTATTTACAAAAGCATACTAATGCATACTAAAGAAACACACTATCCCTAACGGATATATTACACAAGTTGATCTTAACTAACTCCTAAGTGTCTAAATATCCTAACATCCCCCCTTAAGAACAACTTGGGATAGGATTGAAGGATTTACAAAAGTGACACTATTAGGAGAAGGAAGGAGGCATTAGAGCCTATCCCCCCTTAATGACAAGTTCTTGAACTCCTAACATAGTTCGAAGTTTAAAAAACTTCGCTTCTGTAAGAGACTTGGTGAAGATGTCTGCAACTTGATCATCTGTAGGGAAAAAGAGCACTTCAAGAACATGATCATGAACAAGATTTATGATGAAGTGCATATGTAGCTCAATGTGTTTGCTGCGTTGATGTAGAACTGGATCTTTGGCAAGCTTGATGGCACTTTGATTGTCGCACCAAAGTGGAGTAGGCTGCTGCTGCTCGAATCCAAACTCTGAAAGGATCTGTTGAAGCCATAAAGCTTCCTGACTAGCATTAACTGCTGCTCGATATTCGGCCTCTGCTGAAGAAAGAGCAAGAGCTTGTTGTTTCTTACAAGCCCAAGTAATAGGTCCAGATCCCAGACTAAAAACATAACCTGCAGTAGACTTTCGATCATCAGGATCGCCGGCCCAATCTGAATCAGTGAAACCAACCAACAAAGGTTTCCTCCCTGTACTGTAATGAATCCCAAACTGAACTGTACCTCAAATATATTGAAGTATTCTTTTAGCTGCTTTCCAGTGACTTTCATGAGGTGTCTGCATATAACGGGAAACTCGACCAACGGCAAAGGAAAGGTTAGGACGGGAATGAGTCAAGTATAAAAGACTACCAACAAGCTGACGATACAAGGTGGCATCTACTTCAGGTGAAGTACAAGTGGCAAAAAGTTTGACTCCAGACTGGAAGGGAGAAGGGGCTGGTGTACAATCTTCCATGTGAAAGTGACGAAGAAGGTCACAAGCATACTTAGACTGAGAAAGAAAGATTCCTTCTTTGGTTTGCAGAACTTGGAGACCAAGAAAATAATGCAAATGTCCTAAGTCTGACATTTCAAAAGTTTGTTTAAGACTGGATTTCACATGGGTTATAAGCTTAGGGTCACTACCAGTAAGAATAAGGTCATCAACATATAGAACAAGTATGATGAGATGGTTTCCTACTTTCTTGGTATAGACATTGGGGTCAGAATGGCATCTAGAAAAACCAGTGTCAAGGAGAAAGTTATCCATTTTGGCATACCAAGCTCTAGGAGCTTGCTTAAGGCCATATAAGGATTTCTTAAGGCGGCAGACAAGGCTAGAGTTATTTTGAACATAGCCAGGAGGTTGTTCCATGTAAATTTTCTCCTGTAAATCACCATGTAAGAAGGTAGACTTGACATCCATTTGATGGACTTCCCAGTTGTGTAAGGCTGCAAGGGAAAGAACAAGGCGGATAGAGTTCATTTTGGCGACGGGAGCAAAGGTTTCATTGTAGTCAATCCCTTCAACTTGGGAAAAACCTTTGGCAACTAACCTTGCCTTAAGTCTTTCAACACTTCCATCTGATGCATACTTAGTTCTGTAGACCCATTTACATCTGACAAGTTTTCTTCCTTTTGGAAGAGGTACAAGATCCCAAGTATCGTTCACCATTAAGGAACAATATTCTTCACCCATGGCTACATCCCAATCTGGATTCCCTGAAGCTTCTGCAAAAGTTTCTGGATCATGATTCTCAGAAACTTGAGACAAAAGAGAAGAGGCTCGCTGAAACTGAGAACGTGTTCGACGTTGATCTCTAGGATCACCGGCAAGATCACCAGCTGCTTCACATGTTGAACGGACCCATCGAGGAAGCACTTGTGCTGGTGCAACTGGAGGAACATGAGCAGGCGGAGGTGGATATTCATCCTCACTGTCATCATCAGAAACTGGAGTTGGAAACCTGTCAAGGAAGTTGGAAGAAGAAGAAGAAGGCACAAACGCCGAATCAGGCTCGCAGGCCAAAGATGGCACACTCGCCGAGTTAGGCTCGCAGGCCAAGATATTTTCATCAAATTTAACATCTCTTCTAATGATTATAGCATGAGAATGTGGTTGAAGAAGTCTATAACCTTTTACATCTTCAGAATATCCAACAAATATGCACTTTTCACTTTTAGGCTGCAATGCTTTCCGTTTTTCATCCGGAATGTGAGCCCATGCTTCACTACCAAACACACGAAAGTGACTTACATCAGGTTTAATTTTACTCCATGCTTCTTCCGGTGTTATACCTTGTAATGCTTTTGTGGGGGTGCGATTAACTATGTAATTTGCACAATTTATGGCTTCAGCCCAAAATTGAAAACTTAGTCCCTTAGATTGGATCATACAATTAGCCATTTCTTTTAAAGTGCGGTTCTTCTGCTCAGCTACACCATTTTATTGTGGTGTATATGGAACAGTGTGCTGTTGTTGGATTCCTTGTTCAGTGCAGAAAGTAGTGAACTGTTTGTTAACATATTCTCCTCCATTGTCAGATCTTAACTTAATAATTTGATGACCAGATTGTTTTTCAATAAGGGCCTTGTAGGCCAAGAACATGTTAAATACTTCGCTCTTAAGTTTTAGGAAATAAACCCAAGTGCGTCTGGTGTAGTCATCAATGAAAGTTAAGAAATACTTGAAACCAAAAAAGGAAGCAGATGGAAGAGGACCACACAAGTCACTATGCACAAGCTCCAAGGGAACCGAAGCGTGCCAAGAGGCACGTTTGTCAAAACTGTCCCGATGATGTTTTCCGAGTACACAACTGGAGCAAACACCATCCTTGCAAGATACCATCGGAAGACCTGTCACCATATTTTCTTTACATAGTTGTTGCAATGAACGATAATTTAAGTGACCAAATCGCTCATGCCAAAGTTTGCTCAAGTTATCACTATGAGCAACAAAAACTGAAGGGAAAGGTGATGACCCAAAGTTGTTAAACTTGTACAACCTAGTAATATCATCAACAATTTCGGTAGCTAGGACCTGTTGAGGATCTTTAAAATCCTTGATCATAACTTGGTGACGTGTAAAGGTCACAGTTTCACCTTCACCAGAATGAGTGATCTGATAGACTGATAACAAATTGCAGGAAATTCTTGGAACACATAGTACATCACTAAAATGACCATTATCTACTGGAATTGTTCCATCTCCTACAACACTTAGAGATCTATCATCACCAACAAATATTTGTTTGGTGTTACATTCATGCATAGTAGAAAAGATGGCTTGATCCTTAGCCATATGATAAGATGCTCCAGAATCAATGAGCCATTCATTTGAAGTAGAAGAAGAAGATGCATTATAAGAATAACCAGAATCACAAAGTGCATGTCCATGAGAGGTAGATTCTGAAGATGAATCTAGGCTGATGTGGTGCTTCTTCATTGCTACTTCCAAGGCTGCCATCTTCTTGAAACACTTAGATTCATCATGATTATCTTTCCCGCAATAGTTGCAATGACGCTCAGTCTTCTTGCCTTTTGGCTTGGATCCTTTGTCATTTTTTAAAGAAGGAGCTGATTGAGAGGGTTTGGGACCCTTGTTTGACTTATTATTGCGAAAATTTTGTTGCTTGGGAGGCTTGGACTTTTCTTTCTATTGGGACAATAAGGCTTTCCCAGATGTATCTGCATTGTTGATTATGCCAAGATGAATGAGTTTATCTTGTTCTCTAATCAGGGAATCACAAAAGGATTCAAGACTAGGCTCTTGATAGCTAGCTGCATTCAAGGATGCTTTCATGGAGTAGAATGTAGATACAAAAACAGAATATGCAGGTCCAAGTTTGGAAAGAATATGATAAATGCACTGTTTGTCTTCCCTCTCAATCTTACATTCTGCACATAAGAGTTTAAGAGTTTTGTACTTAGATAAATAATCTTGAATGCATGAAAAGTCACTTGGATTTAAAGAAATCAACTCATTTTTGAGTTGGTGAACTCGAATTTCATTGTGTTTACCAAACACAGTTTCCAACTTGTCCCAAGCAGCATTAGGTTCATCAATTCCAGATATGTGGAATCGCAAATCAGTAGAGATTGACATCCCAATCAATCCACGAGCTTCATCACATCTATTTGCTCATTTTATTTTCTTATCATCATCAGTGGGTTCTTTTTCTTTCCCTATTGTAATTCTGAAAAGTCCCCTACTTCGTAGAACATCCTCCATACGAGATTTCCATGAGAAATAGTTGGAACTGTTAAGTAGAATATCACAAGGGGCGGCCATATTTGTAAATTAATGGTTGTAAAAGTAGAAACCAATAGTCTAGATGTGAAGAGCTTGAAAAAATAGGCGGTTTAAAAAAAAACGGCACTGAAAACTGACTCTGTATGATGAAGTTATGCTTGAACAAAGAAACTGTTGAAGATGTCCCCAATAGTGACGTGGTAGCTAGAGAATGTCCAGCTAAAAAAGAACCCCCCTCTTCCCAAAATGAACCTTTTGACAATCACTTTACAAAAAAGTTGCTTGAAGTGAACCACTTTTGTAAAATAAGTGATTTCACTTTTACAATGATATTACTTTTAAATAGTGCAACAATAAAAAACTTAAGTGACTCACTTGTATTTTTATTTTTTATTATTTAAATGAGATGCACTTTTACAATAAAGTAACTTGAAAATACAAATTGCATGCACTTTTTCTTTTAAAAGTAACTTCATAAGACTTGAACTCAAGACCTATTAAGGAATAAAGCAACTTTGAACCAAGTGAGCTAGATTAAAAGGTATGTAAAATATGAGAATGAGGAAGGGTTTTTTTTTTTTTACTCTTCTTGCTCGGTTTGCGTGCTTGCCCCTTTTCCTACAAAATAGACCACAAATCGAAACAAAAAAACTTCAGATCTGATGAAATACGCGTTTCTGGAGCAACCGGGAACCGTTTTCGATCAAACGAAAACTATTTTCCAATGGAAACGACGCTCTGGACGCAATGGAACACCTCCCACAGCCAAGAAATGCATAGAAATATCAGAACTAAAAACCCTTTCGAGTTTCGGCAACAGCAGTTCAAGATCTAGATCATAACCGGAAGCGGCACTTCATAAAAGCTCTGATACCATGTTCGGGTACACAGGGTACTACCAAAGGACCGAACACCAAGAGCAACCACTTCACACAAACAGATCACAGATCAACACACCGATGTTTTGACGTGGTTTAAACCCTCTTGAGGGAAACACTCCACGGCCCCGGCCAAATAGCTTCTACGGGACAATTTATTATGCAAAGAAAGAAAGTTACAAATGAGCTTCTCATAATCGATCAACTAAACAATGACCCTCCATGCTCTTTAAATAGATATCATGGACCAATCGGGTGTTAAGCCACATATCAAGGTTAGGTTTGATCTAAGAGAAGTTGAGCCGTTGGATCACTCTATGTCGGAAACATATCGTGACCGTCGGATTAAGTATTTACAAATGCATACTAATGCATACTAAAGAAACACACTATCCCTAACGGATATATTACACAAGTTGATCTTAACTAACTCCTAAGTGTCTATTCATGGCTTGGAATGGGAGAAATCGGAAATGGAAAATACCTTGGAGGACTTGAGAGCTCAGCTACAAAGCAAAACACTGGAAACTACATAGCATAATCTTCATGAATCTATTGAACAAAAAGATGCACTTACAGTTGCCAGCGATATAGAGACAAAAGCAACTCACATGGAAGACTTGGAAAAGGAAAGTGGTTTGTTGGAAGAGAAGCTTCAAATATCCCAAACAGAGGGGGAATATTTGACAAAGAGCGGGAATCAGTGTACACTTGATTTTAACACTGCAATATAAATTTGATGAGGATCTTAAAGAAATGAGCCTGGATAACGGAAAAACCAGAACTGATCTTGAGCAGACAAAAAACAAATTGTCATCCGTCAGAGAAAATCTTAGTCTGGCCATCGCTAAAGGGAAAGGATTGGTTCAGGAATGGAAAACACTAAGGAAATCATTAGTGGACAAGTCCAATGAGCTAGAAAAATGTTTGTAGGAATTGCAGAAGAAAAATGATATATTGCATGAAACTGAAATGAAATATTCCAAGTATGTTAAAGCATTGGAAGTAGAGCTAGAAGATATTCAAAATTCTACAAGTGCTTTTCGAGAATCAATTTCTAACAAGGACTCACTTATTCAGAAAAGTGAAAATGTTATTGGGGAGATGAATTTTCCAAAGTTAATCCACTCCAAAGAACTAATAGACAAAGTTGAATGGCTTGCAAAATCATCTCTTGAAGCAAATACCACTACACTCTCAAGCAACAGAGATTTGAAAATGACTGAATGGAATGACGCTAATGTTACAATTAGAAAGATGTCTAAAACAAGCATGGATGATGAAAAATTTGAGAAGAGTCATCTTGAATATCTAAAAGAAGAGTATGAGGAACTACAGAATAAATACTATAGTGTAGTTGAAAATTCAAATACACTAGAGAAATCTTAGTTGGAAATGAACCATCTTATTCAAAGATGGAATAGATCCTTGATAATGTTGATATGCCAACATCAATGCGATCAACTGATCCATAATTTCAGATTGAATGGCTCAGCATGACACTAACTAAGGCCGAAGAAGATGCAACTTGTTTTAAGCATGAAATTGATAATGCTCAAAGAATTGTTGATTTATCTGCATTTGAACTGGAGGAGTCAAAGAGGAGAATAGAAAGCCTAGAGGAGAATCTTTTTAAAGTAAACCATGAAAAATAGGAATATGTGAAAAAGCCTTGAGGAGCTTAATTCTAAATTTGAATCTCTAACCAAGCAAGAAGTTCAAGATGCATCCCAGGAAGAGAGTTTATGTGATGATCAAAGTATGAGTGGGTATCCTTTAGAATTTACATATTATGATTTAGGACAACAATTCCCTCATCAAATTGTAAATATCTTAGGAATTTAGGAGGTGGTATAATCCCCTGACATTCTCCTGGGACAGGGATTTCTTCTTGGCAATTGGGTACAACTTTATTCTTTTTCAAGGCTGTTGTTCTTCCCTCTGTTTCATGCCTGTCTTCACGGACCACATTTCTTCCATACAAAGATTTTGGTTGTGTTCTTCCATAATTGGACTTGTTTTTTACTTGCTTACTTGGAAACTCCTACAACAACATGAATTTCTTCTCAAACGAAGGAAAATTCCCCCAATATTCCATCCTCTTTAGAGAACATGTGCATGGAGCTTCCTTTCCCTCTACAATAACCAACAGTCTTCCAAAATGACTCCCATATATCACAGCTCGAGAAAGGACTCCCCTGCTAAGTGTGTGTACATAATCTTTGTGAGTGTTACACATGGTCTTTGTGAGTACTACAAACATAACCATGAGCCTTTAGCCTCTTAATAAACCTAGTTGAAACAACTTCTCGCCCATTGTAGATTTGCACAAACCCAAACATTCCCCCCTGTAATACATCTAGGAACAGGTCTTCGAATGATCTTCCCAATACCATATCTTCATATAACACCAATCCTTCCTCTTGTGTCTCAAGATGGAGTCAATCACATAATCAAAATCTCAAAAATGTGTCATTTTTCATCGCATTTTTGGATGAATTTTCTATTTTCCCTGCAACAAATTATCAATTTGGATATGGTTTGGATGTCTAAGCTTGTTTATGGATAAATCTAAGTTAACTAGGGAAGGAAAAACAACATGATTAAAATTTAAAAAAACATTTGAGGGACTTTTAGGTAGGTGATGCTTTCCTAGTCTGATTTTGTATCTAGATGAATTATTGTCCCAATCCAGAACAATCTGGTGGGAAACATAACATGCTCCAAATGAAGGAAGCACCCAAGGCAACATGTTATCCTTGGTATAATCCATTATTTATTTAAATTTATGGTTTTATAGTGATATTTTTCTTCTGTTGGAAGGTTGTTTATGATGTTACTGATCAGGAGAGTTTCAATAATGTGAAACAATGGTTGAATGAGATTGATCGCTATGCGAGTGAGAATGTCAACAAGTTGCTTGTTGGAAACAAATGTGATTTGACTGCTAATAAAGCTGTTGATTATGATACAACCAAGGTAATGTTAAATGTTGAGTAGCTTTGGCATCATGTGCATTGCTATGTGTTTCACTGTATGCATGATCGTCATTGACTTGATGAGGATTTAAATATGAGTGTGCCTTGAAGTTGTTGGTGCTCTGTTTTTTGTTAATTGCAACACTATGGCAGTTTGTGGTCTTAAGTTTGTTGACTTGGCTTGTAGATTCTTTTTTTTATAATCTCAAGGGTTAGTTTTTTTTGGTCACTTTTTAGTCTACATTTTTCTTGACATGCTTTGTGTATTTTGTTCTTCAAGGCATTTGCTGATGAGATTGACATTCCATTTTTGGAGACAAGTGCGAAGAATGCAACAAATGTGGAGCACGATTTCATGACCATGGTTGTTGAGATAAAGAAAAGGTGCACTTTTTTGTTATGATGTTTTCCAACCTTTAACAAGTGCCTATATTATACAATTGTGATGTTAGATGTTTGTTTGACTCCCTAATTTTAATTGTGTGTAATGGTGTAAACATGTGCCGGAAAATCCTAATGAATCTGATTGAGATTCTCCTTTTTCTATGATCCTGTTGTTTTATGATAAAGTTAAGTGGTGATACATAATTCAAATTATATGTCACAACTATTGGTAATCTTGTTGGTTTGAGACATGTTCCTATTGTCTATTTTATTGGGCATAGCTGATATAACATTGGGAAAATACTGGTTTTTTCAGGTCGTGATAGAGAGTTGTAACTATATACCTTGTCCATTCATTGCTTTGAAATCAACATTGTAGATGAACTCGCAAATTTTTATGGCCAAGTGAATTGTATATAGAAGTTTGTATTTTGCAAGCATATAAATACTCATGCCTATCATGTACTTATTTGAAAATTTTGTTGCATATGTATCGAACCTTCATCTATATTTTATTATTGTTTGCTTGTTTACTTGTGTGGGCATTAACGTATGACTTGTCTCTGTTCTAGTGACTCAGATATTTTAACATCAAATTTGATAAACCTCATTGATTGCATTAGAAAAGGGGAATTAAAGAACTACATCCCACACTCTACTTGTTATTCCTAAACAATTTATTTGTACAACCATGGATTATTGTACTCATGTGTAGTTTGTAAGATCATTCTTCTTTGAATTTTCATCATTGTCACAGTTGAACTGCTATATCTTAGAATTCCTTTAGTAATTGAAGCATTATTCTTGAATATGTTTGATATTCATTTTGTTCCCATTCAAAATTTGTTTGAATATCATCATTGTCAAGCAATAACAACTTCTTAAAGGGTGCTAGCTCAATGGTAGAGCACCTGCCTAATTATAGGTAGGAGATTGGTGGTTTGATTCCTCCGCACCCTATCATAAATTAGTGACTAAGAAAATGATTAAATTCTCATATATACGACTATTAGTAGCTAATTTCCAGTATCTTATAGCACGACTAACGTTTAGTCGTATTTAGCTTAGTCATTAATATGTTATCATCTAGTAGTTTATTTAGTCGTATATTTGGCTATTAATTGAGACAATCAATGACTAAATCAGTGACTACATCAGTGAGTATCAATGACTAAATCAGTGAGTATCAATGAATTAATCAATGACTATCAATGACTAATAAGTCAACCAATTAATGACTAGTGAAATATGACTAGATATAAGATAGTGGAAATCGTATACTATTAGTCACCAACTCAAAAATAGTCATTTATAGTCGAATTTTAGTCATTTTTTTAGTCATTAATTTCTCATTTTGTACTAGTGCACCTCAGACATGAATATTGGACCATCTGTCAGTAAACTAGGTAGGTATCTTGTCCTCATAGAAATCAGTTTAAATGGCTGAGCTTGGAGAAGTAGAACCCCTGGGTTTTGAACATTAGAAAATAGAGGAACTGTTAGAAGACAGGGATGCTACGATCTATGATACAGTACTTCTAAATAGAACTATCGAAGCAGTGAAAGATAGATTGAAACTTATTAGAGGCCAAGGTATAGATGTCCATAATGTTTATAGGTCATTTTCTAGTTTTTCTCAGTCAACCAAACCCTAAATTGCCCCAAATTCATCGACCGGTGTGCTACTAACTATTCCTCCTCTGAGAGGGTAGATATTGATGCATCCAGCTCAAAAATACTATGTCCATTCAGTCCTGTCATTATTAGAAAATCCCTTTCAATTCTTGATGAGTTTAGTATGAAGTCTAAAGATTACAAGGAAGAGTCCCTAATATAGTATTTTAGAGAGTTTGTGGCTGAAAAGAGACAAAGTTTCTAGAGAGTCTTCCTAAAACCCAGTGTCTCATTGTAAGACCAGCCTTTGCTAGTTGAAGTCAGTCTTTTTACTCAAGAAACTAAGTGTGTCATAACCATGATAAGTCAATTCTTAGGATTGGACACAGATATGTATGTTACTAAACCCCTGATGAGTCTGTTGTTTCTCCTTAGCACCTATCCATTTGAGTCTGAAGAGTCTAGCCAGTCATTCCATTGCTCTTGCCTTAAATTTGATGAGTGCCTAGCTGAGAATGTCCATTCCTAGCTAGTGGACTTCCACAAGACCAAAAGTTTTAGGTTTCAATCGTATTTGTTGAGGATGTTCTTATCATTTAATGAAGAAAATTTGCATCTTCCTGAGATGATGCTCATAAAGGAAATGAACACAGACTACAGCAAATTCATGAACAACCTCATGTCATAGGTTTACAATGTTTTTTATCAGAAGAGATTGCCTTGAGTGTTGACACAGATGACAGACATTTTTAAACCTTCTCCTGAAAAGAAAATAGGTGACTGGTTTCTCTTGGAACACAACACAATAATCAGAGTATATGGGTTTTCTCATCCACCTTATGTACTACCAACATTTTTAACTCCTAGAGTGTTTTCTCTGGAATTGATCAGGAAAAAGTTAAGGGTATAAATTGAACATTTTCTTGATCACAAGAAAGCTTCTGACATTACATTTCCATGGGATTTAGGCCCATTTATCATCAAGAATAAAGCTTCCCTTTCAAGCATTGAGTGTGTGATAATAGAAATGGGATTTCTGAAAACAAAGGTTGCCATCAATTATGATCCCCATCACATTATCTCCAACAGAAGACAAGATAGTAAAAGAAAAGGCTTTGAGCACTTTGAGCTTGTAGTTCTAGCAGAGATGACAAACTGGTTGGAATATCCCCCTAAGATTCAAGAAGATGTTAATATACAGGAGGATTCCACTGCCTCAGTAAAAGGAGTCACTTCATCACAGTTTGATATTTACAGCTTGATTCTAGCACTGGAGAAAGTTGCACCCTTAGCTATGTAAATTTTCCGTGTTTTGCAGCTTGTTAGTTTATGTCAAGTTTTTAGTGTTTTTCATTCCCAAGCCGGTTTTGCATTGGCTGGAAACTACTTATAAAAAATGCAAAAAATTAAACACGCTATAAATAGACTATAATAGGAAGAAAAAATTAATTCACATGCACGCCATGGAAAAATCAGACTTAGAAAATTTTGGCCAATAGCCCTGGAAAAATCCCCACGGGGAAAACCAGTCAGAGAGAGAGAAAGATTTTATTATAGCTTCAGTAAACTTCAGTACATAATTTTTACTGTCAATATGAACTTATCTTGACCAATCAAAATCACCCTTCATGCTGCCTCGATTTCTGTGCCAAACTGCTATCTCGATTTCTGAGCCAAATCACGTTTTCTGTGTTAGCTTCTCGATTTCTATGTCAACTGCTGAAAATTGGTTTATGTGCTTGCTGCACGATTTTTGTGTCAACTCATCAATTTTTGTGCCAACTCTATCTAGAAAGCACACCCAGAAAAAACAGTATGGTTTGCCTCGAAAACAGTGCTGTACGGTATAATATTTAATGTTGTTGTATGTCCCTTGAAAACTGTGCCAACACTCAATTGTATAGTGACAATCTCTTGATGTACGGTGCCTTGGTTTCTGTGCTGGTTACTAAATTATGCTGCCTAGAAATCCGTGCTACATTAATTTCTCTTCTAGCTGCCTCGAAAACTATGCCAGCTGAAAGTTTCCCAAATGCCCTCCTCGAAATTCATGCCCTTGGTCTCTTCTTTCTTCTCAAGAATGAATCTAATTTGCCTCCCTTTTCCTTTTTGACAAAACCCTAAGTAAGTTTCTCATCCAATGGTGGAGATTAGATTAAATCCGACGATTGAGATGAGATGAGAATAAAATGTCTCATTTAATTCTCATAAAATTATTTTCACTCACCCACTTAAATTTATCAAAAGTGACTTTATGTTATAAAGTCACATTAAATGCTTTTCACAAGTTATTTAATGCAAGGGTAACTTTTTCCCTTTTCTAAGTGACTCGGGAAAAAAGTCACCAGGGGAATGTTGCCCTAGGTACAAAAACTAACACTCCCTCTTACCGAGGAAGGTGTTCTGCACCACTCCCAACTTGTCTCTGAAGAAAACAAACTTGCCCCTCCCCAAAGATTTCGTCAGGATATCTCCTACCTGCTCATCAATGGATATGTACTGGAACTCTATAGCTCCTCTCTGAATGTAGTCACAGATGAAATGGTACCTGATCTCAATATGCTTTGACCTGTCATGGAACGCTGGATTCTCAGAGAGGTGAATGCAACTCTGATTGTCACAATAGATCATCGTAGGCCTAAGATCCTAATCAAATAAGTATACCAATAGCTTGCGAAGCCACAGTGCTTCACAAGTAGCCTGACTGGATGGCATATACTCATCCTCAACAGAACTCAATACAACAGACTTATGTTTTCGACTGAACCATGACACTGCTGCTGAGCCCAAACTGAAACAACAACCAGAAGTGCTCTTCTGATCCCTCACACTTCCTTTCCAGTTTGAATATGTGAAACCAACCAACCTAAATCCACCTGAACCCCTGTAATCCAAACCATAGTCCACTGTACCTACAAGGTATCTCAACACATGTTTTGCGGCAGTCCAATGTTCACTCCTAGGCTCCCCCATGAACTGGCTAATATTGTTCACCACAAAACACAAGTCTAGCCTAGTGTTGACCAGATACATCAACGATCCAATGAATTAACAGTAAAGTGTCGGATCCACCAACTTACCCTCAGAAGCATGAAGTTGCTTCCAGTTGGTGATCATAGGTGTAGACATTGACCTACAATCCTCCATCAGAAATCTCCTCTTAATATCAACTGCATACTTCCCCTGTCCCAGGAAAATATGTCCATGCTCCTACCAAACCTCCATCCCTAGATAGTAATGCATCAACCCAATGTTAGTCATCTCATACTTAGTAGAAAGGTCTCTCTTGCAATGTGCAATGAGATGCTCCTCTCCAGTGATAAACAAGACATCAACATATAACAAAAGAATGAGAGGATCTCCACGAACTACAATGTAGTAAAGGTTGGGATCAGCCTCACTCTTCTGAAAACCCATCGAAGTCAAGTACGCATCGATCCTGGAGTACCAAGCTCTAGGAGCTTGCTTCAGTCCATACAAGGATTTACTTAGTCTGCACACATGAGAATCTCTCCCATGAATCTTGAATCCCTGTGGCTGCTCTAAGTACACCTCCTCCTACAGAAGACCATTGAGAAATGTGGTCTTCACATCCATCTGGTGGATCTTCCAACCCATCTCTGCTGCTATAGAAATCACTGTTCTGATGGAAGAATACCGAGCAACTGGCACAAAGGTCTCATCATAATCAATTCCCTCAACCTGTGAAAACCCCCGTGCCACAAATCGAACCTTGTACTTCTCCACACTGCCATCTACAACATGCTTCACCTTGTAGATCCACTTGGAAGTCACAATAGACTTCCCCTCTAGTCTCGACACTATCTCCCAAGAATCATTCTTCATGATGGAATGGTACTCTTCCATCATGGCATCTCTCCAAACCTAATGCTAAGAAGCCTCCTCAAATGTGGAGGGCTCTGAATCATGAAGACTAGCAACTAGAGCCATACCCAATCTATCTGGCATCACAATTGTCCTGATCTCCTCCTGAGGTCTACCAAATGCCTCTGCCTCGTTCAAGGTCTCCTGAAGCAATTTAGGCTTCCTCTTCCTTTACGGCTCCTCCCATACTGGTGTATCCTCATCTGAAGAGCTCCCAGAAGCAGAAGGTCCAACACCTCGAGAACTAGTGATTGATGAACCGGTCCCTGAAGAACTTGTAACCTGTGAACCGGAACCTAAACCTGTCCCTGAAGTACTTGTCACCTAAACTACTGAACCTGTAGGTGTTGTGCCTATACTCTGTGATCTAGTCACTCTGGAAACCTGTGGACCTGAGATCTGTATCGAAGAAGCCTGAGTTACCTGAGGTGTGGAAGCCAGTGGCTCCCCCTACTCTATATCTCTGGACTTCCTGAAGGCTCTCTCCTAATGAAACTTCACCTCTCGCCTAACAACAACCTTCTTCTGGCCAGGAAGGTAAATCCGATCAGCCTTCAAAGTCTCATCATATCCCACAAAGATGCCTCTCTCTACAATGGGATCAAACTTCGTCCTCTTCTCAAAAGGGACGTGAGAGTAAGTCAAAGAACCAAATATACAAAAGTGGCTCACCTCAGGCTTCCTTCCTGTGTACATCTCCTCAGGAGTCTTCCTCCCCAAAGCACGATGAGGACTCTTGTTCTGCAGATAAACTGCAGTGCTGCATGCCTCTGCCCATAGAAAGAACGGTAAACCCTGATCATGGAGCATCGCTCTCGCTGCACCCACAATCGATATGTTCTTCCTCTCTACTACTCCATTCTGCTCAGGACTGTAGCGAACTGTCAGTTGTCTATGTATACTTTCCTTTGTGTAGAATCCACCGAACTCCTTGGAGGTATACTCCCCCCATTGTACGATCTCAACATCCAAATCTTCCTCCCTGTCTACTTCTCCACAAGGGCTTTGAACCCTTGGAAGAAACTCAATACTAAGGGTGAATTCTTGCTCCTCAAGAAGTAGATCCAGGTCTTTCTGGAGTAGTCATCAATGAAGGTGATATAGTACTCGAATCCAGTCAAAGAGACTGATGACATAGGACCAAAAATATCAGAATGGATCAAGTCAAGTACTCCTGCTGCTCTGGTGTCACTGCTTGGAAAAGCAGTCTTGGTGTAGTTTCCCAAAGCACACCCCTTGCACACATCACTCTGCTCAGTGATGAACTTGGGTAAACTTGTAACCATCCTCCTCAATAATCTTAGAGCTGGGTGATGTAAGTGGGACATCCTTCGATGCCATAGCTCACAAATCTCACTATTGTTGCTGTGTGGTAGAGTGTGGTGCGACTGAAATAAGAGCTTATACAGCTTTCCACATCTAACCCCAATGTCCATGGAGGTAGATAATCCTGTAGTCCTGGGGAATACTTGCACTCTCCCATCTGAGAAACATACCCCAAGACCCCTGTCCTCAATGGTGGAAACTGATACAAGGTTCTTCTTCAGCCCAGGGACATATAACACATCTCTCAGAGTCATGGGACTCATAGACTCCCTCTGAAATGTAATGGTCCCCCGACCAACTGATCTAACAATGGTGTCATTGCCTAGTACAACCTCCACATCTGTACCTGTATTTGATAGCTCGAAGAACATCTCTCGAGCTCCTGTCATGTGGCTTGAGGCTCCGCTGTCAATATACCAAGTCCCAATGGTGTATGCACTCATCTGATGCCCTGTCAATAAGGAATAATCGATCTCCATATCCACATCAGTGATGGTAACTAAAGAGGCTCTCTCTCTCTCAATTTGTGCAGCACACAGAGAAAAATCTCTCCAAAATTTATCTCCAAATTCATCAACCTCCGCTGAAGTTGCAGTATGTTGTCCCTTCTTATTCTTGTTTGGACATTGTGAAGCATAGTGCCCAAATGTCTGACAACCATAACACTTGATTTTACTCAATTCCTTCTTTTTCCCACCCTACTGTTGTTGCTGCTTGGCCCCACCCTTCTTGGGACCCTTCTTCTTCTTCTTCCCCTTTGCTATCAAAGCCACATTCTCATCATCTTCCCTACCTTGTGACGAATTTCCATGTACAAGACCTCTCCTGGTCTCCTCCTGCACAAAGTCATCCCACAGTCTCTCCGATGAAGGTAGGTTCTCTCTGCCCACTATAGCTTGCACAAATGCACCCCAGGGCTTGGAATCCCCATTCACTACTGTACGCACAAGCTCAGTAGTAGTGACCACCTCCCCAACTATTGCTAGCTCATCTCTAACTGTAGATATCCTGGTAAGGTAAGTTGTCACTCCCTCTCCACCATTCATCTTTATACTTTTCAGTTTCTCCTTGAGAACCATCTTCCAGTTCTCATTGGTACTCTCACACAAAATGGTCAAAGCACTCCACATCAAATGTGCCCTAGCTTTTCCTGAAATGTGAGGGATGATATGATATTTCACTGCATCAAGGATTATTCTTCTAGCTTTACAGTCCTTCTTGTTCAAGGCTAATAATGTTGCTACATCTCTAGCAACAAGAATCTGAATGGGGTTTGTTGTAGTGTTTCTAACCACCTCCTCCCACATTTCATTTTCCTCTAAAACCAAAAAAATCCTATCCTTCCATGGCACAAAGTTTCCTGTCCCATCCAGCCTATCCTCCAACCCAACAAGGTGTTGTTCACTAACAGAAGAAAATACCCAAATCTGGAAATTTCTATGTGTCTGCAAATTTTACTATTTTCTGCCCCTAAGCTCTGATACCATGTAATTTTTTTGCATTTTGCAGCTTGTTGGTTTATGTCAAGTTTTTAGTGTTTTTCATTCCCAATTCGGTTTTGCATTGGCTGGAAACTACTTATAAAAAATGCAGACACTTAAACATGCTATAAATACACTTTAATAGGTAGAAAAAATTAATTCACATGCACACCATAGAAAAATCAGACTCATAAATTTTTGGCCAATAGCCCTGGAAAAACCCCCACAGGGAAAACCAGTCAAAGAGAGAGAGAGATTTTATTATAGCTTCAGTAAACTTCAGTATAGAATTTTTATAGTCAATATGTACTTATCTCGACCTACCTAAATCACCCTTCAAGCTGCCTCGATTTTTTGTGCCAAACTATTATCTCGATTTCTGAGCCAAATCACGTTTTTTGTGTCAGCTTCTCGATTTTTGTGTCAACTGCTGAAAATCGGTTTTTGTGCTTGCTGCACGATTTCTATGTCAACTCATCGATTTTTGTGCCAACTTTATCTAGAAAACACACCCAAAAAAATAGTACGGTCTGCCTCGAAAATAGTGTTGTACGACCCTCAAAAACTGTGCCCACACTCAGCTATACACTACCTTGAAAATTGTGCCAATCTCTTGTTGTACGATGCCTCGGTTTCTGTGCTGGTTACTAAATTTTGCTGCCTCAAAATCCGTGCTTCATTAATTGCTCTTCTAGCTACCTCGAAAACTGTGCCAGCTGAAAGTTGCCCAAATTTCCTCCTTGAAATTCGTGCCCCTGGTCTCTTCTCTCTTCTCCTCACTCTCTTCTCAAGAATGAATCTCATTTTCCTCCCTTTTCCTTTTTGACAAAACCCTAAGTAGGTTTCTCATCCAATGGTGGAGATTAGATTAAATCCGACGGTTGAGATGAGATGAGAATAAAATGTCTCATTTAATTCTCATAAATTAATTTCACTCACCCACTTAAATTTATCAAAAGTGACTTTATGTTAAAAAGTCACATTAAATGCTTTTCACAAGTCATTTAATGCAAGGGTCACTTTTTCGCTTTTCTAAGTGACTTTGGCAAAAAGTCACTAGGGGAACACTTCCCTAGGTACAAAAACTAACAAGTTAGTTGCTCTGAGAAGAACAATAAAAGAGACTTCCATGTTTTTATGGATATAGAGGATGAGGACACAACAAGAAGCCCAAAGAAACAAAAGGTAGAAGAGGGAAAAAATATTGTAGAGGTGACGACTGGTCAAGGTAAAAAGAAGCAGGTGAAGGCCAAAGTACTTGCCTTTGAAATCAAGGAGTATGTATTTGATAACTTAGCAGCTACTGAGCCTGCTGCACAAGGAAAACGTAGATCAGAACTATTGGATGAATATAAAGAGAATAAATATGTAGCTTCAGAAGAATCAAAGTTGTATGCAGAGGTTAGACATATATCTAACAAGGAGGTATCCCTAGTCACTATCAGAAGCCATGCTCATAACACTTTGAATTTGGTCATAACAACAACAAATAAGGACACTGAGGTTAAAATGAACCTGGAGTACATTCCCATTCCTGACATGATCCATCTACATAAGGAAACTGGAGACATTATTTATGCCAAGTTGTTAAAAGATGCATTAGAACTGTCCAAATTACAGTCCAAAAAGAATAAGATTGAGAATCAGCTTAGAGAAGAAAAGGTGGAGAATAAAGCCCACAAAGCACAAATAAAAAAGTTGCAGACAAAATTGTTGGCTACTGAGAGCCAAGCAGATAAAAGGGCTAGCAGATAAAATCTATTGAATGAGAAGGAGAATACTATTCAAACACTAAAGAAGAAACTGAAGATTCCTTCCACTCAATTGATAGAAGCATCTGAGTTGACAGAGCTTAAGAAGAAAAAAGGAGAGCTGAAAAGTGAATTAACTGACTGGAAAGCCAAATTGTTGATGTTTGAAGAAAAAGAAAAGCAATGGAAAAAAGATATGTCCCTTATAGTGGAGAGCGAGAAGAATATAAAGGCTAAATCTGAAGATTTGGAAAATAAATTGCAATAGAAAGGTAAAGAGTTGGGGAGTATGATCACCTATTCCTCCATTGAATCCAGTGATTTCTCCATTCTACAAGCTATGGCACATGTAAGCCTGAAAGACTTGGAACTAGTGGAGTTGCGTAAACAAAACACAAATCTGGAAAGCATGGTTTCAAAGGAAGAATAAGAGAAAAAGGATTGGGAAGCCAAATACCAAGAAATACAGGTTATGAATGAAGAATTTTTTAAGCAGGTTATAGGTCAATCATCGTTGCAGGAAGAAAAACAAGTAGTTTGGGATGATATTATTGCAGAAACAAACAAATTTAGACCCTATCTTGATTTTATTTTAGACAATGAAGCTGTAATTAAATTGGCCAAACAAAATGTGACAGGAGTAAAAGAAAAGTTGAATAAGAAGCCCATTGAATGTGCTAAGAATGCCATAGAGTTTTTAAATGGGTTAACTGAGGATGAATTGAAAGCATCAAACATAAAGGACAGATTATGTACCATAAGTTGGGCTAGGAAGGTGGTAAATAAGCATCAGGAGTTAGATACAATTCAGGCCAGGATAGATATAATTATGGCACGCCAATTGAAGCTCTTTAGAGATATGTTTGATCCATTGTTCAAGAAAGGACTTCCACTCTTTTGGGAAGAAGATGGTACCATGCTAACACAAAAGGAGTATCAAGACAGGTTGATGGAATGCAAGTTGGATCATGCAAACTTTGCTGACATGAACCAATCACTGTTTGGTAAAACAGTTATGTACAAGCTGGCAAAGGAGTTTGAGTTGGTCTTGATTTTCAAAGAGGCGTGTGCACACCTACAGAACTATTCATACAAAGATCATGTAGAGCTACGGGTATTTCTAAAGAAGGTGGCCACTTCATATTTTCTAGCTTCTGACCAATGGAATATTGTGGACAAATATGGAAAGGCCAAGCTAACACTGCATGCATAAAGATTTTGAAGATCGTGGAGATTCACATTTTGAAGAATTAATTACTTAGCATTTTTTTTTATTTACTAGGATCTGTTACTAGTTAGTAAATGTTCATTGACACATGTAAAGGCAATTAAGCCTATTTGTCAGTACTTGTTATTTCTATTGTAACTGATTCTCAAAGATGATGGACCTGTCTGTAGAGGTGTCATCGTAGTTGTAAAAACTTTCTGTTAGGGTGACTCGATCCTCAAGGCTGGAGATATCTGCTTCTATATATTCACATGTAATAGAGAGGAAAAAGGGTTGGAACCTGAGAGAACTGGGCTTTGTATTGTGAGAATTACCTTTAATAAAATCACAACGTTGAAACTAGTCTTTTGCAGAGATTCATGTGTTGTTTATGTTGCAGTCTGTTTTCCCTCTCTTATGTGAATGTGTTTCCTATTTATTACTTCCATAATGTTTTCCTTCATGTCTTAAATAAGTGTTTAATAGTATAGAATTCATACTGACATGCTCTGTCTATTGTTTCAGATATTCACAAATATTTCCACTAAAGTTAACATTGAATTCATCCTTGTTAGATGCTCATGTTAACGGACTATTCTTTATTTCTTCTTTCCCGCCAAACCGAATCATTTTGACTATTACTGAATGGCTACCTTTCCTCTTTTATAAAGTTCCATGCAACAAAACTATAATTTGATATATTTGTTTACTTTGACTCCACTTCCCAATGAATGCTTACCTTGTTTCAACCAAACAACAATTTGATCTTAATTTTTATTCATATATCTGGCCTTGTTAAACAATTAGCGAGAGATCCCTCTCTGGAAAGAAAGAAGCCAGCTCTCTTTCCTAAATTTTGGTCTTGTGGTTACCTTGAGATGGCCTTCTCACAACCTGAGGTACATTTCGAGTGCTAACAAAAGTAAGAAAGGTTTCAGAACTAGAAACCTTATGTCACTTGTTTTTGTTTCAAGAAGAAGAGTCACAAGGCATACCAATTTTGATATTCATTACTGTTAACTTTTTCAGAATTTACTTAAATCTGATCTAGGATCTTAACTGAGAGAACAACATGTATAGAAAATATACAACATATCAATCATGGACACAATAATGCAAGCACACAAGAGACACGGAGTTTACTTGGGGAAAACCATAAAGGTGAAAAACCCCAATAACTTCCTCATAGATAGATAGAGCAATGATACAACCAAAATACAAGAGATAGTCTTCTCCTAGCAGCAGGGCCTCCTCCTCCACAAGTGCGCCACTCTCCAAAGTGTGAGTGAGAGAATAGAATGTGTAAAATGAGAGAGACACACTCTCTATTTATACACTAACTTGACTTGACCTTTACTCAACTAGGTCGACCTCAACTTAACCACTTAACATAATGCTGAATGGGCCGACCCCCACTAGGGTGGTCTAATAACCCTTTGACCCACATGGCTGACCCCCAATAGGGTGGTCTAATAACCCTTTGACCCACATGACTTATACAGGGCGACCCCAACAAGGTGGTCTAATAACCCATCAAGTATAAGTTACGACACTTACAATATAAATGACGACACTTCTGTATAGAGGAATAATAACATCTCTATAGGAATACAACCACTTCCGTATAGAGGAATAATAATATCTCTATAGGAATACAATATACATATATGTGAAATACATTCCGAAGTTACATATACATCAACACTCCCTCTTAACTAGGAAGGTATTTCTCGACACAGGTCTTCTAGCACAAGTCATCTTCTCTGGATCATCGTCACTGGATAATCGTCATCGAGTCATCATCATCGTCACTGCTGCTGCTATCTAAATCAATCTATGAATCTACTCATCATAGGAATTTCTACAGAGACAGTCCTTTTTCATACTGGATGTAGGCCCACCACCTGCAGGTCTTCATCATCTGTGCGAACAGTCTGATAGAGGTGGCCTCTGAGGACTAATTTTATGTGTGGATGCAATATCGAAAAGAGTATCCCAGGAACATTTATGTGCCTAAGCACAACTGGCAAGATCTCCCAGGACTGATTACATGCATCTCCTCCACAATACCTTTAAAGAGCATCCCAGGAATATTTATGTGCCACAGCACGACCGACAAGATCTCTAAAGAGCATCCCAGGACTTATTACGAGCACACAGCTCAACCTCTCGGATCTCCAGGACTGATTACATGTGGATAGATAAAACCTTTAAAGAGCATCCTAGGAACATTTCTGTGCTGCAGCATGACCGGCAAGATCTCTAAAGAGCATCCCAGGACTAATTACAAGCACACAGCTCAACCTCTCGGATCTCCAGGATTGATTACATGTCTCCGTAGTAATACCTCATCCCAGGACTGATTACAAGCACACAGCTCAACCTATCGGATATCTGAGGACTGATTACATACTACATAGCAATACCGGAAAGAGTACCCCAGGAACATTTATGTGCCACAGCACGACCGGCAAGATCTCCTATGACTGATTACATGCTATTTACACAACCTACCACATATCATCTCTGACCTCCAAGTATCAACCTGATACTCATGATCCCACGGATCATCATCGCACAAAGCATCATCCTGATGCTCATGATCACACTGATCAACATCACTGTACCATCCTGATACATATCATCTGGAGCAACATCCTAAAGCTCGTCATCATGATCATCCTGATCATACAATGCATCCCCCTGATGCATACCAAGTATCTACCTGATACATATCATCATACATGATCCACCTGATGCATACGAAGTATATACCTGATACATATCATCATACATGATCCACCTGATCATACAGTGTATCCACCTGATACAAATACAAATACATGATCCACCTGATCATATCTGATACATATCAACATACATGATCTACCTGATCATACAATGTATCCACCTGATACATATACAGATACATGGTCCAAGCATCCAACATGATGCATATACAAAATACATACAAATGATCCAACTGATCATATCCAGCATCCAACATGATGCGTACATACATATACATATAAATGATCCAACTGATCATATCCAGCATCATCCTGATGCATATACAGAGTAGTAACTGGAGCATCGTCCTGATGCTCATCATCCATGATCATCCTGATCATCATAGCATCATCCTCTTCAAATCATCTCATCATCCACGAAGCACAGCCCAGATGCACATCATCCAGTACTTACACCACTGACATGGGAGAACACATCTACCACCATTCGGGGAAGGCTCCAGCCCTTACTTTTTCACCATGGGAGAACACATCTACCACCATGTGAAAAATGGCTCAGCAATTATATCACGACCAAGGGAGAACACATCAACCATGTCAGAAAAGCTCATGTGCATCTGCATCTTTCGGACTCATCACTTCCCTTTGGAAGGAACCTCGATCTGAAGTGCACCAAGCCTCTCTCTGAAGTACTCAAACTCCACTCTGGCCAATGGCTTGGTCAGCACATCTGCAATCTGCTCGTCCGTCACAACATACAGGAGCTTCACCGCTCCTCTCTGTACCATATCCCTGATATAGTGATATTTGATCTCTATGTGTTTCGACCTGTCGTGGAACACTGGGTTCTCGGACAGCTTCACACAACTCTGGTTGTCACAAAAGATACCAGTAGCCTCCAGCGGGAGATCAAATAACTTAGACAGTAGCTTCCGGAGCCATACTGCCTCACAACTAGCTGAACATGCTACAACATACTCTGCCTCAGCTGTACTCAGTGCTACACAGGACTGCTTCCTGCTAAACCAAGAGATCACACCTGATCCCATACTGAAGCAGCATCCAAATGTGCTCTTCCTATCTGCAGCACTGCCATCCCAATATTAATCAACATAACCTTGCAGGTTAAAATTTTGATTCGCTTCATACTTGAGCCCATAATCCACTGTGCCCTTCAGGTACCTCAGAACATGCTTTACAGCAACCATGTGAACACTCCTCGGATTCGTCAGGAACTGGCTCAATGTGTTCACCACAAATCAAATATCTGGTCTCGTGTTCGTCAAGTACATCAAGGACCCAATCATCTGGCGATACATAGAGACATCAATCGGTTCAGATGAAGCATCACAAAGAAGCTTCAGATTCGATGCCATGGGTGTGGCCATGGCCTTGCAATCCATCATCCCGAACCTCTTCAGGATCTCTACTGCATACTTCCCTTGTCCAAGGAAGATTCCATCTGCACTCTGCCACACCTCCATACCTAGAAAATAATGCATCATTCCCAAATCTTTCATATCGAACTCAGCAGCAAGCTTCCTCTAGTATCTGCAATCAATCTGTCATCTCCTATTACAAATAAGTCATCCACATATAGGAGTAGAATCACTGGATTGCCTTCCTCAACCTTGTAGTAAAGGTTGGCACCTGCTTTACTCTTGGTAAAGCCCAAACTGGATAGAAAACTGTCTATCGTACCAATTTCTGCACATATATGACTCCTTGTCATGTGTCTCAGAACCAAGTGGCTACTCCACATACACTTCTTCTTCAACTACATCATTCAAGAAAGTTGTCATGAAATCCATCTGGTGTATCTTCTATTTCATCACTTTTATATTTCTCTATGCTACCATCTATAGCATACTTGATCTGATAGTTCTATTTGGAAGTCAGAACAGACTTCCCTTCAGCTCTTGGGACCGCATCCCAAACATCGTTCTTCATGATCAACAGATCATGGCATTCTTCCCGTATCCTGGGAAGTTCAATATCTTCAATAGATAATTTTGTTGCTTGAACAAATGTTGTAGTCCTTCTTTTGTAGGTGAAGGTATAAGGTCTTTTCTATAGAACAAGTTAAATTGCATGATTAGAAACATCTCATAATTTTCAGGCAAATTATTACACATAAAGAAATATGTCATACAGTCATGCAATTATCTTAGCCAATGCTTCAATACAACATTTATCCATGTTCCACAACTTTCTAGATGCCTTCCAGTCTCTACTAGAACATTGTTAAGAGTTTGCACTACTCCCAACATGTCAGCAAAGAGGTTTCATTCTAGATAAGTAGCATTGGAATGTTGTACAATGCCATATGCCACTTACCCATCACATGCATATTAGTAGTATACTGTTCATTAATGTAATCATTCTAATATGCACAATACATATCCTAAGTCTAGGAACATGAGCATATACATCATTGAACAATTTTATTTAAACAAACAAATATGCAAGAAATGATAATTAAAAATACTTATCTTTGTTTGGTTGCTGGGTGGAATCCCTCTGAGTCTTTGCTTCTTTGTAGGAGCTGTTGAAGTAGCTTCTTCTACACCTTTCTGTTGTGGAATGTAGAAATATGGTCAACTCCTTTTGAATAGCTACACCCTTGCAGAAACTACTGAAGTGTGCTCCTTTGCTTTCTCGCAGGAACAATTGGAGTGTGCTCCCTCTTGATCTTTTCTTCCTGGATTACCTGTCCTTGAACTTACATCCATCCTTAATCACTATGCATTCTTATTAGTATCATCATTGTGTTATCCTTGAGGTCTCATACATAATCACACATTTATTAGTATAATCTTAATACTATCAAAACACAATAATCTTACACATGCATAGTCATGATCATTCACAGATAATAAACATTAGTATTCAAGGTTTTAGGGAAGTCTTCTTTTACTCATGCATATTCTTATTTGATCATAGGACTCTTCTGATTAGTTAAATCATCAATTCATAAACCCGTGATTACTCAAACCTATACCTTCATGATTCTTATGGTTAGTCATATCATCAATTATGGTAAGAAACATAATATGCATACAGCCATGACAATTCAAACCTATGACTTCATGAATAATCATTATCAACAACACAACAGTATAAGATCCTAACACAAGGTAGGATTCTAGCTTGATATAGGAAAAACATACCTGGATTAGCATGCTAGCTAGATATGTCTAACATACCCGCATAATGTCTTCTGGTTCTCTTCAGTGACTTGTGCTAGTAACCTGGATGTCTCATAAGTTAACCATTGTAGAACCAAGTTATACATACCTCGTAAGTAGATCTTCTATGTGATCCATGACAATGGATGAATCTTTGCCTTCATGTCACCATCATCATATGTTCTTGAAGTAGAACATGATTTGTCTTTCTTGGTGTACCTTTTATGTTAGCGAACAACATAAACCTCATACAACATCACAATGCATTAGTACAATCATAAGTGTCAAAACCTTAATCAATGAATATCTTCTATTAAGGTGATACGACAGGTCTAGTAATTAATCAAGATTGTACTGTAATGATATGAGACAAACATATCATAAACTTAACCATGAATAGAATTCGAAACATACCTATAAGCCATACCTGTCAATATTGCTTGTAATCTTCTTATGGAAGGCCTTTGCCTCATCTCCCTCTGAGACATGAACTTCTTCACTTATGCAGGTGACCAATCCATCTTCTTCTAGGATTAACCCAATCCACTTGATTTGCAACAACTGGACCTGGAGCTGGATTAGGGTTTGTCAGAGAAACCCCAAAAATTCAAACTTTGAATTTCAAACTTCCGAAAGGATAGAAATATGCACCTTGATGAGCTAATCAAGCTGGTATATTCAGAATTTGAAAACTGCAAAGTTTCACTCCTCAATTTTGCCTTTGAAACTTTCAGATTCACTGGATGTGACCCCGAACTGGGGTTTGATGAAGCCCACTCTTCTGCCCAGTCAAAAGGTTTGATCCAAAGTTCTAAGCTTCTATTTTTACGAGGAGCTTCCATCCGTGGTCAAAAATTTCAAAAATTCCCATTTTTGTAGAAGCCCTAATTTTCCACTTTTCTGATCAAAGTCCCGAACTAGGGTCTGATCAAGCCTGGCCTTCTGCGCAACCAAAAATTCTGATCTTGGTCTCTAAATTTCGATTTTGATGAGTAGCATTCAGCCGTGGTCTCCGATTACAAAAATTACAACTTTATCCGAAACCCTAAATTCTGGAAGCCATGAATGAAGGTGCTCAAAAATAATTCTGTTCTGACAAAAATATGTACCTGATTGTTTCGGGTGTAACTCCAAACTTTTTGATCCACGGGGTCTAAAAAATTTTCCTGAGATATCCCAACCTATCATCTTTCCATCCCGATAGGTCTAACCTCAATTGGATTCTCTGAGACAGATTTATGCGAAGTGTCGTAACGTGACCTGTTTATGGGATAAAACAAGAGAGCGAACTTGTACAGCATTCCACGTGTCACTGGTTCAACTTCGGCCTCTGAAAACTGTTCTTGAGATAGTACAATCTATGTACTACCTTTCACTTTTTACGAAATTTCATTTGGAGCTTCTTAGCCCAAGTTATGACCTTTTTCCCAAGGTCACCTGATTTTGACTCAGATCTGGAAGAGGCAGAAACCCTATATTGTACAGATCATAAATCACAAAGTACAATGAATTAGAGGTTTTCCTTTGGACACAAGGTACACAGGGATCTGGTATTTGACCTGTAAAAGTTTCAGACCCGAAAACTTCGCAAAAACGGATTTATAGCGAAAGTGCTACGATGACTGGTTTTTGCTATATCAAGACCTAGCATCGTAAGTGCAACAAGTGTCATACATGCCATATCATGCCTTCTTTCAGGCTAGCTCTAATACCATGTTAACTTTTCATAATTTACTTCAATCTAATCTAGGATCTTAACTAAGAGAACAACATGTACAGCAAATATACAGCATATCAATAATGGACACAATAATGCAAGCACACAAGAGACACGGAGTTTACTTGGGGAAAACGATAAAGGTGAAAAACCCCAATAACTTCCTCAGAGATAGATAGAGAAATGATACAACCAGAATACAAGAGATAGTCTTCTCCTAGCAGCAGGGCCTCCTCCTCCACAAGTGCGCCACTCTCCAAAGTGTGAGTGAGAGAATAGAATGTGTAAAATGAGAGAGACACACTCTCTATTCATACACTAACTTGACTTGACCTTTACTCAACTAGGTCGACCTCAACTTAACCACTTAACATAATGCTGACTGGGCCGACCCCCACTAGGGTGGTCTAATAACCCTTTGACCCACATGGCCGACCTCCAATAGGGTGGTCTAATAACCCATCAAGTATAAGTTACGACACTTACAATTTAAATGACGACACTTCCGTATAGAGGAATAATAACATCTCTATAGGAATACAACCACTTCCGTATAGAGGAATAATAACATCTATATAGGAATACAATATACATATCTGTGGAATACATTCCGAAGTTACATATACATCAACAATTACCTTGTTACTTTTGTGTATTCAACAACCATTATGTGGCTTAGTGTTGTAGGAAGTGGTAAAAAACCAAAGACATATTTTATTGTGTAACTCATCAAATCTAACTTCACTATGTTTATGTTCCCATAATTTCCAAAAGCATGCATACTCCATCCTTAGTCCAATTCCAATTTTCAATGTAGACATTACCCACCCTGAGAAGAAATGTTGGGTTTACAAGGGCAATAGTAGTTTTAAAAGGAAAAACCCTGACAAGATAGTATCACAGCATGGTCCCAGCCCACAATGAAGGGCATACACCATCTAGGAAAGATATCTCCAATGCCTAAGGGAAGAAATCCGAGGTAGCACCATCCTAAGGTGAAGCATCCACTGAGAAATCTCTCTCAATTGTGCATATTTATCATGGAAAATATCTCATGCTACAATCTATTTCGGACCATCCAAGGGATAAACATACACTATGTACCCCAAATATGATGAGGCAACCCAAAACATGGTATAAACACTTTTGAAATTAACCCAAAAAACTAACAAATGGCTCCCCTGTAAAGTTGTTATTTGATAAAATTCCAAGCAACTCCCCTATAATTTTAATCGGTTTTTCCTTACTTTTGTTTGGGGTGGGGGAGATTTGGATTGGGATTTTTTTTGTATGTTTTCCTTGTTTCTAGATGGATGGGACATAAGGGATGAACCATTGTCCCATATAGGATCAAAGGATACACCAATTCCCCCAGTTTGCAAGGGCCATATAGAAGATGTGTTGGATGGAAACGCGGCCAGCATCATGTGCTCTTTCAATCAGGTCAACGACGCCCCAACCTGCACCGATAAGAATATTCTCATTGGCACAATCAGAGGCCAATGGAATTTGAACGGGTAAGATTTCTCTCAATTAACTGGATTTGGATTTCTATGAATATATGGAACTACAAATATTTCAGTAATCTTGTTTTAAAATTGTTCTGCAGGTACATTGTCGCGGGCTGTGACTTTATTTCTGTGTTCTACAACCAACACCACTATGGATCAACTCCTGAAGACGCAGCTACTGATGCTATCAACATAGGTCCATGGTGGATAAATTCCAACCTTTTTAACTTGCTCACATGATTATAATTTAATGTAATCCGATTTGGGTTTTAAGATTTCATTTGTTCATTAAACAATCCTATAAATATGAAAAAATTACATCAGTAATCACAATTGGGCTTCTAATATTCTCTAATCCATGGTGGTTAAAATTGAATTCTTTGGGTTTTAAGATTTGGTTTATTGCTTAAACAGTCGTATACATCACTAATCACAATTGGGCTTTTAAGATTCTCTAATACGTTGTGGTTAAAATTGATTTCTTATCTGGATATGACAAGATTGGACCTGGGCTACGGGAGCTTTGTGGTTCAGCACACAGGAGCAACTGTGAATGAAAGCAAAGTGACTGAGTCTTCCATTGATCAAGCCCTCATTAATACTTTCACAATGTTGATGTGCCTCGGCTAGTTCGATGGGGATCTGGCCAAGCAACCATTTGGGAACCTGGGACCAAATGATGTGTGCACTGATGAGCATCAACAACTAGCTCTAGAGGCTTCCATGACAACTTCCATGTGAGCTATAGAGTACACCTCTCTTCTCTCGACACAATTATGTAGCTTCTCTAATTTCACTTACTAAAAATATGACTAAGCCATAGGATCATGGCTAACAAGATATTACCATATGATTTGAAGGATTGACCTTTATTGAAATGTCTACATATGCATATGGTGAGCTAAAATTGATAGCTACATGCCTTATAAAGAATTTCACATAGAGAATGATATATTTAACTAGTCAGTTTTAGAGATATGTTAAGGGATCTTCTTTCATGGTAGATGGGTGTTGATTCACTCAACCCATATAATTCAACTTCAATTGATGATATGCCCCTATTCCATGTTGACGTATGTAAGTTATAAGTTATATCCAACATTTGAGCATTTTATTATCTACGCCTGAAACCAGGTAGAAATTACATATTTTCTCCTATATAGAACATATGTATATACCTCCTTGCATGTATGTCATCATTATTTTATATGGACTATAGTGCTATTTCCCCATATAAAATAGGGTTTTTCGAATCATTAAACTCTGATAATGAATTACCATCTTATATTACAATAATCCTAGAAGTGCATATTACCTAAAATTAAAACTACCTTTTACGTAGCTATGAAGAAGTTTATAATAACCGGTTTTGTAGCTAGAGCACCAAGGATGCTTCTTGAAGGAAAACACAGATGACCAAATTATCAATCAGTTTAATTAGCACTATCTAGTGACTTCTTGAGAATTATATCAGTTCAAAGGGTGTCTTTGTCTAAATTTACACATCAGAGATTGGAAAAATGAGCTATCAATTCACTAATTTCCAATCCCAAATGGAACTGATCGCCTCCTTGCAGTATGGCAACCTTTGCCAGGAGTAGCATGACATAAAGTTGTTTACTGTTTTAAATTTGGCATTCGTTATGATGAATTTATTTAATTCCAGAATTGACATCATTTTCCTTCCTATTTTCCACTATCTGGAAGCATTTTATTTTTATAACAAGATCCACGAGGTGGCAATGTCCTGCGTTTTTGCAAAGATCGCAGTGCCTAGGCCAAATGACTAAAGCATTTCCAGATTTGGGAATAAAAGAAACCAAATCGCAGTTTCATAGTTTCCACGAATACCGGATTTTAGTTCGTAGTAGATTAGCGAATTGATCAAATGCCATCAAATTGCAGGTTGAGATGAAGGGAAATCGAGTTATTAATATTTAACCTCGATGTTGCTAGTACAAGGATCAAACTGCCACATTGCTAAAGCATTCAATGCCAAAGGCAAAATCGTTGATTTAGTTACACCAATTATGCATAAAATTACCATCAGAAACTATATGAAGAATTGGTCACAAATTGCTGCACCGTATTGAAGAATTCAAAGGTCAACAAGATTAAAAGATTAAGGCTACATTGATCAAAGCTATTTATCGAATACCATCTTCCCAAATGTACATAGTTGCAGGCTAGGACAGTTATAGTTGCCCATTTTCTTTTTGCATATAAAATTATAGATAAACCACTCATTAACTAATAATCCAGGGTTTGCAAGGCCTCAACTTAGGCATACATGCTAAGATGGAAAACTCATATGGAAAAGCTGAAAATGTTTCATACAACGTGACCATTTGTATGTCTTCTAAACAGCATTGAAATGAATCTACATTGACCTGTTAAAGGGTTTAGATAATATAGACTTCTTAATTTTGTGACGGTTTTCAGTTTTGATCATTATTCACTGGCATGCTATCTATGCAATTTGATTTAATTCATGATTCGGTATTTACATACGGCAGTCTGTGTGTTGATACCAAGCTATGTCCAACAATTTGCAGTCCTTATAAGTAAAACTATCATACCTCTGAAATAAATGCCATCATAAAAGGCCTTTAACGCAACAGCAGAGGATAACCAAACCCAGTTATTTGTGAATCATGATGAGGACAAATAAATGACAAAGTTTGCATCTTGCACACAATGCAAACATGTTGTGGCAGATAAACACACCAAAAATATTAATTCAATATTCATAATAAATAACCTTGGTGAAGTGTCAGCAATAAGACACAAATATTTAATCCAATAAGATATTTATCAACCAATCAATATAAGCGCTATTAGCAAAAGATCTGACGTCAGCAATATCACATAAAATCAAATTTCAATTTGCCATTTCATATTTTTTGATTCAGTTTCTACATACCAGTTAATAGATGACATCATTTTTATGCCTTATACAAATTCATGAAACCTTCGATTCAGTCCTTATCTCCCTCTAACTTGATTTTTAAATTATTAAAAACTTTAACCAGAATGCAAGAATCAAAAGTAGTATAACATAAACCGGGAGTAGCCATTAGTGGCTGCAAGTCTATCAGCGTTTTCAAGCATTATTGGCCCGTTTTTTAATGGACTCAAACAATAAATTGCGGTGACATAAATTCAAAAATTGCAGAAAGTATCTGGCAGCCTTCTCAGTGTACAGCTATTTTCGAAAGAAGAGGATACGAGAATTAATATATAAGCTCATTTCAGATATGCATAAAATATATTAATAAAAGAACCAAATATTGCAATAAAAAACCAGATCTCAATTTTCTGGTGCACTTATTCTTTCAATTTATATAATTTTGTAACAAATATTTTTTTCTCGCACTATATATATGTGAATCCATTCAAATTTCAAAAATGGAATAAAAAATTGCAAGGGCTTAATATCCATCAAATGTCATGTTATGGACCGCTAAAATATTATCCAGGATCAAATATCTTGATGCCTTGTGGTGACATAGTCTTAAAACTTCCAACTCCTAGAATCAATAAGTAGGAAAATACAAAGAACGATGCACTATAATTCTCTAAATGCATGGAATAAGACTAAAAATCTTAAAATAAAATTCAAAAGTTCTTACAGTTCAAGTTTTTTGTCATTTGTTTAAACAAAAAAATTTGCAAGTCCATATCAAGCTTCATTGGTCCCTTTGTTCCTAACCATCTTTTTCATATCATTCTGCTAGAGATAATTTAAGTTTCGTATCTTCAGCAGAATGCTATGGATATATCTTCAATTTTTGTAGTTGTGACAGTTTGAACTCTAAGAAATGGTGTCTATTTTCTTGTTACTGTATATTGCATATTTTGTAAGTTGTCTTCTCACACAGGCACTATTGTTTCCAATTTTGAGTTGGTAAGATTCAGGTTCAAACATGCGTTGTACTTTTCTAGGTGCCTATGTTGTAGCGTGGCCTAGCAGATATGGAGAACTGCTTAAGCTCCTCTATTTTCCTCAAAAGCAGTGCTCAAGTTCAAATTCTCTAAATGGCATTAAACATTTTAATATTTTGTATGTATGCATTGGATGAACCTCTATTAGTGCTTTATTGCAGTATTCCATCTTCGTATTTTATTTTCAGGTAACAGGATTTTTTCTTTCCTGTCCCTGCATATTTACTTTTAATTCTCTTCCTCAATATTTTAAATAAAAATGTTTTCAATGAGGAACTAAAGTGTAGTTTCAAAGATAGACTAGTGTCAACTGTTTACTAATTATGGGCCCTGAGGCTAACAAAGGCCATTCTATTGGTAATAGCTATTGCAAATGCATGCTGCCAGACCATGGCTATTGTATGAAATGTGACAGTTCAAAGGCAATCTGTAATTGCCTTACAACAGCGTAGCGTGGCCTAGCAGATATGGAGAACTGCTTAAGCTCCTCCAGACTGAGTTTTGTTAATAAACCAGAGGACCAAAAAAGGCAATAAGTCCAACATACTGCAATTGTGCTTTGGCATGAGCAAATGGGTATTTGCAGTTTTTTTGTTGCAAAAATGCTATGTAATATCAACTTTTGTATTCGTTGTAGTCCCAGTGCCATTGTGGTAGTTTTTTATTGTTGTTGCACCTGCCAATAGCATTCAAACTGTAGTCAGAATAATTGATAAAAAGTAGCAAGAATGCAAGTATTTGTAAAGACTAGATACTATTTCAAGTATAATATTGGAAGTACTCATAGTTTATGTCAATTTGCATAATTTCAAAGCAATAAATCTTTAGGAAAAATTTAGCAAGAGAGAAAATCTTACGAAGAGTAACAAATTATTGTATTAGATTGTGTAATAAATTATAGTAAATTATTTTCTAATACAACTTTTATCAATAGTTACAGTATTAGGCTACTGAAATTAGCATTTCACCAAATGTTAGTATTTAAATCATAGCTATTTAAATCATGCCATTCTATGATCAGAGTTTTGAACTTTGCAACACATACTCAAAATCAATTGTGAATCAAAACTTTGTGAAAATTGTTTAAGCGAAAACTAACCAGGGAAAGTTTATAAATTGAAAAATGATTATATGTTAAACTAGATATACACCAAATGTTTTGAAGCTGCAAACCATTAATGTAAACTGAAGAAATGGCAAAGTGTTTGTGTTTGTAGCTAATGCAATTGAGTACAATTTTCAAAACACAGTTTGCAGAGATCGGTAATATTGAATAAAAAACGTGAATTCTTTAGAACAAAAAATAGATTTGTGTACCTGAAACTCAGTTTCTTTTGAAGTTGATGATTCTGTTGTCCAAAGCCAATGTAAATAGCCCTTGCTGGGAAAACCTTCGCAGATTGAAAACTGTCGATGATATGTTTTTTGAGTATTCTTCAAATGAAATATTTGCCACTTCTGGACAATACTCTTTTAGCTGTGGGTTGCGCAGTGTGCATTCTATCAATCCATCATTTGTGTCTAAATTGCATTCCAGACTATGCTCATATATAATTTGCATTTGTTTTTTGCAAAATGCACAGACCAGACAGCTCTGAATCAGTGGTTGTTTACATTCAACGCAGATGCATCGATACGGAGGTGCAAATGAATTTCTTGCTTTCAGTATTCCGTGTATCTATCAAAGTCAAAGAACAAATGACCATAGAAAATGCATATAATATCAGCATATTTTTAAATAGAATTATGTTTTTTTATTTGAATAATAATTGAACTTAGATTCAAAGCACTATGACTAATTACAATGGTAATGGGCAAGGTAGCCATTGGCTAACTATTGTTAGCCAAAGGGTAAAAGCAAAGAGACATTGCAAAAAGCAGTGTTTGGAAACTGATGAATAAGAGTGTTGTGAACAGAGTTATAGCCTTGAATATAAAATTTGTTGCAATGCAAACAATGTTTTGAACCACCCATAGGAAGAGAATAAATTGTACTTTGGTAGCATGCAACAAATATTTTATGTGCAAAGAGCATTGTCATTTAATGTATATGCAAAGGCTGCATTCTCATAATTTTCCTTCTCACATTGAGTGTACAGACACACAATGCACTTTTGCAAAAAGCAGAATATCCAATCTGCAACGTTGCTGCAAATGCAATTTTGATGAGTTAAACAAATATAAAATCTGTCTCGCGGCACTTTAAGTGTCCTGCATCTATCCTCCGATCACAAAAATCTAATCATGCCACTGTCATCTTATCTAGCATTAATAATTTTAGATGATGTAGATAATCTGAATTAGTTGGATGCACTATTGGTACCTAAAAACCTTCTTTGCAAAGAGAGCTTGATATTGATTACATCTCAAGATAAAGATGTTCTCAGAAGCTGGGCAGTGGAAATGTCATCAATTTATAAAGCAATTGGCCTCAATACACAATACTCCCGAGAGCTTTTGTGCTTTGATGCCTTCAACCAGTCCTTTCCAATCATAGTATTTGAATCTTTCCATAAATTCTTAGAAGCTTGTGATGGATTGCCTTTATGTTTAAAAGTATTTGGGGTGCTTGTCTATGGCAAAAATGAGATGTCTTATTGGAAAGACACCAAAAGTTGACATCACGAAATAGATTACAAAAATATGAGAAAGTTTGACAGAATTAAAACTCATAGCTTTGGCATCAATGTTGCAAATGCCCAAAGCTGATTTAAATCTAGCTTATTGTGAGTAGGCAAAAACCAAATTGCTGTAGTTTAAAGTGCATGAAAGTTGCAGAAGAAAAAAAAGTATCTGCTTTTGATTTTGTGAAAATATGCTATCATGGATCCGTCCATAGATAGCAAGACAATAAAATTAGATAATGCAAAATTGAATAGACTATGCTTTTTTATCAAGGGATCGATAGGAAAGTTGAATAGTGATCAGTCCAATAAGCATTTGAAAAATTGAAAACAATATCTCTGTGTTTCAAATTTGTCCAGAAGTGATCAAGCATCGAACCGGTGTTTGTTGTTGCTTTTGTTGTTTTTAGTGTCAAGCCTTTCATTTGCATAAACATTTGTAATTTCCTTTTCAATGTTGTTTTTTGCAACATGTCAATGTTCAGATCACCAGCTACTAGGATTTGAGTAGTTGGTGTGCTAGTTGACAAAATGCAACTCAGTATATGAAAGAGATCATCAAGCACACCACATGGTCTATTGTAAATGTTCACTACTTTCAATACATTGTAGCCTAATTCAAGATCTACGCAAATTGCTTCGGTGGAGTTTTTTGTATAGTTTTTAAAATCGATGATGGCAATGTGTTTTTTAATCAATGTAAGGATTCCATGCATTGAAAATGCTGAAAAGAAATTGTATTTTTCTATCATTGTTGTTTCTTTGGCAAGTGTCTGCATGTGAGTTTCTTGCAAACATAAAATATCTGCTTGCATAAGTTCATGATCATTCAGAACATCGTCATAGTGCAAAAGCAAGCTGCGTGTGTTCAATGATGAAATGAGTAATTGCCTAGCATTTGGCATTGAATGCAGACCGTATTCAAATTGCAAACTCGCATGTGTTTTTAATCTATTTATTTCAGTCATGACTTTTGGACAAGTTATAAAATTTCTTTGTTCTAACTTGTTTAAAAGATAAAGGCAATCAATATCTCTGACACGTGACAGCGCAGTGTAAACAAGGCCATATCTCTTAATTTCTTTTGGGTCAAATGCCAATTTGTTCATTGTCAATCCTTGCGCTCTATGGATTGTCCTTGCACATGCCAACTGAATTGGGAATTGTGCTCGCTTAACATTCATTTTATTATCAAGTGTTGTTTGTGTCACAATTCTTTTGATTGGTGTCCAACTGGACTTTACGGCAGGCGTATAAAGATGTTACATAGTAGCATGTTGCTTGTCTCCAACTTTTGGATTTGCAAACTCAATCCAAACAATATCATGGCTTGTTTGTGTATAGTGTTTAAACACACCTTCTGCAACATTGACCAAGCCATCCTCAATTGAGTAGTTGCCTCCAACTAGTTCAATAAGCATATCCTTTTTTACTACTATCATAGAGGGGAGTCGCAATGTCTTTTGTCTATGGTCATTTTTTTCAATTGAATCAATTTTGCTATCATGTGCTACTAGTGTGGATGTTTCTGTTTGCACAGCTGATAACATTTTTGAGTTATGTTGTTGAACATCCTTATTACTATAGAAAAGATAAGGAAACGTTGCATCTACTGGTGGTTGTTTGTAGCAACGTTGGTTTAAGTAATCTATGTCATCCAGTGTTTGAGAGCATGTTCTAATTCTATTCAAAATTGATATGAATTTTTGATTTGTTTGACATACAACTGTTGTAAGTTCATGGCATTTTATGGCATCGGACCAAAATGTGTAAGGAAATGTTTGTTGTTGGAATCTTGGTTGTTCAAAAATCCAACAATCCTGAACAGGTTGTGCTTGACAGAAATCACCACAGAATATGACATCAAGGTTTCCAAATGCTTTTGTTGGTGTGTGCATGATTTCACGTAGTCGTTTGTCAATGTTGTATAGCATTCGAGACCGTATTAAAGAGACTTCATCAATCAACAGTACTTGAAGTTGTTCACAATCTTTTGTCAAAAGATCTAGGGTGTTTGAATTTAGAGGAAGCATGTTTGAACCTAGTGGCAGTTTGAAAGCAGAGTGGACTATAATGCCACCTGCATTATATGCTGCTTTTCCAGTAAATGCAACTATAAGACCCTTTTTCTTTAAAGGATCACTACCAATTTCCTTGTCATAGTAATGCAAAAGACCATCATAGATTGCTTTTGCGGTGTAAGTTTTACTTGTTCCTGCCCCTCTTGTCAGGAACAAGCGAATTGGAGTCAGGGGATTGTTTTTTTTCCTTGCAATAACTTCTTTCACGATTGATTGTTGTTCAGTATTTAGCTTTCTTCGAATTGCATGGTATTCATGCATGTCCAATAGAAATGGCTTTTCTGTCAAGATGCATTCACTTCCATCTTTTGATCCATTGGACATGGTTTTGCGGATTAGATCATGTTGAATGTCATATTGTTCAAATGCAGAAGTAGTTGTTGTTTTGTCTGTTGTCAAAGGAGGCATAGTTGTGTCTTGCAATTCAATTGTTTCAACGGCATTATCAAGGTCACCCCACTTTGTCATTGTTGGTGCCATAAAGTTTTGTTCAACAATGTCTATTTGTTCTTTGAATGCAACATATGCATCAGACCATGTTTTGAAATTGCTTTTTAGTAGGTTGCAGTTGTCTCTATGCGGCATAAAGAGGATGATCTTTTCTCTAAAGAAATTCTCAGGGTCTTTTTGTTTGTTGTAGCGAATAGATCATATGATACATGGTCTATTTCTTTTTCTTGTAATTGAGTGGATACAAGAATAGAAAGATGCATATTCTGCCAAGGAGATGTTTTCAAGCTCAACAGGACGTGCAATGTATTTGTCTAAAATTGATGGGCAAATAATGTCGTCAAAGTCATCTGGTTCTTTTTCCAAAAGTGATGGTTTTTTCAAGACAACTATTTTTTTGTCGTCTGGAGCAGTGTTAATGAAAATAGTCTTCCTGGAGGATGAATGTAGAGATAACGATAATATGACATGTACTACTTGTCTAGTAGACATTTGTTGCATGTTCAGAAGCGCATTTCCAAGCTTACGTATCGTTTCAATCTTTCCATCATTCTCAAGAAGACATTGTTCTTTGATCTTTTTGAAAGCATTTGTCATGGATCTATCAAATTTGGTGATGTAAGAGCTTACATATGTTGTTGTAGCATAAGCATCTAAGATATATTGTGTATCTGTATTTGCTTGCCATAACTCCGGTATTACTTTTGCAAATGAATTGATCCAAATGTCAGCAGGATCTCTTTTAGTATTAAGGTAGAACGAGAAAGCAACGACCGTAGTAGCAAAATGTATTCATCTCTGGTTAGTTCTAGTTGTAGGAGTAATTGTGCAAATGACATGTTTTTAGAACATTCCTTATGTTCAATAAGAACAAATACTTTTTTTGCTCTTTGAATGAGATCATCTGGAGCATTTTCTAGTGGCTGTAGAATGATGGTACTATCCATAGGAGGCAATGGGAAATTGAATCTACATGTGGAATGTCGATGTTTTCTACATGTTTTTGTGTGACGATGTGTTTGAATTTGAATAATATTTTGATCAAGTAAAAATGAGTCTATGGATATATAGCGATCAACAAAACTAATAATCCCCTCGTTTGAATTTTTTCCATAAACAGGTGCATTTTGAATCCAAATTAGTCCATGTTCATGCTCATTTCCTCTTTGTTGAAATTCGGTCGTAAAAAAAAAATCTTGTATTTTTCCAAACAATGTATTGTTTTTTAACATAAGAGACTTTAGTGCTGCTATTTTGTGTCTATAGTAGCGAGTACAAATCACTGGGTGTCTTCTTATTAACATATCAATATTTTCTTCCAATGCATTGTCCTGTAAGTTTGACAAATGTTTTTCCTCAATTTGTTTCAACGCATTGCATAAAGGTGCCCAAAGGTGTTCAACACTTGTAAAGGTTAAAAAGAACGTAGGAGGACCAAGCTGTCGAATCATTGCAAATAGGTCTTTTTTCATATTTTCAAAGTAGTCAAGTGATGTTCTAATTGCTTTCAATGTATGATACCCGATCAGAGATTGGAGTATTTTTACAAGATTGTCTTTTGACTTGACATCTCTTGCCAATATTTTTTTGTCCTTTAACTGTCCCATGCAAATTGATATCCAAGCAATGTTTTTTACTTGTTTTATTATGACTTTAATTGCTTTAAAGAAAATGTTCGTGCCATGTGTTTCAAAGTCTGTACTTTCATGTTGTATCTCCCATTGTGATACTTGTTGATAAGTAAAGTGATCGAAAATTTGATTTGGTCGACTAAATCCGTAGAAAAGTGTAGGAAAGTTTAGATCTTCAGAGTATTTGTCTTGGAAAATGCTCAATGGTTGGAATTTCTCGGAAGGTGCAATTTCCATGATTTTGTTGTCTAAGTCATCTATTAGATGTGTTTTTCCATATCCATGTATCAATGTTTGTGATATTGGTTCTATGTTTATTTCATTTTCATCGTCATCTGTTTGTTCCGTTGTTTCTTGAGTATTTGACTGTTGTTTGGCTGTTTCACTAAATATTTTTTCCCAACTAGTATCAATTACAATGCCTTCAATTTTATAAAGTTCGGTTTTGCATAAATCACTCAACGCAGTCATAATGACCTTTGGCCGAATATTTCCAGATAGATATGCGTTTTTGTATTCCAATTTCCGCTTTAGCATAACTGCAACTGTCAAATTGTCATCCAGACTTCTAGGCAATGTTGTTTGAACTCTATCCAATTCTGCAGGGACATTGATAATTGAGCCAGTTAGCCCAATTTGTGCTGTTTTATAACCAAGTTGTCTTATCTATGCAAAGGCTATTCTTGGTGACACCAATCGTTCTTCCAAAGGAGTCAGTATAGTTACAGATGGCAATATGTTATTGCGGCGGATTCGTGTAGGCGATGTAAACATAGGCAATTTCCCATTAGCAATTGCTTTCTTACAAGGTCTACAAATTTGAACAAGTAGCATTGGGCATGTCACATCTTTTGTATTTGCTAAAGTTTGAAAAGCTAATTTAATTGAGCTATTCACACAACAAATGTCTTTTTTAAAATGCAGTTGTTTACACACAGAACATGCATGGATAGGTGTGTCTTGAATAACTTTTAAGTATCTAACAACTGCTTTCTTTGTCTTTGTACATTCCTTTTGCTTTTGACGAATGTCCATTCCTTGTCTACGCATATTGTGTTTCAACAAGCGCAAGTTTTTTTGTGTATTGTCATCAATGCATGTTTGGATGCTGGTTTTGGTTTTTGAAAATTGCTCAACTATGCAAAAGTTTTTTTGTTCTATGTTTGCTATCTTTTGTTTTTGCCTCTTTACTTTAATTGCATCTATGTATATTGGTTCATTCAAGGATCCCTTGTCAATGTTCTTCTCTACAATGTTTTCTTTTGCTATTGTCTGTTTGTTCTTTTCAAAATTATCCATTGCAATTGCAATAGAAGTATTTCTCTTGCAATTGAGCGGAAAGGGCATTTTATTTCCACAATGTTCTTGTAACAAAGGTTGGAAATGCGAATTCATTTTATCTATTACATGTTGCATTAGGCATAGAACTTTCGACGATCTATTTGTTGCATGGAATATCGCAATATTTTCTTGCAAATTATTGCTCCATAGATGTATGTTAGTGCCTAGTAGCTCACATAATGATTGAAGAGCAAATCGATCTCCTTCTATATGACCAATGATATATGGCTCTGCGAAATGCATAATATAGGTTTCCCATCCAGAAACAAGAGATGTATCTGCTAATGTGTTTTTATCAAGATATATGTCCAAGCATTTTATTGCTCTAATATCGTTTGAAGCAATAGAATTATAAAAGCTTTGCGCCACTGCTTTTCTAACACTTTGTCCATCAGCGAAGAGTGTTAATTTGGAGATTGATTCGAACAACGAATCATGGCAATTGCCACGAAGTTGATATGACATTTCAACTTGGTTATATAGACATTGATTTACATTTACACTATGAGGAAGCATATCAACGGCTTGTCTATTGCCTTGCATTGTTTTATATGACAACAACGGTTGGAAGTGGCCAAAAGATGGTGTGTGGTCATGGAACAATATATTGTAGCAATATTCAAATTTCCCAGAATTGAAATGAAGGTATTTTGTTTCTTTTGTTAATGACCAAATAGCGACTGGAACGTTCAACCATTTTGAAAACCACTCGATGCAAAATATATCACCCCATAGTCCATATACACTTTGATCATCTGGCTGCGAAGCAGATTGCGACATGCGATTGAGATATTCGCTAACATTTCCTATGTTATGCAATTCTAGCAAATAGTCAACTGTCAATTCTGTGCGCATTGAAAACAATGCAGAGGGATTTTTTGATCTAGACAAACACGAAAATGATTCACAATTGCTTCCCTTATCTCTATCAATGTATATCGGAAATGCAATAATACTGCAAGTGCATTAAACAGGCAGTTTCCTGGCTCATAGTGAAAATTGTTTAGTCGAAACAGATTGCTTGTAGCCAAAGCGTCATCAATTTGTTGCCAGTTAGAATGTATGATCCCAAGACCATCTCCCCTTAAAACATAGTCGCTTTTACCTTTGTCTTTTCGCATATTGCTTACAAAAACATTTGCAATAGCATATATTTCTTGCCTTTTTTGTTGTTCTTTTTTCTATGTCTCTGGTCGTTTGTATAGGAAAACCAGCAGGCAAGTGAACAGAAACAGATCCTAAGGAAAAGAAAATAAGTGAAGGGCATGGAATTTTTTCAAGCCATGATGTTGTAAACATTGTAAATTGTTCTTGTCATTGCAAATAAGCAAAGCAAAGGAAGGAACATATTCACAACAATCTTTTTTCAAATGAAGTGTATTTTTCCCTCTTAGTAGAATAGAAAAAAACGGCATGTTGATTGCTAAGTTGAAATTATTAAATATCCAAGATTTGGTATCAATGCAAAAAAATGCCAATTAGAAAACAAGAAAATTCTATGTCTATGTGTTCAGTTTTTTTTTTTTTTGAAACTATATTTGAGTTTGTTATCTTACAACCAGCAAGATGGATTTTTGTAGGAAACTATCCAGGTATGATTCTGGTTAGAGCGAAAGGTTTCGGCACTTAAAAGGTCAGAGTCGCTTTATGAAGAAATATGGATATAATGTTTCTCATCACACATCACTACACACTTGATTTCCTATCCTACTCGAGGGGAATCATTAGATTCAATGCAATATTAGATTCACTGGTGATCTATAGCAAAGGGAATCAAAGCAAACGCATTACATTGCCTATTTAATGTCGATGAATCATTCTACATAACCTTGTACATATATCTTAAGCAGATATGATGACAAATGTAAGCTCAATTTCATATATTAGCATAAGGATTTGGTACTATCATTCATTAAGCAGATATGATGACAAATGTAAGCTCAATTTCATATATTAGCATAAGGATTTGGTCCTATCATTCATTAACACTATACACATATCTAAGGTCATGGAATTATATACATGTAGATCCACGTGATTTACGTGGCATCACATATGCTAGTTACCTATTATGAGGTATGGTCTTCCTTCTCAGCTTCCATATAATAACAATGTGATAAGCTTATATGTGGTGTTGAGCCTAACCCATCAGCATAACCCTATGTGTTTATCCATAATCAATTGCACACGTTATTGATAATGCTTATACTATACTTAAGCTGGGAATCATAACCTTAAAACCTTAAAATAGACCAACAAAAAACAATATTGAATTATGTATATACTGAAACTATGGATACATTGCCATATAGATGAGTTGAAGTAATAGAACAGTGGAGGACAATAATGGACTCTAAAAGAACAATTGTTAAAAGAATGCTGAAATCCACCACAGCAGTTGTCGAGGTACCTCTAATCTCCTCAAGACTTTCATTTAATTTATTTTTTATAGAATTACTTCGTTTTGTTAGTTTGTCCTCTCTAAGTTCATTGGTGAAAGTTCATCAATTCGATCATTAGTGAATTACGTATGACGAAATCCCTAAAATGATATATCTGTGAAAATCAACCATACCCCGGCTTTAAAAATATGAAAAGTTTACACTCAGATCAGTCGGAGTTTACATATGTAAGCTCAATTTCATATATTAGCATAAGGATTTGGTCCTATCATTCATTAACACTATACACATATCTAAGGTCATGGAATTATATACATGTAGATCCACGTGATTTACGTGGCATCACATATGCTAGTTACCTATTATAAGGTATGGTCTTCCTTCTCAGCTTCCATATAATAACAATGTGATAAGCTTATATGTGGTGTTGAGCTTAACCCATCAACATAACCCTATGTGTTTATCCATAATCAATTGCACACGTTATTAATAATGCTTATACTATACTTAAGTTGGGAATCATAACCTTAAAACCTTAAAATAGAACAACAAAAAACAATATTGAATTATGTGTATACTAAAACTATGGATACATTGCAATATAGATGAGCTGAAGTAATAGAACAGTGGAGGACAATAATGGACTCTAAAAGAACAATTGTTAAAAGAATGGTGAAATCCACCACAGCAGTTGTCGAGGTACCTCTAATCTCCTCAAGACTTTCATTTAATTTATTTTTTATAAAATTACTTCGTTTTGTTAGTTTGTCCTCTCTAAGTTCATTGGTGAAAGTTCATCAATTCGATCATTAGTGAATTACGTATGACAAAATCCCTAAAATGATATATCTGTGAAAATCAACCATACCCCGGCTTTAAAAATATGAAAAGTTTACACTCAGATCAATCGAAGTTTACATAATATTTGCATGCTTTTTAGGTTTGGCTATGTATACATAAAGCTTCGACAGAGAACATGGGATAAAAGTCCAACGGTCGCTAGGGTTTTGAAACAGAGACAGGCTGCAAGAAAATTTTTTACAAGGAAAAACAATTTCATGTGTAATTGTAATGAAAGACATGTTCTAAAATTGAATATGCAACATTGAAAAATGAAAGAGTGAAACTGCATATAGTTTGCACAAATAGATGAACATATTTTCAAACAGAGATAGATTGCAAGGAACGAATTTGCAAAGACTATCGATTCCATGTGTCAGTGACATCACTCTTGGTGCAATAGCATTTTTTTTATAACATAAACAACTACATAGATTTGACCAAGTTGCATTGACAAGGCACAACAATGCGTTTAGTATCAAAGCAAGAGAGCAACAAGCACGACAATATAATCCAGGTGAAATCATAATGTAGATCATATGATGAGTATATAAAGCCAGAAAGTGATATAAACATAGTTCTATATACATTACCATTTAACAAAAGCTGAAAACTTGGCATAGCCAAATGGGGTATGTCAGTTCAAAAAATAGATTCTAATGTAGTTGTAACCATGAATATCAAAATGAACAAAATTTACATAGTGGCACTTTGCAACAATGTGCAAGGAGAGCGAACAATTTATTTGATAGAGCAAAATAGTATCCTAACTTTAAACTTTAATAAGTATCCTAGCGAAACCAAACAACATCACATTCAAAGTTTTCCATTGTCAATATCTTTCAAAACAGAACCTAATAAGCTCATATGTAATAGAAACCTAACTCGGAGCATTTCAATAGTCAAAAAAATTCCAAATTGGATTCCAATAAGCTCATCTCTAATAAAAAACTAACTCTACTACATGAGACATCCCACATACTGTTAGGAAAAATATCCATAACATTTATGCATATATGTTGCATTCTAACATAACAGTTTATTAAATGAACTGAAATAAATACTTACGCTAATACAATAGGTTTCGAAACTGTCACAAATATTTAACCTACCATAACAACCTGTGGAAATGAACCTAAGAACTATATATAAATTAAATAAGACCAACACGGAAGTTGTAAAAATATAGATTGTTTACATTGGCATATAAGTATATACTCTGGACATGTGTCCCGCTTATTTTGATGGGCATGATGATGTCCCTATACTCTGGGTCGGTGATTTCCTATGGCCTTTTTTATTCGCCCTTTATGACGATTTCTAAAGAGAACCTTCAAGGCTTGAGCAAGGTGGAGGGTCGTTTTCTTCTGCAGGTTGGGAGCTGCAAGGGAAGGTTTTCTGCGAGTTGTGGTTATCGAGGATTTGGCAGATTTATTGAGTTGGTGATGGCGTTCAATGAAATTTCATGTGGAATGTGCTAGTGGGCTTGGTATTTGAAGTAGCCTGAGCGCTAATTTCGTAATCTTGTTTGCTAGTTGAGGTTTATGTTCTCTAGTGTGAGTAGTGCATTGTGGAGGCCAATTGTTGGTGGTGACTTTTCTTGCGGCAGCGACGAGGGAATTGTGGGTGCAATTTTTCTTTGCCGAAACTAATTCTGAACCCATCAATAATTACATAAATTTTGCTCGCATTAAAATGCTTTTAAAATTAAATTTTGCTCTAGAAGTCTAGAAAATACAGCGATAAAATACTAAATCCAAGAAATTTTACTTGCATTAAAATGATTTTAAAATTAAATTTTGCTCTAGAAGTCTATAAAATACAGCCGTAAAATACTAAATCCAAGAAATTTTGCTTGCATTAAAATGCTTTTAAAATTAAATCTTTCTCTAGAAGTCTATAAAATACAGCCGTAAAATACTAAATTCAAAAAGATGAGTTTTCCAAAATTAAAGTGTAAAGAATTAGCATTGAATAAAATACCCATCATAATAAACCACTTGTGTTGATGCACTATGAACCCCAAAAACTTGAATATAGGCAATAAAGGCTGACACCTTTGAACATTGAATTACGATTGTAGAACGAGATGAATTGTTCCTTGTGCCCAAGATGTTGTCTCTTTGACTTGGTTATCGTCAGAAGCCATGCATTCACCAAGAAACTCATTGTAGAAAGTTGAATTCCTAAGTACTGGTGCAATGTTATTACCAAGAGTGTCTGCAAGGTCACCAAGTACACCAACAACAGATTTTGTAACACTATCGTCCCTACAAACAAAGAAAGCATATGATGATAAATGTCAGTGTAGGTAAACCATATTGTATTTTAATATTTTGACAACTGCACATGTAAGTATCTTAACATTTTAGTTTGCAGTTGGATTTGAAAGGCTCCAAGTTAGTAAAGACAAAATTTAAAATAAAATAAAAATTTCAAAAAACAGAAAAATAAAAACAATCATGCCCCTAACCTTTCTTTATCCTGGAAGACAACCACTATGAACTGCAATATACGTATCACATATGGCATCATTAGCTCAAGATTTGCATTCTTGAATCCTTGTAGAATTCCTGAATATGCCTAAAAAATCCCATTTCTCAACTGATTATTGTATTCGACCATTTCATCATCTGTGCTGCTTGTTTGGGAAACAATCTCTACTGCAGATTGAAGCATTGGCATAACATAAGCCAGATACTTCTCAAAATTCCCATCAATAGCAAGAGCAATATCCCCAAAGCATGAAAAGATTGGGGGCTTCATTGAACAGTGCAGCTGACTACTTGACAAATCTTTTAGAAGATGAGTCATAATACCATCACAAAAAACTAAGCTTCCAAAGCATGACAAATGTCACCCACCACACCCACTGTTACTACACAAACTTGATACTCTTCAAAATTCTGGAGACCCATTTCAACGTACTTATAAAACTCTAGCATATACTTGGCAAACTCAGGATGAGTAACATAAGCAAGAGCACCTTTATAGATGAGAAATCACCCTAACAACAAGCTTCTGAGACTGTAAAAATATGAAAAGTTTACACTCAGATCAGTCGAAGTTTACATAATATTTGCATGCTTTTTAGGTTTGGCTATGTATACATAAAGCTTCGAAAGAGAACATGGGATAAAAGTCCAACGGTCGCTAGGGTTTTAGCCTATTTTTTATTAATTTTATGGTATATTAATTTGACACTATTTAAATTTGTATAAAACATAAACTGAAACGGACAAAAAATACAAGACCGTCGTCAAATTTGCCTTTGACACGCAATTCACATTAACTCCACAGCACAAATTCCAATAGAAACAATAAAAACAAATTTCCAGAAAAAAGCATTCCATGGATATACATTAGTCAGTCTAAATACTTACCTCTTGAAATGAAGAACTCCAAAAGTACAACTTATAAGTTCTTAACATAGGCTCTTTGGTATATTCAAAACTGTTATAATGAGTTACACTGACAAGCAAACTAAAACGATAAACTATTAATATTCAATAACATGTAATAAAATAAATATATATATCATATAACAAAAATAGAGATATAGTTTAAGATACCAACCTGGGTGTGAAACTATTCTTGAAAATATACTCAGAAGTGTTACTTTTAGAAAATACTGTTTGTGCCTCGGAGAGGTCAATCTTCTGCAGGAACCAGCTAACCCTACAAGAGGGTGTGTACAAACTAGAGAGAGAGAAATGACTGGAGTTAATTAGTTCAATGACAGTCAAGCACAGTACATAACTCAACATAAATAAAGTCACAAAAATTATAAACTTCAACCAAGTCTTAGCATAAAATAAGTGATTATCAGCACACCATAACTGATCATAGGTGATCAAAGTCAAGTACTCTATAAGACCAAAAATTCAACAACGCGGTATAAAAAAAATGAAGGAGGGTAAATGTTTGCATTAACCACAAGTCAAAGACAAGGTACCAAAAGTCTAATAATAACTGAATCAAGATGGAGAAGGTACAACAAGTATTTAATAATTCAATTAGTAACAAGTAATAAAATAAACATATTGATCATATAACAATAAGAGAGGTATAGTTGAAGATCTCCATGTCAACATTAAACCAAAAGTACGACAGCATAGATGTCGATGGTAATTTGTTCCATCCAAACCTACCAAGTGTACTTTTAGGTCAGCAGTATTCTTTTCTCCAAATTGTAGCTATGGTTCGGAGTCAAGAATACTGCTGACCTAAAAGTATACTTGATAGGTTTGGATGAAAACCATTTTCAATGTTGATGCCACTACCCTCCTTATTGTCTTACAAAAAGGCATGAAAATGAGCAAAAAGACTTAAAATTGTGGACATCACCTTCAAAGAGTTCCTTACAATCACATTGATACGACGTCCCACAACCATTTCTCTTGACACCCACTCTTCATTCATTCTGTATGCATTTCACTATGCAACCGTCTCAGATTCTCACTGGGTTTTCCCTCAATTAGTTTATCAATTCAGTATGACCCATGCCCACCATCCGAGGAGTGTTGCCAGTGGCCAAATGTGGCCAGTGGCCAAGTGTTTTGATTTCAGCTTGTTGTGGCATGTTTTCGTGCAGGTCAGGGGTTGGTTCATGTCTCGGCAATTTCTTTGGAGGGTTATGTAGTTCGAGTGTACTTGTGGAGCCTGGAATATAATGGAGAGTTATACACTGTGCCTTTGAGCTTGTTTATGATGGCACATTAGGTGGCTTGCTTAGCATTAAGCTAAAGTATATTAAATTTTTTTGCAGGCACTCAATGATTACATGAGTTATGGATTCGAACCTGGATATCTTAGCATGATCTCGCTTAACCATAAGTTATGCTTCCATCGTGGAGTTAATATAACCATGTCTCCACATGCGTGGCAAGAGAGGGAGCTCAAGGAAGATGATGTGTCAAATCAACAATACTCCTTGGGATCACGATCCTGCATAAAAATATGCAGCAACATGGCCCTTAAAACCAAAATTGGACGTCCGACAACTTGCTCATAAGATGTCAAATAAATCAGAAAATTGATACTAGCACTACTATTGTGATATTTGCGTTATAATATTATCTCAAGTGGATATAATAGGTTATATAATGTATAAAGCAGGTATGCTTGTAGGAGTTTTTGACTTGATCCTTGATTTGGGATAAGTAGGAACAAATGAATGTACTAACAAATGTCCCATAATATGGGAATGTAAGTGATGGTTGAAATACATTGTATTTTTCGTTTATATAGCAGACTACATGAGCACAAGGTGACAAATCATTAATAACAAGTCAAAGACATGAGAATCATTTACAAATAAATAAATAACTAAAAACATGTAAACAAAACATAGACGTATACATACAGACAATGAGCATATATACACAAGTTCGTAGACAAATAAACCTTGAATCTACGTGAACTAAGGCAAGAAAGGCACAGGAATAGGAGATCCGTGACCTTGGACTTCTCCTTCTGCTACTGTCACTGCTGTTCCTTTCTCTGTGTCTGTATGTTTTGTTTTGTGTTCTTCGCCCAACTGAGATCAAACCATGCGAGCACCAATACCCTGCCACAAGCCAAACCTTATGAATTCATTTGAAAATTCACAAAATAAAATACGCTATGAAACCATAAACTGACTGACCAGGTGGCACAGCAGCTGTCTTTCGTAGCCTCTCAAGATTTTATGACTTGAATGTTGGCTTCAACGTGTCTATTCAAAGTGGCTTCAACGCCCTGTTCACTGTCATGTCAATTGCTACAAGCTTTATGATGCATTAAACAAATGAGCAGACCCTGACAGCATCGCACCAATGACTCTTGGGGTGCCTAGTTTAATAAAAAATAGATTATAACTATGTAAAACCATATAGATAAAAAAAATTAAACTCGAGTGCGAGCTAAATTAAGTAGATTAATTAATAGGGTACGAGCGATCCATATATTTCCTGCCACGCAGGATATAATAATAACAATAATAGCACAAGTATGATTGTAACTTGGCAATGTTACACTAATTAAAACCTCATTGTTAGAGACAACCTGAGAAATGCTCTAGCATTGCTCGCAACCAGGTCTGGAATTTGCTGGGCTAAAGAATGTTTTTCCAGTTCTTAAACCTATTTGACAGTAAAAAAAAATGCTGGCAGGTCAACAGCTACGTCCATTAACAATTTCAAACCATTGATTCGACGTTTACAGGGTTAAGGCCCATGCCATAAATTTTAATAAGTGACGATCACCGTTTGACAAGATAATCCAAGCAAGCAGACTTGCAGTGACCGATTCCATGCACCAACACGATAGCAGCTACAAAGGTGAATGCACAACAATAATTGACATGCCCCTGGATTTGGCAGCTGCACTGACATGCAAACATGTAGCAACAACATAGCAGGGAAGAACAGCAAGCAGGAAAAACGCTAGCATATAGACAAACATAGAGCAGCACGACGGGCTGTTTTTCCTTCCACTTAGAGAGGCCTTGTAAAAAAAAAACTAAATCAGATACTGCTATGAAATTAACACACAAACATTGTTCTATTCCGGCCACAAGATAATGATAATAACATACACAAAATGCATAATGCATAGAATCAGCAGGCACACAAAAGTAAAAAATGATACTAATAGTAATCTTATGCATGAATCAAGAAAAAATCCTAGACTTGTGAAAGAAGCATTTTGGTGCATATCAATGGCTGCCTGACGCAACGAAGATGCCTCTTCTTCCTTGCCAACAGCTATGCCGCTAGGGTTTTAGGCTATTTTTTATTTTTTATCCACAACAAAGTTATTACATAAATAGCCATACGAAGAAAACCTATGTATGCACAGGGACAAAGCCTTTTCAGACAGAACACGAAACTAAAAACATGCAAACAAAGCATAGACGTATACACACGGAGAATGAGCATATATACACAGGTTCGTAAACAATGATCATAGACGTAAGCCTTTTGTTCTGCCCCAAGACCTTAGCACAGAATTTATCCACAACAAAGTTACTACATAAATAGCCATACGAAAAAGAACTATGTATGCACAGGGACAGAGCCTTTTCAGATAGAATACGAAACTAAAAACATATAAACAAAGCATAGATGTATACACACAGACAATGAGCATATATGCACAGGTTGATAGATAAATAAACCCTGAATCTACCTGAACTAAGGCAACAAACGCAAACGAATAGGAGATCCGCGACGTTGGACTTCTCCTTCTGCTACTGCTGCTCGTCTCTCCATGCAGCAACAGGTGACAAACCCTGAATCTACCTGAACCAAGGCAACAAACGCAAACCAATACGCGATCCGCGACCTTGGACTTCTCCTTCGCCCAACCAAGATGAAACCATGGGAGCATCGTCACCCTAGCACAAGCCAAACCTTATTAATTCGTTTCAACACTCACAAACTAAAATACGCTATGAGCTAGCAGGTGTCTTTCATAACCGCTCAAGACTTTATGGCTCGAATGTTGCCTTCAACGTGGCTTCAACCTGTTGCTCCCTGTCATGTCAACCTGCCATGCATTAAACAAATGACCAGACGCGCAACGCCCCCATTTCAAGACTCATGTCACCACTCAACATGGCTTCAACGCCCTCTAAAACGTGGCTTCAACATCCTGTCATGCATTAAACAAATGAGCAGACGCTGACGGCATCGAACCGCCAGCTCTTGGTGTGCCGATTCCAACACCTACGTCATCATTTCACAGCGAATGAGCTTTGAAATAAATAATTTTTATAAAATTTAGTTTAATAAAAAAAACATTGCAACTATGTAAAACCATATAGCTAAAAAAAAATTGAACTCGAGTACGAGCTAGACTAGGTAGACTAGGTAGGTGATAATAGGGTACAACGTGGCTTCAACATCCTGTCATGCATTAAACAAACGAGCAGACGCTGACGGCATTGCACCGCCGGCTCTTGGGATGTCGATTCCAAGACTTACGTCACCATTTCAGAGCCAATGAGCTTTGAAATAAATAATTTTTATAAAATTTAGTTTAATAAAAAAAACATTGCAACTATGTAAAACCATATAGCAAAAGAAAAAATTGCACTCGAGTACGCAGGACATAATAATTTTATTAACTAAATATTATTATCTTAAAAATATCTTAATTTAAAAAAAGACACATTGTTATGAAATTTAAACATTACATTAAACTAAATTAAATATTCAATGCAACATACTTTATCTCATCCTAAGAATCCCATACTTCGATTAAGTTGCAGCTAAAGTCTATAACATAATCCCATACGAAAAAAAACTATGTATGCACAGGGATAAAGCCTTTTCAGACAGAATACAAAACTAAAAGAATGTAAACAAAGCATAGACGTATACACACAGACAATGAGCATATATGCAGAGGTTCGTAGATAAATAAACCCTGTATCTACCTGAACTAAGGCAACAAACGCATACGAATAGACGGTCCACGACGTTGGACTTCTCCTTCTGCTGCTGCCGCTCTCTCCGTGCACGAACAGCTAAAAAAACCTAAATCTACCTGAACCAAGCCAACAAACACAGACGAAAACGTGATCCCCGACCATGGACTTCTCCTTCGCCCAACCAAGATGAAACCATGGGAGGACCATCAGCCTGGCATAAGCCAAACCTTATCAATTCGTTTCAATACTCACAAACTAAAATACGGTATGAGCTAGTAGGTGTCTTTCAAGACTTTATGCCTCGAATGTTGGCTTCAACGTGGCTTCAACCTGCTGCTCCCTGTCATGTCAACCTGCCATGCATTAAACAAATGACCAGACCCGTACCGCCCCCATTTCAAGACTTACGTCACCACTCAACGTGGCTTCAATGCCCTCTACAACGTGGCTTCAACATCCTGTCATCCATTAAACAAACGAGCAGACGCTGACCGCATACACTCGAACTACATAACCCTCCAAAGAAATTGCCGACACACGAATCAACCCCTGACCTACACAAAAACACACCACAACAAGCTAAAATCAAAACCCCAAACCCAAATCTGAACGAAAGCACTCAAAATCAAAACCGAGAAATCATTCTTCGTAAATTTCTCCTAAAAACGGTCCATGGAAGCTACAAAAACGGCAGCATTCCTTTATGCTGACAACCTTCTCGCTCTTAAGTAAACCGTGCACTGAACTCAAAGCTTTGCAACTCCATTTCTGCTATTCTCTTCGGCCCCAAGACCTTAGCAAAGAATTTATCCACAACAAAGTTATTACATAAATAGCCATTCGAAAAAACAAACTATGTATGCACAGGAACAAAGCATTTTCAGACAGAATACGAAACTAAAAACCTGTAAACAAAGCATAGACGCATACACACAGAAAATGAGCATATATACACAGGTTCGTAGAGAAAGAGCATAGACGTAAGCCTTTTCTTTGGCCCCGAGACCTTAGAAAACAATTTATCCACAACAAAGTTATTACATAAATAGCCATATGAAGAAAACCTATGTGTGCACAGGGACAAAGCCTTTTTAGACAGAATACGAAACTAAAAACATGTAAACAAACCATAGACATATACACACAGAGAATGAGCATATATACACAGGTTCGTAAAGAATGAGCATAGACGTAAGCCTTTTCTTCGGCCCCGAGACCTCAGCACAGAATTTATCCACAACAAAGTTATTACATAAATAGGCATACGAAAAAAAACTATGTATGCACAGGAACAAAGCCTTTTCAGACAGAATACGAAACTAAAAACATCTAAACAAAGCATAGATGTATACACACAGACAATGAGCATATATGCACAGGTTCGTCGATAAATAAACCCTGAATCTACCTCAACTAAGGCAACAAACGGAGATGAATAGACGATCCATGACGTTGGACTTCTCCTTCTACTGCTGCTGCTCCTCTCTCCATGCACGAACAGCTAACAAGCCCTGAATCTACCTCAACCAAGGCAACAAACACAGACGAATACGCGATCCCCGACCTTGGACTTCTCCTCCGCCCAACCAAGATGAAACCATGGGAGGACCGTCACCCTGGCACAAGCCAAACCTTATCAATTCGTTTCAATACTCACAAACTACAATACGCTATGAGCTAGCAGGTGTTTTTCATACCCGCTCAAGACTTTATGCCTTGAATGTTGGCTTCAACGTGGCTTCAACCTGCTGCTCCCTGTCATGTCAACCTGCCATGCATTAAACAAATGCCCAGACCCGCACCGCCCCCATTTCAAGACTTACATCACCACTCAACGTGGTTTCAATGCCCTCTACAATGTGGCTTCAACATCATGTCATGCATTAAACAAACGAGCAGACGCTGACGGCATCACACCGCCGGCTCTTGGGATGCCGATTCCAAGACTTACGTCACCATTTCAGAGCCAATGAGATTTGAAATAAATAATTTTTATAAAATTTAGTTTAATAAAAAAAACATTGCAACTATGTAAAACCATATAGCAAAAAAAAGAATTGCACTCGAGTACCAGCTAGACTAGGTAGACTAGGTAGGTGATAATAGGGTCCGGGCGATCCATTTATATCCTGCTACGCAGGACATAACAAAAATAACACAAGGACCTCTAACCATCAAATCAATCAAAATCCCCCAATAAAAAGAGTGATCATTAGTTTAGAATCCAAGGTTTAGCATCATACAAGTGCTTGGAAATATGCGACTGATGGATTATGGAGTGCATATGTTGTCAGCAGTCACCTCAAATCATTTCGACCATGTTCATCCAGTGTTGGATGACCTAGAAATGTTTGAGTCAAATCCTGAGGAAAAGCAGAAACATTAACCATGCATCTAATGCAATCTCCCATGAAACTAAACTTTAAAGAAGCAATTCTTGCTTCAAGGATTGGTTGGCATATTTATATTTCAAGGAACCTTCTCAATCTGGATTTGCCTTTTCTTAGCAACCCATGTTTGAACAATAGCATTAGTGGTAGTACTACTTAGAAGACCACCATCTTTTTTTCTAACTGATGCCTCTTCTCCTCCTAGCATTAGTAACTCATTATAATATTTCTCTATCCTCTGTTTCCCTGTTCCAACAAAAGCTTTCCAAAGGTGCACTCAAAAGATCAGTTCACCTTGTCAAGAATAGAGCCACTAATTTGCATTCAGTGTTCACTGCTTGCAAAATTATATTCATTCATGAAAAAATATGAAACAAAAAATTTACCTCTTTTTCTAAGATCCATCGGGACACCTCCACGAACAAGACTCTCCAGTTCTTTCCAATCCTATGACCCTGCATATGATCCATGAGGACTGGATGAATTTACAACAGAATCACTCATTGTGATATCATTTGAGGATGCATCCTGGAATGAATCTGATCGCTCCACATCATAGAACTCTTCCTCTGAATCCTCTTCAGAGACAGGACTACCAACTTTTAACAGCCTGAGATCCTCCACAAAGGACTTTTGCTTCCACTATTAGCATCCTTGTTAACAACTGAAAAAATTCTCCTCTTCCTGATGCGGAAAATCAGATTTGATCTATGGCATCCAAAGATGGTCTTATCTATGACCATGTTTTAGTTTTGTTGTTTCCCTGGTCATGTTTCACATCATCTACCTTAGGTAGATTGTTGGGAGAACTCACCATTCTACCAGTAACATCTTCCATTTTATTAGCAGCATTAGGATCTGCACTGTGATGAGATTGAACAGATGATTGCAACTATTCACTTGATGGGGAATCCGAGGTAGATGGCTGGCCAGAACATACATAAGTTTCTAGAAAGTACTGCCATCTTTTCGATCTTTCATCTTCCTCTTCCTACACAAAAGTGGAAATGGTATACAAATAAATATGTTAATGATTTCACTGTCAAGCAAAAAATGAAAATGGAAAGGAGGCCAGAAAAAAATTTCATGGAGTACAACAGTACCTTGTAAATTGTTTCATACTCACGATACCGCTGCAAATGTTGAGGACGCACAGTGAATCCATATATATCCCTGTTGAAGCTCATGACATCAGACTCTAAAAGTTCTTCAAGAATGAACTTTTTCTTGTCCTACCAATAATTTTTTCACACAATGAATTCAATAAAATCTAGTTTCAAATATACTGAATCCATCTATTTGTTGTGAAAAATATCAAATCTAGAATGCAATCTGTTGGAAATTCCATCTACATTATACAATGTAATGAAATATGGAATCATTTCTGAGATTTTCTTTCCAATAAGTACAATTTTTATCGATCGTGTTGTATCCATAACAATAATTGTATAATGATGTGTATGTTTGAGCTTTTGGAAGATGTTATGTCATCTATAGACTTAAGCTAGGTTGGTTAGATCACCGCTAGTCACATGCTGCCCTTTAACTTTATATGAACACTAGAGAAGACAATTCGGCTAACAAATATGATAGATAATTATGATAAATTGTATATTCTTTTATTAACAACTCATGTTTGGTTAGATCACCATCAGTTAAATCCTTCCTATTGTCTTCTTATGAGCACTAGAGAAGACGATTGGGATAACAAATCTTATAGAGAACTATCATAAATTATATACTCTTATTTAAAATTCATGTGGTCCTTCTATTCCTAATTGAGAAGATAAATGAGACAAAGGATTTGATACACCAACATTGTATGTACATTATGAAACCTCTAATTTGCAGATTGGATTAGCTTGCTATGTCGTTGTCATACAAAGGCTAATTCAGTACATCACACTGTAACCATAGCTACCAAAAAAGAAATCAATGTCTTGCATTATTCAACCTTTTTCTCCTTGTTCATGGATAGCATGTCAAGACATTTAACTTTTATTCTTTCTATATTTTAGTCAATCAACAAACATTAACCAATATCTTCCCAATGTGATAATTCTATATAGGTTGAATACCATGAAAGAATCCTAATAGCCAAGAATCTTGAAGCAAAGAAGTCCTCACAAGAATTATTCAAAGATATGCAAGAATAAGGAGAAATGTTGAAATAAAACATAAGAGAAGGAACTCAATTGATGGAAATATTATCTCATGTATTATTCCTCAATGTGAATACAATATATAATACATCTCAAGAGAGAAAATAGAATGCCTTAAAGGCAAGTTGTAAAGCACAAAAAGTAAGGCTTACTAAAAACATAAAAACCCCCTAGGTGGCAAATGTAGTTTCCAAAACTGTGCTAGAGGCTCACGAATTTGGCAATTATGGTATGGAAGCTCATGAGTGAGGTAAATGGAATGTAAATATGGATAAGAAATGATGTGGAGGTGGAATTGGTTAAGTGGTAAGAGTTTCCAAGTCAACTAGTTTTTCCTTATCCACTAGAAGGTAGAAAAACAGGATAAAATTGTCTAAATCAAGAAAGTTTCTTTCTAATTCAGGAATAGAATAAAATCAGATAGAATCCAAGGAAATCTTATCCAAAATTAGTCCAAATTCGTTTTTGTGACTTAGGATAGAAAGTGGTCCACCAAAAGACAAAATTGGCCCTATTTAGCTAGTCAAAACTTAGGAAATTAATCTAGGTGACTAGTAAAATATATCCTAAGTATTTAATGGGTTTTTAAATGTTCCAACACCCCCCCTTAAGCCTGACTTTATGAGGTGAAATATCATAAATATAGGGCCCAAGCAACAAGGCTTATGGTCACCCGAATACAAAAAGTGTTCTCTAACTCTTGCAAGATTTTTGAAAAAAAATCAATAATTTTGAAGATAGACACTCACAGCTGGTTATGTTTGAGTGAGCTTGCAGTAACCTCCAAACAAGGCTAGTTAACTATAGTAGCCTCATATATTATGTTAAAGGAAAAAAATTTAAAACATCCAATTTCATTTATTTTCTACTATTGGAGAATTCAACAGCCTCGAGGTTGGATTCTCACGGATTGTCATGCCTAATAATCTCAAGTTACAGCGCATTCAAAGCTTAATAACTACATAGATTATATGTGTTCCCACATATTAACAATTATGCCTAACCCTTAGCTGGAAAGGTACAGAAGATCATGTGAAACTAATAAAAGTGATAATGTGCCTACATTCCCACGGCTGGAAACATTTGCCAGCTTCTTGACTACTATATAAGGACGCCTCTTGTCAAAATAAGTGATAAGAGACATGGATCGACTAGGTTCAATCAGACACATCTGAAACCTTATGCTGAATTATGTATCAACATGTTAAGAATAAAATTTTCAAGTAACACGGTTACTATTTATCTTGAACAATAAAATCAGACACTTACAAACCTTTTATTCCAAACAAAGATTCATTCAAATCCACAATTTTCGGCTTCTGAGACGAAATGTGTCGATAAAACACAAACATTCGCAAAACTTTCCATTTTCTCGAAAGATTTAGGCGCATACAGAACAAAATGTGAGAATTTAAGATAGGAAGCCCTTGAAGAAATGTAAATTGTCGATTTACTCGGTAAATTTTAGTGCTTACAGATGCGAGAATTTAAGTTAAGATGAACATAAAGATCTATAAATTTTGGATCCACTCGGTAAATTTTAGCGCTTACAGAGCGAAATGAGAGATTTGAAGTTAAGAAGATAAATAGTCATGCTGCTAAATATCTATAATCTTTCGATTTACTTGCAAAATTCAAGTGCCTACAGAACAAAATGCGAGAATTTAAGTTAAGAGACCATTAAAGATCTGTAAACTTTCGATTTCCTCGAAAAATTTAAGCTTCGATTTTCTCGGAGTATTTAAGCTTCGAGTTTCTCGGAGAATTTAAGCGCTTATAGAACAAAATGCGTGAATTTAAGCTAAGAATCCATACAAGATCCGTAAAATTTCGGCTACTAGGAAAATTTAAGCGCTTACAGAAAAAAATAGAATAATTCAAGTTAAGAAGCTATTAAAGATCCCTACGCTTTGGATTTTCTCAGAACAAAATACGAAAAATTCAAGTTAAAAAGACAAAGAAACAGACATTAAGGATCCGTAAACATACCGGCTAAGTTCCAAACTAGCTACTTGCAGAGCCTCCCGGCCTTTGCCCCTCATCTTGACTCTATATTGCTCGGTCTACCGTTACATGATCATCCAACAACCCTCGAACGATGGATGAGTCGAGCTCTGTAACACTCTGTCAGACCTGCAGACAAGGCATGCAAGTCGTGGCAGGTGCAGTACATGCAAGCGCAGGAGGTGTCATGGCAGGTGGAGTGGAAGCACTAGTACAAAATGAGAGATAAGTGACCAAGCGACCAAAAAATTTGGTCAACAAAGCTTTTTCAAGAGATAAATGACCAAAATTGAGAAATTTTAAGTGAACTGTCTAAAAATGACCAAGATAAATGACCAATTTGGTCATGGGATAAGAACTAAACTAAAAATGACCAAGATCAATGACCAATTTGGTTAGAAGATAAGAACTAAACTAAAAAGGACCACATAACAATTGGTAATTTATGTGGCGATTTTTAGTTGTGTCATTTTAGCAATGGAAAATTATAATTTTGATAATGAATTTGTACAATTTACTAAATTTTAACACTGCAGATGGATTCGGAGACCCCCCGAATCCATCTGCAGTGTTAAAATTTCTCTCCCTAGAAGAGGGTCTCCAAATCCATCTGCAATGTTAAAATTTAGTAAATTGTAACCTTAATAGTACACAACTTGGATTATGAAAATACAACTTTCTAGTGTCAGGCTTGTCAACAAGTAGGACATTTGTAGGATTCATGTCCTCAAGCACATGTTTATTCTAAAATGAAAAAATGATATAAACAAAAAGCAAAGGATGACAATCATTCGAGCAATGACTATCAGATGATGAAGATAAACAAAATGTGAAATACATGCACAATAGTCTCAGAGAAGGATACCAATGGATAGCTAGTAGTACGTGATGATGAATTAATTCCCTTTTGGAATTGTCATGTCTTGAAGTTAGTGTCACTCTGTTCAACTTGTTTAATGTGTGGTTGCATCCAAATGATCTCGTGACTTATGCACACATAAGTGGATCAAAATCCACTCCTTGTCCTTCAAATTTAAGTCAACGGATCAAAACCTCAAATAGTGAGGACGTAATTTTTTCACTCATACCTCAAATCCCCAATGAGACATTGACCTATCGTGATATGGATAGAAGGGTAGACAACATCCCTTGTAGTGCGATCCCCATATTGGGTGTGTCTCTAGACATCTCGACCCTTGCTAAGGGATCACAAGTTATTGGTCTATCTCACTTGGATGCTATTGGATATACTCTTGGGCTATAATGGAAGCCATCAACTTTGAACTTGGGCCTTGCCAAGGTAACCTTGACGAGTTACTAATCCCCATGCTTAAAAAAATGTTAAATGGATTTGCTGGAAAGGTAGATGTGCCCAAAATAAAGATGCTTCTTATAAATTAGTCTGGTAATATCTCAACACTAGGCTTTGTCATAAATTTCATACTAAGTGTCATAATGTCTTAACCTTAAGAGGGATCATAAATTTGTATTATGTGTTGAAAATTAACCTAAAATTTAGAATAATGATCAACTAAACTTAAATCTAAATCTTTTCTAAATTATTTTAACTATTAATAGACTCCCCTAAATGAAGCCCTTTAAAACTAGCTCAAAAAATATAATTTAAGATCTTTCCTTCAACTAAACAAAAGTCAAGGTGGTCGCAATTTTGATCTGCAAGGTTAAAGGAGCCCAAAATAGGAATGCAAATATTGAAAATCCCAATTCCTACCCCGTGGAGAAAATAAATCTCAATACCAACCCATGAAGAAAAAAACCATAAATGGAAGCAAAGCATTCAAACAACCTCAAAATAGTTATTTGCACAGACATATTTATGGAATGATGGGGAGAGCATCAAAATTGAAATCTTCGATCATATAACACTTGTAGTGAGCTTGACATTAATTACGCCGAAGGTGTTCTTTCCGAGGTCAAGTTTTGGGGCACGGTCCCCAATTCGTCGTCACTCTATCCAATTGAAATTTGACAGGTTCCGCCCAATTAAAAAGCTGCAGCATTCACTCTTGTCCAGTACAGAGTCGCCTGTCTGAGCCGATAGCATATTTTTAAGGTTGCTTCTATGTTTTCATTTTCATGGGTTACAATTAAAGGACCTCAAATTTCCATCTAATTCAAGCTATGATTACAAGGGTTATTGAAGGAAATACGAATGTTTTCTATATTTTTTTTGCTAGCAGTGTCACATGATATGAGATTTTTACTCACTCAAAATTTATTATTAAACTATTTGAGACGGCTGTCGTGAGACAAAATTAGCAATCAATAAAAATGTGTCCAAATATAGTTTAAAAACATATATACACAAAAGACTGCAAATTAACCAAAACTTATAAATAAAATTATTATTATGAAAACTATTCTCGGCGATACCATTAGTGAGGGATACAGTTACATTTATGTAAATTAAAACTTTTAGATTATGAAAAAAACTACTACATAATTTTTATGCAAGTTTAAAAAAGTTTTAACTATGTTCATGTTTTTTTAATTATTAAAATTGTATATATTAAATGTTATTAATGTTAAAAGTTATTGGAGAGTAACTAATAAATCAATTTTAAAATAATATTAAAATTAAAATTATTTTTACATTTAAATTGAAAAACAAAAATTATGCTGCAAAAAAGAATTAGAAAATAACAAAAATAAGATATTATAGGAAGGTGATCAATTCTAATCTAAAAAATCAACCTTATTAAAATAAGAACAAATTTTACAGCATAACACTTCACCATTCCAAATTATTAGATCACAATTTCTGAATAATTGTTACAATAATTCTCTTAAAACTTTTGAAATACTATAATTGGTCTCATAAAAGTTAATAACCACCACCACCACAATTGTCTTTAAAATTGGTTTCATAAAAATCAAAAACTGCCACCATCATAATCAATCATTTTGAATCATAATATATTTTAAATTTATTTTATCAATATATTATTTTTTATCTGTATTTTTTTATAAATATGAGATAATAAACCTAAATATTTTGGACATACTCATATATAATAATGATATTGAAATATATAATAATGATATTGAAATATGTAATAATATAAAACATAAATATTGTTACTTCCAAACAAATAGTTCGCCCCAAAACACTTCCATAATAATTGATGAGATACCTTTCCGAGGAGCAAGTGGGAACGTACATGTTCTCATATTTTTAGTTATTCTATTTGTCTATTTATATTGCATGCTGTTCACATTATTTTATTTTTTTTGCAATGCTCTCTTAGCGTTGTGCAGTGCAATTCGTTTTAACCTTAACATTCATGTTTTTAAAATTAAAAGGGTAGTGATGAAATAAATAAATGTGATGTATCTATATTAATATTAAAATAACAAAGTAATATAGATTTAAAATTTTAATATTTACATCATATTATATTTAACTAAATAAATTGTTTGATTATTCTATAATGAATCAATTTTTCAGGTATTTATTGTGATCAATGATGATTCTCCAAAGATTTTTTCAAAATCATTTCAAGGTATTTGGGGAGATGTCTAAAGGTGTTCCACCTACTTGAGATTCTTGACCATGCTTTTCACTTGCAACTAAGAAGTGTACCACTTACATCAATCCATGTTCTAATTGTTTATGGATTGTTCGTTAGTGGATGCATACATTGGTAATTTTAGTTTGTTCATCCCTCCCTTGCATTACAGGTCTTGGCTTTCCAATCAGTTATCGAGTACTGCTACCAATATACATTGTTCTTAGAATTCAAGATACAGTGGAGAATTTGGAGTGCAATATGTTGTTTCTCACCTATCAAATGTGACAACTGCACTCATCCTTGCATACCCTCACTGTAAGAAAAAGGTTTTTCTTTGCCTGAACCTCATCGTTAATGGTTGTACGTTGTTGAATCATGGGATTTAGCAAATTGGTTCACCGTTAATGGATGTATACTATTGAATCATCGGATTTAGAAAACCACTCCATGTTAGTTTCCCATTATGCCGACTCTATTATTGAATGGACCTATAAATATTAAAATCTTAGACAAATATCTCAATACATCGGTGTGCCATGTTTGTTATAAATATCTAAAACAAAGATTAGATAAACACATGTGGGTTTGTTTTCATTTGAATCATATTAAAATCCGATGGCATTGAGCATCAAGGAATGGAGTAACACATGATACCTATTTGCACTATAGGAAGCACACATATTTAAAGTGGGATATCCTCCTTCAGCTTTTTTTTCAGTTTTAGTCTCAACAATGTTACCGCTAAAATATTCTTTATCTTTGAATAGAACATGTGCAAAGAGCGGATTATTAGGCATGCATCTTAGCTCATCCTCAATAGTAACCCCCTTGGCCACAACTACCCTAGAGGGAACAACCATTAATTGGGATGATCAAGTTTCATCACAAGAAGCCTAAGACATGAGTGAGAAGCCATAACATAATTGTTATCCTTTGCAACAATTGAACCACAAGATGTCAACTGTATGAAAACAATGAACCCTCTAGTTTTTGTGGGCATAAAATAGGTATATTCTTTAATAGATTCACATCTTAAATTGTTTGATTTTCTATTGGGTCTCTTTTTATAATTTGGAATTTTTGGAGAAGTGCTTGAAGAGGGTGGAGTGGATACCTCACCTCCACTAACTCTGTGGGATTTTATTCTTCATTCTCATTCTCCTTTGATTGAGATAAATTTGAGTTACATTCTTCTTCTTCTTCTTCTTCATTAGCAGAGACTTATTTGGTGCACCTAAATCTTCTTTCTTATGTATGTGTTGTTGCATTTGCTCACCGATCCACTGTAGAAGTTATATATTCTACCTTGTAAACTTTATACTCTCCAAGGGATCCAAGAAGACTCCTCACTATATGACTTATGTGTTTCTCCTCTGCAACATTCATAGGCCAAGGGACAAGCATTGGTACCTAGACCTGATCGATTATGACGCTCCTCTGCTATATTGTGTTTAATATTTGTATTGATTTTCTGAGCACCAGTGCCTAGCCCTGATGGATTATGATGATCCTATACTATATTGTGCCTGATGCTTGCGGAAATTTTCTAAGCACCCTAAAATCAGATTGGAGGTCCTTGTCCATTGCAAATGTGCTCCAAAAAAGCACTTCTCTCTACATTTATTTCTGCTTCTAGACCGTCCATTCTCTATTTGTGAACTACTAGAGATTTGTAGGTGGAAGAGACTGCATCTTGAAATCTAATTGACACTGGTCCTTCTGAAGAATGCTTGGAGTTCAAAAACTTTCCAATTATGCTTTGTTTGCACTTCTTTGAAGATTCAAACCTACGTTAGTTTTCAATGATGCAACTTGAGTTTAGAACTATATTATACCTCTCAAGCCATGGTAAAAACATGGGTTCCTGATAAGCATGGATTTACATTTGAGTTTTGAACTTGGATTTATGCATAAATTAAAAGACCAAAAGTTAAGCATCATCAAATGCTGGTAATGTATAGATTTATTTTCACTTGGTAGATAATAATTAAGATTTATTGGTCCACACTACATAGTAAGGCCACTGCTTCAAAATTCATCTTTTCAACTTGCAATTGTGCTAATTTTCCTTGCCCCATCTTCTTTTTCTTAGCCTTTCCTATTGTTTATGTGAAAAATATGATTTGATTTTCAACAAAATGTGCACGTGTGTCATCACAATAACCTACATTCAAATTGATCTCAAACCAACAAAAATATCATAGTTGTTATGCAACTGCATAGGATTCAAATGTATCACATCTAGACACAAAATATAAAAATTGAACCTACAGGCATGCATGTAAAAAAAATGCATTCTTTTGCACCTTTTGGCGTTCAATTTTAAAATTAGTTGCAACGATATAAAATTCAATGGAAGCCTTTCACCACATTCACAAAGAAGTTGCAACATTCAAAGGAGTTGCAGCCTCTTTCTACAACTGAGCCATTCTTCAAGCTATTCACTCTAAGCACGAGACTTTGTTATCACTCTGCATATATTTTTGTGAGCCTTCTTCAGATATTTTGGTGCCTTATTGAGATTTTGAGAGTTGAAAGTTCTTTAGCTGTTTTTGATGGTCTCATTGATATTCTAAGAAACCGAGGCATTCTCACCCTTGAGAGAATCAATTGCTCCATGCAACATCTCAAATCTCCTTGTTAGTTTGTTCTCCTTAAAAATAAATGCATAGGGTGTCCCCTCCACCATTCTTTTATTTACAGAGTATTGTATGTATATGTTGTAACACTCCAAGATATTTATGACACTTATGACTTTCTTGTTAGCAACCAAATATTGAACCCGTATTTCTAGCAAATGATGAATAAATGAATCAGTTGGTTGCATAATTGGAGTTGGTAGAAAAGTGTGAGAATCCTCACTCGGGGGGACATGTTCTTTAATTGTTTCTTCTCACATGTGTTCCATAATAGGAAACAAGTCGGTCTTGGAACATAGTGAGCAAAATAGTTTGTACCTATGACCAAGACGTTTATAACTTATGCATCTATTCTAGGACGAGATATTGTTGTTCAATTCATTTTATGTATCTATTCAATTTTTCCTTCGGCGATTTATTGCACCTTTTGGGGAAATTGCTAGTTATATATATATATACACACACTCTCAAGCCCATGAGAACACAAAAGAAAATATGTGGTTGGAAAATAAACATGTGATTGATATCAACATTGAAAAGTGGAATATTGGTGGCAAATATACATAAATCAGGTGGAATTCAATTTTAATAATAAGTACATTGTCATGCCATTCATATAAAAGTCCTCTTTAAATTAATGTAGAATAAGTGGGGATGCCCTAAACCTGAAACAATTTAGACCGCCTACTTAGTAAGCATCCTAAAGCTACCAGGGGCTTTAGGATTTTAACTCACTTTAACCCCTACTTCTCCGCACCTTCACTTTTAACTGATTAGGTCATGATATTTTCAATATATCCATTGTTTCATTTGCGGATGTTATTAAATTATGTGGGTTTCATCCGTTTTCATTGCTATTCGCATATAGATCAGTGCAGCCAAGATTCATAGCACATATTGTAGGAGGTAAGCACCGTGTTTTCATTATCATTTGGAATATTTGAATACAATTTTTAATATGATCAATGCGTTTATGCAGAAACACCCTTTTCACGGACTGTGATTAATAGCTATAGATTCATGCGAAACTTTTCATGACAGTCCTGATTATGATTGATATCGATGTTGGGATTGGGATTTCTGCCCTATTTTCTACATTGAAGAGACTCAATCATCTAAAAACCTAAACGAAATTCCAAAGGCAAAACCCTAAACGAAATTTGGGGGCTAAGTGCTTTGTTTCCTCTGTCATGTATTTTCTCTGGGTATCTGATTCATTGGTAGGCACTCACAAGAGGCAGAGATCGCACCCTCAAGCATGTGAATGTGAGTGGGGCTGTGATAGGGATGCAGCCTGCAAGAAACAAAAGAAGGTTGAGGACAAGGGTTTGGTTAGCCAGAGCCGAGAAGAACGTTATAACAAAAAGGGAAAATAATATTGCAGTAGAAATCCTACACCGGGCAACGCTAGAGCTTCTGGATTCAGGAGATTCTACAACATCACGAGCATTTGGAAGTGAAGAAATATTATCCCTCACATCTAGAAAAGAAGAAGGGGGAGGGATCAAAATATGTGGAGGGGTGGGAACCTGAAAAGCAAAGAGATCGAGAGTTGATAAAGTAGAATCGAACACAAATAATTGCATTAATTGCCCTTCTTCTTGCAATGGAGTCTACAAAAAGAATGTTAAAAGTTAGGACACAAGACTTAGATGCAGGATTAGAAATTTAGAACACGATTGCACTAATTGCAGAAGCAGGAGGTAAAAGAAAATGAGGAGTAGCAGGAGAAGAATGAACATCCGAGGGAAACTCACGGTGTGATGAAACGACACAAGAGACAAATATAGCGGGCACCAGATGGTTGCAATGACTCGATTCTTCCCAAAGAGATGATGATCTAGAAACTAATATGCCTTGGGCCAGGAAATCAAGAAGGAAACCGTGACCTCAAATGATGGTTAAGGAAGAAGCTCATAACGTGGATTCAATTGCAGCCATACAAATAACTTATCTAAATTGGTCACAACATGATATGGCATGCAAGGATTTATAAATGTTTCAGCTGGATTTGGGTTGCAAAGACTTAAATTAATTGCATCCAAATTTGGTGTCCAAGGATTTACACAGGTATGAGAAACAATGTTCTTCTCCAGTCCACACAACAATGTCTGAGAGAAGTTATGATGAGGGAAATCAAGCACCATGGATCCAGAAAAAGAAAAATCATATTGATATCTACAAGAGTGCCTTTTTCGCAGTTAAGTAGAGAAGTCAATAGAATGTTGACACAAAATGGTGACTGCAAATATGACTGAAAAAAAATCAAATTACCTTTTATTGCTGTGTAATAAGAAACCAAATGAAATAAAAATTTCTTCGTAGCTTCGCCCTTAGCTGACGGTGAGACGACTCAGACCAATTTCTCTTCTAAAAACAACAACGTTGGGCGCATCCCTGACATACTGCTGCTTAAATGAATTATGGACCCTCCCCCAGTGTCTAGTGCCCACTAGCACACCCTTTTTCCATCTCGCCATAAAAAGAAAAATCACATAGATATCTACAAGAGTGTTTTTTTCATCTATATATGCATCAGATTCAATAGATGGAGAGAATCTTGATAGCAAGGCAACCTCAAATATTCTAAAAATGAAAAACACTATAGTACCTGATGTTTTGCAAATTAGAAATGACATTCGTGTTACAAGACCCAAACGTTCATATAGAAGTAATGTTGTGTGAAAACGAAAATCAAAAGTTGCAGGATGAAATTCATTCTTTGGGCCAGGATTCGAAAGACCCGACAACTCAAAACTACATCACTGATGGAAAATCTATTCAAAAGGAAGATCCAGGTTACAGGCATAATATTTATGTCCTTGAAGTTATCTCAGGGGCTTAGGATTCCAAGAAAATCCTCCAGAATCTGGAGTTTCTAGCAGGGATCTTGGCAGCCAAGAAAAATATCAAGGCCCTAAGGATTCTTTTAGTGAAATGAACAAACATGTAAAACCTCAAGACTTTGACAATTCTACCACCCACTAAAAATATCAGAATTTCACTAGCAGTTCCAAGGATGTTATTGAGTTAACCATTGTGGCTGCATATGATATTGGGTCAAGGGAGGGCATAGCAGATGTATGTGATATTAATTTAAGGGAGAGGATTTCAGATGAGCACGTAGAAGAGATGAATATAGACAAAAGAATATTAGAACCTTCAGAAATCAATGTTGTGCATCATGAAATGCTCTTAGTGAAGCTGTGAGGGATATAGTAGAGACTGGTGCCAAAAACCATGAAGATACTAAGCCTGAAACTACAAATGGTACAATAGATTCCAATAGTAAGCATATTGAAGTAGCTCAATCTGAACCTGCCCACGAGACAGTTAAAAAAAGCAGATTGGATTCAAGGAAAAGTGTAAAAACTACTAAAACCTAATAGTGATGCATCAACACAAAAGGAAAATGATGATGTAAGTTTCAAATTCGAGAAAACGACTATAATTGAAGGGCACAAGTGCATCCTATGTGGTGTGGGAAATGATGGCTAACCTCCAAAGATATTTTTTCAATATCGAATAGACAGTGAGAATGAAATGTTCATCTACTTGCAGGCTTCTACTGAGGATTCGATGTATCAAGAGGCTGATGGGTTTGGACATGATACAGGTTGGCTTGGTCGCCTTTTGGTCCCCCTTACTGACCATTTTGGTATTGCTGGAGTATGGATTCATCGAGAATGTGCTATGTGGAGTCCCTAGGTACTTTAACATCATTTTCTGCTACATTTAAATGTATGTTTTGTTGTGAGATTGTTATTTATTGCATCTCATATGTTAGTATTTGATACTACTTATTAGCTCAGTTTGTGTGGGGGTTTCTTCTCCCTTTCACATGTACATTCTATAGTTTTTTGGCAGTTTATTATTGAGTCATTATTTATATTTTAAATTAAGGTTATATATTATTTATATTTTAGATTAGGGATATTTATATTTTAGATTCACTGTATATAGACCAGTCTATTTGACTTACTGTGTACTGTAGAGAAGCACCCATGTACCCCACTATTGCAGAGAAGCACCCAATAAATGTGTAGTGCATTCTTGAAAGGCATAATCATTGTATTTAATAAAGACTTCATTATTCCTAAGGATATTACTTTTGTTATTCAAATTTCAATTTTTTTTTGTTTGCAGTCCTGTTTTTTCATCCCTCCAATGCTTGGGTTTTGGGACAGTTATTTATCTCTTCATGTTTTTCACTTGCATTCCTAACTTACTACCTTTCCTATTGATGCAATGATTCTTGGGTTAACTAAATACATTTTATTTTCCTTCTACATAGCTCACTGTTAACAAATTTATCATCTTTACATCCAAAATTTTGAAAACAAGGGGCATAGATTCAGTTCCAAATCAAGTCCATGCTATATGTAATTTGGCTTGTAAATAATGGCCATGTAGGTCTATTTCTCAAGTGTGGCCTATCTTAGAAATGTTTGGGAAGCAGTTTCCAAAGGGTAAATGCTAAATTGCAGCAATTGTGGGCGACCAAGAGCAACAATCATGTGTTGAGTTGATCGATGTCCACGGATTAACCACATTGTTTGTTTGACTATCTATCCTTGTATTCAATTTATTATCATTTTTTTTAATAATATATTTGTTTTAGACAATCATAAATCTCAAGAATGCTTCTTAACTTGTTGTTAAGTTACTCTGTGTACAAGGATGTCTTTTCATTTTTATTTAGTTATATCTTTTAATGCTTTTAGGTTATAACTTAAATGTATTGTGTTTGAAAATATAATATCTTCAAAAGTGAATTGATGACCAACTCATTTAAGAGAACTTTGTTTTGATTGCAAAGTTTGTGGTAGAGTTGAAGGTTGTGTCTTTGACCATTGGAAGTTTCTTATGTCTTGTATTGATCATTATCATTTGTTTTTCCCACTAGGTAGATGATTTCATCAAGAAATATAAAAGATGTGGTTCCAAAGGATGGTAATAGAAAGGAGGAAAGAAAATGCAACTTCCCTTTGGAAGGATTTAGAGGTAGAAGAGAAATGGTTACAGAATTGTGGGGAGGACTAATAATGTTTTAGGCATGAGTGTGAGTTGCTTCATCAAGATCTATTAAGAGTTACACCTATCTTTATTGGAGAGTCATCATCTGGAAGCATGACTAGTGTGACTTTTGCAGAGGGTTGGGAATATGTAGTTGGCCTACAAAATGTTGTTCAATACATGAAATAAGTAGTGATTTTACCACTCTTATACCTAGGATGATTTGATAGTCTTAATATTACCCTTCCCAGGGGAGTTCTTTTGCATCGCTATCCCAGGACTGATAAGACACTTGTGGTGCAATATTTGGGTCAAGGGAGGGCATAGCATATGTATGTGATATTAATTTAAGGGAGAGGATTTCATATGACCACGTAGAAGAGATGAATATAGACAAAATAACATTAGAACCTTCAAAAATCAATGCCGCGCATCATGAAAATTCTCTTAGTGAAGTTGTCAAGGATAGTAGAGACTGGTGCCAAACATTGTGAAGATACTAGGCCTGAAGCTGCAAATGGTACAATAGATTCCAATAGTAAGCATATTGAAGTTGCTCAATATGAACCTGCCGAGGAGACAATTAAAAAAGGAGGATTCGATTCAAGGGAAAGTGTAAAACTTAATCGTGATGCAACATCACAAAACACAAATGATGATGTAAGTTTCAAATTCGAGAAACAAACTATAATTGAAGGGCACAAGTGCAGCCTGTGTGCTATGGGAAATGATGTCTCACCTCTAAAGAGAGTTTTGCAAGATGGAATAGACAGTGAGAATGAAATGTTCATCTACCTGCAGGCTGCTACCCAGGAGTCGATGTATCAACATTCTGATGGGTTTGGACATGATACAGGTTGGCTTGGTCTCCTTTTGGGCCCCCTTTACTGACCGATTTGGTATTGCTGGAGTATGGATTCATCGAGAATGTGTTGTGTGGAGTCCCAAGGTACTTTGACATCCTTTGCTGCTACATTTAAATGTATGTTGTGTTGTGATATTTTTATTTATTGTATCTCATATGTTAGTATTTGATACTATTTATTGGATCAGTTTGTGGGTGGTTCTTCTCCCTTTCAATTGTACATTCAATAGTCTTTTGGCAGTTTATTACTAAGTTATTATTTATCTTTTAAATTAAGGTTATATATTATTTATATTTTAGATTAGGGGTATTTATATTTTAGATTAGGTGTATATAGACAAATCTATTGGACTTATTGTGTACTTAAGAGAAGCACCCATGTACCCCACTATTGCAGAGAAGCACCCAATAAACTATGTACTACATTCTTAAAAGGCATAATCATTGTCTTTAATAAAGACTTCATTATGCCCAAGGATATTACCTTTTTTATTCAAATTTCAATTGTTTTTGTTTACAGTCCTAATTTTTCACCCCTCCAATGATTGGGTTTTAGGAAAGTTATTTATCTCTTCATGTTTTTCACTTGCATTCCTGACTCACTACCTTTCCTATTGATGCAATGATTCTTGGGTTAACTAAATACATTCTATTTTCCTTCTACATAGCTCATTGTTAACAGATTTATCATCTTTACATCCAATATTTTGAAAACAAGGGGCATAGATTCAGTTCCAAATCAAGTCCATGCTATATGTAATTTGGCTTGTAAATAATGGCCATGTAGGTCTATTTCTCAAGCGTGGCCTGTCTTAGAAATGTTTGAGAAGCATTTTCCAAAGGGTAAATGCTAAATTGCAGCAATTGTGGGCAACCAAGAGCAACAATCATGTATTGAGTTGATCGATGTCCACAGATTAAGCACATTGTTTGTTTGACTATCTATCCTTGTATTCAATTTTTTATCATTTTTTTTAATAATATATTTGTTTTAGACAATCATAAATCTCAAGAATGCTTCTTAACTTGTTGTTAAGTTACTCTGTGTAAAAGGATGTCTTTTAATTTTTATTTAGTTATATCTTTTAATGCTTTTAGGTTATAACTTAAATGTAGTGTGTTTGAAAATATAATATCTTCAAAAGTGAACTGACGACCAACTCATTTCAGAGAACTTTGTTTTGCTTGTCAGGATTGTGGTAGAGTTGAAGGTTGTGTCTTTGACCATTGGAAGTTTCTTATGGCTTGTACTGATCATTACCATTTGTTTTTCCCACTAGGTAGATGATTTCATCAAGAAATATAAAAGATGTGGTTCCAGAGGATGGTAATAGAAAAGAGTAAAGCAAATGCAACTTCCCTTTGGAAGGATTTAGAGGTAGAAGAGAAATGGTTACAGAATTGTGGAGAGGACTAATAATGTTTTAGGCATGAGTGTGAGCTGCTTCATCGAGACCTATTAAGAGTTACACCTATCTTTATTGGAGAATCATCATCTGGAAGCGTGACTAGTGTGACTTTTGCATAGGGTTGGGAATATGTAGTTGGCCTACAAAATGTTGTTCAATGCATGAAATAAGTAGTGATTTTACCACTCTTATACCCGGGATGATTTGATAGTCTTAATATTACCCTTCCCAGGGGAGTTCTTTTGCATCGTTATCCCAAGACTGATAAGACACTTGTGGTGCAGTATTTGGGTCAAGGGAGGGCATAGAATATGTATGTGATATTAATTTAAGGGAGAGGATTTCATATGACCACGTCAAAGAGATGAATATAGACAAAATAATATTAGAACCTTCAAAAATCAATGCCGTGCATCATGAAAATTCTCTTAGTGAAGTTGTCAAGGATAGTAGAGACTGGTGCCAAACACCGTGAAGACACTAAGCCTGAAGCTGCAAATGGTACAACATATTCCAATAGTAAGCATACTGAAGTTGCTCAATATAAACCTGTCTAGGAGACAATTGAAAAAGGAGGATTGGATTCAAGGGATAGTGTAAAACTTAATAGTGATGGAACATCACAAGATGCAAATGATGATGTAAGTTTCAAATTCGAGAAACAAACTATAATTGAAGGGCACAAGTGCAGCCTATGTGCCGTGGGAAATGACGGCTCACCTCTAAAGAGAGTTTTGCAAGATGGAATAGACAGTGAGAATGAAATGTTCATCTACTTGCAGGCTGCTACCCAGGAGTTGATGTATCAGCATTCTGATGGGTTTGGATATGATACAAGTTGGATTGGTCTCCTTTTGGCCCCCCCTTACTAACCGGTTTGGTATTGTTAGAGTATGGATTCATCAAGAATTTGTTGTGTGGAGTCCCGAGGTACTTCAACATCCTTTGCTGCTACATTTAAATGTATGTTGTGTTGTGATATTTTTATTTATTGTATCTCATATATTAGTATTTGATACTATTTATTGGATCAGTTTGTGGGTGGTTCTTCTCCCTTTCAATTATACATTCAATAGTCTTTTGGTAGTTTATTAGTGAGTTATTATTTATCTTTTAAATTAAGGTTATATATTATTTATATTTTAGATTACGGGTATTTATATTTTAGATTAGGTGTATATAGACAAATCTATTGGACTTATTGTGTACTTCAGAGAAGCACCCATGTACCCCACTATTGCAGAGAAGCACCCAATAAACTATGTACTACATTCTTAAAAGGCATAATCATTGTCTTTAATAAAGACTTCATTATGCCCAAGGATATTACTTTTTTTATTCAAATTTCAATTGTTTTTGTTTGCAGTCTTGTTTTTTCACCCCTCCAATGCTTGGGTTTTAGGAAAGTTATTTATCTCTTCATGTTTTTCACTTGCATTCCTGACTTACTACCTTTCCTATTGATGTAATGATTCTTGGGTTAACTAAATACATTTTATTTTCCTTCTACATAGCTCACTGTTAGCAAATTTATCAGCTTGACATCCAAAATTTTGAAGACGAGGGGCATGGATTTTAGTTCCAAATCAAATCCATGCTATATGTAATTTTTCTTGTAAATAATGGCCATGTAGGTCTATTTCTGAAGCGTGGGCTGTCTTAGAAATGTTTGAGCAGCATTTTCCAAAGGCTAAATGCTGAAGTGCAGCAATTGTGGGCGACCAAGAGAAACAATCATGTGTTGAGTTGATCGATGTCCACGGATTAACCACATAGTTTGTTTGACTATCTATCCTTGTATTCGAATTTATTATGATATTTTTTATAATATATTTGTTTTAGACAATCAGAAATCTTAAGATTGTTTCTTAACTTGTTGTTAAGTTAGTTTGTGTACAAGGATGTCTTTTAATTTTCTATTTAGTTATATCTTTTAATGCTTTTAGGTTAAAGGTAGTGTGTTTGAAAATCTAATATCTGCAAAAGTGAACTGACGACCAAGTCATTTCAGAGAACTTTGTTTTGCTTGCCAAGTTTTTGGTAGAGTTGAAGGTTGTGTCTTTGACCATTGGAAGTTTCTTATGGCTTGTACTGATCATTACCATGTGTTTTTCCCATGAGGCAGATGATTTCGTTAAGAAATGTGAAAGATGCGGTTCCAGAGGAAGGTAATTGAAAGGAGGAAAGCAAATGCAACTGTCGTTTGGAAGGATTTAGAGGTAGAAGAGAAATGGTTACAGAATTGTGGAGAGGACGAAATTTTTTTTAGGCATGAGTGTGAGCTGCTTCATTGAGATCTATTAAGAGTTACGCCTATCTATATTGGAGAGTCATCATCCGGCAACATGACTAGTGTGACTTTTGCAGAGGGTTTGGAATCTGTAGCTGGCCTTCAAAATGTTGTTCAATGCATGAAATCAATAAGGATTTTACAACTCTTATAGGTCTAGGATTATTTGATAGTATTAGTATTACCCTTCCCAAGGGATTTCTTTTGATTCGCTATCCCAGGACTGGTAAGACACTTGTGGTGCAGTATTTGGGTCAAGGGAGGGCATAGCAGATGTATGTGATATTAATTTAAGGGAGAGGATTTCAGATGACCACATAGAAGAGATGAATATAGACAAAATAATATTAGAACCTTCAAAAATCATTGCCGCGCATCATGAAAATGATCTTAGTGAAGGATATAGTAGAGACTGGTGACAAACACCATGAAGATACTAAGCCTGAAGCTGCAAATGGTACAACAGATTCCAATAGTAAGCATATTGAAGTTGCTCAATATGAACCTGCCCAGAAGACAGTTAAAAAAGGTGGATTGGATTCAAGGAAAAGTGTAAAACTTAATTGTGATGCAACAACACAAGGAAAATGATGATGTAAGTTTCAAATTCTAGAAACAAACTATAATTCAAGGGTGCAAGTGCAGCTTGTGTGCTGTGGGAAATGATGGCTAACCTCTAAAGAGACTTTTTCAAGATGGAATAGACAGTGAGAGTGAAATGTTCATCTACTTGCAGGATGCTACTGAGGAGTCGATGTATCAGGAGTCTGATGGGTTTGGACATGATACAGGTTTGCTTGGTCTCCTTTTGTCCCCCCCTTACTGACTGACCGGTTTGGTATTTCTAGAGTATGGATTCATTGAGAATGTGTTGTGTGGAGTCCCGAGGTACTTCAACAGCCTTTGTTGCTGCATTTAAATGTATGTTGTGCTGTGAGATTGTTATTTATTGTATCTCATATGTTAGTATTTGATACTGTTTATTGGCTCGGTTTGTGCGTGGTTCTTCTCCCTTCCACTTATACATTAAATAGTCTTTTGGCAGTTTATTACTGAGTCATTATTTATATTTTAAATTAAGGTTATATATTATTTATATTTTAGATTAGGTGTATATAGACCAATCTATTGGACTTATTGTGTACTACGTAGAAGCACCCATGCACCCCACTATTGCAGAGAAGCACCCAATAAACTGTGTATTGCATTCTTAAAAGGCATAATCATTGTCTTTAATAAAGACTTCATTATGCCCAAGTATATTGCTTTTTTTAATCAAATTTCAATTGTTTCTGTTTGCAATCCTGTTTTTTCACCCCTCCAATGCTTGGGTTTTAGGAAAGTTATTTATCTCTTCATTTTTTTCACTTTCCTTCCTGACTTACTACCTTTCCTATTGATGCAATGATTCTTGGGTTAAATAAATACATCATTATTTTACTTCTACATAGCTCATTGTTAGCAAATTTATCAACTTGACATCCAAAATTTTGAATACGAGGGGCATAGATTTCAATTCCAAATCAAATACATGCTATATGTAATTTGGCTTGTAAAAAACAACCATGTAGATCTATTTCTCGAGCGTGGGTTGTCTTATAAATTTTCGAGTAGAACTTTCCAAAGAATAAATGCTGAAGTGCAACAATTGTGGACAACTTAGAGCAACAATCAGGTGTCGAGTTGATCGATGTCCATGGATTTACCACATTGTTTGTTTGACTATCTACCCTTGTATTGAATTTATTATGATATTTTTTTTATAATATATTTGCTTTAGGCAATAAAAAATCTCAAGAATATTTCTTAACTTGTTGTTAAGTTAGTATGTGTACAAGGATGCCTTTTAAGTTTCTATTTAGTTATATCTTTTAATGCTTTTAGGTTTAAGGTAGTGTGTTTGAAAATCCAATATCTGCAAAAGTGAACCAACAACCAACTCATTTAAGAGAGATTTGTTTTGCTTGCCAGGATTGTGGTAGAGTTGAAGATTGTGTCTTTGACCATTGGAAGTTTTTTATGGCTTGTACTAATCATTACCATGTGTTATTCCCATGAGGTTGTGTCTTTGGTCATTTATATGCAGATTTTTGGTCGCTTCTTACCTACTTATGTGACCCTTTTCCAAAATTTAGCAAGATGGTGTTAACTATTTGGAAATTTTATTCTCATATAAATCCATAAGGAATTCTATTTAAGGGTTCTAGCTCAATGGTAGAGCACCTGCCTTATAGGCAGGAGGTTGGTGATTTGATTCCTACGTGCCCTATTTATATTTTGAAACCACTAAAAAGAGACAAATGACTAAAAAAATTACCAAAATTTGCATATAAATGACCACCAGTACAACATGAGAAATAAGTGACAAAAAAAATGACCAAAATATGCATATAAATGATCACTTTTGAGTTGATGATGGCTGGTAGCAAATTAGCGGTTCACAAAAATGTGATCATAAATTTAGTCATTAATTGTGACAATTAATGACCAAATATATTACCAAATCAATGACCAAATATATGACCACAAGATAAGCTATAAATGACGAAGCTAAATATGACCACATTTTTGGTCGCGTGATATATGGCCACTAATTTGATGCGAGTGGTCACCAACTCAAAAGTGGTCATTTATATGCGGATTTTGGTCATTTGTTTGGTCACTTATCTCTCATTTTGTACTAGTGAAGGTGGAGCACAAGCAAGTGTAGGAGGCCAGCCTGCCTCTATTATGATTGAGGGCTAGGGTTTTATCATGTTGCAAAAAGAGGATTGCTACCAAAGAAAGAGAATAATTTATCGCAAAAATCTCTAAGGTGGAAATGAAAAATTTATCCCTCGAAAAATTATAGAATAACTCAAACCCAACAATCCAACAAGCGACTAATCAATTCATAGGCACACTTCAAGAAAGAGATAGAACCTAACCGATTTTGGAGGCATATTGACTTGTCAAAGTTGCAGATGGTGTCGAGGTGACAAGGTTGTTGAGGTATCCTTGCTCTTCTTGGGTGATTTCTGCTCGTAGGAGGTTGGGAGGAATGGATCATTTTCGCTGGAGGTTTGTGCAGGAGATCTGTAGGTTGGGAGGTAAGGATACTTCGAGGGGAGGCAATGTTTGAATGTATTGTTTTTTTAAATAATATATATATTAATTTATTTGTTTTTAATATATATAATATTTATAATAAGTAATATTATTATTTTATGTTATTTTCTGTTTATTTATATATTTGTTATTTATTTTTATTTTTTTGTTTATTTATATATTTGTTGTTAATTTATTTATATAATATAAAATTAAAAATTTAAGAATCAAAACAAAATTTAAATTAAAAAAATTATAAGAATAATATTGCCATTGCATAAGTTAAGACCAAACTTAAGATTTACAAGGTTCATAAGTCAAGTCCAAATTCAAGATTTACAAAAATTTTATATGTTTCATTATAAAAATTATAATGAAACATATAATTTTTATATTATATGTTTCATTATAATATAAAAATTATATACTGTAAATTTATATATTACAAATTTTTAATACATATTTTAATGATCAAACAAAATGGCTATGGGGATATCGATCAATGTAGCATGGTCACCCCCGGCTACGAGTGTCATTCCCGTTCACACCACACATGGCAGTCTAGATCCTCCACATGGTGGCGACACGCTGCACTAGTCCCCTCCTAGGAAGGTTGTTCTGCACTCGAGCGAAAATGTTAATAGGGAGGATGCGGGGATTGATGACATAGAGGTTGCAGTTGATAAGCCATTGTGGGAATCGGATGTCTACGTCCCTTTGCATTAACTGGATTAGCTGGTCGATGAGGCTCCTGTGTGTGGAATTCCCGAGTTCCTTCTCCAAGACACGAGATATGATGAAGGGGATTTACACCACCCTCATTTGCAATCTTATGCAGAACTCCATTGTGAATTGCTCTGCGCGAATTCTCATAGCTTGTAAGCTTGTTTTCTATATCATGACTCATCCATGTGGAACCTCCATGAGAGGAGTCGGAAATGGAGTCGGTCATGATGCTGCTCCTCCAAGCAAGAATAAGACGACCATTTAGGTGCTACTTCTGTCGACATGCCTGGCATTATCCCTGGCACAACATTGGAGTTTTCCTGGTAGTTTTTTCTCGCACAATTCCTTTCGAACTTCCTAGATCAATTCCACGCACTATGCCTAGTGATATGCTTGGCTCTATACCTGGCGCTATATCAGACATTTTTCCTAGTGCAATTCATGGTGTAATTCCTTTCAGAATTCCTGGCGCAATTCATGGCGTAATTCCTTTCAAAATTCCTGGCGTAATCGCTTACTCTATACCTCGCACTATTTTGGAGGTTATTATGGTCATTAAATTGGTTGTTATTATGGATGTTAATTGGGATGCTAATTGGGACGTTAATTGGGTTGCTAATTAGCATCCCAATTAACATCTACTTTCAAAAAAGGATGCAAATAATGCCATTAAAAGTGCCATCTCGTGGAAAAGCGTCAACTTTGTACAAAAAATGATGAAAAATACACTAAAAGTGATAGTGGATGCTAAAAAGGGAGCTAAAACAGACGCTAATTCCAATATTTGTTGTAGTGGATGAAGATGAAGATAATGAAGATGATGATGATGAAGATGTTGATGATGATGATGGTGGTGGTAATGAAGAAGAAGATGATGATGATGATGAAGATGATGATCATGGTCATGATGATGAAGAAGAAGACGATGATAATGATGAGGATGATGATGATGATGATGATGATGATGATGAAGATCATGAAGATCATGAAGACGATGATGATGATGGAGATGAAGAAGATGATGATGATGATGAGGAAGATGATGATGATGATGACGAAGATGATGATAATGACGAAGAAGAAGATGATGATAATGATGATGATGATGATGAATATGATGATGAGGATTATGATGATGATGATGGTGATAATGATGATGATGATGATGATGATGATGATGATGATGATGACGACAACAATGATCATCATCATCAAAATCATCTTCTTCCTTATCATCATCATCATCAGCATGATGATGATGATGATGATGATGATGAAGATGAAGATGATGAAGATGATGATGTTGAAGATGTTTATGATGATGATGGTGGTGTTCATGACGACAAAAACGATGATGATGATGGTGGTGGTCATGACAACAAAAACGATGATGATGATGAGGATGAGTGATGTAGGTGGGAATGAAAAAATCCAATCCAACCCGCTTCCCCTAGGAAGTATTGTGATTCTCTTAAATCAAACCACTAAACTTAGCTAAAATCCAGCTAAGGCCTTCTCAAATGCAACCCTTACCTTTGAAATAGGTCTTCTGCAATGTTCTGCCTGTCAGAATTAACTTTCCACAATAGCCTTATGGAAGCTCCTTCTTTCAACAATTACAGGTTTCCTTCTGCAATAATCTTTCTACAATCACCTTCCCGCAACGTGCCTCTCCACAACTTCCTTTCAGGAAATCTCACTCCCATGATGCGGATGCCTCATTTTCGCATTTTGCAGATTGTGGGTTGGAGGTGCACTTTTTGTGGTTTCTGGAAAAGACTTCCGCAAACACTCTTCCACAATGTGACTTCCACAAATGCTCATCGTTATCTCCCAAGATTATTCCTTCTTCGGAACACTGTATCAACCGTCGATCCCTTGCAAATTTTGTCTCTCCCGTTGATTTATGATCGATGCGGAACACTTCATGTCGGATTGTGGAAATGTTAACTCTCGTGCACGTTCACTTTGCGGATCCTTTCCCCATTGTCAATCTCCTTGTTCGCTTTGATTTGATCCATTCAAACTCTACTGATTGGGTCAACTGCAGCTCTACGATTTTTGTTTATTGATTAGAGAATTGATCAACCCAGCTCGACCTTCATCTGGATCTAATGTGAAACTAAACACAACAAGAAATTACCTCTGTTACTTAATGACAGTCGGTTTGTGAATGTTTTGGGTGTTCTTAATTGTACATGGGAGTTCATACAAGCACAAAAATAGAGATTCATTCATGCAGACATCAGGTTAATGCTTGCACACAGCTCGACCTGATAGAATATCAGCTTATCTCTCATTCAAATGCACAGTAACACTATTGAACACACAGAACTTGCTAATTTCATTAATTGATAGCAACCCCCCCTATCCAGTCGCATTTTCCTCTGGTATTCAAGAAAATATCCCATCGAATATCCATCACACACGACTCCCCCTACTGAGTCCCTCTTTCTCCCCTTTTCTCCCATTTGAAATCCCAAAACCGAATGGCTGGACAGAAAAACAAACAAACTAACAAACTCTCCTCCATCACTGAAGGAGTCACTATCATTCAACAACAAACTAGCTATCTGGCTTGATCTCCACGTAGGGAGTATCAACTCGCCACTATGTCCTATTTTCTAAAAAACCGACAACACACTAGTCGGTTACATATTTTGCAAATACTAAAATACTTAATAAGCAAATTTTCTTGCCACTTCAGGACAACTTGTCTCTTGCTAGCAACAACATGTGAACACGCAATCACATTGTTGACTTAGCATTGATGCTCCTGCATCAATGAAGATGAGGACGATGATGATGAGGATGATGACCAGGGTGATGATGATGATGACAAAAATGACGATGATGATGAGGATGAGGATGAGGATGAGGATGAGGATGATGATGATGATGACTAGGATGATGATGATGATGACGAAAATGACGATGACTGTTATCACTTGTATTTTCCTTGGGCTGTATCAAAGAAACCCCAAGGTAACCTATTTCAAACCAATATTTAGAGTGAAAAGTTGGCCTCCTTCAGTCAGAGAGGGCTCTCTCAGCAAATCTATTATCCAATGTCACCACAACAGCAACTTGACGATAAATTCAATGGCCAAATTGTAAAATAACGGTAAAAACTTATGGATTTTTTAGTCATGTGGTTAGAACAACAGGAAATGGGATATAATTAGGCAATGGAGTCGAGAAACAGAAAAATAATATATCAGCAACAAAAACAGAATTTTTGTACAAAGGCAAGTTAATTGTTAGGTTACGGTCAAAGCTTTTTTGTAGGAAAAAAGAAAGAATTAAAGACAATCCACCAATCAATGGGCATCAGACTAGGATGAATCCATTATCGATTTTAGAGAATCAAATGGATACTTAAACGCGATAAACTGAGGCATAACAATATGAATCCCAATTTATTTTAGACGTTCATCTAAGTATAGAAGAAAAGACAAAATGGACAGCATAACTAGGAAAGTAAACATGCACAAGTGAGAAGAGAAAAGATACAGACTGTAAATACCAACAATGGATGAATCTTTAATTCAAAACTGCTCAAACTCTAAAATATTTATTCATTTCTGGAATAAACTTCAAATGCCCAGAATGGGTCTCCTCATTCCTGAAAATTCCCTGAACCCTCTTTACATTTCCAAATGCATATTTTATACAAAAATTTGCCCTCTAAGCAAACCCTAACTGTATTTTTCTAAAAATAAACCACCGATGCTAAAATAACAATCAAATAACTAATCACTACTTTACAAGTATTAGTTTTTAAATAGTAATATGACAGAAAATATGGAATGTTTTTTTTGTCATATCTTCAGAAGTTAGAAGATGGCTGCCAGTTGCCTTTAATTTTTCACTTCTTTAACTGATATTTATTATTTTGTCACCTGTTGATGCTCTTCCTAGAATTTCTGGGATTTCAGGGATATTCTACTCCTTTGACACCTGTACAAAATCATTCCCCTGCTTCCTCGTTATTGATAAAAGTCATATTAGAACAGTCAACATGGGCACCACAAGCTGTATTATATGATTTGTAAGCCAAAAAGTAAACACAAAACCGAATATCACCATTTCTATCACATCTTTGAATGGGAGTCCAACAAACTAGGCATTTTGTTGCTGCTATAACCATTATCAAAAATAACAAACAGTGTCCGACTAATTGAGAACAAATTGTTGTAGTTTGGTATTACAATAGCTGCTTCTAATTGCTGCAGAATGCTTGATTCATTTGGAACGCAGTGTTGACCTTCTCTATATTGTTCAATTTAGGTTTTGATAAACTCGAATTCCTTCGATCTCCGTTCTTAAACCCATTTTGGATCTTGAAAGGAAAAACTATGTGGGTCTTGGCAATGAATTCCCTTTTGGGTGATAATTTCAACAATACTTTCAATTTTGTTCTCCACTACATTGCCACTGCTCCATGGATCTCGTAGACCATTTGAGAAAAATAATGTTGCTGCAAAAATGTTTCAGTGCCTTCTCATGCCATAAATACCATATTACGTTCTCAACCAATTGGGCTTAGGAATCACTTCATAATTAAATAAAAAAACGTTGTACATTGGATTGCATTCTACATATGCGTTTGAACTATACGTATGGTGCATATATCCTATGACCTCCGGGACCTGCAATTTGTAACACCTGAAAAAATTGTCATTGTAGTCTATTCTCTGTTGGAATATGAAACAAATGAATACTAGAAGATGTGTAGCCGGGCTACAAATCTTAGCTTCTCTGCAATTATTAAAAAACAACAATTATATTACAACATGTCCCTCACTGCAAAACGACCCAATGGAAGATACTCTGCAAAGTTTTTCCACAACCATTGGTTTGGTTAGAATCATCTTGACAAACCCTGCATCTTCGTTCTTAAGGAACTTAGGTTCCTTCTCCAGTTCCTTTCCAGAACGCTTGTCGACCTTGGTCATGATCTTAGAGAACTTGACAACAATGTGGCAAGTGTGACAATCCGATACAGGAAAATAATCATTTCCAATCTGTCCTGGATGATTTCGTAATAATAACCTGAGCAGTAAAATTAGTTGTTTTCCTTGGCTGGATCATTCTTGGAATCAGATGCCACATAACCACGTTTGACATCTTTAGCAGCAACATTCTTCACATTAAATCCCACGTTGTCACTGAGGCGATACCTTTAGACTTGATGAATCCAGTCTCCATACTACCAACAAGCACAGTCCCAATACCACCAATCTTGTAAACATTCTGAAGTGGAAACCTCAGAGGCTCGTCTGAAGGACGCTTGGGCTCTGAAAACTAGTCGAGGGCTTACAAGAGTGTCGGAAAACCTGATAGTTTGCATCCTTACCTTTGAAACTTCAGTTTAGTGTTCTTTTGGACAATTTAGCTATATGCTTCTTAAAACCTAGTGTTAGTGTTTGGGAGCTTGATGCTCAGGTCAAAAGAAAAAAACAAGTCGCTAAGAATGGGGCGACTCCCCTTTTATATTTTCCCTAAATTGGCTGAGGTGGTACTGCATGGCCCATTGGGTTGTTTATGATACCACTTATATGTATGTGTTGAGATCGGAGGGTGACACGTGTAGTAGTGGTTTTCATACCGCACCCACCAACCGTCTTTATCTCCCGAACATGTGGACGATGCGGAATACATCATGAGCCGTTGATCTCTCCGTTTAAATAAAAACTTTACACGTGTTACCACCAATGCCCAAGCTATAAATAATGGAACAACTGAATCTTGTGCCAATCATTAAAATAAATTTGTTGTTATTCTTTAATCGACCATTCTTCCTTCACGAGATTGATGACGCTTGCACTTCTCAACTGCTTCAGTAATCTCCTCTACGACGTGTAGACTAATACTACCTTGATTTGATCTTCTCACCACCGATGTCATACCCAATATGTTGTTTATTTTAATATCAATGGAGGAAAACATCTCCAACAATGTTCTCTGAAAAGAAATTCGTATCCTGAAAACTCAGATTTTTCAACTCTATGAGAATTCTCCTCATCATTGCTATCAATTTCTTCACCAATTTCTTCAATCGTGGTTCAAACAACCATTATTAGAAATAAAACATCAATCTTTTATGATAGTCGTGGCACCATGCTCAATCATAAATTTTTGGTATGCTCAAAGGTTCTTGATGCAATATTCATCAAAACCCGAGCTACTTCAAACTGAAACAGAAAGAAATCATGCCTTCCAGAAAACTCTACAAGTCGATGGATCCACCTGCGACAATAACTTCTTCAATTGGAAGACTCTACGATTTTCATTTTTAACTCTGGAAGCTTTATCCCACATGCACAGCAGAAAGTTTCTTTTCACTCTTTATATACCTCGATGCCCTCAATATATACCAAGTAACAATGAAAGAAAGGCTTGCGCTTAGACGATGGAGGCTATGTGGGTCCTTGGCTCGGTGCTTGGTCTCATGGTTAAATCCCTCGGTGTTGGGCGCTTAATACATTTTGCTCAAACTTTAATTAACGTTTTAGCCATACCATTTTTATAAAAAACCTTAGAAAAGTTTTAAAAAATCAAAACCCTTCATAAATTTTTAATTTTGGTAAATAAAATATCGAAGCCCCCTTCTTTTTCATAAAACTTCCAACTATGAAAAACTACGAAAGTCTTTCTCCATACATAGTTCTTTGCCTTTAGAATATCAAACCTTTTTCTTCATGAGTTTTGGCCTAGGTTTTTCATGAAAACATAAATTTTTTCTCCTTTTCGACTTTAGCTCCAAAATCTTCTAGGTCCCTTATAAAGTTTTAGCTTTTAAACACATAGAACCAATCTTCCTCCTTTTGCAACCTTGGTATCATATGCCCAAGGACAAAGATGTTTTTTCTTGGCCAAGTTTGAAACCTCCCTTATGCAAACTGATCTATTTTTGCACCATCAATGTCGCCAGAAGATAATTAACCAATTTTTTTTTTTACTGAGTGCCAACAATGACGATGAAGATGATGAGGAGGATGATGAGGAGGATGTTGATGATGATGAGGATGAGGATGAGGATGAGGATGAGGGTGAGGATGATGAGGATGATGATGATGATGATGATGATGATGATGATGACAATGTTGATGATGACGATGATGATGATGATGATGATGATGGTGGTGGTGGTGGTGATCATGATGATGATGATGAAGATGATGAAGATGAGGATGATGACGATGATGAAGATGTTGATTAGGAAGAGGGATATGATAGAATGAAAAATCACCCAACAAGGGAAAGCGATTAGATACCTAAGTATCCTTGTGGGTGTCATTGTCTCACTAGTTCAACAAAGATTATTAAGTAAGATTGAAAGTAAATTACAAAAGGAATCTTGTGGAGATATATCTCTAGAAAGTAAACTTACACTAGTACAAAATGAGAGATAAGTGACCAAAAAAACAACCAAAATCCACATATAAATGACCACTTTTGAGTTGGTGACCACTGGTAGCAAATTAGTGATCATATATCATGCGACCAAAAATGTGGTCATATTTAGCTTGGTCATTTATAGCTTATCTTGTGCTCATATATTTGGTCATTAATTGTCACAATTAATTACCAAATTTATGACCACATTTTTTGTCACATGATAAATGACCACTAATTTGCTACCAGCGATCGCCAACTCAAAAGTGGTCATTTATATGCATATTTTGGTCACTTATCTCTCATGTTGTAATGGTGGTCGTTTATATGCAAATGTTGGTCATTTTTAAGTCATTTATCTCTTTTTAGTGGTTTTCAGAAATATAAATAGGGCATAGTGGAATCGAACCACCAACCTCCTGCCTATAAGGAAAGTGCTCTACCATTGAGCTAGAACCCTTAAATAGAATTCCTTATGGATTTATATGAGAATAAAATTTCTAACAGTTAACACCATCTTGCCAAAGGTCAGAATACTATAAACAAAAATTGATGAAGGGGATGGCATGACATTAAGAACAAATTCTCCTTGAAAATAGCTTTTCCTAAGTTCTACAGGCACCTGAACAACAACAAATTATTATTTTTCCTTGAATCGTGATGTGTATATCCATCTACTCTTATAATAACTATATGCTTGAGTTTCAATTCACAAAAATACCATCTAAAATATAAGAAAATAAAAGAAGAGTAAAGCTTCTAGTTAAAATGGCCCTAACTTGATATGATCACCCACTTTTACCAGTTTCTAATATCATAAATAGGTGGGGCAGAGTACCTACTAGCTAATGCTCCAGAACCTAAGTACCTAAAGGGTTCTCCTTTCTGCAATGTAAGTTATCTCCATATGTTGATACAGAAGTCATTGTTAGCATTGGCTATTGTATCATTGGTTGTTGTATCATTGTCAATGAGAAATAGCATTGGCTGTTGTATCATTGTTAGTGAAAAGCATCAGGTCCAATGCAAAACTTAACCTCAATCTCTAGTTATAGATCATGTGATCTAAATTGGTTAGAAAGAGTCAAAGCAAGGGAAGACGGGCTTCCCAACGTAGGAAGGTCATTGCATAATCAAACCCTTCAAAATAGCTAGAAACTCAATCTGCAGCATAAGAAATTGGTCAATGGGTCTCGAAGCAGGATACTCCTATTTTCCTTTTTGATGGTGCAACAAAAGGAAACCCACTGTATATCCAACGAACATATCATTATCTAACAATTGTATCCAACAAATAGATATTAACGGGTTATTTAAAAAATTACACTCCTTTTAAAATATTTACATCTACTCTTCATTTCTTAGTTGGCAAGGTAAAATTAAGATTTCAAATTTTTTGAAGGGCAATTTTTACTTAACACTTTTGGGATGAGTCAAAACCATTTGGAAGGACGGGACTGGTTCAAATTCACTACTGAAACCCAAGTCCATCAGGAGCTAGAGGAATTCTCTTTACTTTGGGTAGAATTCAATTCCTCCATTTAACATGAAAGCTGGAGACAACAACCAATAATGTAATTGAGCGGTTGGGAGTCTACCAAAAGACAAAAGACAAAATATCAAAAAACCTGATCCAACTACCTTTAAAGCTCTAGATTTTTCTAGCTAAGATTGGTAAACATGAAAAGTCTTACATAAATATGAATCCCAAACCAAAAATATCAAATATAAAAAATCCCACAATTCAGAAAGGAATCAAGAAAATTGAAAGACCCATTAGTAAACTCCATGGCATAATAATGTGACCGTGGCTTTAAGAGCAAGATATTACTAATGAGGTGGCTTGACTCCATGGAAAACAAGCATCATGAGATAATTGCTCAAGTTTTAATTGGCTAAGCTTGCAATTCTTCCAAAATCATTATTTCTTTCCCATCTAGTTCTCAAAGCCACTAAGATATTGAAAAAGAGTAGGGAATCAATTGACCCTATCTAGTTGTCGAATGAACACTCTACTTGTTTATGGTAGAAGTGTGTATGGATTCTACCTTTTGTTGCACTTACATATCATATACATAACACTAATTAGACAACCAATCAATCAACCCATTAGCAATTTGGCCCCTATCAACCCATTGACCCATAGGCGTTCCAGCTACTATAATAGTTATTGTGTCTAATAGAGACTACTGTTGTTGACGAGGGCGGTGATGCCATTTCCAGTAAAGTTGAGTTGTTGTTGTTGATATTGTTATTTTTGATGGCGCATCCTCATTATCCTTTGTTGATCTAAATCCTCTCAATTAAGCTTCATATGAATCCTTGAGGTTTTTTAGGGTGGTTTTTGTCCTGGTTACAGTTGTTTTTTGTACAGTGCACCATGGGTATATGATATTCTCCACGGTGATGCTTATTGCTCACATATATATTCCAATTAGGTCTTGATATATATTTGTGGAATTATATCTGATACTGAAAGCATCTGCTTGTTGCTACCGATGTGATCTATTACTATGCTCTTTATATGAATAGTATAGATTATTCTTACTAATAACTATAAGAAGCCTCTGATGTTGCTAGTTTTTGTGTTTATGTATCAATATATATCTTATTTTGCTCATGCTGTATATTTTTGCTTAAGTAGATGAGGTTGTGGTGATACATTTCCTTCGAAAAAATAGTTGGTTGCCCCCCCACACAACTAAACATAAAGAAAAGGTAAAACAACAGGCAAAAGATTTTTAGAACACAAACAGATTCTAATTCTTTTGCATTACATTTAACTTTCTTGGCCTATTATTGTTATAAAAACACCTCTAAGCCTCCTTTTAACTTAGTGCCTATTTTGGTTACATGCATGTTAGCCCACCTGCCCACCCACCCACATGCATGCTATCTCCTCTTTTTTGAAGGTTTAAAAGTGGTGTTCCCAAGACTAAATATTTCCTCTTTGAGGTGGTTTAGTTCAAGACACTTCATCTCCATCCATAAATCAACCAAAATGTATTCAATACTGCCTCCCAAAGGAAAATCAAACTTGAAAGGACATTTCCAAAAATTCATTTCACTTCATACGTACTTGTCTTTTGTCTCATAAATTTGTCCATAGATTACAACTCGCTAAAGGAAACTGAATTACCAAGATGTAAAGATGGCCTAGTATGGAGGATAGAATACTTTGGTCAAAGTTTCAAACTATCAACAATGAAGAGAAACAGTAAAATAAGTTTTAAAGGTTTGATCAAAGTACACTGAGTTTAGGCAGATTTTCTTTTAAAATAGAAAAAGAGACCATATACACAAATTTGTTCTGATTTTACCCAAGCTTGTATCCAGTTTATGTCTAAAGGTTTCTACGGGTGCTAAAAATTTAGTAGCTTTACATCTTAGGTCATCAAAATTCACTTTTTGGCAATGATTTGCATTACATATTTCCCACAAATAACAACACTCTAATACATACATCTACAGACAAAAATGCTAAAAGAAAAGTTGAGCCATGTGAAAGAATCACTTGTCATGTAAATAAAGTCACCTTTGCAACTGTGAGAACATTTAGTAGATTACAAGGGAGAAAACATTAAATGAAAAGTAAGCAATAGATGGGCACAAAAAAATAAGCAATAGATGGGCGGAATTAGATTTCTAACAACAGTCAATGGGGTTGTGGTTCACAGGTGACAAAGTGGAATGTCAGGCCACGCACCAGGGTTCAATTCCCTAGAGAAACTAATAAGCAGTTCGAGGCAGGTGCAAGTCCTGGGAGAATTCCCCTTGTCACTATAGCTTGTTCCAACAGAATTTCTTGCGATCATGAATTCACCCCTCGAGGGCCATTTCCTAGATGAAAGTGAGATCCTTGTAGTGCTTAACCTCTTCAGGTCAACTACGGCGCCTTTGGGCTAATTGTAGCTCTTATCAATTTTAAAGGATGCAATTTCAAATAAAAGAATTCTAACAACAATTATGATATTAACACATTCTTTCTAACATTTCCAAAGAAGACAACAATTTCAACCAACTATTGTTCCAGATACAAATTCAAATATAGTATCAACAAAGGAATGATGCAATCCAACTCTAGCTACTGGAAGGCTTCCCTGCAAAAGAGTTTAGCGAGTGTATACACTTATGGGATGACAACAAAAGCCCAAAGAAAATCGACAACAAATACATATCGAACCGTACCTCAAAATGTAGAAAATGTGACCACATTATAGAAACTTCAATACTTTATGCAAATGCATATTGCTATATTAGACTGTCATAGAAACACCTCTGCCAAGCTTGCAAGTTTTGAATAGCTTTATTTATATAAAAACTAAACTGTATATAGGACATGAGAAACTGAAAAATCAATAAGGAGAATATAATTGGGCAAAATGATTAGCAAGAAAAAAAAAGAAAAAAATAGAAATATATTTCAACTGTACACAAAATAAAGATCTAACAAGTGGGTATGGTCTGGGAATTAAGAGTAACGGGGGATCAAGAGGCTGAAGCTCTGAGAAAAATGCGATGTTAATGTTTATCTTTATGATGCCCTTTGAGAGCTAACTTGGTTTTGGGTGGATTGTCGGATCTATGTGTGAAGAAGATTTTGTTGTTATACATCAAGGCTTTTTTGCATGATCAAGCAAGCAACACATTTTAATGAGTTCTGGCATTAACAATGGCTGTTCTTACAGTTTGAAGGAGCCTTCCATGTTGTAGACGTTAAAGCAACAATCTTGTTAGCAACAGTCTTCTTGTCGCTAATATTAGGGGATATTGCTATGAGCTAATTAAAGCTGAGGGAAACAATGGAAACAAATCTCTTGAGCTTCCATGATGTTGTTGATGACTATGGTGGTGGTTATTGTTGTTGAGTAAAGAACATACCCTAAAAAATAGAAACAGAAGATCAATTCGATGCTGGTTATCCTTGAGGCAATTGGGTTATGACTGTAAAACCGAGGACATTGGATGCCAATGGATTGAGTCAGAATGGCTGCATGACAATGGTTATAAGCTGATCGAGCTCTGGTGGTTGTGGTGATGAGTATATGGCAGCCATGGTTATGGATTTTCATGGGAGTGGCTGTTTGATTAATATATGACGGTCTCTGCTTATTGGATGAATATTTCACAAAGGCTTGTTGGAGGAGTCATATGATTTACATTCATTAAAGGTAGAAGAAAAACATCTTTGTAGCTCTCTTGTTTGGGATCAAAATGCCGAAGATCATGAAATTGGTTCTATCCCAGAGAAGTGTATTGGTGAAGGTCTGTTTTCGAATAAAATGGGCAGTGTCATGAAAATTCCTGCGGAAGATGCTGAGAACGTCAACGAATCTGGTATTCTTTCTGCTTATCTGAAAGAAAACATCTTAGAAGTTCCAGCAAGGGATTGTGAAAGAAACGGCGGGCTTGATTTAAACATCTCTAGTTCTACTAATTGTTTGGATGTAAGGTTACAAACTTCATGTACAAGGATGGATGATTCTTTGGACAGCTTGATAGAATGCCAATGCCATTTTCCATGGACAACTACACTAGTGTGGAATCTTTAGATTGTAAGGCTAGATGTGATAAATGTGTTGCTTCTTATGTTAATTGTGCAGGTGAAATATCTGAAGTACCTTCTCATGAAAATGATGCAGTTCAAACCTCTTCTCTGAAAGGTCAAAATAGCAAAGAGAAGGCTGAGTTTCCTGATGGTTGGACGTCAGAGACAAAAGAAAATAGCACATTTCTATGTACAGTAAATAACTCTCCACTGCAAGCAAGTCCTGTTTTAGCTTCAGAAAAGGCCAATATTCAACTTGTTGCAGAGTCAAATCGTGCATCAAAAGAATTAAATGACGCATCTATAATCAGCTGTTTATCATCAAGTATGGGCGTTGCTGCAGATGATCTTCTTTTCCAGGGTCACTTCGAAACTAGTGGATTGAAGCCTGAGAAAATGGAGATGATGCTAGGCAACGTCTTAGGCAACCCTGGAATTCTCCAGGGAGATTCGGAAGGGCGAATTGCAGTAGTTGATGAGCATAAAACAACAGTTAACGGTAAAAAACTACTTGCTTTTTCACACAGTATAAAAGATACCACTGAAGCCTCTGAGTTAACAGAGAATCTCTCAGTTGATTCAAAGGTGACAGAGTGTGACACAACTGAGAAATCTGGGGAGAAAACCCCTGCTTGTGTCTTGCTGAACGTCGATGGAGTGCAGAATGTTGAAAGTCAGGCGGAAATATGCGTTTCTGGATTCTCAGAGCTTCCAGTTGTGATTCAGGAAACTGAAGCTAAAAACAAATCATATTTTGATGATCATAATACCCTTCCAGTAATAAATCCAATAAAATATGGGAATAGCACCTGTGAGATGATTAAAAGGATTTCAATTGATTCAATTACAATGAATTGTTCTCCTTCAAAAGATATCGCGGAGAATAATATCTCTACTCCCGCATTGCTGAAGAGTGATAAAACAAAGGGTGTCAGGTCGACTCTAACTGACTTATAGTTGAGTCTGTTTACATTTTGGCTTTAGGTATTCGTGTACATGACACTTGGTATCATAGTATGTTGTTTTGTAAATTGAATCTTCTTTGTGACGTCATTCTTTTCAGCTATCGGCATTCTATAATTCCGAGGACATAATGAGAAATGCCATGGTAGTAATAAAATGCGATTATGTCAATGTGGAATAATTGTGTTGTTTGTCTTATGTTTTTTGATACTTATGGAAGTGGTGGACAGGCTTATTGAAATTGATGTAAGTGACTCGGCATCTTCAACAGAACCAATGTGCATCATTGATATTTCTTATTTCTAAAGTTTTGGTTTTTATAACGAAATTCTAGATTTTTGGATCTTTGTGTTAGAAGGTTGTAATGCCCTTATTATTGTATTTGAAATCTAGGTTGAAATAAAATGGGAACACATTTTAAATGAACACTCAAGCAAGGTCTACATATTCGACATGGAAATGGAAGATGATGAAGAAAATGAAGAACCTGGAAACCTGGTAGTGTGGTATAACTTGTATAGTGTTTCCCTCAAATAGCTTTGATTTACAATAACAAGCTTGCATGTTCCAGAACATGCAATTCTTCTTAGTTTTGTATAGGTTCTTCTCTAATTGCATGTGGTTGATTTGGGTTGTAGGCAAATGTTGAATTGCCAAAATCTTCTCCTATGCAGAGTCTGGGGGGTGTTGCAGAGAAGATGGATGTATTAATGGAAATTAATTTAGAGCATCTGAAAGTATGTGCTGATGAGGGTCCCTTGTCATGGCTGAAATTATTATTGATTTAGCCAGCTTGAACTGTATTGTTGGTCAATTAAAGTTGGTGGTTTTTCAAAAACATGCATAATTATCTATTTTTTCTCGACATCTAAATTCTTCCCATTGTTTTTGTGAATAGGTCTATGATACACTCATGCACTCATTTCAATCAACTATTTTGAATACTCACAAGTCTAAGTTTACCCAGGTAATGTCAAAATGTTTGGTTTTCAAAGAGTAAATGGAATGTTGCAATGGTGCTTTCTCATGCTGATACTTCATGAAATGTATTGGCAATAAATATCTTTCACATTGAATGGCATGCCTTGTAAGGCATGCAATGAAGACTTTAAAATTCTCAATAGTGGGTCCCAATTGAAGTGGAATTTATGTTTTACATGCAATTTTGAGTTGCAAAATTCTTCTTTCTAAGCAATTCAAGTTTTTTTAAGAATTTTTACCTATTCCACTTAGCAAGGCACTAGCAAAATAACAGTGTGTTAAATGCATCTGAAATGATGGTTGATATAATATCTGTGACATGTTTGTTATTCTAAGCATTTAAATAGAGTTTGTATTTACAACTATGTTAAGTCTTATTTTCTAATTTTAGTTGTGTTTTCATGAAAGAAATCCTTGATATCAATGGAATAGCCACTTGAAGGATAGTATTCAGTGAATAGATTATATTGATATGCTTTAAATCGCTAGAGAGCCTTATCTGGATCCTGAAGTCATTGGTTATATGTTTTTCTACATGGAACATTTGGGTATAAATGTCATGCAAGGTAGAGGTCTGTAGAAGTAAAACAACCATGTGGGGGATGGAGGCTTTATCTAAGGTCCAATCTAATGTAGTGTGCAATTGTGAGGAAGCAACCTCTTATAACATTTTGTAAGAAAGCATACTGATGGGGTTTTCCTTTCAACATTTGATCAGAAGCTTTGGTTTGTAGGGGGGCATTTTTTAAACTACTATATAGCAAGATGTTAGCATTGTTTGTATTAAATAATAAATACCATATACACAAACAACAACCCACTAGTGCTTTATTTTAAGGCAGCTAATTTTGTTTTCAGTAGTAGTTGAGATCCTCATTTACTTTGTTTATTTAGTTTTCGGTTTAGTTTTCATCTGCAAAGATTTTCGTTATTTATTTCATTACACCAAGAGAAGCAAGGTTTAGTCTACAACCCAGGTGGAAGTGGGGAGTGATTCATAAACTCTTGGTGATAAAATATAGTGGTACATTGAATCTAGATGGTGCATTGGGTGCAATGACTATTGACACAAGCACAACCTATTTAAACCCAAAACCCAGGTTTGATATGCCCCTCAAGATTGCAAAACTTGAGGATGCATATTTCCTGACCATCTAAAGTGACTTAGGTGACCTCCACATATATGGGTTAGCTTGTTGCTTTTGAGTCGAAAACAACTTCTGGATATTACATGATGCCCGTGTTGATAGGGTTATTACCATGACTTATAACCATATGCATAGAATTTGCTTTCAGCTTTATAACTGTACTAAAGAGGGAAATTAGAGCATCATATGCTTGTTCGGGAAGAGGGAAATTAGAGCTTTATAACTATACTAAAGAGGAAAATTAGAGAATCATATTAGTCATGGAATTCGCATGGTTCCCAAAGTGGAAGAGTAGGCAAAGGTCTCTATCACATGTATAATATTAAAGTAAGTGTAGTGCACTGTTCCCCTCAAATGCTTCCACAAGCTGTCTGTCACATGCATAATTCTAAGGCAAGAGTAGTGCACTAGTTACCCAAAAATCTTCCAAGGAGAGCTCATAATTCATGATGAGTTTCATGTAGACAATGCAATTGGCCTGGAAATAATTCAAATAAACCTTACAGATAAATTTGGCATACCAATAAGGAAGAGTTGCTGGTAGTCATAAAATACGTATGGAAATTCAACTCAAATATCATTTTGGGTGCTCTGTGATCGCTCTTGTACTGGCAACTCTATTCTTCTTTCTAGCTTGAAAACCTGCTAGAAATAAAAGAACCCCGAGAGACCTTGGCAGGCGACTGAGATAATCACTTCAAAAAGTGCTTCAGGATGCCTTCAAATACAATTTAGAATCTCAAAAGAATAATATGTCCTCAACCTGTTTACCTACTGTAAAAAAGAACTAATGAGAATGAATCTTAGTATTCGGTAGAGATAGAATTTTAGTTACTATATGAAGAGGAAAGGAGGGTACAAAAAGCCAAGGGAGAATGACAACGAGAACTTTATTCTCCTTGCCTTGTAGGAATGGTTTCAAGAAGGACCAACCGGTGACAATCAATACAATCAAGGTAAAAAAGCGTAATTCCTTTTAGAAAACTGAAAAAATAAAACAAAACATCCCATCTAGGAGCCATTCTGGTTCTCTTAATGACAAAATTGTCCTGTGCCTCGCAAAGGAGATTTAGGTCTTTCAAGCAGATGAGGGAAACCATGAATAAATGGACCTGGTAGGATATAAGACTATTTCTCACCACATAGATCCAAACCCCAGCCAGCATGTATATCAAACACAGTGAAAAATAGAGGTTCGGTAGAAGGGTTTCACCAGCCAAAAGATAATCCTTGGTGCCATCACTGTTGTCCTAAAGATTATACATAACGGTGATGGAATTTATTTCTCAAAATAATTAAATGTAAAGAGGAGTTTAATGATCTTACTCTAAGATACACAAACGAAGACTTGAACCCTGGTGCTCAGGAATAACCCCATGGACGCAAGCTCAATATTCTTCTCTTCGATGGTGCATTCTTCATGTAGATTTCTAGGTTGCCTATGTGAACCCAAATTCGTCAGATCGAATCTCTTAATGTCAAATTTCAACTAAACAAAAGGAAAAAAACCCTCATAAAAAAGGCCATTGGATTTCCATTGCAGAAACCCTTGGAATCCAACCTGAAAATCTGAGATTTGAGATTAATTTCATTACATTTCACTTGCAGAAGGGGAGTTGCCAAAATATCCAACGATGGTTAGATACATGGAGCTAGTTCCCAACCTGAAATTTATGTATTCATTTCGCATGCCCTAGCGGCCATACAATGTTGTGATCGACCTTTCCACTAGCACCTCGGTTATTTTCATATGCGAGTGAGGCAAGGAAGTAGCAAGCGGGAAAAACAGAGGACTTATCTGGGCCACCATCTTGAGGAATTTTAAATCATTGATATGGGTGTTTATTTTATTTTGTCTTTTTATTTTTATTATTTCTACATTTTTTTCTATATTCCAAATCCTAATTTCCATATTAAATTCTAAACATGTTTATATAAAATATTCAACCCATTCCATTTTATTCATATGCCTTCAACATAAGTGTATGATATTCAATTTGTTCAACATTGGTAATACTTTCTAATGGGTAATGATATTATCACACATTTTAATTATAAACTTGTGTACATTTATATATTTTGCACGTTCATTTTAATTATAAACTTGACATGTTTGGTACGGTATTGATATGTTCAAAATACCTTTATTAACATTATGGGTTCACCTTGAGAAGGGGCTCATAATTAGATATTCCTCCATTGAAATGATTTTGATTATGGCCAGATTATCATAATCGAGGTATAAATTATGAAATGAAATTATTATGTACATATGTAACTAACTAAACCTAACTAAAATGAGTAAAAGGGGTCAAAGATTCAATCAATAGAAATGGAGATAGTGTATGGTAAACTAGAAATGAACCTAAGTTAAAGCCTCCAAACTCCTACCTGAAGTGGGATGATCCAATTGCTGGGTACACTTCCATGTTATACAACTAGTGAGCTGAAATGATACCTGATCAATGATATAATATTAGGGAACATAGTATCCAAAATTAGAGGCTATGAGTAAGCAAGAATAGTCCAAGAGTATTGAGAGACTCCTTCCTTCATGTCAAATGTTAGGCATGTATATGATAAGAAAATTTGAAAAAAAAATCATCACTTCACAGTATCAATCCGATCTTCCACAATATTTCCAAGATTGAATTCATAACCAAGCACCCAGCAATGGCCCTTGGATCGTCAAACTATTGTGTGAGGAGGAGGGAGAACATGGCACACACACACACACACACACACACACATATATATATTCAATTTTATTTTTTATTAATTTTTAAAATATAAAATGTGTTATAGAATTAAAATAAAAATATAGTATGAAAATAATTAATTTTTATAGAATTAAATAATTTTTTAAGATGTAATGTGCATTATAGAATGAAAATAATATAAGAAATCTTCTAAAATGTAATATGTATTGTACAATTAGTTTTATATAAAAATAAATTTTATTGTGCATTGTAAAATTAGCTATAAAAGTTAAAAGTAAAATGTTATATATATATTTCTCCTCTAATATATATTTGGGTCAAAACCCTTTCATGGAATGAAGTTTATTCATCATCTCAGATGTTTTGGGAGATAATGATATCACCTAAAAAGGCTGTGGAAAGAAATGGAAATCCTAATATCTCCAATAACATTTAAATGAAGATTTCATAATATGGTTTTAGAGATGAAGTTGAAGTGTATATGTGGCTTCAAAGAAAAATCAAACTAGGTTTTAGGTGTCTGAGGCACATAATAAAAAAGATAAGTTAAATATAGCCCTTCAACACTTAGAAGGGTGAACACATACATGGAGGGTAAGGTGGATCACCACACATCCCAAAGGAACTTTTAGTAAGTTCATACTTGCAATACCCCAAAGATTTGACCAACATTTCGCAACACCCCCTATAAGCCCAAATGTCACAAATGCTCTTATCCTTGGTATAAAATCCCCGAATGTCACAAATGCTCTTAACCTTGGTCTAAAATCCATGTATGTACCCTCAGGAAACTATATATTGATGGCCTCAAAGAAATGATCCCTTAGAAGACATGTACAAATTCATTATCAAAATTATAATTTTCCACTATTGGAATGACACAACTAAAAATGACCAATTGTTATGTGGTCATTTTTAGTTTAGTTCTTATCTCGTGACCAAATTGGTCATTTATCTTGGTCATTTTTAGTTTAGTTCTTATCCCGTGACCAAGTTGATCATTTATCTTGGTCATTTTTAGTCAGTTCACTTAAAATTTCTCAATTTTGGCCATTTATCCCTTGAAAACGCTGTGGTGACCAAATTTTTTGGTCGCCTGGTCACTTATCTCTCATTTTGTATTAGTGTATGGAATAGTAAATTTCATCCTCAAGCTCCTCATCACCTAGATCAAGTGCACTGGACTAAATTAATCAAACAATAAAATTAAGCAAAATAATTTTAACATCATTCAAACATTGTTATTGTAATGAAATTTAGTTACTATTAAGAACTAACACTTACCTGATGCGTTGTTGTGGCCGGTGACTTCCCACGATCACCCCATACTGATATACTTCTAGTGGGTGTCTGTCCACGGTCGGCCTGGACCGTGGAAGCAACAGGTGCCTTTCCATGGTCCTCACCCTGACATGATAAATCAATCAATAATTCATCATAAGCATAGAAAAATGTGAATTTCAACAGTCGAAATCGAATGTTAACAGAAAAAATTGAAACATTTAGTTATTATATTTAACACTTACCTGACGAGGCACAGAGTGTGACCTTCCACAGTCACCCTGGACCATGGAAGTAGGAGGTTCCTTTCCAGTGGCGCCACCCTGACACAATAAATCAATAAATAAATGTTATGAAAATAATTGTAACATAATAAAAAATGAGATATCGCAATAATATTTATTTTTACCTCAGAAGTAGAGGACACGCGTTCTGTTCCATGACGATCATGGGTAGACCCCTCCCATAGTGTAATAAGCATGTTGTCACATTCAAATATTCAGGGGTTGGAGTTTCTAGTTATTGTAATCATATTTAGTTACTATAGTTAGTTGAGTCAATAATTGTAACATAAACAAAAATGAGACAATGCAATAATATTTACTTTTATCTCTGAAGGATAAGATACATGTTCTGCTCCTTGGCCATGAATAGACCCCTTCCACAGTGTAAGAAGCATGTTATCATATGGAAATATTCACAATAAGCATCAAAAAGCGAATGGTAACAGTGAAAATCGAATCTTAACAGAAAAAATGGAAGCATTTTGCTATTGTAGTCATATTTATTTACTATATTTAACATTTACCTAACGAGGCATAGCTTGTGAACTTCCACGATCACCCTGGACCGTGGAAGCAGCATGTGGCTTTCGACTGCAGTCACCCTGTCAAAATAAATCAATCAATAAAATTTGAGTCAATAATTGTAACATAAACAAAAATGAGATAAGCATAACAGTGTAATAAGCATGTTATCACATGGAAATATTCATAATAAGAACAAAAAAAGTGAATGTCAACGGTGGAAATCGAATGTTAACAAAAAAATCAAAACATTTAGTTATTATATTTAACACTTACCTGACGGGGCACAGAGTGTGACCTTCCACGGTCACCTTGGACCATGGAACCAAGAGGCGCCTTTCCATGGACACCACACTGACATAATAAATCAATAAACAAACGTTATGAAAATAATTGTAACATAATAAAAAAAAGGATATTGCAATAATATTTATTTTTACCTCAGAAGTAGAGGACACATGTTTTGTTCCATGAAGATCATGGGCAAACCCATGCCACAGTGTAATAAGCATGTTGTCACATGGAAATATTCCGGGGTTGGAGTTTCTAGTTATTGTAGTCATATTTTGTTACTATATTTAGTTGAGTCAATAATTGTAACATAAACAAAAATGACACATTGCAATAATATTTACTTTTACCTCTAAAGGATAAGATACATGTTCTGCTCCTTGGCCATGAGGAGACCCATGCCACAGTGTAATAAGCATGTTATCATATGGAAATATTCACAATAAGCACCAAAAAAGTGAATGGTAATAGTGAAAATCGAATGTGAACAGAAAACATTGAAACATTTTGTAATTGTAGTCATATTTATTTACTATATTTAACATTCACCTGCCGAGGCATAGATTGTGACCTTCCACAGTCACCCTGGACCGTGGAAGCAACATGTGGCTTTCAACTATCATGCCAAAGTATCCCTCAAGCAGTCAAAGACAGTCAACATAGAAAAATCGCAGAACAAACATGACAAAATCACACCTGATGAATTACATGATGAGAATAATTTTCCTTAATGTACCCAGATTTTAACTTTCAGTCCAAATATTACCTCTCAGAGGCAAGTCAACAACTAGAACAAACTGGCCCTTAGTCAAGGGCATAAAAATACCTAATAGAGAGAGAGAGAGAGACCATAAATGTTGATTAAAAAGACATACAAGTACGATAGAAGAACCAACCACTAAAAGAGGTACGACACAGTCAATATCATGCCAAAAAAATCAACGAGCACACCAACTATCCCTCAAAATAGTCAAAGAGAGTCAACACAACAAAAAATGCAACCACAACAAGCAGCAGTATGGACACGCATGCGTGAAGGAGTGAGAACCAAAATTTCTATCAAAACCCTCATAAATGATAGTGCTAAGTAAGGATAGGTTGGGTGTTGCTTGTTTACCCCCCAAAAAAATAACACTCAAGTAGAGACAACCTTAAAAACCCTTGACATCATAAACAAGTGTGCCTGAAAACCCTAGATCAACCGTACCAAAAAAGAGCTCAAAGTGCCATAAAGACAATGCTCTCAACAAAGGCTACAATAGTTCTTATATCCTCTCAAAGACCTCCTAGAAGGTCCTTCTAAGCGACATTAGGGTTTCTCTTGCGATTAGGCTAGGCATGATGTCATCATTTTAGAAGTCAAATCAAAGTGGCAAGCAACGAAATTAAGGAGGGATAGATGGTACACCTTGCTGCGGGTATCTTCACCGATACAGGTTGAGTCCATGGAGTTTGGAGAATGGAATTACGAGCAAATAATGACTACTCCAAGCAAAAAGACAGGTCCAAGGATCATGATTGTATACACATATAGAAGGAGAGAAAATACAAAGCAAGGATGAAGTTAAAAAAAAAATCAGGAGTAATACAAATTTGGCTTGTGTGACTCAAAAAAAGGATGCATGTTGATAGGGGGAGCAGTATGGTCAGCAAAGAAAAACAAATCAAGTAAAAAAAAATTATGATGTTTAGGACTGCTATTGATGCATGCTTACCTTTTATGAATTTACTAGATACATCTATTATAGCAGCATTAAGAGCGTAACTGACTAAGCTGAGATAGTTAGTAAGTGGAAGTAATATACCCACTCAAGTGATTAAATGTCCAACCATGACAACAAGGAATGCCCGCAGGCCTTAAAGAGCATGCCCTCAGCTCTGATAAGGAAGGTTAAAATGCACGCATAGGTTGTAAAGAAAGGGCAAGCATAGTTTATGAAGATTAAAATGCATGCAGAGGTTGTGAAGGGGGTGCAAACATGCCCAGAGATGTGACCATGTCAAGGGGATACACTGACAAATGCCCACAAGCATTAAATTTGCTAGAATGCCTGCCAAGCTTTCAAGGAAGTGAAGAAAATGAAGAAATTGCTTCAGCATATAGTATAAATTCTCGCTTGATTCAGTTTATGCATGCACTGAAGAAGGTAGATGCACGCAGGGCCTTGTAATAATGGAGAAATGCCCGCATCTATGAAGGTAATATCAAGAAATGCATTCAGATCTCAAAAACGTCTGCAGGCCTAAGTAGAATTATGTAAACACATCAAGAAAATATTCCCACAATGGATGCATGAAAAGGAGAAATTCCTGCTAGTCATAAGTAAATGCCCTCATATGAAATAAAACTGTATGCAGAGGTGAAGATGCCCGCAGCAAGTTGAAAGTTCCATTTAAAATTCCCGCAGCAATTTTAAGAATGCCCACAGGCAGTAAAGATATGCCATCAAACAGCATAAAATGCCCGCAGGGCTTTACAAAATGACCTCCAGGTATATCAAAATGCACGCCAGGATTTGGGAAAATTTCCGCAGGGCCTCCAGAATGCACGCAAGGGTAGTAAAGGTACACGCAAGCATAATGGCATGAGAAGTGATGAAGTATGGAAGATGTATATGCACATTTTTAAGTGATGTTGTAGAAGAAACTCTCTATCTATGATAGCCCCATTGATTAAGTTAGGATGAAGACTTGGAAAAATGAATAAATCTGTCTGAAAATGTTGAGGACTATGTATTGACAAATTTGAGGAAATCAATAAATGCTTAAAGTCACAATCAAAGGGGGAGATCAACACAAGAAAATTTTGTATGTAAAACTATTCAATCCTATGTTTTTGAGGTTCACAAGACAGTCAAAGCAATAAGAAGGCTTTAGACAAAGACAAAAGTATCCAGAACTAGAGTGCTAATTGATAAAGGGTGTAGACACTGATTGAACAACAACTTTTTGATAAATGCTCAGACATAGGAGGAGTATATTACTTAGTGAAAACGTACTTCTGTGACAGTAAGAAGTAAGTTCTCAGGGAAATCCAAGAAGCAAAGGGAAGACAATTTCAGTACAAGTATAATAGCATATCATACAGGGGGAGCAGTGAAATAAAGAAGCATTCAAAAATCAATTTTTTTGTGCATTGTGAAGTCCTTGATGGACAAGTATTTGACCCTTTGTCATTAATGTCAAAGGGGGGGAGTTCTTGAAAAGGTTTCCATCAATGAAAAAGGGGGAGATTGATGAGCAAGGTTGTCATTGATGACAAATCATTAATGACAAAGGTAAGATAAAGGATGATGATGTGGAAAGAAGTGACAAATATTAATGACATGGATTGATATGGGCATTGGAACACCAAATGGGTCAAATGAGCCATTTTGTGGTCATTTTTGGTTTGATGGGGCCATGGAACCGTTGTTGATGGTCCATGCTACCAATTGACAATAGCCTTCAAGTCCATGGAAAACATCTAGATTCATCTTGATTGAAAGTCATATGATAACCTTGAAAGATTCCTAGAAACTCTTTCATATGGTCCCTTTGGGTCAGTGTGCCATTGTATCCATCAAACTAAATGAAGGGTCAACGAAAAATCTAACCACAAGAGGGCTAACCACAAGTAAACACACAAACATGGCTAACCACAAACATAACAGAACAAGTGGGATAACAACAAAGTCAACATAACATAACGAGTGGGGTAACCATAAACATAACATAACAAGTGGGCTAACCACAAAGTCAGCATAACATAACAAGTGGGCTAACCACAAATTCAACATAACATAACAAAACTCTCTCTCAAAAATATGTGGTCCACATATGTGCCATTCAACAATTGAAATTTTATCATCACTGTATAGGAAGGGTTCAACTTGGAAGATGTGATCCTCTCATCCTCATTTAGGTTCTGCTGGAATCCAACTTTCAAAATACCAAACCAAGGGGAAACCAAACATGGAAAAACACTTGCACCAACAAAATTAGTGAACCAAGATAGCACAATTGTAACATTAAAACATAATTTTCATCTCTTTCAACTGCTCCATTAAAACATAATGTTCATCTCTTTCAACTACTCCATCAAAACATAATGTTCATATGTTTCAACCTTAATACTCCCAAGGGCCAAGAGGTATTTGTGTTAAAGTTGAAACAGATGAAAATTATGTGTTGAAATGGAGTGCCCATGAATGAAGTGTTGTACATTGATGAATAGTGTGGGAACCTTAATGTTTATATATAAAAATTCCTTAGCACCTGAAAAATTACAAACCAATAACAAGGAATCATACTACCACCTACCAAGACATACCATGCTGCAAGACTACCATTAAATATTGTATGTGCCATTAAACAACAAACAATGCAGCAAAATCACAGAACAAACATGTCAAAATCATATATGATGACTTACTTGATGGGAAGAACCTTCCTTGTACTCAGATTTTAACTTTCAGATCAAATCTTTCCTCTCAGAGGCAAGTAAATAACTAGAACAAATTGTCCCTTAATAAAGGGCATAAACATAGCTGAGAGAGAGAGAGAGAGACCATAAATGTTGATAAGAAGAACATACAAGTATAGCAGAAGAACCAACCACTCAAAGAGGTATGGCATAGTAAATATCAACCCCAAAAAATCAACCAGCACACTGAGTATCCCTCAAAACAGACAAAGACCATCAACGCATCAAAAAACACAGCCATAGCAAGCAACAGTATGGACACGTACTCATGAAGGTGGGAGAACCAAAATTGATGTAGAAACCCTCATAAAGGACAATGCTATTACTAAGTAAGGACAAGTTCGGTGTTGCAAGTAGACCCAAGCTCAAGCAGAGACAACCTTCAGACCCTTGATGTCATAAACAAGTGTTACTGAAAACTCTAGATCAGTTGTTCCAAAACAGAGCTCAAAGTGCCATAAAGCTTGAAAAAAGTGAATGGTAACAGTGAAAATCGAATGTTAACTGAGAAAATTGAAACATTTTGCTATTGTAGTCATATTTATTTACTATATTTAACATTTACCTCACGAGGCATAGATTGTGACCTTCCACAGTCACCCTGGACCATGGAAACAACATGTGGCTTTCCACTGCTGCCACCCTGACAAAATAAATCAATCAATAAAAGTTGAGTTAATAATTGTAACATAAAAAAAATGAGATAAGCATAACAGTGTAATAATCATGTTATCACATGGAAATATTCATAATAAGCATGAAAAAAGCGAATGTCAATGGTGGAAATCGAATTTTAACAAAAAAAATCGAAACATTTAGTTATTGTAGTCATGTTTAGTTACTATATTAGCATTTACCTAATGAGGCATAGCGTTTGACCTTCCACAGCTACCCTGGACTGTGGAAGCCACATCTATTCAATTTAAGTTGTAATCGATCAACAACTCTTCACCTGGAAGTATTGTTTTTGTTGCACATACAAATATACGATGTTATTCACATCCCTCAAATTTGCAATTCAGTTTCTTAGTTGTTGTCACTGGTCATGTACTATTTATAAAGGCAGCAACGTTTCCAGATGCTTTTGGTCTCCCATCAATATACATAGTCACCCCTTTGTTTTTATTGTTTTCTGCTAGTTGTATATAATTTGTGGCAACTTCATATCTCCACATACTTCGAGTATATTAGACCAAGATCAACCAATTATTGTATCTGTATAATGGTCTGACATACTCCATCAATTCAGTTATAGTGCCATAGCTGAACTTTATTACATCCATGGAAAATATCCCCAATCCATGTAAGGACGAAGCATGGGGGCTTCACTCAATAAACCGCTATCATAGCACGTTCATTCGTGGCATATGAAACAATACCCCTAATTTCACTAAATATTGGAAAATACCTTCCAAAATCGTTTTTTTAACCCCCTCCCAATATGCCTTCCCAATTTAAAAAAAAACCCTATTTTCACTAGATATTGTATGTATCAATTTTTTCATTAACATTTTTTATACCCCTTTATATTGCTACCTAGTATATTGATATGATACCCCTCTTATGACCCCACATGCATTCTACAATGCACCTTGCTTCTTTCGATGTATATTGTGGATGCACATTACTTCACCCACAATGCAATTACTCAACCACATATCATTATGATTTGCAACATCTAATGGTCTAATCAAGAGATAGGAGATCGCTTCTTCTATGTCACTAGAACCAATGCACATAGTACAACATTTAGATTGCATGTTGCATTTCCCCAATCGCTGACTAAGCCTATTGTGGGATAGGTATCCAAGCCCCCATGACCTATAACAAGCTCTAGGACACTGACTAAACCTCTCAAGGCCTGTAATAGGAATGAGTGGTTGGGTATTCAAGCCACCAAGGCCTATCGAGGGCCTATAATAGGCCTTGGAGGCTTAGAGCCTCCCAAGACTATTGGTAACAACTGGCTGAGTGCTATTGGTAACAATTGGTTGTCAATGAGCACCGTATCTCCACTATGATCGACTGTAAACCCACTTCACCACGAAACCCATGGCCTCAAGAAGCGATTTCCTTGTGTACCGTTAAGCTCGAGCCTTGCCTCAACCCAATTTCTCATCCAGCCGTGATCCCGTTATCTCCATTTGGTGGATATTTGTCAGCCCACCCATATAAAAAAGACTCCAAAGTATTTTTGTATTGTTACATTAAATAAAAAAACCCCTTGCCCCTTAATATATAAGCAATATAATTTTTAGGTTTTCATGAATATTTAATACCGCAATATGAATGAACATGATATTATATTGCCTTCTAGTGAAGCCCCCGTGGGACGAAGGAGAAATGCGATACATCCTCCCATTGATGAAGAAATATGTTTCCACTTGAGGTAGCTTATTAGGTACCCATCGTTGCACTAGATGTCTATACCTCAAGGGAAACTCAATGTCACCTATGCTCTCAACATCATAATTACATGACCCTCCGTTGGCAATAAAATATTGCATGCGTCTATGAAATCTTTTCCTTACCTTTTCAGATCTAGTTGATATAGAACTGATAGATCTAGTACAACACATGCCACTTTCAACCTCTCCAAGTATATCTTCATCATCACTTGAGGAATATAGATCTGACAGCTACCTATTTGGTGGTACCTACACTCGATAAAACAAGAATATAAGTTACCAAGTGGATATAATTTAGCATGCAAATACATTTACTTGTAATGTTTTAATATCAAAAGTTATTTCTTCCCAAAAAATTTATCAAAAGCTATTTTTCTCTCAAAGGTGTAATTTCTTTTAGAGTTATTTATATTTGAATTACTTTTAAGTATAAGACATGATTTGATTTGATTTCGAATTTGTTCACAACACGGATATAGAAGTGTTTTTCTTGGGCCACTTGACTAGTTAATGCATGCAAAGAGGTATGGGGTTCGGTCACATACCCAAATTCTGAACATTTTATGTTGTGAGAAAAACATTATATTTTATGTCATTGTAAAGTTTTATGATTATTGACCAAGTGGGGTCAAGGATGACTATAATTAATTACTCTAAATATTTTATTATTAATAAATAAAATAAGAGACAAATATCCAAGGAGACTGTTGAAAGAGTGTTCATTGACCCACTAGAAGGAATGGACTGGGGTGAGAGCAAACTGACACTTGGAAGCATCATCAATTCACTTCTAGCTGTTGGAGGGGACAACTTCCCTATTTTTATGGTCATGTTCCCCAAGAAAGTGGAACTGAGCAGGTGGCTCAATAACTAAGAAACTAACCAAAAGACCTAGGCATGCTATATTACCCATCGAATTCAGTAGGAGGCTATTCATTTTTTACCTTGTGATAATTTCTGAAAGAGAAAAAGAAGAGAGCACAAGAGATCTGATGAGGGGAAATCTAGGAAGTGATTGAGTGAGTTAAGATTTCATTCTGAACTAGTACAGCTTTATGTTGAGTTCAATATTGATAAAGGCAGAAGTATTACTATTAAGTACTACTTCTGAGTTGTAGAGGAATTTATTCCATTCTCAACACAACATCTTCGTCCTGGTGGTTTAGTGAACAGGCTCGGGGGTCCTAAGGCAAGTTTATTTGGCTGTCTTTAGGAGAAGGTTGGGTGGAATGGGCTCCGTTGGATGTTTGTCACCCTTTGCTGTTAACAGGTTTTCATTGTGGTATCTTATTTATTTTATGTCATATTAGTTTTCTAAATGATAAAAGTCTGAATTGTTATTTATTTCATAAAAACTATCTTTTACTTAACTACTAGATTAGAATGTTAAATTGAAAGGTCATTTCTGAATAATGGAATTTTGATTGACAGAAATATATCTCTGCATTTTTCCACACATAGTTAAGTGTCATACTCTAGTACATAGAATTTGAATTATAGATAGATTCGAATGAATTATATTGAACAAGTTTATTAATTCCGAGTAGAAATAGTAAGATTCGATGCTGCTCAAAATTATAAGTATAATATGAATACTAAAATAGACTCAGGAACATAATCCTATAGTTCTGTTTTCTTTATTAACTAACATCAAATACAGAGCTGAAAATAATAGTTAAGTTGTGGCAGACTTGTTCCATTTTCAATGTGTATATTTTCATACAACTATATATTTATAACTCTTTTAATTTCCTTACACCATAAAACCAACAGTTGGAACAATACTGGATATTATATTTGTAAGCAATTTGCATACCTATAAGTTTTATGATTCTTTCCTGCTTCCGAAGTTCTAAGTAAACAAAATTATATATTTATATTATAGAGTAGTATCTTAGGATTTTGCAGTAAAATCATTATAGTGTAAATCTCAAACAAGTTTTAGAATCACTGAAGGAATCTAAGCCAATATTTTAAGCACTATCTATATCTTGTAAACTTACTAAAATAAATCAAGCTATTATATCAAATGTCAAAACGTAAGTCATAAATTGAACAACTTCCAAAACTAAGCAAGATGAATTACATAGCATCAAAACTATTATACCAAGTTTTGACCGCAACATCTTATATGATGTTTGCATAGCAAAAACCTAAAAACGAATGCATTTTTACAACCCTTTGAATATAGATTTCATACATGTAAGAATTTTTAAATTTCAAACCATAAATATAAGCTTAGTATTATATAAAGAAAGTAATAATACTAATTCAGATCAAAAAGTAAGTTTTCGGGCAAGGTCGAGAAGAGAATCATGATCGAGACCCATTAGGGTCCGAACACTTTGAATAAATTTTATAGTCTCTTTCTGTACATGTAAAATCCCAAACCCGAAGTTAGGGCTCAGACACAGTTTATCTCTGTCTTTAAAATAAATTTTACAAACATAACAAATCTCTTATGAGACCAGCTCAAAAAATCGAAGTAACGAATATTCAAATAAACATTTGATCGGGTTTTTTTAACAAAGTTGTAAAGACTCCAATCTTTCCTTTTTTCACACAGTAATCAAATTAAATCTATTAAAGAATTAGGGCTTGGCCCGTTTCTTCATCGCCACCACAATCAAAGTAGAGCGAAGCCATGAGTTCGGCAGGCTCACATAGTGGCTTATATAAACTTAAATTTTTTTGAATAACATAGTAAAACCACCATAGAGTATTAAGTTGGGGCTTCGCCCAGTATCATCCAATGTATTCTAAGTGTTTATAAAAACCATAACGTAAATTCAAAACACTTAAAAACTTAGTAGAGGCTAATTAAACGCTGAGGCATTTTAAATCCTTTATCAACCTTTTAAAAAATTTAAAATGAATCTGTACATTTACAAATAGTAAATAGAGGGTTTACGTAATGACTGGCCTTAGGCCAGAAAACTAATTTAAAAATATATAAAAGAGTAACAGGGTCATTTTCATGCCTAGAAGGTAAAAATACAAAAATGACGAGAACAAGGTTAAACCCTAAACTTTTCAAGCATCCATTACTGCCAAACAATTTCAAAAGCAATCTTATTTAAACCAAGCTGAGAGTACATCGAGCCAAAGCTCCAGGGTATCAAACCCATAGTAAATTATTTTACATTTTTCCAAGTGGCATAAACAAATGTCCAAACAACATGGTACGCCCAAAATACAGTTACAGCTGCAATTCAACGAAGATACAAAAACCGGCACAAATGCCTAACACCACTCGTCTCTACATGAGTCACGTAATGGGAGTCCAAGGAAACTGCCCAAAGCTTACCCGATATGCATTTTCACCTTCATTAAAGGAGAAGACCATCACTACAACCATGAAGCTCTGTGGACGAGCAAACCTGGCACTCATTCATCAAATAAAAACAATGAAAAGTTAGCTACTGCATATTACGTTAAAGAATGAAACTTAACTCAGTTGAATGTTCAAACTAGAGGTGAAGCTTAACTTCTTTATGCTCTAGTTTCAGAGCTCATAATCTCAGACCCACGATCGAAACCCTGAGCGAAGGAGCAACTAAACCCTAGCTTATCAGAAGCCTGTCGGACTCTCTGCTGAGCCAAAACTTATTAATGAGAAAATACATAAGTTAAAACAGAAGGTCAATGTTTTTCTTCCCAAGTTTCAATTCTAACACATGATCAAATGCCACATGGATCGCCACATTGGAATCCACTAAGAATTGAAGTTAATGGCGTTAATGCTACTACTCTGTCGAAGCAATCCTTTCACTTGTCAACCATAAATTCCATACCAACTCTTTAATTCATGTTGCCTTCGTTTAAATGCCAAGATCCATTACAACTGTATGAAATCATTTACATGATACGAGATTCTAATCTTGAGTATGGGAATTTAATCCCGTCACCTCAAACAACCCTTGCATAAGAAGTTTATAAAGTTAGGCATGGTTATATGTCTATGTAGATACAAGTCAAAACCATAGCTTGTATTTAGCGTCGGTGGACTTAATAAAATCAATGGATCTTAGCATAGTTAAATAGAATAATACATGATTTTTATTTCTAAAAGATAGGGACACATATAAGTGTTAGTATATGCACGATGCCCTCATGGATACATTGGATTTTATACTATGGCATAGGCATGCATTTCCCTATTTTATAAATAAATAAAGGAATCAGGTTCATAGTTATAAAATAAAAAATTATGTAAACCTTTCCAAATTCTATTGGAGCAATAGATCTTTAAGATTAAAAACAACAATATATATAAAAGGTGGAGTCATTTAAGAGAATAATTCTAGAGCAAAATGTATCGTGAATATTTAGCATTTACAACTAGAATGTTATATCTTAACACAGTGCTATGTAGTTCAATCTATGATCAAGTTATAATCTTGTTCTCTAACTTTGAATCACTGGGATGAAACTCTCACCTATGAACCTGTCATAGTAAAAGTAAGTACTTTAGCTATTGAAAGCTAAGTAAGCCTCAGGTCACCCATAGGACCCATTCCAAAAAGAAAATCAAACTGTCAGCATGCTTAACGTTCATTTAAAAAGAGAGTACATAAACATTTGAAAATCGACAATTAGAAGCATTTCAAAAGTAAATATTTTAGTCGCATAAATGCACCATTAAGATATGACTTCAAACACTTCAAAATATATTACAATATACTTTAAGAATTCAACTTACAACTTTTCGACCTATGTAAACAAGATGATGATAGAAAATGAATAAGCATGTGTCATCGTAAACATAACTAATTTGTTATGAATGATTTTCTTATCATTATCTTACGATGTGCATAACAGACATTAACATTAAATGCTGCATAGAAAAATTTTAAATTTTTGGTAAATTTTGTGGATGTTACAGGTTCCCCCTCATATAGATCATGTTGGGGATTCAATTTGGAATGGGCGGTGGTCATATTTCTTCATTCATGTATTTCCCACTGAAACTCAGTAACGTTAGTCTAACATTCCCTCTTACACAGTAGTTTGATATGCAAGTTTCCTCATGCAAGGTACTCCTTCTCTAATTATGTGCTACATGTACCCAATGGTACTCTATTGTATGACAATGTGGTCACAAAGGTCCAACTCTTCTCCTCAACATAGGTCCTTGGTTCCATGACCAACCTCCATGAAGTATCCTCCTCAACCCAAGCATCATCAAATCAAGTGTCCAACCTGCAAGGCGTGTAGGTCCCAAGCTCTAAGGGTTAAGTGCCCAATGCTTCTCCTCCTAGGTAAGTACCTCCCTTGATCAAGCAATCAACTCCCCCATTGTGTGCACCCAATTAGTTTATCAACATCTCGATTAGGTAACAATCTACTAAGGGTACCATGTCAACACACTAACCAAGGCCAAGCATCCACCCAAACCGAGACATTGATGTGACCATGAAGCACCACAAGGGGCTAGGAGACCTATTGCTCATCTACCGAGGTGAGAACACTTTTGGAGTAATCCCAAAAGCTAACATATAGTTTTCCCTAAAATGAATAATTATATCTAAAAACTAGGTGTCCATGTGTATTCCTCACTAATTATCCTTGCCAAAAATTTTAAGTGCATGCAGTTAATACACATGAAATTTATAACATCATGTCCATAAAATGAGTATGGAGTAACATAATTCTCTACAAAACTTCTTTTTGCTTCAAAGTGAAATTCTCATTGTAGATATGAGTTTTGATTGCTTGAAGTTGAATTAACAAAAAACTTTACAAATTTAATTGTCAACAAGCGAATGTATTACCCAATTTCGTGTTTGCACCCTTATACCAATGGAGACAACCACTTGAAAGTGGTGTCTTCCAATAACATATTGGTTGATTGGTTGGGGGGTCAGTATGCTTTCTTGGTATACAATGTTAAATAGTTAGAAATCCCTATAATATGGCACCTTAGAATAGCATAGAATGCTTTAACTTACACCAAATTTGGCCATCTTTTGCCCATTTTTTCCAAATTTCATGCAATTTCGTACATGGAGGGAAAGTGGACCCATGCACAAAACTATCCAAAATTGGGCTAAATTCGGTCAATTTTGCAAAAAACACACCATTTTTTTTTAATTTCAAGCATGAAATGAGGTGGAATAGCATTGGGTATGACTCCCACTCCCTACCATACATGCTTGAAATTGTAAAGGATCAAAGAGGAGGGCTCGAGGCCTATTGGTTGTTTGGAGCAAACATAAACAAATTTGTGGCATCCGTTTCTGGTAATCGATCCGTGATTAAATTTCAAATATTTGTAAGATATTTTATGAAGAAACAAAGTGATTCTGGTGTATATGTATATGTTGTGTTTGAATAGATGAATTGCTGTAAGGAACTTTTGATTTCTTTACTGGGTATGTGAATTTCTAATTAAATGCCTGAAATTTATGCAAGTACTGTTGAATAATACAAATACACAAAGAATATTTATCTAAATCATTTATAGAATTCACGGGTATAGTCTGATTGGGGATGAATTCCTGTTTAAATCCTAATAGATGCTCGAATAAGCTGATTTGTATAAGAAATGGGTAGAGGATTCATGTGCAGAGTGCAGAGGTCCATTGGATTTCCCCAGGGCCTACATCACTACAATGCCAGGGTTAATGGGATTACCGAATTCATTGGGCCCTTTGTTATCCTCTGGATTGCTGCCCGATTGCCTCCCCTGGGAACGTTGGTATCCTCTGGATTGGTATCCCCTACTCCTCGATTTACCACTGCTCTTCTCATCAAATTACTAGTTCTTTGTGTTGAATTATTGTAACTTCAAAGAATATTATATTTGTACTTTATTATTACGGATATGTTTCATTCCTCCGTGAAGATCTTATTGTATATCTAGATATGTTTATTCCTCCATCGGAATGTGGTAACTTGGGTTATTAGACTTCCCTAGTGGGGGTCGGCCCTGTATGTGTTATGTGGGTCAAAGGGTTGTTAGACCACCCTAGTGGGGTTGGCCCAATCAGTTGTAGTGGGGTGTTTAACCCAATGGTAAAGTTGGGGCCGACCTAGTTAATATAAAGTACAAGTCGGAGATGTGTATAAATAGAGGAGGTGTGTTCCTCATTATACACACACTTCCCTCACTTGAAATGTAGCGCACTTGTGAGAGAGAGGTATGCTATGGAGGAGGAGGAGATCATGTCTTTGGTTTGCATCTTTGTATATTGCTGGTCATCTATATTGAGGAAGCTTTGTTGGGTTTTCTACCCCATGAGGGTTTCCCAGGATAAATCTGTGTCTCTTGTGTTTATGCTATGCTTGTTGTTTCTTCAGTGATCCTATATATGCTATTATTATGAAATGGAATGTAATGTTGATATTTTATGTCTTAGAATATTGAATCTTAACACTTTGGATGCTAATAATGAACTAGTGCACATGATTGAACTTGTTCTTTGCTGTTTTGCTCTGGATGTTGCTAATGAGCTAGTGTGTGGGAGTCTTTTCCTTCGATTTTTTTTTGTATTTTTATTTTCATATTTTATATTTTGTGTTTTGTTTTGTTTTTTATTCGCATATTTATTTTTTTGTTTAGTTTATTTGTTGATGTATATGTAACTTCAGAATGTATTTCACATATATGTATATTGTATTCCTATAGAGATGTTATTATTCCTCTATACGGAAGTATCGTCATTTATATTCTAAGTGTCGTAACTTATACTTGATGGGTTATTAGACCATCGTGTTGGGGTCAGCCCTGTATAAGTCATGTCGGTCAAAGGGTTATTAGACCACCCTATTGGGGGTCGGCCATGTGGGTTAAAGGTTTATTAGACCACCCTAGTGGGGGCCGGCCCAGTCAGCATTATGTTAAGTGGTTAAGTTGAGGCCAACCTAGGTGAGTAAAGGTCAAGTCAAGTTAGTGTATAAATAGAGAGTGTGTCTCTCTCATTTTATACATTCTATTCTCTCACTCACACTGTGGAGAGTGGCACACTTGTGGAGGAGGAGGCTCTGCTACTAGGAGAAGACTATCTCTTGTATTCTAGTTGTATCATTGCTCTATCTATCTCTGAGGAAGTTATTGGGGTTTTTCACCTTTATGGTTTTCCCCAAGTAAACTCAGTGTCTCTTCTGTGCTTGCATTATTATGTCCATGAATGATATGCTGTAGATTTGATGTACATGTTGTTCTCTCAGTTAAGATCCTAGATCAGATTGAAGTAAATTCTGAAAATTTAACATGGGATCAGAGCTAGCCTGAAAGAAGGCATGATATGGCATGTATGACACTTGTTGCACTTACGATGCTAGGGCTTGATATAGCAAAAACCAGTCATCGTATCACTTTCCTTATAAATCCTCTTTGGAGAATTTTTCGGATTTGAAACTTTTACAGGTCGAAGATCCAATCCCCATGTACCTTGTGTCCAAAGGACAACCTCTAATTCGTTGTACATTGTGATTTATGATCTGTACAATATAGGGTTTCTGCCTCTTCCAGATCTGAGTCAAAATCAGGTGACCTTGGGAAAAAGGTCATAACTTGGGATAGGAAGCCCCAAATGAAATTTCATAAAAAGTGAAAGGTAGTACACAAACTGTAATATCTCAAGAAAATTTTTCAGAGGCCAAAGTTGAATCAGTGACATGTGGCACGCCGTACAAGTTCGATCTCCTGTATTATCCCATAAACAGGTCACGTTACGACACTTAGCATAACTCTCTCTCAGAGAATCCAATTGAGGTCAGACCTATCAGGATGGAAAGATAACAGGTTGGGCTATATTAGGAAAAAATTTCAGAGGCCGAAATTGAAACAGTGACACGTGGAACGCCGTACAAGTTCGCTCTCCTGTATTATCCCATAAACAGGTGACGTTGCGACACATGGCATAACTCTCTCTCAGAGAATCCAATTGAGGTCAGACCTGTCAGAATGGAAAGATAATAGGTCGGGCTATCTCAAAAAACGTTTTTAGACCCCGTGGATCGAAAAGTTCGGAGGTACACCAGAAAAAATTAGGTACATATTTCTATCAAAACATAATTATTTTTTAGTACCTTCATTCATGGCTTCTGGAATTTAGGGCTTCAAAGAAAGTTGGAATTTTTGTAATTTGAGACCATGGCTGGATGCTACTCATAAAAATTGAAATTTAGAGACCAAAATCAGAATTTTTGGTTGGGCAGAAGGCCGGGCTTGTTCAGACCCTAGTTCGGGACTTTGATCAGAAAAGTGGAAAATTAGGGCTTCTGCAAAAATGGGAATTTTTTAAATCTGTGACCACGGCTGGAAGCTCCTCATAAAAATAGAAGCTTAGAGCTTTTGATCAGACCTTTTGATTGGGAAGAAGAGTGGGCTTCATCAAACCCTAGTTCGAGGTCACGTCCAGCAAATCCGAAAGTTTCAAAGGCAAAATTGAGTAGTGAAACTTTGTAGTTTTCAAATTCTGAATATACCAGCTTGATCAGCTCATCAAGGCGCATATTTCTATCCTTTCGGAAGTTTGAAATTCAAAGTTTGAATTTTTGGGGTTTCTCTGACAAACCCTATTACAGCTCAAGATCCAGTTCCTGCAAATCAAGTGGATTGGGTTAATCCTAGAAGAGGATGGATTGGTCACCTGCATAAGTGAAGAAGTTCCTATTTTAGAGGGAGATGAAGCTAAGGCCTTCCATAGGAAGATTACAAGCAATCTTGACAGGTATGGCTTACAGGTATGTTTCGAATTCTATTCATGATTAAGTTTATGATATGTTTGTCTTCATATCATTGCAGTACAATCTTGATTAATTACTAGACTTGTCGTATTACCTTATAGAAGATATTCATTGATTAAGGTTTTGACACTTATGATTGTACTAATGCATTGTGATGTTGTATGAGGTTTATGTTGTTTGCTAACACAAAAGGTACACCAAGAAAGTCAAATCATGTTCTAATTCAAGAACATATGCTCATGGTGACATGAAGACAAAGATTCATCCATTGTCATGGATCACATAGAAGATCTACTTTCGAGGTATGTATAACTTGGTTCTACAATGGTTAACTTATGAGACATGCAGGTTACTAGCACAAGTCACTGAAGAGAACCAGAAGACATTATGCGGGTATGTTAGACATAACTAGCTAGCATGCTAATCCAGGTATGTTATTCCTATATCAAGCTAGAATCCTACCTTGTGTTAGGATCTTATACTGTTGTGTTGTTGATAATGATTATTCATGAAGTCATAGGTTTGAATAATCATGGTTTTATGCATATTATATCTCTTATCTTGATTGATGATTCAACTAACCAGAAGAGTCCTATGATCAAATAAGAATGTGTATGAGTAAAAGAAGACTTCCCTGAAACCTTCAATACTAATGTTTATTATCTGTGAATGATCATGAAAATACATGTTTAAGATTATTGTGTTTTGATAGTATTAAGATTATACTAATAAATGTGTGATTATGTATGAGACCTCAAGGATAACACAATGATGATACTAATAAGCATGCATGGTGATTAAGGATGGATGTAAGTTCAAGGACAGGTAATCTAGGAAGAAAAGATCAAGAGGGAGCACACTCCAGTTGTTCCTGCAAGAAAGCAAAGGAGCACACTTCAGTAATTTCTGCAAGGATGCAGATATTCAGAGGGAGTTGACCACTTCTCACAATCCACATAAGAATGGAGTTGCAGAAAATAAGCAAAGACTGAGAGGGAGTCAACCCAACAAACAAACAAAGATAAGTATTTGAATTGTCATTACTTGCATATTTTATTGTTTAAATAATACTGTTCAATAATGTATATACTGATGTTCCTAGAATTAGGTTGTGTATTATGCATATTAGAATAGTTGCATTGATGAACAGTATACTACTAATATGCATGGGTAAGTGGCCTATGGCACTGTACAACATTCCATTGCTACTTATCTAGAATGAAACATCTTTGCTGACATGTTGGGAGTTGTGCACACTCTTAACAATGTTCTGGTAGAGATTGGAAGGCATCTAGAAAGTTACGGAATATGGATAAATGTTGTATTGAAGCATTGGCTAAGATAATTGCATGACTGTGTGGCATATTTCTTTATGTGTAAGAATTTGTTCTAAAAAATATGAGATGTTTTCTAATCATGCAATTTAACTTGTTGTGTAGGAAATATCGTATGCCATCACCTACAAAAGAAGAACTACAACATTTGTTCAGCAACAAAATTATCTATTGAAGATATTGAAGTTCCCAGGATATGGGAAGATATTGAAGTTCGATCATGAAGAACGATGTTTGGGATGCGGTCCCAAGAGTTGAAGGTAAGTCTATTGTGACTTCCAAATGGAACTATCAGATCAAGCATGTTGCAGATGGCAGCATTGAGAAACATAAAAGTGATGAAATAGAAGATGCACCAAATGGATTTCAAGACAGCATGGTGTGCAGAACTTGGTATGGTAGGATAGACAGCTTTCTATCTAGTTTAAGCTTTACCAAGAATAAAGTGGATTCCAACCTTTTCTACAAGGTTGAGGAAGGTAATCCAGTGATACTACTTTTGTATGCGGATAACCTGTTTGTTACAGGTGAAGATAGATTGATTTCCAACACGCAGTGGAAGCTTGCTGTCGAGTTTGAGATGAAGAACTTGGGGATGATGCACTATTTGTTTTTGGCATGGAGGTGTGGCAAAGTGTAGATGGAATCTTCCTTGGACAGGGGAAGTATGTAGTAGAGATCCTGAAGAGGTTTGAGATGATGGATTGCAAGACCATGGCCACACCTATGACATCGAATCTGAAGCTTCTTTGTGATGCTTCATCTGAGCCAGCTGATGTCTCTATGCATCGTCAGATGATTGGGTCCTTGATGTACCTAACTACATGAGACCAGATATTTGCTTTGCGGTGAACACATTGAGCCAGTTCCTGACAGATCCGAGGAGTGTTCACCTGGTTGCTGTAAAGCATATTCTGAGGTACCTGAAAGGTACAGTGGATTATGGGCTCAAGTATGAAGCGAATCAAAAGTTTAACCTGCAGGGATATGTTGATTCAGATTGGACTGGCAGTGTTGCAGATAGGAAGAGCACATATGGGTGCTGCTTCAGTATGGGATCAGGTGTGATCTCTTGGTTCAGCAGGAAGCAGTCCTACGTAGCACTGAGTACAGTTGAGGCAAAGTATGTTACAGCCTGTTTAGCTAGTTGTGAGGCAGTATGGCTACGGAAGCTACTATCTAAGTTATTTGATCTCCCATTGGATGCTACTGGTATCTTTTGTGATAACCAGAGTTGTGTGAAGCTGTCCGAGAACCCAGTGTTTCATGACAGGTCGAAACACATAGAGATCAAATATCACTATATCAGGGATATGGTGCAGAGAGGAGCTGTGAAGCTCCTGTACATTGCGATGGATGAGCAGATTGCAGATGTGCTGACGAAGCCACTAGCCAGGGTGAAGTTTGAGTACTTCAGGGAGAGGCTTGGTGTTCTTCAGATTGATGACACTTCGAGGAATAAGTGATGGACACATTTGCAGAAGCCATTCCAAGCATGTTGGAAGGACGATCCTTCACATGGCTGTGGATGTAAACGCTGGATGATGAGCATTAGGACAATGCTCCAGTTACTGCTCTATATACGCATCATGTTGGATGCTGGATATGATCAGTTGGATCATTTATATATGTACGCATAATGTTGGATGTTGGATATGATCAGTTGGATCATTTATATGTATATGTATGTACGCATTATGTTGGATGTTGGATATGATCGGTTGGATCATTTGTATGTATTTTGTATATGCATCATGTTGGATGCTTGGACCATGTATCTGTATATGTATCAAGTGGATACATTGTATTTTCAGGTGGATCATGTATGGTGATATGTATCATGTATTTGTATTTGTATCAAGTGGATACACTGTATGATCAGGTGGATCATGTATGATGATATGTATCAGGTAGATACTTGGTATGCATCAGGTAGATGCATTGTATGATCAGGATGATCATGGATGACGAGCTTCAGGATGTTGCTCCAGATGACATGCAGTAGGATGTTGCAGTGATGATGATCAGGATGATCATGTGTACATCAGGATGATGTATGGTGAGTATCAGGTTGATACTCTGTGGCCGTGGAATAGGTTGTGCAGATAAGCATGTAATTTGTGCCCTCGGATATTTGCAGATAGTCTTTCGAGGTTTTTCCTATGGCATGTAATTTGTACCTTGGGATATCTGGCAAATGCTCTTTCAAGGTTTTGCTTGGGAGGACATATAATTTATGCCCTGGGAGATCTGCAGATAGTCTTTCGAGGTTTTGCCTATGGCATGTAATTTGTGCCCTGGGATATCTGGCAGATGCTCTTTTGAGGTTTTGTCCTATGGCATGTAATTTGTGCCCTGGGAGATCCGATAGGTTGAGCCGCATGCTCGTAATCAGTCCTGGAATGATCTTTCGAGGTTTTGCCATGACCACATGTAATTTGTGCCCTGGGAGATCCGATAGGTTGAGCCTTGTGCTCGTAATCAATCCTGGGATGCTCTTTCGAGGTTTTGTGGTGACCACATGTAATTTGTGCCCTGGGAGATCCGATAGGTTGATCCTTGTGCTCGTAATCATTCCTGGGATTCTCTTTTGAGGTTTTGTGGTGGGGTCACATGTAATAAGTCCTGGAGATCTGGACAGGATGAAAAAGGCCTCAGATGGTCTTTAGGGTTCTTGCTAGTCAAGAGACTCTTTTAAGGTTTTGTGATGCATGTAATAAGTCCTGAGATTTCCACAGTATGGCCAGTGATGACGAAGACCTGCAGGTGGTGGGCCTACATCCAGTATGAAAAAGGACTAGCTCTGTAGAACTTCCTATGATGAGTAGATTCAGATATTGATTGAGATAGCAGCAGCAGTGACGATGATGATGACTCGATGACAATTATCTAGTGACGATGATCCAGAGAAGATGACTTGTGCTAGAAGACCTGTGTCGAGAAATACCTTCCTAGTTAAGAGGGAGTGTTGATGTATATGTAACTTCATAATGTATTTCACATATATGTATATTGTATTCCTATAGAGATGTTATTATTCCTCTATACGGAAGTATCGTCATTTATATTGTAAGTGTCGTAACTTATACTTGATGGGTTATTAGACCACCGTGTTGGGGTCGGCCCTGTATAAGTCATGTGGGTCAAAGGGTTAGTAGACCACCCTATTGGGGGTCGGCCATGTGGGTCAAAGGGTTATTAGACCACCCTAGTGGGGGTCGGCCCAGTCAGCATTATGTTAAGTGGTTAAGTTGATGCCAACCTAGTGGAGTAAAGGTCAAGTCAAGTTAGTGTATAAATAGAAAGTGTGTCTCTCTCATTTTATACATTCTATTCTCTCACTCACACTGTGGAGAGCGGCGCACTTGTGGAGGAGGAGGCTCTACTGCTAGGAGAAGACTATCTCTTGTATTCTGGTTGTATCATTGCTCTATCTATCTCTGAGGAAGTTATTGGGGTTTTTCACCTTTATGGTTTTCCCCAAGTAAAATCAGTGTATCTTCTGTGCTTTCATTATTGTGTCCATGAATGATATGCTATAGATTTGCTGTACATGTTGTTCTCTCAGTTAAGATCCTAGATCAGATTGAAGTAAATTCTGAAAATTTAACATTATTATTTTTTTTTTTATTTGCATATTTTATATTTTGTTGCATTTTAAAGTAATTTTAGTTAAACAACTCTATGTTTTTAATTTAATTTAATTTAACTAGGATTTTGTCACAATTTGTATTGCTTGCATTGCTTATAGTGAGATCCTATACAGAAGTCCCTTCAAGGACGAATATGATGATGATGACAATGATCATATATAGACCCAATGAAAACTATAAAGAAGGCCCTGAAAAATGCAAATATAGAAATGCTTTCCTTGGCTCGCATAAGGCCCATGACACAAGAGATCAGGGAAAGGATTGAAGAGTTGAAAGAAAAAATAAAAATCTTATGGGGTAAGGTGAATCTTCACATCTTTTTTTAAGCTATGACATGATTTCATATCTGATATTATGTCTTCTATTTTTCCAAGTGATATGATAAAGTAAAGTTCTTCATATGTAGGATTTTTTACAACACCTAACTAGAGAAACTGTCGAGATAGGTATAGGTGGTAGTGATGCTCCAATGCAGCAACAACATCGACAAAGCAATGTACCAATGAGGCTTTTTGACACTCCTACAGTTGGCCTTGAATCCATTGATGAAGGCACTGATTTTGATCAACATGACATACCGGAGCATGATGAGACGGAGCCTAGGACTCCACATGACACCGGACATGAACGTACTGTAGATGTCCAAGAAACTTTTCCTGGAGCATCACGAGTTAAAAGCACTGGATCACTAAATCTCACCTTTCTGGTGGATGATTCTTGTGTTCCGATCAATATTCAAAAGATTGCAGGTATTTATTAATTAATTTATACATTTTAATCATGAAATTGAAATGGAAATACGTTGAAATTATTAAAAATTAATGGATTACACATTTCTACAGGAAACAATGTTTTCTACAAAGATTTGAATGACAAATCATTGGAGTTGTTTGTCCCCACCATTCGCACATGGTGGAATAGCCAAGATAGTGCAAAGAGAGATGAATTGATAGACCACATGGTAAACTTGTTCAGCAATACATTCAACAAGAAAGTGGTTGCAAAGTTAACCGGCAAGAATTTAAAATATACCAGGGCCCAATATAGGGATAAATTGCAACTTGACATCAAACATGAGTGCCCTCCCATGGTTCCATAGAAAGAGGGGAAAGCACTCATAGAGGATGCAAACAAGAACTTGCTAAAAAGATAAGGAAAAAAACCATGGCCTAGAAAAGCAAGGTACAACACTTATCAACTTTTTAGTGAAATATGCTCATTTATTTTTTCTTTTTTGTTTTAAGTAAGAATTCTGATATCTAATGTTTTTCAAAATTTTCATACATAGGCTACCTGACACCTCCAAAGCAACCAAGGCTAGAGTGTAAAAGCACGGGAAACATAGACTGGGCTAGGGTGGCTATAGAAAACTAAGAGCCTGAATTGTAAGAATTAAATGATTAACTATGGGGAATATTTATTTGACAGTAGCGAACAAATATCTGTTTTTGATACTAGAAATTTGAAATGTGTTATGCATTGTAGGGAAATATGTTCCAAGATGCTTCCACCAAAGAATACCTAAAGCTTGGTTTCAAGTATGGTTTTAAAAGTGTGATTGAATATAGGATAAGCTTGGGAAAGACTCCAATCTCCCCAATGACATAGTTGCAGGTAAATAAAATGAATAAGGAGATCATTGAAGTATACTATTAAAGTATATTCAATTTTGATTATAGCACCCATAACTAAATGTTTATGTTTGCTTTTAGGCAATAGTACAACCATAGTAGTGAATCTAGCTCTACTCAGCACGTACCAACTGATGTTGGGGTGTGCATGTCCCATGATAGTGGGGAGCAGAGTAGCCATTCTAGTATGTGTGCTTTGGAAATAGAAATATCTACTGTGATTATAGATATTTATTTCCTGACGTATACTTATAAATTTTCTTCTTTCAATGGAAGACCATGTAGCTCAGGAGGGTGAACCGCAGGAGGAATTAGCAAGTGGAGAAACAATTAACACACCAGCTATCACAGCTACACAAACAGGTAAAGAGAAATATTGTAATTTTAATCAAAATAATGAACTATTAATTTCAATAATATTTCAACATATCGATATGCCCATTTTCCTTGTTGCAGTTCACACCCCTTCAGAACTTCCTCCACGCCCTACTCAATGACTTACAAGAAGTATGATACATGATGGCATGGAAACACAAACACTGGCAGGACATGGATTTGTAGATATTCCACCAAATGATGATGATAATACCCCAATCGTCAGTTTTTACAATGCAAAAAAACAGAAATCAAAGAAAAAGTAGATGTATAAATTCATGACTTGTATTTGGATGTATATTGATGTTGTTAGTTTGAAACATTGTTTATATGAATTACCTCAATATGATTCAATGTTTTTATGTTTATATGTTTCGATGACTAGCCTACTTATGCATGAATGTTTATATGTTTTCTATGAAAAAAACATCATTTATTGGGTATGGGGATTTGAGAGCGATGTGAGGGGGGAGAGGGGCCAATTGATCTTCCACCTTCACATGGTTGGCCCTATTCAGTAGAGAATATAAAAATATTCTCGAAATAGAGAGGAGCTCAACAAGGTATAAATACTCTTTTATTACTATGTATTAAAGATAGATGTAAATTTTTTAATGCATGTCTATTTCTTAAAATATTGTTAATAAATTTAACATTTCACGGTTCATTGATTTCTGCAGGACTTTGTAGTAGGATTTAAATGACTGTTTATTTGCTTATATATTATTTACTAATATAAAAATTTCATCTTTGATGATTTATGTGGGTCTTGGTGATGGAAATGCATCGCGGACAACTCTTATCAAGTTGTATGGGCGAATGGATCTAGCGAAAGGACAATGATAAGGTAAGGGTTTTGACATGTTCTTTATCCTTAATGTGTTTGTCTTTATCCTTAAATTTTATTTCATTCTGTTTAGATACAAGAGATACAACCAATAGTAAATAACTATTTTTAGACTATTGATTCATCCAAACTAGGAGACAACCTTATACATAAAACAAAAATGCTTCTTAGTAACATAAGAATATGTTTGCTAATGGGAAATATGAGGTATCTTAGGCCACCTACTGAGGTTGCAAGTCCCAGTAACATCTTAGCCAAAGGAAATTGCTTGCATTATGTGGTTTCTCTTCTTCCTTTAACTTTGATTTAAACTAGAAAAGTATTATATTTAGCTTCAGTTCAACACCACAAGAAGCCATCAAATCAACCTACTTCAAAAATTATAAAAAAGGAAATACTGGGAGAGTATCATCAAGTATGGTGTTTCTATTTCTCTCGTGAAGCTCAGTACATGCCTTAGGAAATAAATAAAAGAAGAAGAAAGATATGAAAACTGCAGGTCAGAATCCAAGAGCGAATAACTTATTATTTGATTTTTTGGTCTTCTTGTTGGTTGATACCTCTACGTGAGAATGTGTACGCTTCAGCTACCCCCAATTAGAATCCAAGGCTTGGTGATTGTATGTCGCATTGGTAGCTTGCTACTTTGGGCTAGCTGATTCGTCTCATCTACAATTGCCTCTCTTATTGACCATAACATTATCCATGGCAACCTGGTATCTGTATAACTTTAGCATCATGTCAAGGATGTAACGCCGATTTCATTAAATTTGGACATATTAGGCAATTTTTGGACTAAGAAAGTGTGAATTTAGGCTTTGAAAGTGTCAATATCAACCTTTCTAAAATGCAAAAACAGGTTCTGAAAGTGGCAATATTGGCTTTGAAAAGTTTGTTTTTCTATTCGAATAGTGTGTTTTTTGACTACTTATGAACCTTAAAATTGCAGTTTTTTGTTATAAAACTATGAATTTCAATTCGAAAAGTGTGAATTTAAAATAAAAAAAAAACTATGAATTTCAATTCAAAAAGTGTGAATTTCAAATCAAAAAATGCAAATTTTGATTTGAAAAGTGTGAAATTCAAATCAAAAAATGAAAATTTTCATTTGAAAAGTGTGCATTTAAAATAAAAAAATGCAATTTCTGATTTGAAAAGTGTGAATTTCAAATTAAAAAATGCAATTTTTTATTTGAAAATTGCAATTTTCATTTATAAATGTTCAAAATATTAAGGTGAAAAATCCAATGTCTAAAATATTCACTCATTGTTTGAATAGCGAGTCAATTGGCTAAGTTATAACATATAAAAATGGTTTGTCCTGTTGGCTTGGTTTTGCAACCAAGCTTAGTGCAATGGGCACCTGCTAACTAGTAGGCACCTGCTAACTAGTAGCAGCAGTTTCAATATTAAGCAAAAACAATAAACTAAATCTAAACTAAAACTAAACTAGCATGTGCATTTTGAATTAAAAAACAAGAACAAGAAATATAGAAAATAAATTTGTATTGAAAATGGGGGCAAGCAAGTGCTTGCAATAAGAATACCTCCGATTGATGAAGATAGTTGAGAAGCTCCAAGGGTGAGCAGCTCCAAACTCCAATGGGTCCTTTCTCCAAGGTTGCTACAATGGCCAAAAACTCAAGGGAGATTTTGGCAGCATGAGGATAGGAATATGGATGGATGTGAAATGAGGAGCCCCTACCACCTTTTTATAGGTTTTGGTGGTGGGGAATACCATTTGTGGTTTTGTGGAAACCAATGGTATTGACCAACATGGTTTAGGTACTTTTCCCTCCTTTTTCCTTTTTTGAATAAAATTAATATTTTTATTCCCTTTTTAATATTTTTGGGAATTTTGGACCCTTTTTGAGGGTTTTTTATGTTTTTTTAGGAAAATTAATCTTTTTGAGTGGGAAAAGGGGTGTACTAAGGTCTTTTGGTGACCTTTTGTTGGCTTTAGAGGCTCAAATGGTGGAAAAAGTGGACAAATGGGTCATGTGAATAAGGGAATGAGCTAGTGAGCACTTTTTGGGTGTTAACAGATTGCCCCCTGATGTGTGAGGGCAGGAGCTCATCGTATGGCCGATAGACATCATAGTTCTTTTGTCTTTTTCTGGGGTTTTGGAGAGGAGAAGAGACGGATTAGAGACTGGATCCGCAGCCCTTGGAAGCTGCAAAAAAAATAAACAATGTTACATGGCCTCAATATGAATGAGGAATAATCCTGATAATGGACGAGGCGGGCATACCCATGCTCGTATCAAGACATATATAAACAATTAGTCCCAAGAAGGGGGACCTGAGAAAATACATAAAAAATCTGCTGGTACATCATAATGGTCCATAGGGGACATCATTTTGGGATGTACTCATGATCATAACATGGCTGATCTGAATAACTGATACACTGGAATAGAGCAACAACCGTTTTGACGAAGGTCTCAAAAGGGTTGATGAACTGCTGAAATTGAAGGTGTCCAACATCTGTAGGGACTCAACGACTGAGAGTCATCTCTGAGAAGTATATGTACATGTAACTTATAACTCGAGGGAGTATAAAACTGGGGTACATCTGAATACTGTTGCCATGTGCAACCCGGATATCTATAGAAAGAATGTAACTGGTTGTATCCATAGGTAGACTCTCAAATGTGTAAGAGTCGGGAGGTATCCGGGGTCTTCGACTAATAACTGAAAGGACCAATACCCTGTGCGAGTCTCAATGATGCGATCAATGTGTTGAAGTCGAGCATGTGAGAAACAACCATTTGGAGAGGCATTGAGGACTCTTCTCGAAATGATTCGTAGGCACTCATCATAAATGGTGATGAGTCCAAGACACAGGGACCTCTAGGTCTATCCTCTGGAATAAATTTGGTTGTCGTCGACAGAGGGAGACCAGCAACTAACAAGGCAATGATGTTTCCTTGATAGGAGTGCGAGGTGTAGAACTAAAGTGGTGTAGTACTGATGGTAGGACTAACATACTTGTGGGGATGGGAAGTAACTGGGGTCATATAGTGGGTAGACTCAAAATTTCTTTGTTCAAAGCATGATGACATGGTTGACCTGGCAGCGTAGGGAACTGACTTGTAGGTGTGGGTATCATTTCTTTTAAGGACTGAAGGGTGTGTATTGACTCTGGGGGGGAATCAAGCTGATGGGTGCTGTCGAGGGGTTCTCAGGGTGACATACTTCAGAATACTCTGAACAAAGGCGACCAAAATGGGGACGCTGCCATATGAGTAGACGTGATCTGTTGTGGCACCGAGAAGTACCATTGGGTCCTTCTTCGTAGTTTTAATGAGCTCCAAGAAGGGATAAAAGTGTGCTCTGAAATGGTACTGTCTTGTGGATTTTGTGAGCCTAGGACTATTCGTGCTCATTGGTGCTTTCATTTTTAAGGAGTCTGAAAATGATAAGAAGACTCTGCAGTGGTTATGATTACTGTCCTGTTGGTTTTACGAGCCCAGGATGGTGATTGCTCATGGTCGCTTTCATGTTTAGAGAGTCTGAAAGCGGTAAGTGGACTCTATCGGTGTTCTTTTTCGTAAGTTAGTATCCAAGGCCCGAAAAATCATAAAATGATGCAAATGGAGAACTCTTCTAGCCGATGTGACTAGAGTATTCATTTTTCGTAATTAGTCTACAAGGTTCAGAAAAGGGGTAAACTTATACCAGGTAGACGCCCTTTCAGATACTTTTAGCGAGCATGAAAGGAAGCAAGGTTGCTCGGCGATCTTTTCATTGTTTTAGGAGTCAGAAAAGAGCTTAACAGAAACTCCCTAAGTGCCTTTTTCGTAAAAGGGATTGCTCGGCCCGAAAAAGGGATAAAATTATATCAAACAAAAAGGGGATTGACGAGAGCGAGAAAAGGTCTCAAGCACCATCATGAGTGCGGAATACTGGATCCAGTGACATAAAGATTGTCAAAAAGGGGCAACGGCCAATGTGGCATGCAAATCGAAGTGATGAGTGGCATTTTGAAAAAATGTCTGAAAATGAGGGGGGTGAGAGCGAGAAATGATCTCAAGCATTATCACGAGTGCGAAAAACTGAATCCGACGATATAAGGTTCGTCAACAACGGACGACGACCGATGTGGCACGCAAATCGAGGTGACAAGGGGGCATGGAAAAATGCCCTAAAAATCTGGGTGTGAGAGCGAGAAATGATCTCAAGCATCATCACGAGCGCGGAAAACTAAATCCGACAATATAAGGTTCGTAAAAAATGGACGACGGTCGATGTGGCACGCAAATCGAGGCGACGAGGGGGCATGGAAAAAATGTCTGATAAATCTGGGCGTGAGAGCGAGAAATGATCTCAAGCATCATCACGAGCATGGAAAACTGAATCCGGCTATATAAAACTTGTCAAAAATGGACGACGGTCGATGTGGCACGCAAACCGAGGCAACGGGGGGGCATGGGAAAAATGCCCTAAAAATCTGGGCGTGAGAGCGAGAAATGATCTCAAGCGTCATCACGAGCATGGAAAACTGAATCCGGCGATAGAAGACTCGCCAAAAATGGACGACGGCCAATGTGGCATGCAAACCGAGGCGACGAGGGGGTCCAAAAAAGGTTAAAAATTGGACCTGATGAAAACACGATAAGGAAAGAACTATCATGAAGTTCTACAATGGATGGTGGAATCCATCCGGTTTACTATGGGTAAAATGGTTTGAGGTACAACCCGTTGCGTGGGTTGCGGAGGGGGTTTCCCTCTGAATCGGTTAGAATGTATGCCCCCTGTTCGAGGCAAGTGTGTATAATATATGGGCCTTGCCACATGGACACAAACTTTCCTTTCCCAGTTTTGTCATGAGCCTGATCGTAGGCGAGGACAAGGTCCCCTTCGAAAAAAGTTCTTGGGTGGACATGTTTATCATAATTCAATTTGGATCGGTTCTTGGCTGCTTCCATGTTTTGAAGGGCTGTGCGCCGATCTTCATCGGCCTGCTCCAGGAGTAGTAAGCGTTGCTCAATTGGGGCAGTGTCCGGTAGGAGTTCAACGGCCATATGTAGGGTCGGAATCTGGCACTCAATGGGGAGGACGGATTCGACACCATGAACTAAGTGGAAAGGGGTAAAACCGGTGGCGGTTTTAGTTGATGTGCGGTATGCCCATAGTGCTGGGAATAGCATGTGGTGCCAATTTGACTTGTGTTTGTCTACAGTGCACTGGAGGTTGGTTTTCAAAATTTTGTTTATCGCTTCGACTTGGCCATTTCCTTGGGGGTAGTAGGCAGAGGAGAAATGGTGTTCAAATTTCAGTAAGGTTGATAGTTCTTTCCAGACGGTGTCTTCGAAGTGAGAGTCGTGGTCTGAGGAAAGTTGCTTTGGCACTCCAAAACGTGTGATAACATGGTTGAGAAAGAACCGTGCTGCGGTGTCGGTTGTGCAATTGTAAGTTGGCATGGCCTCCGCCCACTTGGTGAAATAATCTACGGCCACAATAATATGTTTGTGACTGCTGGCTGACGTGGGATTGCAGTTAAGGAAGTCAATGGCCCATTTGCAGAATGATCCGGAAGTAATGACTGGATGAAGGGGGGCGGGTGGGGTTCTTACTTTGGGGGCAAAAAGTTGACAATTTTGGAAATGTTTGACTGTGGTGATGCAATCAGTAAATAATGACGGCCAAAAGTAACCTGTACGAATGATCTTTTGGGCAGTGGCCATGCCAGAGAAATGGCCTCCGCAGGAACTGCTATGACAATCATTAAGGACTTGTTCTACCTCACTATGGGATAGGCAACGTCGTAGGATGGTATCAATGCTGCGTCGATAAAGCACATCCCCTAACAAGAGGTATCGGGGGGCGTGGTGACGTATACGACGGCGTCCGTCATGATCGATGTGGGGTCAAAATTTCTGCGTGCAGAGGTAAATTAGGATGTCACCCTACCATGGGTCGTCGGACGAAATAATGAAGATGTGATCGTCAATCAGATCCGTTTGGATAGCAGGTGATGACGAAGAGGATGGGAGGTCAGTGATGAGATGGGCGAGCACGAGGGCTTTGGTGCTCTTGGGAGTTTTGAAAGTGAGGTCATATTCCTGGAGGATAATGACCCATTTAGCAACACGGCCTTGTAGGAGCCGCCGGTTTAGGAGATAGACCATAGGGTTGGAGTCGGTGACTACCGTGGTATGACCGAGCAGAATGTAGTGTCGTAATTTTTGGACGAAAAAGACTATAGCTAGGGCTAATCTTTCCTCGTATGGGTAACATAGGGGTGGGCCAGACAAGGTCTGGCTGACGTAATAAATGACATGTTCTTGGTGAGAGGCATCTTCTTGGACCAAGACTCCGGACACGGCATGTTCAGATGCCGAGACGTAAAGGATGAAGTCCTGAGAGAAATCCGGAGGGGAGATCAAGGGGGCTTGAGTGAGAGCTTTCTTGAGGGCTTCGAATGCCATGTCTGCTTGCTCATCCCAAACAAAGGGTATGTGGGTGTGAAGTAGGCGTAAGAATCTGTGAACTTTGGTGGCATAATCAGGCACAAAGCGACGAAGGAAATTTGACCGCCCCTGCAAACTCTGGAGTTTCCGAAGCATGCGCGGAGATGGAAGGTCTAAGATGGATTTGACTTTCAGGGGATCAACGATAATTCCATCCTGGGAAACAATGAAACCCAACAAATGGCCTGCAGGAACGCAAAAGACACACTTGTGTGGGTTCAAGCGGATTTTATATTTGCGACAACGCATGAAAACTTGCCGGAGGTCGTTAAGGTGGTCTGATCGTTTCCGGGAACGAGCTGTAAGGTCATCAAGATAGACCAGCAGGATATGGACCAAGTCGTGAAAACAATAGGTCATGGCCTGCTGGAAGGTGGCACCAGCATTTTTGAGGCCGAAAGGCATGACACGACAGGCAAAGGTGCCCCATGGGGTAGTAAAGGCAGTCTTATACTGATCCTCCTTACGTATCTGAATCTGGTTGTATCCAGAAAAATCATCCATGAAAGATAGGACTTCATGTCCCGCACACGCATCAATGAGTTGGTTAATGAATGGCGTGGGGAAATTGTCTTTGGGGCAAGCGCAGTTTAAATCACGGAAGTCAGTGCACACTCTAAGCGTGCCTTGTTTTTTGTTGACGGGAATGGGGTTTGAAACCCATGTGGTATAAGCAATAGGATAAATGAATCCTACTTCGCGAAGTTTCTCAACCTCAGCTTTAACAGCGGGGAGTTTGGAAGGATGAATGGGTCGCTGTTTCTGACGAACGGGGGGGACATCAGGCCATGTGTCAATGTGGTGTTCTATAATGGCGGGGTCAAGACCAGGAATTTCGGTATAAGACCATGCAAAGACATCACAAAATTCTTGAAAAATCTTTTTGTATGCCTGAGTTTCCGCTTGAGTGCAAGATGCGCCCAGCGAGATGAGCTCAGGTTTTCCAGGTGTGGTGGAAATATCAATTTGTATAATGGGGGAAATGTTGGACATGTTCCCTTCATCGAAAGCATCTGGTGCTGGGATGGGGTCCTTGAACCAATCGACCTTAGTGGGTATGAAATCTTTCGATTCGACCGACAACTGGTTAGATGCCGTGGATGTAGACGCCTCTGGAAGGAAGTATGAGCGATGATGCATATCCTCCCACGGGTAGTCTGGTGCAGTGAGTGTTTCCAAAATTTGCTCATCAGTATGGAAGTAGTCAGACCATAAATCAAGGGGTTCTGGTTTGAAAGTGGTAGTCGAAGAGATCATATAAATGGTGTTAATCTCTCCGGTTGAGGATGATGCTGGAGGGTAGATCTCCTCGATAGTAGGGGGCGCCGTCTCAAGATCCAAATTATTCATCTCATAGAGAGCTGCTCTGTAATCTGGGATATCAGGACAGTGATGTGAATAGTGGCTATAAATACCGCATATCGCACATGGGTGGTTGGTACGCAGTGATTTGTCCCGAGGCATGGGGTTTGGGTCAATTTTGACAACCGGGATGTTGGGGTCGTCGTCAAGCATTTGCATGTGTTCCTGTAATGCAGGTAACTGTGGACACTGATGGGTTGGATGGCCTAACTCATCACACAACGAGCATTTTGGAGGAGCACAAAATACGGGGGGAGGTTTAACTGCCTTGGGTGGGGGTACCGCAGTGTGTGGTTGTGGGCCTCTGCCCCCAGTGGGCCTGATGAGTGGAGGGGGATTCATCGACGACGAAGGAGTAGTGATACCGGGAGGAGGTTGAGTAGAAGTAACAATAGGTTGCACCAGTTGCAGGATGACGTTTGGTGTCAGCAGGGGAACGGGAGGCGAAATATACCACACAGGTAATCCCAATGTTAACCCGGGGAGACTAAGGGTATCCATAACCGGAGCACTTACTACGCCCGAGGGAGGGAATAGAAAGGGGATGGTGTGGATTGGTGTAACACCAATGTGACTAGGGACCAATGGTGGTTTAGGGAACAAGGGTGGCTGATTGTTGGGTGTTTTTGTATTGTGCGAAAGTGTAGAGAGGTTAGCGACATGTGTTTCCGGTGACGGTGGTGGAATGGATTGGAATGTAGAAGTCATCGGCACGTCAGAGTAAAGTCCGGGTCCCACTGAGGACACAAACGAGGTAGTTGCACCACAAATAGGTTGTTCAACCATAGGGAGAACATTTTCGGGTGCAGCGGGGGCCTTGGGATCGTAATAGGTGAGTTGGTCGACCTTGACCACGCGTCCCTCATGGGGGAACATCATAGTATGAAAAACGGATGAGGCAACACCGCGCATGGCATACATGTAGCTGCGTCCAAGTAAGAGGTTATAGTCGAGTTGGGCATTGATGACCTCAATGTCAATGAACAAAGTTTTACTCGCCAGCTGGATGGGGACTTTGGCGAGGAGGCCTTGGGGTTGAGCCGAACGACCATTGTAGGCTCGCAACGTAGTGGTGGACTACTAGAGAGTAGGATATCCCAACATCTGCCAAACGAATGTGGACATAACGCATGTAGAGGCCCCTTCATCGATAATGCATCGATGGATGACAAGATTCCGAACGGAAATGGAAACTTGGAATGCTAAAGTGGAAGGTAAGCGAGGTTCGGATTGGTCCGAATCGAATGCCATTAGTTGTGAATCATTGGGGTCAATGGTGCCAATGGCAGAGAGTAAAGTCTTGCGCTGTGAAGGACAGTTTTTCAAGACTTCTAAAGCAAACATGGCTGCAGGAGACTGGGCTAAGTCATCTACAATGTTGTAGTTCGACGCAGCACGAGCATTGGGATTATTGTTGATGCGACGAAGTGGGAAGCGAGGTGCTTTAGAAGCGCCATCGAGTGGAGCCGGAGGTATACGTAACGTTTGATCTGTGGGATGAACGTTAGAGTTCTTATCGGTGGGAGGGGCTTCAGAGGTGGAGCCATATTGGTTCCGATGGGTTTGGAGGTTGGCATCGGCGATTGACATCATCAACAAGTGGTGAGTACCTGAATCGAACATGGGTTGATCAGGGGCTGCATAAGTGATCTGTTGTGGTGGCACGTTGCCCTGAGGGGGAGCTAACGGCTGAGTGTTCACTACACCTTGGTTTGGAAAGGGGTTTTGTAGCACCAAAGGTTGATGTCGAGGTGGTGGAGGGTTGGGTGGCAGCTGAGGAGCCGCTTGCCCTTGACGATGGGCATCGTCGGTCCAGAGTTTTCGAGCTCGCTCCAAATGTGGGAAAGAATGTGTGTAATGGCCATAGACCCCACAAATAGAACGAGGATGGTTTGTTCTAAGGTTACTGTTTTTGGGCTGCCTGGGATTACGATCCGGATTGCGGTTGGGAGGAGCAGCATTGTTATTTTGCAGAGGATTGGGAGGTGGAGTACCTTGCTGATGTTGTTGGTTATTACCGCGGTTACGTCCTCTTCCACGGTTCTGTTGCACACCTTGGTTGCACTGGTTGTTCTGGTGTTGGGGCTGGTTGTGTTGTGTGTACACTTGCCCTTGAGCAGTGGGAGGATTTTGGTTCACCGCAAGTGCGGGAGCAGGTTGTGGTGAAAAATAAGCCAGTGGGGCTGGAGGTGGACCAGTTGCCTGCTGGGGTTGTTGGTAACCCTGAGCTATTGGAGGTGTTGGGCTAGCTGTCGCAGCTTGCTGCGGGTAATACATTGGTTGAGGTGCAGCTGGGGGGGCATATGCAGGTGGTGCATGACCGAAGCACTGAGGTGGACATGAAGGTCCGTGGGTATGGTGGTGATGTGTCATGGGAGCATATGAACTGGTTGCTCCAGATTGAGATGTAGCCCGCGAAAGGTTGGGACCATGGCTAAAATGTGCAATGGAAAAGGGTTGGGGATGTGAGGCCATATGACCAATGATGCCATCAGCGGCATGGGATGCCCCCGGCCCATCATGTTGGGATGACTCGCCCCGAGGGGTGTCTGGTATAATGGTATACAGATAACCCGACTGGGCGTAAATGAGGTCAAATTGTTGGGCTTTGAGGATGGCTTGTTCTTCAGACTGGGGTCGTTCAGATGCCACATCCTTCGCAATGAGAGGGAGGAGGGATTTGAGAAACCAATCTAAGAAGATACGGTCGTCTAACTTGATTTTGCAGAGGCTTCGGTGTCGACGCCACTCATGAATGTGGTCAGTGATGTGGGTGGCCGTGTTCTGTCTGCAATACAGTAGGATCTCAACTCTCGCATCATAGCGGACAGGTAACTAGAAGAACTGCAGGAAGGTCGAGGAAAGGGAGGTAAAGGTGGCATGGGTCCCATGGGGCTACTCGATATACCACTTAGCTGCAGAGCCAGTGAAGGTGCGCTGTAACAGACGGAGGCGGGCAGAGTCGTCCACTATGGAGTTGGAGGAACACCATAGATGGAAGGACATGATATGGTTCTGGGGGTCCTCACCTGCCTTGCCCTCAAACTTAGGGATGTCGGAGGGGAGTTTGGTGGGCATGTGAGGCCACACAGGGTCGTGTCTGATAGGATCATTGGTTAACCTGGCTAAGTCTGGTAAGTTTAGACTCGCCATGTACGGTAAGCTAGCAGAAGAATGTGGCGTAGTGACTGGGACATGACCAGTCATAGTGGTATGATGTGGGGGTCCAGTAAACCCTAAAGGTATGCTAGTTATTGAAGGTATGTGTCCTCCAATAGCTGTGGTCTAGTATGGGCCAGTGTTTCCTAATGCAACATGGGTTACACCAGGGTTAGGAATAGCAGTAGGGATTCCTGGGATATGGTTTATGGTAGTGAGAGGGGGTGTGACCCCTATGTTTGGTATACCCGTAATAGGAGGTGGTCCTGTGTTGGGCATCCCTAAAAATGGAGTGTCCCCCATATTAGGCATACCTAGGGGGGTGGTTGTTGCCATGGATGGCACCGCAGTAGCAGGGTCTATGGATGTATCACCTATGGTGCTAGTAAAAAGTGGGTTGAATTGTGTCCCAGCCATGAGGTTGGTTGGTAACAACTCGGTAGGGTTTTCGGATTCTACCTCAAAATCTAATGTGAAGTGAGGCGCGTCAGAATCGGATGACTGTCTATTCGACTGACGATGTGTCGAGTCAAGGGATAAGGCTCGGCATCGGTGACGTGGAGAGTTAAGTAGAATGAACTCTGGGAGTTCGCCCTGAAGACGACGAGAGCATCTAAAATTCTCAATGGTGAGAAATAAGTTTTTTGTGTAAAAATCTTATGTGTAAAATGGTAATGTATAAAAAACTCAAAACACTAATGCAACCAAGGGTGCAAGAAGGGGAGTGAAAATGAAGGCTCTTAGGCCAAAAAATCAACCTCAAAAATGCACTTATTATAGCAGTTGTGCTATAATAAGTGGAGGGATGCAAAAAATGGTCAGAGTACCAACATGCAAACAGCTTCTAGAAAAAAGAGGTGCTACTAGACCAAAGGTGGATTGTATCATACAAACACCTAACTAAAAGTATTGTGAATCAACAAACTATATTCTCTGCAAGGTGATGAAATCCAAGTCAGACAATATTGAGTGTTGAATCAACGGCTAGATATCCCCCTACCGGGAGGGACACTAGGTAATCAATCCTAAAGAATGGCAACTAGGATACTCCGTTCATGACACGTCTAGAAAAGGTAAATCTGTCGTTTGTTCCTTTTACCGCAATACCCCCATACAGGGATATCCCGAGAACTGCGAATGGTAGCCTTCGGTTACTGAATGGATTTCGGTATTCCACTCAGACTTCCGGAACCATCCTCGCGACTTCAACCCTCCTAGGGGAGAGGCCTTCCGATAAACTGGTTATGACCGTGCCAATAAATACTAGGAGATTTTGGCTCCCTAATGGACAACAGCTATGTCTCAAATGTAATAACTGAGGGGTGTTATTGGAACACCTATCCCCTCAAGACTACCTAGCTACAAAGTTCTTTTAATGTTCCCCAAGTGGGGTTAAAAGTGGGTTGAAATTAGGGTAATTTTTAAGGCTCAGTTTAAATTATGTGTTTGAGTGGGTGCACGTGTGGTATTTAAAACTGAAATTGAAAAAGTAAATGCTAAGTATTCAAAAAACGAAGGATCATTTGAAAATAGAAAAGCAAATAATATGACTTTTTCGATAAATGGGAATTAAATGCTTTGCAAAGACTATTCAAAAAACAAAGGATCTTTTGAAATAGGAAAGCAAATAATATGACTTCTTTGAAATAAATTGATTTCTTTTTCAAAAATTGCTATGGGCAAAAAATCAAAGAAGTAAACAGCAAAAATTTTAATCTAGATAAAATGCAAATAAATCCTTCTTTCAATTTCTGAAAATTTTTAAAAAGTCTTTTTCAAAGGTGCATTCTAAATAGTAAAATTTTCCTATGGCTGTAAATAATGCTGGAATTTTTTATACTGTAAAATAGCTAAGTGGGCAGGTAATACAGCGAAAAAAATTAATTTTTTAAACGGATTGGCCGAATGGAAAAAATGGCATCGTGGGTTTTGACAGAACAACCGTGATGGACCGCGCGGGTTTGTGTCGCACAGTCGCGATGGGCAGCGCGATTTTCGGTCGCGAAGCAGCGATGGACCGTGCGGGATTTCGTCACACAGTCGCGATGTGCAGCGCGGAAAATATCCGCAAAGCCGCGATGTGCAGCGTGCAAATAGGCCGCGAAGCCGTGGGGAACCGCGCGGAAAAGAGCCACGCAGTCGCGATGAGCCGCGCGATTGTCAGGCAAAAATCCGCGAGGCGAAAGCTGTACGCCGACACTGAAAAACGAACCCAAAAATTGAGAATTTCGGGCTGTTAATGGCCAAAAAATGGGCCAAGATCTAGAACAGCAATGGATCTGTTGTCTAGGGTGGTAGATCTATGAATTAAACTAACTAATACTATCAAAAACTAATATCTAAAGCAAAAGTGAGATCTAAAGATTCGAAAGCAGTGAAGTCGCCAAAAACTGTTGGCTTGGTTTTGCAAACAAGCTTAGTGCAATGGGCACCTGCTAACTAGTAGCAGCAGTTTCAATATTAAGCAAAAACAATAAACTAAAACTAAACTAGCATGTGCATTTTGAATTAAAAAACAAGAACAAGAAATATAGAAAATAAATTTGTATTGAAAATGGGGGCAAGCAAGTGCTTGCAATAAGAATACCTATGATTGAGGAAGATAGTTGAGAAGCTCCAAGGGTGAGCAGCTCCAAACTCCAATGGGTCCTTTCTCCAAGGTTGCTACAATGGCCAAAAACTCAAGGGAGATTTTGGCAGCATGAGGATAGGAATATGGATGGATGTGAAATGAGGAGCCCCTACCACCTTTTTATAGGTTTTGGTGGTGGGGAATACCATTTGTGGTTTTGTGGAAACCAATGGTATTGACCAACATGGTTTAGGTACTTTTCCCTTCTTTTTCCTTTTTTGAATAAAATTAATATTTTTATTCCCTTTTTAATATTTTTGGGAATTTTGGACCCTTTTTGAGGGTTTTTTATGCTTTTTTAGGAAAAATAATCTTTTTTACTGGGAAAAGGGGTGTACTAAGGTCTTTTGGTGACCTTTTGTTGGCTTTAGAGGCTCAGATGGTGGAAAAAGTGGACAAATGGGTCATGTGAATAAGGGAATGAGCTAGTGAGCACTTTTTGGGTGTTAACATGTCCCGACTTCTGTTTTTTGACAAGAAGGATCTGTTACAATGTAATTTTCCACCTTGTGAGCATCAACACTCTTTGGCCTTTGGGATCCATTTCACTGACTCATATCCACTTTATGTCCTTCATAACACATTTTTCCCTGTTTTTCTCCCTCTACGCTAGCTGTTCCACTTTAGCCTGCATACCCGCGAGCTACATCACTATAGCCCGCGGGTGACAAGTAAAATGGTAAAAATCACTAGTAAATAGATATTTACTCCCACAAAGTGGTCTTAGGGTGACCTTTGGCCCTCCATTTTCCCAGTAACGCCTCGATGTGTCATTTCACTTACCTTTGGGAGGACTATATATTGAGCACATATGGCATATGGAAGGGAGGAGAAAGAGATAGCAAGATAACTCTAGTGGATTTTTGCCGCATCTTGAGTCTACACTCATTGATCCTTGTTGTTGTGAACCTCTTATGTTCACCTTCCAAACTCCTATCACAATTTGAGTTTGCCATTCCATGGAGGATTGAAGTGGTGGAGGCACAAGTGGAGAGACCCATTTCTTGGTTCAGATTGGTTGCCGACAAGAGGTCGTATCACATTGTACTTCTTATTATTGATTAATAGAAATACTCATATTATTGTCCATTAATGGTGTGAATGTTGTTTATACTACATTGGGTTGCATTTACTTATTATATTATGGACCATTTCTATTGATAATCTTAATGTCGTTTATATATTATATGCGCTTGTTGTATATTGGCTATCAAGACTAATTTGCAGGTTCAAGTGCACGAATTGAAAGCTCCAATGGGGATCTACATCAAACGTTTGGATCGAGGTTAGTTATATTCTTCATTATCTTAGCATTGTCATTTATATAGCATAGTATTTAGAATTGAGTTAATTTCTGGTAGTCAGTTGTCTCTTGTGGTCTACCCCAAGCCATAGGAAGTTTTCTCCGTAACAGAAATGGCGGCTTCGCTGGGGAGAACATCCATTTTTGGGGATTTTTGGGAATTTGTCCGTATTTAGAGCTGTTGTGTGTTGAGTCTCTATGTCATTGATTAGCCGTTAGGATACCCTATAGAAAACACCTTTTCTCTGAGCCGTTGGACTTTTTTCTTGCTCATTTGCTTTTCCATGTACACGGGTGAGCCTAGTTCTTCCTGCGTCTACCCGCCTCTATCTGCACTATAGCCCGTGGGTACCTACAGTTATTCCTTTGACAGTAGCATACAACTCTGGGGGTGATTAGTTTATGGCCTTTAGTTGTTGCTGGGTTGGTTTTGAGTGTTCTTGAGTCTTCTTTGGCCTTGTTCCTGACTATTCCAAGCCTTGTTTGTGACCAAAACTCCTCCTTTCTCTTGGTTTTGAGCCTTCTTGGTTTTTACCCATTTTTAATTTTCAAGCTCATTACACTTGCTAAGTCTTACTGTTTGGGATCTGCTGAGTTGTCTGAGTGATCTCCTTTGCATTTCTGTAACTAAATAGTGATATTTTGCTTGCATTTTTCATTCAATTATATTGACAAATACAAAAACATAGTTTTGCATTTTCCTTTTGCTTATATGCAAAAATACAAAAAAAAAATTTACTTTTATGTACTGCATTTTGCATCTGAGTGCTTGTGCTTTCATTTGGGTTCTGCTTGTGCATTGAAAATATAAAATAGTTGCATTTTTATTTCAAAACTGTTGGATTTGCTTGTCATTCTAGTGGCATTGTTTTCATTGAGTAGATGAGTCTAGAGTTTGACGATTGTGCATACCATTGAGTCATATACATCACTAGTTTCATGATCATATGCTTTGAGTAACCAAAGCCATTAAAATCAATGCTTAATTTAAAATTGATTAGTAATGATTTTCTTTTATAGGGTGCACCAACTAGCATAGGTTTAGAGTATTGGAATAGAGCATTGTGAGTTAACAATCCAAGACTATTGACGTATATAACTGAGCTAGAGGTTTCCAATGTAGACCCAGGTACTTCGTGGTTCATGGAACCAACAAAACCCCTTTTCATTGGCCCTTTCGGCAATAGGCTGCGTGCAGCCTGAGGTCTCACCTGAGGCGAAGCTGAGGGGGTGGTTGTGGAATCAAGTTTCCACAACCTGGTGATGCGATTGTAGGAAAACTGATGAGTAGCATGTTATTACAAGGGCTATCGTGGATGGCCAACTGTGCGAAGTCTCTACTTTGCATCGGATACTTTGGAAAGCAGAGGTACTTGCGCAACCAACGCTTGCTAAGGGCTGCGGGGTATGGGAATCTTCTTGCGTCGCGGCGATAAGCTATCAGCAACTTACCTCGTAGCGATTCTTGATGGTTTGGTGCGTCAGCGAGACCGCGTGTCTATTCCAAGACTTGACTAACTCTAACCAATCTTAATGTTATTTAACCATGCGACTATTCAACAGATTCATAAATTCAAATGCTCGGAACCGCCGAATACATAACATTCATCCACACATGTATTTCTTAACATATTATTTCCATCATTCTATGGAAAATACATATAAAAGAAATCACACAACAGATAATTACGGTACTTAAACATTCATACCAAGCAAATGAACAGTTGCAAATACACAATAATCACATAACACAAAATTTGACATGGTTCACCCCCTGGATGGAGGCTAAATCCACAAGAATGGTTGTTAATATTGATCTTTATGGGAAGGGTGCAAGCGTTCTTAGTCTGCGCACTCAGTTGCAGACTCTCTTCTCTCTTAGATAGGTCTCTGCGCACTCAGCTACAGAGCCTTTACAATAGCTTCAAGCTCAAAATATGCTAACAATATCCAATAATGACTAGCTATACGAGAGATTAACCCTTTCCCATACCAAAATGACTTATTTATAGATCACGCCCAAGGGTCACGTCTTTACAATCAATAGGTCGAAACCATAAGGTTTCCACTACTGGCATGGCTAACTGCCACCCTAGCTGTCGCCGTTGATAGCTTACTCTAACTACTCTAGGCCATTCCAGCTGGGTCACTTGTGACTCACATGCTTGTCTGACAGCTGTAGTCACCAAACGGTTCTAACTGCATCATGGTCTATCCCTTTCCACTCCTTCCGCCTGCTTGTCGCCATCGGCATAGTGGCCTAGCTTCTCGACTGCTTGTCGCCACTCTTCCATACAGGTCGCTTTCCTCTGCCTTCCACTTGTCCCTTTCCCAAAAATAGGTCACTTTTCTTGTCTGACCTTTACTGATATTTCCTACCAAAAATAGCTCCTGCGCGATACCTATGCATATGTGTTCTACGCAACCCCGCCTTACTATTGCTGTTGCACGACATGAGCAATTGATCAAAACTGCTTCCCTCCTATGTCACCGCACGTAATTCGCACTTTTCAGTACTTGTGCAAAATCCTAACTTGGACCCCATCCAACAGGGCCCTAACATGCAACTGTGGCGCATCTCAAGCCACTTCCAGTTCTGGACGAGGGTGTTGCACCCTCTGGTGTGCCTGTCTTAGAAGAAAAATTTTGTAGAGTAATTTCTAACTCTGTGACCATGTCCTTGGCCTTCTTCTTGAATTCTCACAGCATCTCTAGAGTGGCCTGTGAGACTGTTTCTTTGGCCACCTTCTCTTTCATGGTGCCTTCTGCCATCTGAAGTTCTACGAACATCTCATCGAATTGTTGTATCTGTTCAAAGCCTTCTTGTTCAATGGGCTACAATCTGTCAGATGCAGCAGCCTCCTTCTCTCTAAGCGCTACCAACACTTTCTACAGCTCTTTGACTTCTTTAAACTTCTATATTTTTTCCCTGGCTGAAACATTCTTTAATTCTGCATTCATAGCTTCTACTTGTTCCTGTGTTTGTCGCAGATCCTCCTTGATCTTTTGCAGTGCAGGATCTTCATTCAACCTCAACACAATTGTATTTTCTCCTTCGAGTAAATCCTGGCACTTCGTCACCTGCGACGAAATGTTATTCATGGTTGCCTTTACATCCTTCTCTGGAGTTGGGCATTGATCTGGTGGAATAACTGGTTGCCTAGCCTCCAATTATGTGATCTTCCCTTTATAGGAAGTCTCCATCTGTATCATGTATGATGTAAGGGTTTCTACCTTGGCTCCCAGCTTCTTGATTGTATCCTCTACATCATCTTCTTCTATGCATTCCTCAATCTTTGTGCAGTCGTTGCAACTATCTCCTTTAGCTTCCGGTCTTTTTCCCTGGCTTCAGCCAGTTCTTGCATGTTGCGAACTGATTCTTGCTTCAGCTGATTGATATCTTCAGTGAGCTTTGTGCTCTGATCATATGAGGCAAGGCCTCGCTCATGAATTTATTCTGCAATCTTGATGTGAAATTCATTTAAGTCTTCTAGGGGCAAAGCCCCAATATTTAGGTTAGCTCGCGCGAGCTTGACTATGTCTGTAACTGCTTCATTTGGGTAAATAAGGTAGCCTGGCTCAAGGGTCAGCACGCACAGATACTTACTTACAACAACAGGTGGTCTTCTTTGCGCGCCTGGTTCCCCTGACTTCCCGTTAGAACCTAAACTTGGCTGCCCCAACCCCATATGGGCTACCATTGTCTTGACCTCCTCCATAGCTTGGATTATGGTCAACTGCAATTGTTCTTGTTTGGATTTTTTTTCGGTGCAGGTTTCCTCCCACACTTCCTACACTTTTGTTGCGATGATCTCGCAATCATCTAGATGTAGTACTGGCCCGAACTTAGCTTTTTCGTCCTTCCTCTTTGTGTGTCGGCTTTGCGATTGTGTGGGGCCTTCAGTGGCCTTTATTTTTCCTGTTTTCATCTCTGAAGGTTCAGTCTGCTCTTCCTCCTTTTCCTCGTCAATGGGAGTACCACCTGGTAGCCCTCCTTTCATCTTTCTGTTACCTGCTGTCATTTCTTTTCTATTGTCATCTTTGATCTCCTCATCTAAGTCTTTCACATTGATTTTCTCTTGGAGGGGTTCGACATGTTGCTCATAATCATATTTATCATCACGCGATGCAGGAACTCTCTAGTATTCATCCCATTGCTCTATCATATGCTCAATCGACTCCTCATCCAGCCGAAAAAAGCCTTGGTACCATAGTCCTTCATGTGCATCAGCCCGTGGCTGAATGTGTGACTGATGCCTCTTTGCCATAAACCTCATGATGCAGGTATATTTGTCAGTCAACGGTTTTTGAATGCACGGTGATTCCATAATCGCGTCGCGCAATTGGTGATGATAAACATAGAAAACTTCAGTCATTTGTCACTTCCTAGATGCCTTTGGGCTCACCCATAAATTGGAGAAGCATGTTCCTCGGCCTTGTCCTACTATGGTGGTAGCCCCTTGATACCCCTCTGGCTCTTTCCATCCTACAAAGGCTATCAATACTAGTAGCCAGCTGAAATGGAATGGCGTTCCATTATACTGTGTTTCCTCAACATCTACTAGAAACTCATTCAGTAAGAACTGGCACCAATTATAAGGCTTTCCGCACAATATATTAGATGTTGCCTTGATGGTGACCATGGGCACCTTAGGTGGTCTACACTTGTGCAAAAGCTTTCCAGCAAACAACTGGGTTCTAAACTTTGTTGCGCGATCATTGATATCGGCAGTTGGGAACCCCCATCCCTTCCGCACTACACTGAATTCTTTTTCCACTTTGTTGCTCATGCCTCTATCCTGCTCTCTCTTGATGATGAGGTCAGCAGGGTCTTCTCCTCTCTTGTTTAGGCCTGTGATGTGATGGATCATGTCTATATTGATATCATTGCGCTTGTCCAACCATAAGAATCCTTCATGCATGCAACTAAGTAGCACGCGCACCACCGCCGAAAAATTGATGCCCTTAGTGAAATGCAGCATCTGTAATAAGTTAAACAAGCCTGATGGTCGGATTCCGTCTAGCCAATCTTGAACTTCCAGTCTGTCTGTGCCGATCTCTGGATTCTTTACCTGGTTGAGGTATGCGTAAGGTCTGAATTGTGGGTAATTCTTCAGCATGACCAGCGTGTTTTCCAGTAATTCTAGGTCATCCAACTTGCATCCTGGTACACTGCCTAGCAAATTCTCCTCAACCTTCACCCTGGAAAAAATGTCTGAGACCGGGATGTCATATGTAGCATTCTTTTGTAGGTGAACCGGCGGGGCATCGTCTTTGCATGGAGGAATGTAGTACGGCATCAGGTAAATTGATAGGCTTTGCTTCCTCACTGGTGCTTCAGCTCCTCCTTGCTCTGTAGTTGGTTCTTTACCCTTGCTAGTTCCTGTAGCCTGCATGGCAGAACTTCTAGAGGCAGCTCGCTTTGTTTCCGTCATGACTCCTGGAATCCCTGACTACTCAAACAATGAGAATAGGTCCTACAACTTGCTCGACTCGCTCATAAACTGCTCTGTTCACTCGGGTCTCTAATAGCTCAAACAATGGGAAATACTTGGTAAAGTGGGGAAGTGGCTAAGTGAGGCCTATTTGTAGCCTAGACTAGTTTGGAACGTGGCCCCATGCAGTTGCCGAGGCACTTCATGCCATATTTAATATCTTTCTTAACCCTATGATCTTGGCCTTGTCATCCAATCTCTGCAATCATGCGAATGTTGTTTCCTTAAATGCCAAAAGGTTGTTGGACATCCAGACTATCAACTCCGTAGAGCCACCATTAACTGCTCAACCTGCAAACCGGACTCCAGCATTATAGCGGTCACGTCGGTCTTTATGGCACTCCACAGTGTCTTATTGTTAAATTTTCAGAATTTACTTCAATCTGATCTAGGATCTTAACTGAGAGAACAACATGTACAACATATCTACAGCATATCAATCATGGACACAATAATATAAGCACACAAGAGACACAGAGTTTACTTGGGGAAAACCATAAAGGTGAAAAACCCCAATAACTTCCTTAGAGATAGATAGATCAATGATACAACCAGAATACAAGAGATAGTCTTCTCCTAGAAGTAGATCCTCCTCCTCCACAAGTGCGCCACTCTCCCAAGTGTGAGTGAGAGAATAGAATGTGTAAAATGAGAGAGACAAACTCCCTATTTATACACTAACTTGACTTGACCTTTAGTCAACTAGGTCGACCCCAACTTAACCACTTAACATAATGCTAACTGGGCCGACCCCCACTAGGGTGGTCTAATAACCCTTTGAACCACATGGCCGACCCCCAATAGCGTGGTCTAATAACCCTTTGACCCACATGACCTATACAGGGCCAACTCCAACAAGGTGGTCTAATAACCCATCAAGTATAAGTTACAACACTTACAATATAAATGACGACACTTCCGTATAGAGGAATAATAACATCTCTATAGGAATACAATATACATATATGTGAAATACATTCCGAAGTTACATATACATCAACACTCCCTCTTAACTAGGAATGTATTTCTCGACACAGGTCTTCTAGCACAAGTCTTCTTCTCTGGATCATCGTCACTAGATAATCGTCATCAAGTCATCATCATCGTCACTGCTGCTGCTATCTCAATCAATCTCTGAATCTACTCATCATAGGAAGTTCTACAGAGCCAGTCCTTTTTCATACTGGATGTAGGCCCACCATCTGCAGGTCTTCATCATCACTGACCATACTGTGGAATCCTCAGGACTTATTACGTGCATCACAAAACCTCAAAAGAGCATCCCAGGATGTTACGAGCACATGTCTCTACCTATAGGATCTCCCAGGGCCATATTATATGTGACCTCACCACAAAACCTTGCAAGAGCATCCCAGGCTGTTACGAGCAAACAGCTCTACCTATAGGATCTCCCAGGGACAGATTATATGTGGTCACCACAAAACCTTGCAAGAGAATCCCAGGCTGTTACGAGCACACAGCTCTACCTATAGTATCTCCTAGGGACAGATTATATGTGGTCATGGAAAAACCTCGCAAGAGCATCCCAGGACTTATTACGGGCACACAGCCCAACCTATCGGATCTCCCAAGGACATATTATATGCCATAGGACAAAACCTCGAAAGAGCATCTGCCAGATATCCCAAGGCCAAATTATATGCCATAGGAAAAACCTCGAAAGACTATGTGTAGTTCTCCCAGGGCCAAATTATATTTCCTCCTAGAGAAAAACCTCGAAAGAGCATTTGCAATATATCCTAGGGCCAAATTATATGCCATAGGAAAAACCTCGAAAGACTATCTGCAAATCTCCCAGGGCCAAATTATATGCTCATCTGCACAACTTGATCCACGGCCATAGAGTATCAACCTGATACTCACCATACATCATCCTAATGTATACATGATCATCCTGATCATCATCACTGCAACATCCTGAATCTCGTCATCCACGATCATCCTGATCATATCATGCATCTACCTGATACATATCATCATACATGATCCAGCTAATCATACAATGTATCCACCTGATACAAATACAGATACATGATCCACCTGATCATACATGATACATATCAACATACATGATCTACCTAATCATACAATGTATCCACCTGATACATATACAGATACATGATCCACCTGATCATACATGATACATATCAACATACATGATCTACCTGATCATACAATGTATCCACCTAATACATATATAGATACATAGTCCAAGCATCCAACATGATGCATATACAAAATACATACAAATGATCCAACCAATCATATCCAGCATCCAACATGATGTGTACATACATAAATGATCCAACTGATCATATCCAACATCCAACATGATGCATACATACATATACATATAAATGATCAAACTGATCATATCCAGCATCATTCTGATGCATATACAGAGTAGTAACTAGAGCATCGTCTTGATGCTCATCATCCAGTGCTTACATCCACAGCCATGTGAAGGATCCTCCTTTCAACATGCTTGGAATGGCCTCTGCAAATGTGTCCATCACTTCTTCCTCAAAGTGTCATCAATCCGAAGAACACCAAGCCTCTCTTTGAAGTACTCGAACTTCACTCTAGCTAGTGGTTTCGTCAGCACATCTGCAATCTACTCGTCCATCGCAATGTACAAGAGCTTCACAGCTCCTCTCTACACCATATCCTTGATATAGTGATATTTGATCTCTATGTGTTTCGACTTGTCATGAAACACTGGGTTCTCGGACAGCTTCACACAACTCTGGTTATCACAAAAGATACCAGTAGCATCCAATGGGAGATCAAATCACTCAGACAGTAGCTTCCATAGCCATACTACCTCACAACTAGCTGAACAGGCTGCAACATACTCTGCCTCAGCTGTACTCAGTGCTACGCAGGACTGCTTCCTACTAAACCAAGAGATCACACCTGATCCCATACTGAAGCAACATCCAGATGTGCTCTTCCTATCTGTAGCACTGCCATCCCAATCTGAATCAACATAACCCTGCAGGTTAAACTTTTGATTCACTTCATACTTGAGCCCATAATCCACTATACCCTTCAGTTACCTCAGAACATGCTTTACAACAACCAGATGAACACTCCTCGGATCCATCAGGAACTAGCTCAATGTGTTCACCGCAAAGCAAATATTTGGTCTCGTGTTCATCAGGTACATCAAGGACCCAATCATTTGACGATACATAGAGACATCAACCGGCTCAGATGAAGCATCACAAAGAAGCTTTAGATTCGATGCCATAGGTATGGCCATGGCCTTGCAATCCATCATCACGAACCTCTTCAGGATCTCTACTGCATACTTCCCTTGTCCAAGGAAGATTCCATCTGCACTCTACCACACCTCCATGCCAAAAACAAATAGTACATCATCCCTAAGTTCTTAATCTCGAACTCAGCAGCAAGCTTCCACTGCGTGTCAGCAATCAATCTATCTTCACCTGTAACAAACAAGTTATCCGCATACAAAAGTAGTATCACTGGATTTCCTTCCTCAACCTTGTAGTAAAGGTTGGAATCCGCTTTACTCTTGGTAAAGCCCAAACTGGATAAAAAGATGTCTATCCTACCAAGTTCTGCACACATATATGACTACACCATTCAAGAAGGTTGTCTTGAAATCCATCTAGTGTATCTCCTATTTCATCACTTTTATATTTCTCTATGCTTCCATCTGCAGCATGCTTGATCTGATAGTTCCATTTGGAAGTCACAAAAAAATTCCCTTCAACTCCGCATCCCAAACATCGTTCTTCATGATCGACGGATCATGGCATTCTTCCCGTATCCTGGGAACTTCAATATCTTCAATAGATAATTTTGTTGCTTAAACAAATGTTGTAGTCCTTCTTTTGTAGGTGAATGTATACGATCTTTTCTACAAAACAAGTTAAATTGCATGATTAGAAACATCTCATAATTTTCAGACAAATTTTTACACATAAAGAAATATGTCATACAGTCATGCAATTATCTTAGCCAATGCTTCAATACAACATTTATCCATGTTCCACAACTTTCTAGATGCCTTCCAGTCTCTACCAGAACATTGTTAAGAGTTTGCACTACTCCCAACATGTCAGCAAAGAGGTTTCATTCTAGATAAGTAGCACTGGAATGTTGTACAGTGCCATAGGCCACTTACCCATCACATGCATATTAGTAGTATACTGTTCATTAATGCAATCATTCTAATATGCACAATACATATCCTAAGTCTAGGAACATGAGCATATACATCATTGAACAATTTTATTTAAACAAACAAATATGCAAGAAATGATAATTAAAAATACTTATCTTTGTTTGGTTGCTAGGTGGACTCCCTTTGAGTCTTTGCATCCTTGCAGGAGCTGCTGAAGTAGCTTCTTCTACACCTTTCTGTTGTGGAATGTAGAAAGATGGTCAACTCCCTCTAAATATCTGCATCCTTGCAGAAACTACTAAAGTGTGCTCCTTTGCTTTCTTGCAGAAACAACTGGAGTGTGCTCCCTCTTGATCTTTGCTTCTTGGATTACCTGTCCTTGAACTTACATCCATCCTTAATCACTATGCATGCTTATTAGTATCATCATTGTGTTATCCTTGAGGTCTCATACATAATCACACATTTATTAGTATAATATTAATACTATCAAAACACAATAATCTTAAACATGTATAGTCATGATCATTCACAGATAATAAACATTAGTATTCAAGGTTTTAGAGAAGTCTTCTTTTACTCATGCATATTCTTATTTGATCAATAGGACTCTTCTGATTAGTTAAATCATCAATTATGGTAAGAAACATAATATGCATATGGCCATGACTATTCAAACCTATGACTTCATGAATAATCATTATCAACAACACAATAGTATAAGATCCTAACACAAGGTAGGATTCTAGCTTGATATAGGAAAAACATACCTAGATTAGCATGCTAGCTAGTTATGTATAACATACCCGCATAATGTCTTCTGATTCTCTTCAGCGACTTGAGCTAGTAACCTGTATGTCTCATAGGTTAACCATTGTAGGACCAAGTTATACATACCTGGAAAGTAGATCTTGTATGTGATCCATCACAATGGATGAATCTTTGTCTTCATGTCACCATGATCATATGTTCTTGAAGTAGAACATGATTTGTCTTTCTTGGTGTACCTTTTATGTTAGCGAACAACATAAACCTCATACAACATCACAATGCATTAGTACATTCATAAGTGTCAAAACCTTAATCAATGAATATCTTCTATTAAGGTGATACGACAAGTCTAGTAATTAATCAAGATTGTACAATAATGATATGAAGACAAACATATGATAAAATTAACCATGAAACATACCTATAAGCCATACCTGTCAAGATTGCTTGTAATATTCTTATGGAAGGCCTTAGCCTCATCTCCCTCTGAGACAGGAACTTCTTCACTTATGCAGGTGACCAATCCACTTGATTTGCAAGAACTGGACCTAGAGCTAGATTAGGGTTTGTCAAGGAAACCCCAAAAATTAAAACTTCCGAAAGGATAGAAATATGCGCCTTGATGAGCTGATCAAGTTGGTATATTCAGAATTTGAAAACTGCAAAGTTTCACCCCTCGAAATTTCCTTTTAGATTTCTGGATTCACTAGGGAGGACCCTGAATTAGGGTTTCAGTTTCTCGAAGCTTCATCCAACCAAAAGATTTGATTCAAAGCTTTAAGCTTCGATTTTTCTAAGGAGCTTCTAGCCGTGGTCACATATTTCCAAAAATCCATGTTTTGCAAAAGCCCTAATTTTCCATCTTTTCGATCAAAGTCCTGAATAGGGGTTTGATCAAGCTCGGCCTTCTGCCCAAACAAAAAATATGATCTTGGTCTATAAATTTCGATTTTGATGAGCAGCATCTAGCCGTGGTGTCCGATTAGAGAAATTCCAACTTTCTCCGAAGCCCTAAATTCCGGAAGCCATGAATGAAGGTGCTTAAAATTAATTATGTTCTGACAGAAATATGTACCTGATTGTTTCTGGTGTAAATCTGAACTTTTCAATCCAAAGGGTCTGAAACATTTTTCTGAGATAGCCTGACCTGTTATCTTTCCATCCCGATAGGTCTGACCTCAATTGCATTCGCTTGGAGAGAGTTATGCCAAGTGTCGCAACGTGACCTGTTTATGGGATAATAGAGGAGAACGAACTTGTATGTTGTGCCACGTGTCACTGGTTCCACTTCTGCATTTGAAAAAAATTTCTGAGATATCCCAACCTGTTATATTTCCATCCCGATACGTCTGACCTCAATTGGATTCTCGGAGAGAGAGTTATACCAAGTGTCACAACATGACCTATTTATGGGATAATACAGGAGAGCAAACTTGTACGACGTGCCACGTGTCACTGGTTCAACTTCAACCTCTAAACAATTTTCCTGAGATATTACAGTCTGTGTACTACCTGTCACTATTTACGAAATTTCATTTGGAGCTTCCTAGCCCAAGTTATGACTTTTTTCCCAAGATCACCTGATTTTGACTCATATCTGGAAGAGGCAGAAACCCTATATTGTACAAATCATAAATCACAAAGTAAAACAAATTAGAGGTTGTCCTTTGGAAACAAGGGACATGGGGATCGGATCTTCGACTTGTAAAAGTTTTAGGTCCGAAAAATTCTCCAAAATGGATTTATAGTGAATGTGCTACAATGATTGGTTTTTGCTATATCAAGCCCTAGCATCGTAAGTGCAACAAGTGTCATGCATGCCATATCATGACTTCTTTCAGGCTATCTTTGATACCATGTTAAATTTTCAGAATTTACTTCAATCTGATCTAGGATCTTAACTGAGAGAACAACATGTACAACTTACCTATAGCATATCAATCATGGACACAATAATACAAGCACACAAGAGACACAGATTTTACTTGGGGAAAACCATAAAGGTGAAAAACCCCTATAACTTCCTCAGAGATAAATAGATCAATGATACAACCAGAATACAAGAGATAGTCTTCTCCTAGAAGTAGAGCCTCCTCCTCCACAAGTGCACCACTCTCCCAACTGTGAGTGAGAGAATAGAATGTGTAAAATGAGAGAGAGACACTCTCTATTTATACACTAACTTGACTTGACCTTTACTCAACTAGGTCGGCCTCAACTTAACCACTTAACATAATGGTGACTAGGCCATCCCCCACTAGGGTGGTCTAATAACCCATCAAGTATAAGTTACGACAATTACAATATAAATGACAACACTTCCGTATAGAGGAATAATAACATCTCTATAGGAATACAATATACATATATGTGAAATACATTCCGAATTTACATATACATTAACACTTATCCACTCATAAATTTTAAATTTTGCAAGTGCTGCCAAATTAGTTAATGGCACTCTAACCGGCCGACAAGTGCTACGGTCACATTTTCCGTCACGAGGTGCTGGAAATTTTTTCGTGAGTCGCTTTCGGGCACGCATGGTACTTACTTTCCTGCACTGTTGTTGTTCCGGCTTGACTACGTCACTATTACTCGGATTTGTGTGACGCGGCGCTTCCTCTCTTTCCTTCTCTTTTTTTTTTTAAATTTTCACGTGCAACTTCAGCAGTGTTGCGCAGTACACCTCCCTTGATCATACAGGATTCTTCATAGCCAGAATATCGCGGTAAAGCTTTATTCTGCTACCATTTATCAAACTAGGAAAGGTATCCCCGTCTAATGTAGCTAACTGGACTACACCATCATTAGTAACATGCATTACAGTATACGGGCCAAGCCAATGCATCTTAAACTTTCCAAGAAATTTCATGAATTTGCTGTCATATAGGAGGACTAGATCACCTACCTGGAAAGACTTGTTCTTGATATGGCGATCGTGCCATGCTTTTTTGCGCTCTTTCTATACTTGTTGGTGGAAGCATGCGATGAAACGGTCTTCCTCCAGCCCAAGCAAGTGTGGGATCCTTTCTTCTAGCACTGCACAATCTGCCATGCCTATAAATGCAGCTATGCACAATTTAGGTATAATATATTCCATTGGCATTATTTCCTCTTGCCCATAAGCCAACCTGAACGATGTGTGTCCAGTCAATTTCTTGCATGTAGTCATGTATTCCCATAACACGGATGGAATGCCCAGGTCCCAATCGTCCCGATTGACGTTGCATATCTTGGTTTGCGCATTCTACAACACTTTGTTAAATGCTTCAACAGTTCCATTCTCCTGTGCGTGATAAGGCGTGCTACGCTAATGATGAACGTGGAACTCTTCTGTCAAAGCTTCAATGGTTCTATTCAGAAATTGAGTGCCTTGATCGCTCATCAAAATCTTCGAGCATCCAAACCTTGTCAGGATGTTCTCATATATAAACTCTATAGCTATAGCTGCGCTATAGTCTTTCACCAGTTTTGATTCTTCCCATATGGTGAGGTAGTCAGTTGCGGTAATAATGTACCTCGCACCAATTCTCTTCCCTGGTGGGTTAATAGGACCCACAAAATCAATAGCCCATTTCTCAAATGCCTGCAATGTTAACTTTGGATTTAATGGCATTTCGTCTGTGCGCGATGGCTTCCCTATCCTATGACACACATCGCAACGCTAGCAGTGTTCCTTCGAATCTTTATGAATTGTAGGCCACCATAGCCTTGCGCACAATATCTTCTGCACATTAGCTTTTTAATGACCTCCTGTGACTCCTGAATGCGCATCAGTTAATATGAATGGTTTCTCATGCTCTAGTACACATCTGCTCAGTACTTCGTCTGGTCCTAGCTTGTATAGCTGACCTGTGATTATAGTGAAGTCCACCACATGCACTACCAACTGCTTCTTTTGCTTCATAGTGAACTCTGTAGGTGCGAATCCTGTGGTTAAGAAGTCAATGATATCTTGATAGTAATTATCTGCAACTTGTATAACAAACAATTGCGCGTCAGGTAGATTATCTTCCAAATTTGTCGGCTCTTCTCCTGACTCAATCCTTGATAGATGATCGGGTCCTAAATTCAACCTTCTTGGCTTAACAAGAATTTCAAATTCATACTCCTGAAAGAGTAGTAACCATCTGCGTATGCGCCCCCCTAACATTGGCTTATTGACGAGGTATTTCAAAGCATAATGATCAGTGAACATAGAGAAATGCGCACCAAGCAAGTAATGCCCGAACTTCTGCAGTGCATATACCATTGTGAGTCCTTCTCTTTCAATAATGGTATAGTTCTTCTCAGTGGATGATAACTTTCTGCTAGAAAATGCAATGTGATCAATACCTCACTCTCCTGGCTAAGCGAGAACAATGCCCAATGCGATACATGATGTATCAACGTGAACGTGAAATGGCTTCTCCCAGTTTGGAAATACTAGGATCGGCGTAGTGACCATCTTTTATTTTAATGTATCAAAGCCTTGTTTGCATTCTTCGTTCCAGATGAATGGCACATCTTTCTTCGATAGCTTCTCCATAGTTGCGGTTATTTGTGCATACCCTTTTATGAATTTCTTGTAATAACTGGTATGCCCCAATGTAGTGCGCAACTGCTTGGCTGAATTTGGTGTGGGAAAGTTTACAATGACTGCGATCTTTGCAGGATCAACCATCAATCCCTATTTGCACACAATGTGTCCCAACAAGATTCCAAAGGGAACACAAAAAACACACTTCTTCAAATTCAATTAAATTTGATGCTTTCTGCACTTCTCCAGCATCATCCTGAGGTTCGTGGCATGGTTCTTTAGTAAACCAAAAATGGTCCAATCATAAAAATAAATCTCTGAAAACTTATGTATGAAGTCTTTAAATGCTGCGACGACCACTCTAGAAAATATGGCAAGTGCGTTCTTCAGGCCGAAAGGCATCACTCTGTACTGGAACAACCCCCATTCGGTAGAAAAAGTAGTCTTGTGCCTATCTGTTGAATCAATCCTGATCTGATGGTATCCATAGAATCCATCAGTAAAAGAGTACGCTTCATTCCCTCCAACATTGTCTAGCACTTCATCAGTAAAAGGTGTAGGAAATGGATCATGCATCGAAGCGTCATTCAGCGTCCTGAGATCCACACAAATCCTGATCTCACCCTTTGTTTTCGTATCCTAGATAACCATCGGGCTTATCCACTCAGATTCTTCAACTGGTTCAATGATCCCTGTATCGAGCATCTTATTGAGTTATGCCTTAGCTTGTTCTTTGTAGTGTGGATTCAGTCGATATGGCATTTGCTTAGCAGGCTCCGCCCCAAGCTTAAGAGGAATTTTCATCACTCCTAAGTCTCCCAAAATACCTTTCATCTCTATGAACTTGGTCGGGAATAATTCTCGATATTCTTGTAATATACACGCAACCTCTTCAACTGTATCTTCATCCCAATAATCTCCAATAGCTGCGAACCTCGGCTCTGCGCTGGTGCCAATGTTCACTTTCCTTGTTTTCATAGGTGCACTCATATCTGGAATTTCCAGTGGAGGTCCTTCTACCTCGCGTGATCCCTTTGATTCAGGTATGCGTATATTGCGTAGGTCCTCCTCATCGCTTTCTGCTTGAACCTCTCCTTCCTCAGTGATGTCATAACAATCAAGAGCGTTCTCTAGCTGCTCCTTCGATTCAGGCTGTAGGCATGTAGGTATACTTTCTGCTCCAAAGAATTCTTCCAGTGTCATGGTTCCTTGTGTACAATCTGGACTGAATATTTTTTTCTTAATAACCTACAGCGTGTCATTGATGCTCAGGTGTTCATCTTCGAAACTGAAATCTATCCAGAAAATCACGGTTAGAGAAAACCAATCCACTGTGCCTCTGCACAATTCCAATTCTAGGTACCACTTCTTTGGAATTGGTGTTGGCATGGGATAGATCCGCTGGAAATGCAGAAGCTAATAGATGTGAAAGGGTCATCCCGTAGAAAAAGGACCTTTCGCCATGTTTTGGAGAAATATAAGAAGTATTAGATTAGTTGAGTCAGTCATGTGGACCAAATTGTAATAAGGGATAAATATATAAATAGAACATGATTGTAAGCCTATGGGCATCAATGTTTAGGATTTTTGAACAATCTTTTTGACCTCTGTTGTATCCATGATAAGGAATGACTTGACTATTCTCTGCGAGGTTTGTTTTGTAGATGTTGATGAATGAAGATGTTTGGTTATAAATTACGTTGTTATGTGGTAATGGGTTATCTAAATGTCTCTGTTGATTTATGCTGATACATGTTATTGGTTAATAAGAATGCGCTATTGAATATGTGTTAAAATAGATATGTATGTGAACGATTGGTTAAATAGATAGTGGAAATTAGTGTAATATCTGGCTTATGTGCGCACATCTCCTTTGCAACTGTGGAATCTTGGTTCCTGCAGCACCCTTATTTGCTTCAGGTGAGACCTCATCTGCTTCGCATATGTTGCTAGAAGGGTAACCCCTTTCCGGGCCAGTACATAAGGGATGTTGGTATTTGTTGACGACAGTGTGAACCTCTATCGAGAAAAGTTGTGTCAACAAATGGCTCCATTGCCGGGACCCTAAGCAAAAGAAAGGGGATATGTTGTGGCACCCAACAAAGCCATAGATTCAAGAGTGGTTCAATAAAAGAGCAAAACAATTCACAGGAAGTGAAAAGAGGAACCCAAAACAGACAACAACTGAGTGGTTGCAAAGATATGTGTACTCAGATATCCATGAATTTTCTTCTGTGAATTCCCAGTTGTATTGCATGAGTGGCTAGCACAGCTGACGTACCGCAAAAACCACTGCCAGAAGACTGCACCAGAGTGGTGGACCCCAGAATTGTTGCGAAAACTGAAGCAGGTCAATAAAAAGGTATCACGAGCTATTGATTTTTGGGTAGACAACATACTTGAAGGGTATATAACTGATTTCGCAGTAGATACAATTAAATCATACAGTGACGCTGAAAGAACCTTCTTCAGGGGGCCAAGAGGCAGATTCTTTTCATCATTGAAGATGTGGATTAAAATTCTGGTCTGTGAAAAAGGGATATTAAGGATGTCCGCTGATGAGGAGAAGACCCGGTGTACGAGGGTGAAGGTACTATGTACAGGCGAGCCTGACAAAAAGATGTGGTACATGGACATGAGCAACGATGAATTGGAAGGGGAAGCTGATGAAGAGTGTGGTCTTCTAAGGAGTGGAGAAATATTCCGGCATCCCGAGAAGAAGAGGAGGACTGAGAGAGAGTCTCCTGAGAGGACCGGGACAAAAAGTAATGAAACAGGACCACAGGGAAGGAAGCACCTGTATTGCGAAGAAGATGTTGACCAGGCTACCCTAGAGGTAGAACAAGGTCAGGTCGTAAGTTACCATGTACCTTCGACCCCACACACTACTCCAAATTTTATAGGACGAAACCAAAACTATTTGCGAAGTTGCCCTACTTGCAGTGCTAAGAGTAGTGCTTCGGTACACAACAATACTAGCGGTGTTAGGATGGCGGATGAGGCAAAGATGCCCACATTTCAAGGAAATGGGATGGAGGATACTGAATAATATTGGTTCATGTTGGAGGCAATTTGGACCATGAAGCAGGTTCAGGATGAAGTGATAAAATTGGGATAGCTAGCAACAACCTTAAGGAGCTGTGCGCTAGACTGGTACATGAAATTTGTGAAAGTTTCGAGAGGAACAACAGCGAGAACGTTGGCATGGATTAGAGCTGTGATGATTGAAAAGTTCAAAAAACCAAAATCAGAATCGCAATATGTCATGAACTCAAGGAAATTAGGCAATTTTCGAATGAATCAGTATGGGAGTTTGATCAGCGATACAAGACGCTGACAGTGAAAGTGAGTTTTCCGGTAAATGAATTGCAACATAAAAAGTGGTTTATTGTGGGACTGGTACCGCATATACGAGGACCACTGATGCAGCAAAAGGTTGCGACAAAAGTAGAGGCACTGGAAATCGGAATGAAATTGGAGGCTTTGCCGATTGGTGCAGGGATCGGCATGGACAGAGTGCAGGCACAATTGGCCAATATAACACTCCAGTTAGAAGATATCAAGAAGGGCAAGGAGAATCGCAGAGACATATGGTGTACTAGATGTAGGAACGAGGGACACCACAAAGACAACTGTCCAAAGTTTCGAGAGTATTTTTAGTTAGGGGCACCAAACCCCCTTCAACAAGAGGGAATGCCATGGTGTACTGTATGTCAGACCAGAGGGCACCAACCTAAAGAATGTGTATACTTACAAAAGATGGTGTCGGAACCAATGAACTTATAATGTAAGTTCTGATGATCAGTGGGAGATGATGAGAAGAACTACAGGGCCTATGACATACTGTAAGAACGAACGATTGATGCAACTTTATGAAAGGGGAGGAACCACCGGTGATGCAGCAATGTTCACAGTATAACCAGCAGTACGACCAGGAGCTATATAGGCACCCGCAGTATCCCCCACCACCGTACGGATAGCCGCCCTATGAACCGCAGCAGTATCAATAGCTGCAGTATGGGCAACATCCATACCAACAATATGGACTGCCGCGTGGAGGTTACGGTGGAGGCTTCCTTGGAGGAAGAGGTCGAGGAGGAATTGCTGGTAGGGGACGAGGCCTAATCACCTGTTATAATTGTGGTTAGCAGGGGCATTATCAGAGGGATTGTTCGAACCCTACATAGCAGTGTACATACTGCAGTGCTGTGGAACATAGTGTCGAGGACTGTCCTCAGCTTATAGCGAAATGGCAATTAAAGTAGAACTAGAATTCAAATACTCCAAAACCACCGCCTACGGTACAGATGATTTCAACCAAAGCCCAATGCAACAATAGGGATCATCACACAGGGAGCGGTAACAGGAGCCAATAAACCCAACACCCATATCAAACTAACGCAAACAAGGCAACAGCAGGGTAAGGATGGTGTGAATACGGAATGGGACATCTCCTTAGAAGCGAAACATGCAACAAAGAATCGGCGGCAGAGAAATTTTTAAGGGCGAAATTTAGCCAAATGGCTATTTTTCGATGTTTTTTTCAAAAAATAAATCCGTTATTTGGTCATTTTTAGTCTCTAATATAGCTTATATTTACATAAAATATGTTTTTTATCATAATATTCACCAAAATTTACACATTTCAGTAGTAAATTGTATGTTTCATGTTTAATATTCGCCTAACTATCTATATACAAGTTTTTTTCAATCCAAAATAATCACCTAGGGTACTATACTTAAGTATAATATTAGAATCCTTAAAAAATACCCTGATCGGTGGCGGTTGACTCTAGAAGAAGAAGTATACGATATGCCACCAACATTTGACCTAACCAGGTCGCAAAAGAAGGCGACCACCCTCAAGGCCTTCATGGGGAGATGCCTCAATTTGGTGAAAGACTCGAAAGCATTGGAGGAAATAGCGGACTTACTACAGCGAAGGGGAGGTCCACGGTCGGAACAAAAAGTCAACCATATACATAAGAGGAAGACGGGCAGAGAAATGTGGATGTCTGCACAAATTGGAGAATTTGATGTCGACTCCATCATCCTATATTTAGGATCAGACATAAGCATCTTGACAAAACACACATGGGAGACGATGGGGAAGCCACGAATGACCTGGTCACTAGTACAACTGCGATTAGCAAACCAAAGCAAAGTCACTCCGCTTGGATGAGTATGTCAACTACCGGTGGAAGTTGAAGGGCTCCAAACATATGTGGACTTCGACATCATTGAAATTGTGGATGACACAAGTCCCTACCCAATACTGTTGGGCATAGATTGGGCTCTGGAGAATCAAGCTATCATTAACTTTAAGAAGAGAATAATGTCTTTTGAAAACCACGAGCTAAGATTCATCACACCATTGGATCCAGTGGAAGGCCAACGTTACACAGAATCCACTAGGGATGAATTTACAGAAGGATGGGATAATCTGTTCAACATTTCGGAAGTTCATGTGAACCCCACCACTAAAGGAGAGTTGGAATGACGCAGCACCAGTTCTACATCCTCCAACTTAGATGAGGCCTTAGAAAAATGGAAAAACTCCTTACACAAAATATCCTTTCGAAGATGTGCGCAGATCACACAAGTCCTACGAATGGTCGCCAAGGATGAATATGTGTTACCAACCTATGAGGGGTTACCCAACTTGGGTACATTTCTCACTAAGTTTGAAAATAGAGTAGTAGAGAGACAACGTCTTCTGGCCCTAGAAGTGGCCCTCAAGGCCACTCCCGCACGATGGTGGGCAACACACAAACCAAACATAACATCTTGGCCACTATGTCGACGCGGAGACCCTAAAGCACACCTAAACACCTGTCAACATCGATGGGGTTCAAAAGCACGATACGAATGGGTGCATGCATTTGTACACACACTAGATAAGATACCACAAAGCTGGTACATCACCATGGAATTGCAACATGGAACAACATTCTGGGAACAGCTCACCATTGGATTCAGTCAGACATTTTCATTCGCCAACAACAATCCCCGGATTCACGTTACACTACAAGTAATCCGAGGAAAAATGTTCAAAGAAGGACCGATCGGCCAACCAATGACAAGACCATGGACCGCTACACCAGAAATATTAATGGAATGTTACAATATCATGGGAGAGCCAGACGATGATGATGACCCCAAGGCAACGGATATACTAGAATCAGAAGGTAGCCGCGAAATTGAGGCACCCGAAATATCATCGGGAAAAATTCAGCAACCATTAAAAATAAAAAAGGTGAACATTGGATCAGAGGAAAACCCGAAGTTTGCAAACATTGGGGACTACTGGGATGAATCGACCATTGCGACAGTGACCAACATATTACATGAATTCTAGGATCTATTCCCAACAAAATTTTCAGAGATGAAGGGAATTTTTGGTGACTTGGGAGAAATGTGGATCCCGCTGAAACCATATGCGAAACCAGTGAAACAATGACCATATAGATTGAACCCACGATATAAGGAACAGGTAGAAGATGAGATTGAGTGCATGCTAGAAGCTGGCATAATAGAACCAATGGCCGAATCGGTGTGGATCAGTCCAATGGTTGTTTAGGACAAGAAAACTGGCGAGGTGTGCATATGTGTTGACCTAAGGAAATTAAACGACACATGCCTACATGATCTGTTCCCAACCCCATTTACCAATGAATTACTTGAAGGTGTAGGAGGCTGGGAGATATACTCGTTCATAGACAAGTTTTCAGGTTACCACCAAGTCCGCATTGCGAAAGAAGATAAACACAAGATCACATTTGTTACAGAGTGGGGATGTTTCCAATATACTGTGATGCCGTTTGGGTTGAAAATGCTCCTGCTGTATTCTCTAGAATACTGGTAGCCACTTTCAAAGATTATATTCATAAATCCCTGGCTGTTCATATGGATGATTGGATGACATACGGGCTATTAAAGGACCACGCTGCGAGTCTGCGCCTCATGCTCGAACGATGCTGACAACACCAAATTTCTTTGAACCTCAAGAAGTGCATTTTTTGCGCTCCATTCGGCATACTATTGGGACACATTGTCTGTTGCGATGGTTTGTTGGTTGATCTGGCGAAGATCGCCATCATCGTCGACCTCCCACCACCAACGACAGCGAAATAGCTACAGGACACCCTAGGACACATGGGGTATTACAGAAAATTTATTCAAGGATATGCGGCGATCACCACACCCATGGAGAAATTACTCAAGAAGGACGCTAAGTTCGTATGGACCGCAGAATGTCAGAAGAGCTTGGATATACTAAAACAAAATATGGTTGAAGCACCAATCCTTGCATTTCTCAACTGGAAGAAAGAATTTCATGTCCATGTGGATGCATCGTCAGTCGCACTAGGAGTTATCCTGGCTCAACCAGGCACTGGTGACATCGACCATCCAATAGCATTCGCCAGTAGGAAGCTATCTACTGCGGAGAAGAACTACACAACCACTGAGTGGGAAGGGTTGGGAATGATCTAAGCCTTGCAGAAATTTCACCATTACCTTCTGGGAGGTCACTTCAAAATGTTCACTGATCACTCTACACTCAAATACCTGGTGAACAAACCTGTGTTGGGGGGAAAGATCTGCCGCTGGTTGTTACTTTTCTAGGAGTTCGACTTCGAAATCATCATAAAACCTTGGCGGTTGAACATAGGGCCTGACCATCTCTCGCAACTAGAATCAGGAGAGGAACCACGAAACATTGACAAGGGGTTGTCGGATGCTCAATTCTTCAGGGTGGGCATGGTTGACAACCATTATGAAGAAATCATCCAATTTTTAGCGACAGGGGAGGCACCAACATGACTCATGTTGACCAATGGGACTCCAGTTGACAGGGGTTCCACTTCACTGTCAACACATGCCGCATTCTTCCTGGGCACCGACCCGGACAACTTTTATCCCACCCAGCAACACCTGTAGAGTAGATGAGGTCTCACCCGAGGCGTCTAAGAAGAGGAGACAGAACCATGTTTCTGCCGAGGAAGGAGGAGGGTTGCGGCTATATGAACTAACTCTATTGCAACACTAAACCGGAATCTCAAACATTTGACATGTATTCATAATGCATTATTCAATCGCAACATTCATTATCACAACAGTAGTAATAGTAAAGCAACATTGCATCAAGGAAACATAGCATTATTCATGAAGTGCAACATTGCATTACCATAAATAAATAGAAAGAACCCAAGAATTTCACCAGAACAGTTTCATCATATCATATTATCACTGCAAAACCCTAGATACAATATCTCCTCAAGATTAGGTCTCGGCAATATCTCACAGATGCACAAAAACAACCAAAACATGCACTTCTTTCCACCTTGATTCCACTCCTGTCTCCTATCTCTTTGATCCCCAATACCTACAACTCTTATCTATATATAGGCTTCCGCCATTACAATGCTTGTCCACTTACTAACAATTTCCTAACCGACATTTGGACAAGTGACCCAATATCTAACTAATTTGGTACAAAACTGACCAAAAACCCGCATTTTGCGGTATAACTGACTCAACATTACATATTATGTGTTTCAAATGACCCAAAACTCGCATTCCGCGGTACAATTGACCCAAAATACATAACTAATCTTTCGATCCTCACCATTCGCGTCATCTTCCCTCCATTCACGCCATGTTTTGCCTTGTTGTAGCATCGGAGATGCTGTGATAGCACTCTACCAAACCGCCTTCCAACAGGCCCCTAACACAATCTTGTGGCTCACCCTCAAGCGACGTCAACTGTTGGACATGGTATAGTCGGACTGAACTATGTTTCTGCAACTGTTCTTGCTGTCTGGATCACATGATGTTGTTCTGCTCCTTCTGCTACACTGATCGTTGACTCGTTGTCATGTAATTCTCACTCAAAAGTGGTCATTGCCCGACTTACTGTCATGTACCTCTCAAACTCATCCTCCAGTCTCGAGGAATCTGGTGCAGATTGAGGAGAAGTTTACGAATAGCGCTGAGGTGCGAACCAGACCAACGGCTCTGGCACATCTATTTCACACTGGTAAGCACAAGTTACAAGGACCCGGGGGCGACGACCCCCCCCTTTTGTGTGGTCGCCGGGACCATGAGACTTTGAACCATCACCAACTACCTAGACATCTTGGATGAAACTTCATGCTTGTAACCCCGGGGTGTCTGAGGCATAGCCTGCTCTAGGTGCTCATGCACACTCGTCATTCGGGCCCTCAATGCACCTGGTGTGCTACCACACGAAATGAAATGGATCATTTCCATAGCCTACTTGGAATTCCTAACTTAACAAAATGCCAGAACCTTGCATATCATAACCCTTCTTAACTAAAACAATCTCTGTGTGCTTACTCCCCATAGGTCCTCTATTTATACAATGCACTCTGTCATACATTAGCCTCAGCAAGCCATTGCACCACCGGCTCGCACCCCAAAATAATCATAAGTCGTTGTGTGATGATTAGCCTAATGGCAGATGAATCGTACCTTTGCCTGGTTCCCTTAATGCAAAAACATCCGAAGCATTTCTTGGGCCATGCTGGCATGGTGGATACTTTGTGCCAACCATGCAGACCATCGTGGTAAGTACAATTGGCCATACTGCGTCGGTGTATCCCTAAGCCCAACCAAGCTGTCATCTGTCATGATCGACTTGATTAACGAGCATATCCGTCAAAGTTGAAAAAAAAGTCCCATCATCGTTATGATTGCGGATGTGACCCAGGGAAAACATTCCTAGGGGTTAGCAACTCCAACCTTGTAGCAGAAACCCCCCTGCTGCCGCATTCCATCCATGGTGGGGCAACATCCAGACAAACTGGAGGGATATACCCAAGGATGTCACCGGTGGAGAGTCCCACCCATGGGGCAGACTCCTGAATGGGGCGACTAGACTGCCCCACCTATTCCAGAGCTTCACCCGTCATCGCAGTAGAGGACCTGAGCACCCTCTTACTCTACAGGAACTCCAAGTGCTGACCTCCCCGTCGCTTCTTAGAAATTACAGATTCTCCCACCGGCATAGTTGCTACCTTGGCCTCAAGGTTGACGCCTGGCACAGGTTCTTCTTCAACAATAGCCGGGATGAAGGGGGAATCGACTTCACTACTAATCTCAACCATCTCCAGCTCACCTGGCATACCTCATGATACTCAAAAATAGCACTTTACAATGCCAACAACTTCTCCCAACACACATCAAAACTCACGAACCAGCAACAATATTCTGTAGCCTGCCACAATCTTACGAAAACAGTTGAATTCTCAGTGCCTACCGACCCACTCCAATCTGTTTTTATAGCATCCAACCAAATCCGCCATAATTATCACAAAATCAGGCATTAACTCAACCAAAATCCTGTATTAATGACACAAATCCGCCGTTGATCTAGTCCGTCGTTCGACCGGATCCACCATTAATGCCCATCATTTGAACAACGTCGTTAATTAACTGTCTAGACTTTTGGCATTGATTACTGATTTGACTGGGTCGCTATGCTGCCATGTGTCTCCGACCATTCCTATCTTGCGGCAGAAGCCTCCCTGCTTCCGCATTTTATCCATGGTGGTGCAACAGCTTGCCACCAATAATCCGACACCACATAATCATTTTTTTTTTTGATGCAACTCAGGCATCGCGGTGTTCTAAGCCCGTGTGATAGGGCTTCAACCTATGACCATTTACTAGCTTGGTGAGCATTGCCCCATCCAACTGCTGCAACTGAACTGCTCCTGCTGAAGTAATACTACTGATGCGATAGGGACAAAGCCAATACATTTGCAACTTCCTTGGATGTTTCATAAACTTGTTGTCGTATAACAGCACCAAGTCGCCCTGCTGAAACTGTTTATTGTTGATGTGGCGATCATGCCATGCCTTCTGTCGATCCTTCTCAACCCCCTGGTGGAACCTAGTGATGAAACGATCTTCTTCTAGCTGCACTAATTGCACCAGACGTTCATCTAATGCTGCAACATCATCCATGCCCGTGGCAACCGCAATTCACAGACTTGAAACAATATACTCCATTGGCATAATCGCTTCTTTTCCATACACCAACTTAAATGGTGTTTGTCCTATCAGCTGCTTACATGTGGTGCGATAGGCCCACAACACTGCTGGGATTTTGAGATCCCAGTCATCGTGGTTAGCATTGCACACCTTTTTCAGTGCATGCTCCAATACTTTGTTAAAAGCCTCCACCGTGCCATTCGCCTGTGGATGATAGGGTGAACTCTTCTTATGTTGTATCTGCAATTCCTCCGTCAATGCACTGATGGTGCGATTAAGAAAGTGGCTGCCTTGATCACTCAACAATATCTTGGGGCAGCGGAAGCGAGTAATAATGTTATCAAACAAAAATCACGCCATCGTAGCCGTGGAACAATCAACTACAAGGGCCGCCTTGGCCCATCGGGTCAAATACTCTGTCACCGTGACAATCTACCATGCACCCATGCATTTCCCTGGTGGATTGATCGGTACTACAAAATCCGTAGCCCATTTTTCGAATGGTTGCAATGTTATTTGAGGCATCAGTGGCATCTCATCACGGCGGGATGGTTTTCCAATTCGCTAACAAACATTGCAGGACTGCGCATAGTCTGTCGCATCATTATGCAGGGTAGGCCACCATAGCCTGGCACACAACACCTTCCTAGCCGTCGCCCGACCACCATAGTGTCCTCCTTCTACTCGTCCATGTGCTTCAGCGAGTATCAGCACTTGCTCATGCAACAAGACACATATGCACAATATCTCATCAGTGCCCATTTTATACAATTCTCCTACGATTAGCTGGAAGTCTGCAGCCTTGACTACCAATTGCTTCTTGTGACTGGAGGTGAACTCATCTGGTGCAATACCCATTGTCAGAAACTGGAGGATGTCATCAAAATAGTCATTAGCGACACCAACCTTAAATAGTTGTGGATCCGACAACCCATCTTCAATATTGGTTGGTTCCTCCCCTGTATCAATCCGCGATATATGATCAGGACCGGCATTCAATCGTCCTGGCTTCACAATGACTTCAAAATCGAACTCCTAAAAAAGAAGTAGCCAGCGGCATATCTTCCCCCCCAACACAGGCTTATTGACTAGGTATTTCAACACGGAATGGTCAGTGAACATTTTAAAGTGCCCACCCAACAAATAGTGCTTGAATTTCTACAGTGCATAGACCGTCGCCAGACCTTCCCGCTCAATGGTGGTGTAGTTGCGTTCAACAGACGACAACTTTCGACTAGCGAAAGCAATGGGGTGATCAAGATCTCCTTCACCAAGCTGAGCCAATACTACTCCCAATGCGATTAATGAGGCATCCACATGTACATGGAACTCCTTAATCCAATTCAGAAATACTAGTATGGGTGTCGAATCCATCTTCGTCTTCAGTGTGTCGAAACTATCTTGACATTCCGGAGTCCATTGAAATAGCGCATCTTTCTTCAGCAATTTCTCCATAGGGGTGGTAATTGCTGCATACCCTTGATGAACTTGCGATAATACCCCGTATGCCCCAAAGTCGCTCATAACTGCTTAATAATGGTCAGTGGTTTCAAACTCAAAATGAGTGCAATCTTAGCCAGATCGACCAACAACCCTTGCTTACACACAATATGACCCAATAATATCCCAAATGGTGCACAAAAAATACATTTTTTCAAGTTCAGCGATATCTGGTGCTGTCGGCAACGCTCAAGCATTAACCACAGATTGGCCAGATGATCACGGAGCAACCCATAAACTGTCCAATCATCCATGTAGACTTGCAAAAACTTATGAATAAAGTCTTTAAATGCAGCAACAACGTCCTGGGAGAATATCGCAGGTGCATTCTTCAAACCAAACGGCATTACAATGTACTAAAAGCAGCCCCATTCAGTAACGAAAGTTGTCTTATGGCGATCTTCTTTGGCAATGTGAATCTGATGGTAGCCAGAGAACCCATCGGTGAATGAGTACATCTCCTAGCCTCCCACCCCTTCAAGTACTTCCTTAGTAAATGGGGTTGGAAAAGGGTCATACAAGCAGGCATCATTTAACTTCCGCAAGTCAACACAAATGTGCACCTCACCAATTTTCTTGTCCTGCACCACCATAGGGCTGATCCATTCAGACTCTTCCACTGGTTCAATAATACCAGCATCTAACATGTGATCAATTTCTTCCTTTACCTTTTCCTTATGTCGTGGATTCAGCCGATAAGGTCGCTGTCGGACTGGCTTAGCATCTAGTTTTAAAGGAATCCTCATCTCCCCTAAATCACCCAGGATCCCCTTCATATCAGAAAACTTCATAGGAAACAAGTCTTGAAACTCATGGAGTAAATCAATAACCTTACTCATCATCTCGTCATCCCAATAGTCCCAAACATTTGAAAACTTGGGAGTGGCCTCTGTGCCGATATTGAGCTTACGAAGCTTCAATGGTTGACTGAACAGATTACTTGGCGCAGCAGCTGGGACCACATCGCGACTTCTTTCATATTCGGGAATGTTGACATTTCGGAGATCATCCACATCCTCTAGCCCACCAGTGATGTTGAAGCACTCCATAAGAGATTGCATCAGACAGTTTGTGTGCGGATCGATAGGGTAGGCTGCTGGAACAACCTGAAGTACCACATCACAGATGAGCTATAAGGCGTTATTGATGTCATGGTTGGCATCCGCAAATGTGAATGTATGAGTGAAACATACCGTCAACTCCCCCCATGTTGTAATTTCTTGGTGCAACTCGGCTGCAGTATACCATGAGAGCGGTACCTCATCTAAGGTATGGATAAAAGCATGGACCCAGTCATCTCTAGGTCGCGCTACCCATAATCATTGGCATTCCATCACATGATCACTGGGATTATTCCAGCCATCATACTTGCCAGTATGATAAACCTCAGTATCACCGAACTGAACCATCATCAACCTTCGACACTATGACCAACCATCAATAAATTTCTTGTGTGTCGCCCACCAACGTGCTGGAGCAGCCTTCAGTGCTTCCTCCAATGCCTACAACCGTTGTGGTTCTGAGACCCATTCTTCAAATTCTGTCAAAAAGTTGGTTAAGCCAGGAAACCCCTCATAGACTGGTAGTGTGACTATTTCTGTCACAACACAACATAAATATTGCATAACTAAGCCACATTTTCAGAACGACACTTCGTGCAAGCGGTTCTGCCAATGTTCTAAGGCATCATCAGAGTCGGAAGACGCAGAGCTCTCACTGCGCCATCCCAGCTCACCGTTGGAAGTAGGGTGAATATAGTCTTCAAAAATATTGAAAACATGGTCCCATCCAGTGGGATCATCATCTTTTAGAGGCTCAACATATCAGCGTCCTTCAGCCAGATCCAACAGGTCTATGACTCTGAGATCGCGATTGTCAAAGGTCATCATGCGCCTCTTGAAGTTGATTACAGCTCCACTATCATTAGCCCATCCAATCCCCAATAGCGCAGGATAGGAGCTTCCTCCCTCAACCACTTCAACAACATCAAAGTCAGCATAAGTGTTCATGCCCTCAATATCGACTGTTAGCCGCAAAACTCGCCCAATGGGTATTACTTTCGCATGGTTAGCCAACCGGAGCTGCATAGGAGACCTCCTCAATGGGGGACTCCCCATTTTCTACCATGCCTACTTGGGTTAAGATGTCAACATCCGAACCAAGATCAAAAATAACTGAATCGACATCATAGTCACCAATATGGATGTTCATTCTCATCTCCTTGCTAGTATTCCATCGCTATAAAGAGTTTACTGCCGACTCCCACCCTCCTTGAGGAAATCACTGCAACCATCCCTCAATCTCGACTAGGGTAGCTAGATCTCGGGCCAATAACAGATAGCTTTCAAGGTTCCCGATGATGTTGACGGACCGCCCTCTGATGTATTGTCAAAGATAGGTAGCATATCGCAAACAACAGCCTTACTGCGGTCTTTCTCCAAGGTGCGACGCGCCTGAAGTAATGCCTCCAATTCAGCATCGATGTCAAATGATACCTTCTTCTAGCCTGCCAACTGAATCATCGGTCATGAGCTATCTTCCCCAGTCATTTTGCCTCCACAAGTTACAACAGCCATCGAAGCATCTTGTGGTCGCGGTTCTGTACAAATTGTCACAATATTTGTAGCCTGCATATGAGTCTGTTGCAGATTCACCTGCGGGTTCCCATTTGGATTTGCATTCTAATTCAGTCGCGGGGGCTGGTTCTGTACTGGTTGCTGTACATGGTTCGGGACTGGTTGTTGTACTTGGTTCTGGGTTGGTTGTTGTGGCTGGGTCTGATTCTATATCTGCGAAGCGTTCCTAGCATGCCATCGTGCAATCAACTGGGGACAATTCTCAACTGTATGATCATTAACATAACATAATGTACACTGATTCTATAGGAGTGGACAGTCTCGCTGATAATGCCCCCACACCACACAGTGATAGCATTGGACAGGTCCATGACCACCTCCTCCTCCTCCTCGACCAAATCCTCCACCACGTTCGCCCCAGTATCCACCTCGAAATCCGCCATGCTGTTGGTACTGCGGCTGCATAGGATTCTGTTGCATGCCTTGCCCCTACGGTACATACTGCAGTTGTTTCCCGTACTGTGGTTGTTGGAGAGCCATTTGCATTGGAGCATATTGCGGCACGAACTGCTGCGGTACAAACTGCATCTACCATTGAGGTAGTGGCTGGACTACCTGTGGTTGCAGTTGGGGTTGTTGTACGACACGCTGATCGTCCTTGAGATAGAATGAATCACACATTCTTTCTTGTAGCAACCCATATGCACGGCAATCTTTGTCATCGTGACCCACAGACTTGCAAAATGTGCATTAAATATTTCTAGGGGTTGTGACCATCTTTTGCATATAAGGGAAATTGTCGTGACTGTTCCCATACACCTGGCAAACGCGACACCATGGCATGTTGCCGCCATTCAATGGGTTTGGCGCACCTAACACCAAATAATTGCTGAAATCCGGGCAATTGTCCTTTGTATGCCCTTCTCCTCAACATCACGTACACCATACTTCATCGCGCTATTTTTTGTTGTTCTTCAGATCTTGCAACTGTATAGTCAAGTTAGTAAGCTGTGTTTGTATCTGTGACATCCCAGCTGCATTATCTCCAATTGGTGACACCTCTAATCGCATTGCAATATCTAGAGCCTCACTGGGCGTCAAGATGTTTTGTTGCATCAATGGAAGTTGAATGTGGGGTAGTAGTGCCACAATGAACCACTCTTTATGTTGGATAGTGCTCATATCGAAACTAAATTTTTCCATCAGTGTCTTGAATCGCCGATCGAAATCCCATACTATCTCATTGGGATACTGCTTAATTTCCTTCAATTTTGTGACGTATTGAGCTTTGGACTTGGGCCGTCTAAATTCAACAATCAACCCATCCTGAATCTCATCCAGTGACTTATCTGGGGCTCCCGTAGGGACTAGAACAAACTTCATGAACCAATCTAATGCACAACCTCGTAGAGTCGTGGCTAACTGTCCTTTCTTAGCATCAGCATTAGTGATTTGTTTCACGGTCCAGACCGCTTCACACAAAAACTAGTAATGTTCTGGGTTCTCTGTCACACTTCCATGGAACAACGGTAACTTAGCATCATCGCCCGCCATTCTGGGTTTCCTTCCTCTTTTCACTATGCTACTACCAATTAACTTCTTTGGAATTGATGAACTTAGCAGTGTTGAAGTGGCATTTCTTGTTGTTTGTGAGATAGTGAGTAGAGGTGTGGGTACGTTGGTGCTGGGGTTTGGTCCTGCCTCTATCCTGGGCATAGCCTGGTCATCCTTGTCAGGACTGTGAGGTCGCTTTGTCCCATGTGGTCTTCCTTCACAGTTTCATGGTTCGATCGCAGCAGGACCTTCTCCTATCCTCTGCCTCCTCTCCTATCGAAACCTCGCTCCTCCTCCTGTAAGACCACTTTCTTCCTCGTCTTTGCTCAGAATCTCCTCATGGTCTGCACCCATCTACCCCTTACTATTCCATGTACCGTTCCCCAATAGTCGTGGTACCCACGGCCTCCACCCACTAGGTTGTCTACTGATCAATATGCATCTTCAATATACGCTTTTCGCAGATTAGCATCTTAATCGATAGTTGGAGTGACAGCAGAAACCTTCCCCTTCAGCTTCACTATAGGATTTCTGCATGTCAATCAAAACTTCAGTGATATATCCCTCCAAGATGCTATCGAGCCAAACTTCAATAGCCCATGATGCCTTATTATCGACTTCCCGCAGCTCCTGAACCAATTCCAGGGTCCAAGCCGTCGGCTCACCAACCTGGAAATTCCTCTTCTGGAAGGTCAGCTTTGAAAACCATTCGTACAGAATGACTGGGAATTCACAGAAAAACCATTCATGCGGACCATCATGAATATACCTTCCCACCCAATGATCTACTGTCAGTCGCGTGTTCTGACTTTCTTCTTCAACAAACTCCCGCAACTTCTGATTAAACCAGCTCTGTATCTCTGGCTTCATCAGGTGCCACAACATGTCCTCCTTTCACTCTTCACATGGTCCCGATAATGGAACCATTTGTTGACCAACGTGATTCCAGTCGACAGGCGTTCCACTTCACTGTCGACACATGCCGCAGTCTTCCTGGGCACCAGCCTGGATAGGTTTTATCCCACCCAGCAACACCTGCAGAGCAAATGAGGTCTCACCCGAGGCATCCAAGAAGAGCAGACGGAACCATGTTTCCGCCGAGGAAGGAGGAGGGTTGCGGCTATATGAACTAATGCTATTGCAACACTAAACTAGAATCTCAAACATTTGACATGTATTCATAATGCATTATTCAATCGCAGCATTCATTATCACAGCAGTAGTAACAGTAAAGCAACATTGCATCAAGGAAACATAGCATTATTCATGAAGTGCGACATTGCATTACCATAAATAAATAGAAAGAACCCAGGAATTGCATCAGAACAGTTTCATCATATCATATTATCACTGCAAAACCCTAGATACAATATCTCCTCAAGATCAGATCTCGGCAATATCTCACAGATGCACAGAAACAACCAAAACATGCACTTCTTTTCATCTTGATTCCACTCCTATCTCCTATCTCTTTGATCCCCAATACCTACGACTCTTATCTATATGTAGGCTTCCTCCATTACAATGCTTGTCCACTTACTAACAATTTCCTAACCGACATTTGGACAAGTGACCCAATATCTAACTAACTTGGTACAAAACTGACCAAAATCCCCCATTCTACGGTATAACTGACTCAACATTACATAATATGTGGTCCAAATGACCCAAAACCCGCATTCTGCGGTATAATTGACCCAAAATACATAACTAATCTTCCGCTCCTCACCATTCATGTCATCTTCCCACCATTTGCGCCATCTTTTGCCTTGTCGTAGCATCAGAGATGCTACAATAGCACTCTACCAAACCGCCTGCCAACAACTCACTACCCACCAACGCAAGCAACTGGTTGTCTGCACCGCTGACTTTCAGCTAATCACAGGGGAACTCTATAAAATGGGACCAGATTAAATTCGACGAAGATGCATTCTTCCACATGAACAGGAACAGGTTATGTCAAGAGCACATAATGGCATTGCAGGAGGATAGTATGGTGGACGAGCAACTGCCTGCAAAGTCCTTCATGCAGGACTATGGTGGCTAACCTTACACGGAGATGCGATAGACTATGCCAGAAGCTGCGATGTGTGCCAATGCACCAGGAAACCATCGTGACGCGATGAAATGCCACTGGTACCACAAGTAACGTTGCAGGCTTTCGACAAATGGGCTGTCGATTTTGTCGAGCCAATCAACCCACCAAGGAAATGAACAGGATCGTGGTATATTATCACAGCAATTGACTATCTGACGAGTTGGGTAGAACCTACACCAGTAAGAGACTGCTCAACTGCAACAACGGCCCGATTCCTATTTGAAAATATCGTTACTTGGTTCGGTTGCTTGATAATCTTACTCAGCAATCAAGGAGCACATTTCCTTAACCAAACAATTGCAGCAATGACGGAGGAATTTCAGATCTAGCACAAGAAGAGCACACCTTACCATCCCTTGGTGAATGGAACCATCGAGGCATTTAATAAAATCCCGGAGAATGCACTTACTAAAGTGTGCAATGTGAATCAAGATGACTGGGACCTCAAAATCCTAGCGGTCCTTTGGGTGTATTGCACCACCTCCAAATGATTGACGGTCCAAACACCATTTAAACTAGTATACGGCCAGGAAGTGGTCATGCCGATGGAATACATAGTACCTAGTCTAAGGATTTCCGCAGCAACGGACATGAACAATGACAGTGTTCTCAACGAATGGTTGACACAGTTAATACAATTAGACAAAGATCGGTTCATCACAGGATTTCACCAGAAAGTAGAAAAGGACTTCCAGAAAGCATGGCATGATCACTACGTTAAAACGAAACACCTACAGAAGGGGGATACAGTGCTGTTGTATGATAGAAAATTCACCAAACACCCTGGCAAATTGCAGATACACTGGTTGGGACCATAAATTATCACTTTTATTACGGATGGAGGCGTAGCACAGTTACAGAGCCTGGATGGCATACTGTTACCCAAATTAGTAAATGGTAGTAGGATAAAGCCCTATCACCATGATCTGACACAAAGCAGATGATCCGACACAAAGCGGGGGAAAAAAAATAAAAATCAATCACATTAACTTTACCGCGGGATTGTTTTGCAGGATACAGACGGATCGTTTCGCCGCTTCAGGCATGGTGTCACAGTCGAACCATGACGCTATCAAATCAGCACGAACGGGGACCTTTTGGGTGACAGGTCTGACAGACACATACGATGATGATTAGTAGGTACACATCAGCGCTGGCAGGATTGGTAAATAGTATGGTCGATGGTAACAAGATGGACAGTTTGCACAAATGACATTAGAAGCAGATACAAGGGGCAGGATGGTCACTCATCCTGCATGCCGGAAACCAGTCGCCCACATAGACGAAATGATCACTGAATCAAACGGATCCACCGTGGATTTCTCAATGAACACCCTGGATGATGGAAATGCATAAATATAGGAACCAGACATCGCATAGAGCATAAAGGTAATGACTAGCGATAGCAAACCCATGCTAAGATGCAGACAAGTTTGTGCATAACTTAGGAACTTCAAGGAGGTTGTGGAAACGCTTCACTGCATTTTGTGAGGTGGCACACCTAGAGTAGACTGGAACCAAACAACAAGTATACACCAATGCCTAAAGCAACCGGCAGCCAGAACACCTAGGTATCACAACACTGAGGTTTCATCTGACATGTCTAGGTACATGGTAGTAGTTAGAAGCTCCCAGGTCCCAGTGAACACCAGAGGAACCAGGGTAGCAGGTCTCTAACCTTCAAAGGATACTGTCCAAGGCGCGAAACAGATGTGCTAGAACAAATGGCCTATTTTCCACCTTGACATCGTCGACAGTTCTTCTTTTAGGGGAAGACAGACGATGGATAACCCAGCAGACTCCGATGAGGTAGATGATCAAGGTTCCAAGAGACTGGAGGATGAGTCTAGAAGCTCCAGAGCAGTGAACCAGCAACCAACAAATGAACGGATGAAGTACCCAACAGCAAGTTCCAAAAGCAAGAACAGTTTCGAGTCGACCATAATATATGTGTCCACGCAATGGTTTGCCGAAGTGGCTCAGGACGAGCCACAATATTGTGTTGGGGGCCTGTTGGCATGGGACAGATCAATTGGAAATGTGGAAGCCGACAGATGTGAAAGGGTCATCCCGCAGAAAAAGGACCTTTCGCCACGTTTTGGGGAAATATAAGAAGTATTAGATTATTTGAGTCGGTCATGTGGACCATATTGTAATAAGGGATAAATATATAAATAGAACAAGATTGTAAGCCTAGGGGCATCGAAGTTTAGGAGTTTTGAACAGTCTTTTTGACCTCTGTTGTATCCTTGATAAGGAATGACTTGACTATTCTCTACGAGGTTTGTTCCACAGATGTTGATGAATGAAGATGTCTGGTTATAAATTACGTTGTTATGTGGTAATGGGTTATCTAAATGTCTCTGTTGATTTATGCTAATACATGTTATTGGTTAATATGAATGTGCTGTCGAATATGTGTTAAAATAGATATGTATAATGATTGGTTAAAAAAATAGTGGAAATTAGTGTAATCTCTAGCTTATGCGCTTACATCTCCTTCACAACTGTGGAAGCTTGGTTCCTACAACACCCTTATTTGCTTCGGGTGAGACCTCGTCTACTTCGCAGATGTTGCTGGAAGGGTAACCCCTTTCCGGGCTAGTGCGTAAGGGCTACTGGTATTTGTTGACGACAGTGTGAACCCCTATCGAGAAGAGTTGTGTCAATAATCGGTTCTTCTAGTGTATGCACAAACAGATGCACCCATTCTGTCTGTGGTTGTTCTACCCAAGCCTGTACACAAGATTCAATGTGATCCCTTGGATCCATCTAGCCATTATATTTTTTGAAATATAGTGTAACCTTCTTAGCAAACCTGATTTGCATCTTAATTCTGCACTAATCCCATGTGGTCAGTGTCTTCCTATGCGTAGCCCACCACCTGGCAAGTGTCTCGCGCAATGCCATGTCTAATGCTGAGACACGGTATTCATCTGCAACTACTATAGTATATTCTTTGGTAAAACAATAAACATTAGATAAACCATCATAGGTAGGGATTGAAGTTACCTCTTTTCCAATCCAGCGGAGTGACTTTGTGATCTGTGAGCATTTCCTAGCAGATACTTCATGTAATCTGCTTTGCCAATTTTCCAATCCTGCATCAGAGTTTGAAACGCAAGAGCTGTCACAGCACCAACTGAGTGTACCATCCACAGTTGGAGTAATATAGTCAGCAGCATTGGTTTTCATGTTGTAAATATGGTCCAAGTCTTGGGCTCTAGATTCCTCATGAATCGGTTCAACATATCGTTCACCTTGTGAGGGGTCCAATGGCACGATGTGTAACATACCCTTTTTTGCTGAAAAACATTTTATGTTGGAAACATTATCTTAAATTTTATTGTAAAGTTTTATATTGGACAAGTATCCAAGGATGACTGTAATTGCACAATATTTTATTATTTAATAAATTAAATAGGAGACAAACACCTAAGGGGACTGTTGAAAGAGTGTTTACTGACCCACTAGGTGGAATGGAATCTGGGGTAGAAGGCAATGGACAAATGGCAGCATCATGATGCAACTAACTAGTTGTTGGTATGGGACAACTCCCTTGAAATTTGGTCATTGTGCCCTGGAAGGTGGGACTGGAGATTGACTCTCATTTATTGAAAACTGACCACTAAAGACCTAGGCACTCTATATAAGAGCCATCGAATTATGAACCGAGGTTCATCACTTTTCCTGACAAGGAAATTTACCTTGGGGTTTTGTTGTGCTTGCACCCAAGAGATTCGATGAGGGGATAAGCTGAGTTTATGATCATGGCATAAGTCTACCTGTTATACTACTAAGTGCAGAAGTTACATTGCTGAGTGCAGAAGTTATATTACTGAGTGCCTTGCTTCTACACAGATTCCAACTAATTAGTTGTTCAGTAAGCAAGCTCGAGGGTCCAAAGGAAGCAAGTAGTTGGCTGCTTCTTCTGGAAAAGGTTGGGAGGAATAGGCCTCCTTCGGTGTTTGTCGGCCCTATCTTCATTTACAAAATTCTACTAGTCTTTTCTAATTTTAAGTAGTTAAAAAATTTTATCTGAAATTATAAATTTATTGTTTAAAGGATATTATTATACATATGCATTTATTTTAGTTTCTGACCTAATTAGGATTATGTATAGTAATGATTATGAAAGATGAATCGAATAAATATATTCTCTGCATTTTTCCCCATGCTAATGGTTCTGCATTGTACTCTAGTACAGAGAAGGAGATTAAGGTAGATAAATTGATAGGAAGATTGCCAAATGAACGAGAAGATTTATGCTGTTGTATTTCATTAGTATTTCTTACCATTAATATTATGTAGTAAAGAATATATGCTTAGGTTCAGAAATTTTAAAGGTATATAGCATCACAAGCACTATAATTATTCTTTCTTAAAAACATAAATAATTATCCTACTCCTATACGAAACCTAGAATTTCCTTTCATCATTAAATTCCTCATAAAAGATAAATTCTATGTTTTTCTTGTATCATTCCTTTAATCAGTTAAGTGTTTAAGGTTCACTGCATTTTTCTTTCACCAATTTTCATTGAAAATAACAGCTGCAAAATAATTATTTTCCTAAGTACACAGTACTGTTACGCAATGCTACTAGCAAGCATATATAATTACAAAAACAAACAGAACTCTTGCCATTACAAACAAATGCATGATTATTTAGCACTAATTTTTATGCACATTATTCATTTTCTTTTATATTATTTTATTATTTAAACTACAGTTAATCCCATTTACATTTAGCATATGATTAGGAACCCTAGGTTGTTGTTTCATCAATTTCTTTATTCATCACGGTTGTTAAACAAAGAAGTAATATGTTATCCAAAACAGAGTTTCATTTAAAAACTTAAACATCATGATAGGATCATAACCCTTCATTGATCAATCCCTAGAAGTATCAACATCTACCTTTTAGAATAAGAGTTTAGTTGAGGTTCAAACACCATCAGATAACAACAGAACAAGAAACTAATTACGATTTCATTATATAACTGAAAACAAAAACATTGGATTTTGGCTCACGGCCATCACTTAATCGACACGAAATAATAACAAAGTGAAGTTTTCAACTCCATAAGCATAGTCACGAAAACGTTTATGAATTACATTCCTTAAGACTTAAATAAAAAGCATCTTGGCATCAACATGAGACAACAATATCACAAATCTCTTGAAAAATATTAAACAGTAAAACCATACAATTTTCTCGATTTAGATATCTACTTTCCGAAGCCCGACATTTGTTATCAGAACAACAAAACATTACCGAAAAATACACATTAGGGTTTGACCATTTTAAGCACAGGGTTAAACTCTTAGCTCTCGAACTTTTCTTAAAACACAATAGTGGCAAAACGATAAACTTCATTTTCATACAAACTGGAGCACTGCTCTCAAACACTCAAACACAAACACCATAACGTAGGAAACATAGTTCTTTTATTATCAAAGACGGTAGAAGGGTAAAACCCTCTCCTCAGTTATTTTTCTTTTACAGTTTCTACATTGAAAAACAAACACCACAGGCCTAATGCCAAATGGGACAAGGGTTTCATCCTCCCCAAGCTGTCCAACAGCTCACAAGCATTTCAACGAAGATCACTCCTCAGTGTTAGATTTTCAGAATTTACTTCAATCTGATCTAGGATCTTAACTGAGAGAACAACATGTACAACATATCAATCATGGACACAATAATGCAAGCACACAAGAGACACAAATTTTACTAGGGGAAAACCATAAAGGTGAAAAACCCCAATAACTTCCTCAGAGATAGATAGAGCAATGATACAACCAGAGTACAAGAGATAGTCTTCTCCTAATAGCAGAGCCTCCTCCTCCACAAGTGCGCCACTCTCCACAGTGTGAGTTAGAGAATAGAATGATGAAATAGAGATCTCCCGATCTCTATTTATACTAGACTTGACTTGCCAAATAACATTTACTAGGTCGGCCTTAACTTAACCACATAACATAATGCTGACTGGGCCGACCCCCACTAGGGTGGTCTAATAACCCTTTGACCCACATGGATGACCCCCAATAGGGTGGTCTAATAATCCTTTGACCCACATGACTTATACAGGGCTGACCCCAACAAGGTGGTCTAATAACCCATCAAGTATAAGTTACGACACTTACAATATAAATGACGACACTTCCGTATAGAGGAATAATAACATCTCTATAGGAATACAAACAATTCGGTATAGAGGAATAATGCCATCTCTATAGGATTACAAAATACATATATGAAATACATGGGTGAAATACATTCCGAAGTTACATATACATCAACACTCCCTCTTAACTAGGAAGGTATTTCTGGACACAGGTCTGCTAGCACAAGTCTTCTTCTCTGGATCATCATCAGCGAATCATCATCCTCGAATCATCGTCATCGTCACTGCTGCTGCTATCTCAATGAATATCTGAATCTACTTATCATAGGAAGTTCTACAGAGCCAGTCCTTTTTCATACTGGATGTAGGCACACCACCTATAGTTCTTCATCATCACTGGCCATACTGTGGAATCCTCATGACTTATTACATGTGTCACAAAACCTTAAAAGAGTCTCTTGACTAGCAAGAACCCTAAAGAGCATCTGAGGCCTTTTTCATCCTGTCCAGATCTCCAGGACTTATTACATGTGACTGTCACAAAACCTTAAAATATTGTCCCAGGAACGTTTATGTGCATAGCACGACTGGCAAGAACTCTAAAGAGCATCCTAGGAACATTTATGTGCCTAAGCACAACCGGCAAGATCTCCAGGACTGATTACATGTGACCTCTGCTACAAACCCTTGAAAGAGCATCCCAAGACTTATTATAGGCACACAGCCCAACCTATCGGATCTCCCAGGTCTTACATGTAGCAGCCCACCACAAACCCTCGAAAGAGCATCCCAGGACTTATTACAGGCACACATCCCAACTTATCAGATCTCCCAGGTCTTACATGTGGTCCACTATCACAAACCCTCGAAAGAGCATCCCAGGCTATTACAGGTACACAACTCCAACCTATAGGATCTCCCAGGTCTTACATGTGATACACAGTGCCAGTCCTTTTTCATACTGGATGTGACCCAGAACAAATCTAGGATTTCCTTTGCACAACCTATCCACGGCCATAGAGTATCAACCTGACACTCAACATACATCATCCTAATGTACACATGATCATCCTGATCATCATCACTACAACATCCTGCTGCATGTCATCTGGAGCAACATCCTGAAGCTCGTCATCTATGATCATCCTGATCATACAATGCATCCAACTGAGGCATACCAAGTATCTACCTGATACATATCATCATACATGATCCACCTGATCATACCTAATACATATCAACATACATGATCTACCTGATCATACAATGTATCCACATGATACATATACAAATACATAGTCCAAGCATCCAACACAACGCATATACAAATACATATAAATTATCCAACCGATCATATCTAGCATCCAACATGATGCGTACATACATATACATATAAATGATCCAACTGATCATATCCAACATCATCCTGATGCATATACAAAGTAGTAACTGGACCATTGTCATGATGCTCATCATCCATGATCCTCCTGATCATCATAGCTTCATCGTCTTCAGATCATCTCATCGTCCACGAAGCACAGCCCAGATGCACATCATCTAGCACTTACACACCGACATGGGAGAACACATCTACCACCATTGTGAGAAGGCTCCAGCCCTTACTTCTTCACCATGGGAGAAAACATCTACCACCATGTGAAAAATGGCTTCAGCCCTTACATCTACACCATGGGAGATCACATCTACCACCATGTGAGAATGGCTCAGCAATTACATCACAACCATGGGAGAACACATCAACCATGTCAGAAAAGCTCATCTGCATCTGCATCTTCCGGACTCATCACTTCCCTTTGGAAGGAACCTCGATCTGAAGTGCACCAAGCCTCTTTCTGAAATACTCAAACTGCTCTCTAGCCAATAGCTTGGTCAATACATCTGCAACCTGCTCATCCGTCACAGCATACTCTACTTCAGTTGTACTTAGTGCTACGTAGGACTGCTTCCTGCTAAACCAAGAGATCACACCTGATCCCATACTGTAACAGCACCCAGGAGTGCTCTTCTTATTTACAGCACTGCCTGCCCAATCTGAATCAACATAACCCAGCGGGTTAAACTTTTGATTCGCATCATACTTGAGCCCATACTCAACCGTACCCTTCAAGTACCTCAGAATATGATTTGCAGCAACCAGGTGAACACTCCTCGGATCTGTCAGGAACTGGCTCAATGTGTTCACCACAAAGCAAATATCTGGTCTCGTGTTCATCAGGTACATGAAGGACCCAATCATCTGACGATACATGGAGACATCAACCGACTCAGATGAAGCATCATATATAAGCTTTAGGTTTGATGCCATAGGTGTGGCCATAGCCTTGCAGTCCATCATCTCGAACCTCTTCAGGATCTCTACTGCATACTTCCCTTGTCCAAGGAAGATTCCATCTGCACTCTGCCACACCTCCATACCTAGAAAGTGGTGCATCATACCCAAGTTCTTCATCTCTAACTTGGCAGCAAGCTTCCACTACGTGTCAGCAATCAATCTATCTTCACCTGTAATAAATAGGTCATCCATATACAAAAATAGTATCACTATATTTCCTTCCTCAACCTTGTAGTAAAGGTTGGAATCCACGTTACTTTTGGTAAAGCCCAAACTGGATAGTTAGTTGTCTATCCTACCATACCAAGTTCTGCACATATATGACTCCCTGTCATGTGTCTCAGAACCAGGTGGCTACTCCACATACACTTCTTCTTCAACTACACCATTCAAGAAAGATGTCTTGAAATCCATCTGGTGTATCTTCCATTTCATCACTACAGCCAGAGCAAGTATGGATCTAATGGAAGTGTATCTGGCTACAAGAGCAAAAGTCTCTATGCTACCACATGCAGCATTCTTGATCTTGTAGATCCTCTTGGAAGTCACTACAGACTCCCCTTCAGGTCTTGGGACTGCATCCCAAACATCTTCATGATCGACTAGTACTCCTCGATCATGGCATTCTTCCCAGATCCTGGGAACTTCAATATCTTCAATATTTACAATAGATAACTTTGTTGCTTGAACAAATGTTGTAGTCCTTCTTTTGTAGGTGATGGTATATGATCTTTCCTACACAACAAGTTAAATTGCATGATTAGAAAACATCTCATAGTTTTTAGAACAAAGTTTTACACATAAAGAAATATGTCATACAGTCATGCAATTATTTTAGCCAATGCTTCAATACAACATTTATCCATATCCATAACTTTCTAGATGCCTTCCAATCTCTACCAGAACATTGTTAAGAGTGTGCACAGCTCCCAACATATCAGCAAAGAGGTTTCATTCTAGATAAGTAGCCATGGAATGTTGTACAATGCCATAGGCCACTTACCCATCAAATGCATATTAGTAGTATATTGTTCATTAATGCAATCATTCTAGTATGCACAATACATATCGTAAGTCTAGGAACATAATCCTATACATCATTGAACAATTTTATTTAAACAAAAAAATATGTAAGAAATGGTAATTAAAATACTTATCTGTGTTTGTTTGTTGGGTGGACTCCCTCTGAGTCTTTGCTTCCTTGCAGGAGCTACTGAAGTAGTTTCTTCTACACCTTTCTGTTGTGGAATGCAAAAGGATGGTCAACTCCCTCTAGAAATCTGCATCCTTGCAGAAACTACTGAAGTGTGCTCCTTCTTGACCCTTGCTTCCTTACAGGAACAACTAGGATGTCCTCCCTCTTGATCTTTGCTTCCTGGATTTCCTGTCCTTGAACTTATATCCATCCTTAATCACTATGCATGCTTATTAGTATCATCATTGTGTTATCATTGAGGTCTCATACATAATCATACATTCATTAGTATATTCTTAATACTATCAAAACACAATAATCTTAAGCATGTATCGTCATGATCATTCACAAATAATAAACATTAGTATTCAAGGTTTCAGGGAAGTCTTCTTTTACTCATGCATATTCTTATTTGATCATAAGACTCTTCTAATTAGTTAAATCATCAATGCATAAACCCGTGATTACTCAAACTTATACCTTCATGATTCTTCTGGTTAGTCATATCATCAGTTATGGTAAGAAACATAATATGCAAACAACCATGACTATTCAAACCTATGACTTCATGAATAATCATTATCAACAACACAACAGTATAAGATCCTAACACAAGGTAGGATTCTATCTTAATATAGGAAAAACATACCTGGATTAGCATGCTAGCTATTTATGTCTACAATACCCGCATAATGTCTTCTGGTTCTCTTCAATGACTTGTGCTAGTAACCTACATGTCTCATAAGTTATACATTGTAGGACCAAGTTATACATACCTCGTAAGTAGATCTTCTAAGCGATCCATGACAATGGATGAATCTTTGTCCTCATGTCATCATGATCATATGTTCTTGAACCAGAACATGATTTGTCTTTCTTGGTGTACCTTTCATGTTAGCGGACAACATAAACCTCATACAACACCATAATGCATTAGTAAAATCATAAGTGTCAACACCCTAATGAATGCATTCATAATTTTGTTAAGGTGATACGACAAGTCTAAAATCAAGATTCTTCTAACCGTAATAACATGAAGACAAACATATCATAAACTTAATCATGAACAAATATCGAAACATACTTGGATAAGTCATACCTGTCGAGATTTTTTGTAATCTTCTTATGTAAGGCCTTAGCCTCATCTCCCTCTGAAACAGGAACTTCTTCACTTATGCAGGTGACCAATCCATCTTCTTCTAGGATTAACCCAATCCGCTTGATTTGCAAGAACTAGATCTGGAGATGGATTAGGGTTTGTCAGAGAAACCCCAAAAATTCAAACTTTGAATTTCAAACTTCCGAAAGGATAGAAATATGCGCCTTGATGAGCTGATCAAGCTGGTATGTTTAGAATTTGAAAACTGCAAAGTTTCACTCCTCAAATTTGCCTTTGAAACTTTCAGATTCACTCGATGTGACCCTGAACTATGGTTTGATGAAGCCCACTCTTCTGCCCAATCAAAAGGTTTGATCCAAAGCTCTAAGCTTCTGTTTTTCTGAGGAGCTTCCAGTCGTGGTCACAGATTTCAAAAATTCCCATTTTTGCAGAAGCCCTAATTTTCCACTTTTCCAATCAAAGTCCCAAACAAGGGTCTAATCAAGCCCAGCCTTCTGCCCAACCAAAAATTCTGATCTTGGTCTCTAAATTTCTATTATGATGAGTAGCATTCAGCCGTAGCCTCCAATTACAAAAATTCCAACTTTCTCCAAAACCCTAGATTCCGGAAGCCATGAATGAAGGTGCTAAAAAATAATTCTATTTTGACAGAAATATGTACTTGCTTGTTTCTGGTGTAACTCCACACTTTTCGATCCACAGAGTCTGAAATTTTTTTTTGTGGTATCTTGACCTTCCATCTTTCCATCCCGATAGGTCTGACCTCAATTGGATTATCTGAGAGAGAGTTATGCCAAGTGTCGCAACGTGACCTGTTTATGGGATAAAACCGGAGAGCAAACTTGTGCGGCATGCCACATGTCACTAGTTCAACTTCGGCCTCTGAATTTTTTTTTTGAGATATTATAGTCTGTGTACTGCCTATCACCTTTTACGAAATTTCATTTGGAGCTTCCTAGCCCAAGTTATGACCTTTTTTCCAAGGTCACCTATTTTTGACTCAGATATGGAAGAGGCATAAACCCTATATTGTACAGATCATAAATCACAAAGTACAACGAATTAGAGGTTTTTATTTGGACACAAGGTACATGGAGATTTGATAATCGACCTGTAAAAGTTTCAGATCCGAAGCATTCTCCAAAATGGATTTATAGCGAAATTTCTACGATGACTGGTTTTTGCTATATCAAGCCCTAGCATCGTAAGTGCAACAAGTGTCATACATGCCATATCATGCCTTCTTTTAGGCTAGCTCTGATACCATGTTAGATTTTCATAATTTACTTCAATATGATCTAGGATCTTAACTAAGAGAACAACATGTACAGCATATCAATCATGAACACAATAATGCAAGCACACAAGAGACACAAATTTTACTTGGGGAAAACCATAAAGGTGAAAAACCCCAATAACTTCCTCAGAGATAGATAGAGCAATGATACAACCAGAATACAAGAGATAGTCTTCTCCTAATAGCAGATCCTCCTCCTCCACAAGTGCGCCACTCTCCACAGTGTGAGTGAGAGAATAGAATGATGAAATAGAGATCTCCCGATCTCTATTTATACTAGACTTGACTTGCCTAATAACCTTTACTAGGTCGGCCTTAACTTAACAACATAACATAATGCTGACTGGGCCAACCCCCACTAGGGTGGTCTAATAATTCTTTGATCCACATGGCCGACCCCCAATAGGGTTTTCTAATAACCCTTTGACCCACATGACTTATACAGGGCCTACCCCAACAAGGTGGTCTAATAACCCATCAAGTATAAGTTACGACACTTACAATATAAATGACGAAACTTATGTATAGAGGAATAATAACATCTCTAAAGGAATACAAGCACTTCGGTATAGAGGAATAATGCCATCTCTATAGGAGTACAAAATACATATATGAAATACATGGGTGAAATACATTCCGAAGTTTCATATACATCAACACTCAGAGTCCAAGAAAATATGAAGTCTCGACAATAATACAGGAAGGTCCATAAGTCACCTAACCAAAGCAACAGAGTAACCACCGAGGCTTACCATTTTCTTTTCGCAGCTTCCAGTTATCGAAACCTAAGTATGGGTGCCGGTTGATGAAGGAACCTGCCATTTAAACAAAGTAGTGGTCAAAATAATTTTTGAAAGAAATATTTACATGTGAAATATCAATAACTGAAACTCGTAGTAGAACGGAAGAGACAAGGTTCGAACCCAAGAATATTACCTTTTAAATTATCATCAGAACAGAATGCCCAAAAGCCACTTCCAAAACAGTAACCATTACTCCATCACCGAATGCAACGAAGGATGGAAGAACTCTCTAAAAACTATCATCTGACAAACAAGGAAATTCGAGTATGGGAGAAACCACACATAGAACTGTCACTCACCCTAGAACCCTTGACAACACCAAGTTGTTACTGGATAACACTCACAAGAGTATCGACCCTTACAATCTATCAATAGGTTCCAGTTAAAACATCAACAGGTCATGGTTTCAAACCATGGAAACTCCACAAGCACCTGCTAATGAAACCCTGAAGGCTCTCGTCCTGTCAGCCTCTCCACAGAGCCACTACACACTACAATGAATGTTGAGGAACTATAAACTTCAAAAAACATAGTGGTGGTTAGGGTTAGATCCCAAAGCCAAAGACCTTTATTGATCAACAGTGGAGATCACCCGAAGGGTATCACGTAATCCCAAGCAATCTACCATAGTAAAGACACCATTAATGACCCTTTTCACCAAGGAGGACAGCTCGGATAAACTTCGAAGCAAGAACACATATAGCTCGTCACGTTATTTGACCCATCACCATATCTTCACGTGCCTAGCACCACGATGGTATCCATGGAGACATTCCACTATCTCAACAGTTGGATTTTTAAATGAAAAAGGAAACCAAAGTGCCTGCCAACATGAAACCATCATAATGGTATTTCTTACCCATCCTTGTAATGCATCGATTCCTTGGTAAAATGCACAACTATTTCATGTTATACACCTTGTGTTATGACAAGGTTGTATTCGTTTTCGTTGCTAGGATTCCGTAATGTAAAAGGGTCACACGATGCACACACAAATATGTAATTATTCATTATTCATAGGATATGGTTTAAGCCATTGCATATAGTTCCTACACTAGATTTTAAATAAGAATTTGTATATAATTCCTAAGCTAAGATTTTAAATATGAATTTCCAATTAGTTCCTAGGTTAGAATTTAAATAAAATGTTGCATATAATTCTTAGGCTATAGAGTATACAAGGATTTGCATATAGATATTGCACATTAATTGCACTTAGCCATCACATATAGAAATTGTTTATTCTTATAATTTGCATTAAATAGAAACTCTCGCTAATAATATATGAAAACATAGCTAAGTTAAGAAGATCATTCAATAGCATCGAAACGTAGATATTAATTATCTTGTCGCAAACAATACATTTTTAATCAGCACAGCATTTAGTACAGCAAGTCTACATTAAGCAATTATTACATTTATGCACAGTTATATTATGCATTAAAAGCTATATTGAAAAACTTTAAATTTTTGTAAATTTTGGGATGTTACATGTGGTATCAGAGCGCGAGTTCAAACTCTAGGCCTAAAATAGGCTCACGCGTGCAAACATAAAATAAAAAACAGAAAGTTTATGTTACTAAATTTTATTTTAATTTTAGTTTTGTACAGAACGATTTGTTATTAATTTGCAGGTATGGACATACCGGAGGAATCAGAACAGGACAGATCTCCTCGTAATGAGCATAATAACAATAATAATAATAATGAAGGAATATATGTTGAATTAAATAACCAATCTTCAGAACTTCTTCGTACTGTAAAAGATTTAAAATATGAGATAAGAATTGTTAAAGAAGAAAATGAACACATTATGAAAGCACAGGAAGAGTTAAATCAGATTCTAATGGAGAAATACCATCACGAAGAAAGAGGAAGGAAATCAGAAGTAAATTCTGATTCTGGTACAATGTCCCACAAACATAAACAAAAGAAAATAAAGAATGGTAAAAGTATTAGTTACTTTTCATCTGAATCTGATCAAAGTAATGGTAAATCTAATCATGAAAGCAGTGATAGTGATTGTTGTTCCAAGAACAGGAAGTATAAGCATCATGAACAAATTAATGGAGAGTTTAAAAAGATTAAACCACCAACCTTTAATGGCGAAAGTGAAAAGGGTGAGACAGCTGAAGCATGGCTGTCTGGAATGAAGAAGTACTTTAATATTTACGATTACTCTTCTCAGTTAAAGGCCAAGATGACTATTTACAATCTGATTGGAAAGGCAGATATTTGGTGGCGGGATCTTAAAAGAATTAAGAGCATAAAGGAAAGAGACGTAACCTAGAATATGTTTAAAAAGTTATTTAAGAAAAAGTTCTTGTCATAACAGTACGACGAAGATAAGTCAAAAGAGTTTTATGATTTAAAATTGGGTACTATGAACATGAAGGAATTGTGCAGCAAGTTCCTTAGTTTGTTGAGGTATGTACCTTACATGGTCGAAGAGAGCCTAACGTACAAAGGTTTCTAAGTTGTCTACCTTTCAACATAAAAGGTAGGATTGAGTATGATAAGCCTTCCACTCTGGAAGAGGCTATGAGGAAAGCTAGTTTATGTTTTGATGAAAACAGAAAAAGAGAAGGAACAACTGGCTGGAAGAGTAATAAGTCTAATCATTTCGAGCATAAAAAGAACAGTTTTAATCATAATTCTGGAATTTTTAATAAAAATTTTAATAACAGAAAATTTTCAAGTAATAATAACTACAGGAGTAATGCACCACAGAATTTTACTGCTGCAATAAATGTACCTAATAACAATAACAACACCAAGTATGCTAAACAGAAAGTACCCTTGAAGTGTTTTGATTGCGGTGGAACACATAAGAAAGCAGATTGCACACGCAACAGAAGGGCGGTCAACAGCATTCATACTATGCAAGCAAAACCTATAGTTGGAGATGTAGCAAGAGAAATTCCCGAAATAAATGCAGCGCTGGAAAATCGTCAAGCAGACCATCAAACATTTATGGTCAAAATTAAAGGTATGATACAAAACAAATCTATTTCCATTTTGATAGATCCAAGTGCAAATTTGAGTTACATTTCACCTACTTTAGTGAAAGATTGCAAGTTAAAAGTTGAGAAAATTGATAATCCATGGTTAGTTCAACTTGAAACAGGCACTAAAAGAAAGGTTACAGATTTTGTCAAAAATTGTGAAGTGTTTATGAGTCAGCTGAAAACGCATGTTAATTTGAATGTTTTACCATTAGGTTCATATGACTTGTTGATTGGCATGGATTGGATTGAACATCGTAGAGTAATACTTAATTGTTATGAGAAATCTTTTACTTTTCTGAATAATGAAGGTAAAACTGAAACAGTGAAAGGAATTCATAGGAAGATTTGAGTAAGACAAATTTCTACGTTACAAGTTAAGAGAGCTACCAGAAAGGGCTGTAAAATCTTTGTTGTTAATGTTATTAATGACGAATGTTCATATAAAGAAGACAAGTTAAAACTAGGGGATATTCCCATCCTTAAGGAATTTTCTGACATATTCCTGGAAGAAATTCCAGGATTACCTCCGAAAAGGGAACTTGATTTCACCATTGAGTTAGTACCAGGTGCGGTACCAAACTCAAAGGCTCCCAACAAGATGAATATTCTGGAGTTAAATGAGTTAAAATCTCAGCTGAAGGAATTAATAGATAAAAATTATATAAGGCCCAATGTGTCTCCTTGGGGAGCACCAGTAATTTTCGTTAAAAAGAAATACGGTACCATGCGACTGTGCATCGATTACCGTCAGCTTAATAAAATGACAATTAAGAATCGATATCCCTTTCCCCGCATAGATGATCTATTTGATCAACTACGTGGAGCAGAGATATTCACTAAAATTGATTTAAAGTCCGAATATCATCAAGTTAGAATAATAGACAAAGACATATTCAAAACTGCTTTCAGAACACGATATGGACACTACGAGTTCGTAGTTATGCCTTTTGGGCTAACCAACACACCAACAGTGTTCATGTGTTTAATGGACAACGTTTGGCATAAGTATTTGGATAAGTTTGTAGTTGTGTTCATTGATGATATTGTAATTTACTCAAAAACTAAAGAAGAGCATGACGAACATTTAAGAATAATTCTGCAAGTGTTAAGAGAACATCAACTTTATGCTAAGTTCAGCAAATGTGATTTTTATAAAGATAAAATACAGTACTTAGGTCACATAATATCTAAAGACGAAATTTCTGTCGAACCTGATAAGATAAAAGCAATTAATGAGTGGTTTGTCCCTAAAGATGTAACTGACGTTCGGTCATTTATGGGGATAACAGGCTACTACAGAAATTTTATTTAAGGATTCTCATGAATTGCAAATCCCATTACTTCCTTGCAAAAGAAGGGGAAGAAATTCGTATGGGATCAAAAGTGTCAAGAAAGCTTTAATAAGTTAAAAGAATTATTAACCACTGCTCCAATTTTAAAAATTGTTGATCCCAATAAGGATTTTGTTGTATGCACTGATGCATGCAACGATGTACTTGGAGGGGTCTTAACTCAAGAAGGTCATGCCATTGCTTTTGAGTGAAGGAAATTAAAAATTCATGAAAAGAATTATGCAACCTACGATCTTGAGTTGGCAGCCGTGATACATGCACTAAAAATGTGGTGCCATCACTTGATTGGAAGAAAGTTTATACTAATGACAGATAATAAGGGCTTAAATTATTTGTTGGATCAAACAAATCTTAATGCAAGGCAAGCTAGATGGCTAGCTTTCCTTAGCGAGTATGATTTCAAAATTCAACACATTAAGGGGAAAGAAAACAAAGTTGATGATGCCTTAAGCAGGAATGCCAGATTAAGCTTTGTGGCAGCAATTAGCACGTTTAAGACAGATTTGGAAAATCAAATTGAAGAAGGAATCAAACAAGATGAAAATTATCAAAAATTGCTTGGTAAAGTTGCTGAAAATTCAATAACATATTACAGCATTAATAAAAAGGGCTTACTGACTTATAAAAACAGAATTTATGTACCAAATGTGTCAAAGGTTAAGCTGTTAATTTTGGATGAAGTTCATAAGAGTCCCTATTCAGGACATCCAGGTTATCAGAAAATGATAACTATGTTAAGGAAGGATTATTTTTGGCCCAACATGAAGAATGAAGTGGTTGAATACATAGCTAGATGTTTTGAATGTCAGACCATTAAGGTTGAACATCAACACCCAGCTGGACTATTGCAGCCATTGCCAATTCCAGAATGGAAATGGGAGATTATAAGTATTGATTTTATTACAGGTTTGCCTAAAAACCAGAAACAGAATGACTCCATAATGGTGGTTGTGGACAAGCTAAGTAAGGCTGCTCATTTTATTCATGTTAAAACCACTTTTAAAGCTTCTAACATTGCAGATGTATTTATGAAGCAAATATTTTTCCTGCACGGAATTCCAAAGGTAATTATTTTTTACCAGGACTCCAAGTTCATTGGAAATTTTTGGACAACACTGTTTAAATGTTTAAATACTAAACTAAATTTCAGCACTTCTTTCCACCCACAAACTGGTGGTCAAACAGAAAGGGTAAACTAGATTTTAGAAGACATGCTAAGAATGTATGTCAAAGATCATCCATCTAAGTGGGAAGATTATTTACATTTAGCAGAATTTGCATACAATAATCATTATCAAGCATCTGCTAAGTTTAGTCCATTTGAGATTTTGTATGGAATAAAATGTTGTACTCCTATTTCTTGGGATAACCCTGTAGACATATTAATGCTAGGACCAGATTTATTGAAAGAAATGGAGATAATCGTGAAATAGGTTCAAGGAAACTTAAAAGTTACCCAAGATTGGAAAAAAAGTTATGCCGATTTGAAACGCACTAAAAGAGAATTTCAGGTTGGAGACCATGTTTTTATAAAGATAAAACCCAAGAAAAGTTCTTTAAAGCTTGGGAGTTGTGCTAAACTAGCACCAACGTACTGTGGTCCATTTGAAGTCCTATCAAGGATTGGACCAGTCGCATATCAGTTAGCATTACCATCTAACTTAAAAATCCATAATGTTTTTCATGTATTTGTTTTAAAAAAATATGTGCACGATGCTACTCATGTGCTAAATTGGAATGACATACAGGTGGAACCCGAAGGATATTTTCAGGTGTAACTGGACTTTATCCTCGACAGGAGGGAAATTATGCTTTGGAATCGCAACATAGGCCAGGTAAAGGTGCAATGGAAGCACCTTATCTTTAATGAAGCTACCTCGGAACTAGAAAGTAAAATGTAGGCAGCATATCCAGTTATGTTCCAGGAAGGATCGGATGATGAATAAGCAACATCGAGGACGATGTTGAGCTTAAGTGGGGGTGTTTGTAACATACCATTTTTTGCTGAAAAACATTTTACGTTGGAAACATTATGTTAACTTTTATTGTAAAGTTTTATATTGGACAAGTGTCCAAGGATGACTGTAATTGCACAATATTTTATTATTTAATAAATTAAATAGGAGACAAACACCTAAGGGGACTGTTGAAAGAGTGTTTACTGACCCACTAGGTGGAATGGAATCTGGGGTAGAAGGAATGGACAAGTGGCAGCATCATGATGCAACTAACTAGCTGTTGGTATGGGACAACTCCCTTGAAATGTGGTCATAGTGCCCTGGAAGGTGGGACTAGAGCTTGAGGCTCATTTATTGAAAACTGAGCACTAAAGACCTATGTAGTCTATATAAGAGCCATCGAATTATGAACTGAGGTTCATCACTTTTCCTGACAAGGAAATTTACCTTGGGGTTTTGCTATGCTTGCACCCAAGAGATTCGATGAGGGGATATGTTGAGTTTATGATCATGGTGTAAGTCTGCCTGTTATACTACTGAGTGCAGAAGTCATATTTTGAGTGCAAAAGTTATATTACTGAGTGCCTTGCTTATACACAAATTCCATCTACTTAGTGGTTCAGTAGGAAAGCTCGAGGGTCCAAAGGAAGCAACTAGTTGGCTGCTTCTTCTGGAAAAGGTTGGGAGGAACAGGCCTCCTTGGGTGTTTGTCAGCCCTATCTTCATTTACAGGTTCTACTAGTCTTTTCTAATTTTAAGTAGTTAAAAATTTCTATATGAAATTATAAATTTATTGTTTAAAGGATATTATTATACAAATGCATTTATTTTAGTTTTTGACCTAATTAGGATTTTGTATAGTAATGATTATGAAAGATGAATCGAATACATATATTCACTGCATTTTTCCCGATGCTAATGGTTCTACATCGTACTCTGGTACAGAGAAGGAGATTAAGGTAGATAAATTGATAGGCAGATTGCCAAATGAAGGAGAAGATTTATGTTGTTGTATTTCATTAGTATTTCTTACCATTAATATTCTGTAGTAAAGAATATATGCTTAGGTTCAGAAATTTTAAAGGTATATAGCATCACAAGCACTATAATTATTCTTGCTTAAAAATAGAAATAATTATCCTATTCCTATACGAAACCTAGAATTTCCTTTCATCATTAAATTCCTCATAAAAGATAAATTCTATGTTTTTCTTTTATCATTCCTTTAATCAGTTAAGTGTTTAAGGTTCACTGCATTTTTCTTTCACTAGTTTTCATTGAAAATAACAGTTGCAAAATAATTGTTTTCCTAAGTACACGGTATTGTTATCCAATGCTACTAACAAACATAAATAATTACAGAAACAAACAGAACTCTTTCCATTACAAACAAATGAATGATTATTTAGCACTAATTTTTATGCACAGTATTCATTTTCTTTTGTATTATTTTATTATTTAAACTACAGTTAATCCCATTTAAATTTAGCATAGGATCAGGAACCCTAGATTGTTGTTTCATCAATTTCTTTATTCATCGCAGCTGTTAAACAAATAACTAATATGTTATCCAAAACAGAGTTTCTTTTAAAAACATAAACATCATGACAGGATCGTAACCCTTCATTGATCAAACCCTAGAAGTATCAACATATACCTTTCAGAATAAGAGTTTAGTTAAGGTTCAAACACCATCAGATAACAACAAAACAAGAAACTAATTACGATTTCATTACATAACTGAAAACAAAAACATTCGATTTTGGCTCACGGCCATCACTTAATCGACAGGAAATAATAACAAAGTGAAGCTTTCAACTCCATAAGCATAGTCATGAAAACGTTTATCAATTACATTCCTTAAGACTGAAATAATAAGCATCTCAGCATCAACATGAGACAACAGTATCACAAACCTATTGAAAAATATTAAATAGTAAAACCATATGATTTTCTCGATTTAGATATCTACTTTCCGAAGCCTGACATTTGTTATCAGAACAACAAAACGTTACCAAAAATTACACGTTAGGGTTTGACCATTTTAAGCACAGGGTTAAACTCTTAGCTCTCGAACTTTTCTTAAAACACAATAGTGGCAAAACGATAAACTTCATTTTCATAAAAACTGGAGCAATGCTCTCAAAAACTCAAACACAAACACCATAATGTAGGAAACACAGTTCTTTTATTATCAAAGATGGTAGAAGGGTAAAACCGTCTCCTCGATTATTTTTCTTTTACAGTTTCTACATTGAAAAACAAGCACCACAGCCTTAATGCCAAATGGGTCGAGGGTTTCATCCTCCCCAAGCTGTCAAACAGCTCACAAGCATTTCGATGAAGATCACTCCTCAGATCCGAGGAAAATATGAAGTCTCGGCAATAATATAGGAAGGTCCATAAGTCACCTAACCGAAACAACAGAGTAACCACCGAGGCTTACCATTTTCTTTTCATAGCTGCCAGTTATCGAAACCTAAGTATGAGTGCCAGTTGACGAAGGAACCTGCCATTTAAATAAATTAGTTGTCAAAATGAGTTTTGAAAGAAATCTTTACATGCGAAACATCAATAACTGAAACTCATAATAGAATGGAAGAGACAAGGTTCAAACCCGCGAATATTACCTTTTAAATTATCATTGGAGCAGAACACCCAAAAACCACTTCCAAAACTGTAACCATTACTCCATCACCAAATGCAACGAAGGATGGAAAAAATCTCTGAAAACTATCATTTGACAAATGAGGAAAGCCGAGTATGGAAGAAACCACACATAGAACTGTCACTCACCCTGGAACCCTTGACAACACCAATCTATTACTGGAAAACACTCACAAGAGTATCGGCCCTTACAATCTATCAACAGGTTCCAGTTAAAACATCAACAGGTCACGGTTTCGAATTGTGGACACTCCACAAGCACTTGCTAACGAAACCCTGAAGGCTCTCGGCCTGTCGGCCTCTCCACAGAGCCACTACACACTACAATGAATGCTGAGGAACAATAAACTTCAAAAAACATAGTGGTGGTTAGGGTTAGATCCCAAAGCCAAAGACCTTGCTTGATCAACGGTGGAGATCACCCGAAGGGTATCTCATAATCCCAAGCAATCTACCATAGTAAAGATACCATTAATGACCCTTTCCACCAAGGAGGATAGCTCGGATAAACTTTGAACCAAGAAAACATACAGCTCGTCACGTTGTTTGACCAATCACCATATCTTCACATGCCTAGCACCACGACGGTATCCACGGAGACATTCCACTGTCTCAACAGTTGGAGTATTAAATGCAAAAGGAAACCAAAGTGCCTGCCAGCACGAAACCATCATAATGTTATTTCTTACCCATCCTTGTAATGTATCAATTCCTTGGTAAAATGCACAACTATGTCATGTTATACACCTTGTGTTATGACAAGGTTGTATTCACTTTCATTGCTAGGATTCCGTAATGTAAAAGGGTCACACGATGCACACACAAATATGTAATTATTCATTATTCATAGGATAAGGTTTAAGCCAATGCATATAGTTCCTACACTAGATTTTAAATAAGAATTTGTATATAATTCCTAAGCTAATATTTTAAATACGAATTTGCAATTAGTTCCTACTTAGAATTTAAATAAAATGTTGCATATAATTCTTAGGCTATAGAGTATACAAGGATTTGCATATAGACATTGCACATTAATTGCACTTAGACATCACATATAGAAATTGTTTATTCTTATAATTTGCATTAAATAGAAACTCTCAATAATAATATATGAAAACATAGCTAAGTTAAGAAGATCATTCAATAGCATTGAAATGTAGATATTAATTATCTTGTTGCAAACAATACATTTTTAATCAGCACAACATTTAGTACAACAAGTCGACATTAAGCAATTATTACATTTCCGCACAGTTAGATTATGCATTAAAAGCTATATTGAAAAATTTTATTTTTTTGTAAATTTTGGGATGTTACACGATGACCCTGATATCATTGCCTTCAAATATCATTTTCATATTCTTCAAATCAATAATGGCATATTTAGTCATTACCCAATCGATACCCAGCAGTGTTGGATAAGGGTGGCTGTCATCCACGATTTCAATCACTTCAAAGTCTGCATAGCTGCGTACTCTGTCAATGTAAAAAATGGTGTTGGGTAACCTCCCCAAAGGTATAACTATCCCTTGATTAGCCATTCTTAACTGTAGAGGTGACCACTGTAGCTTTGGTTTTCCCATCTGATGCCATGTCTGCTTGGTCAAGAAATTTACTTCGGATCCAAGATCAAGAATGATCTCATCCATCTCATAGTCCCCAATCTAAGCAGTTAACCTCATTTCCCTCCCTATTCTTTTGGGACTCCTGATTTTATGGACTGTGCCATGGGAAGCCCCCTTCTTGCTGTTTGGCTCACATTGTCTCAGTACCTTTTCAAATTCCATGAAAGCATCTGTGCTCTTTAATAACTTCATGTAGCTTTGTAGGAACTGCGCAATAGAGGTACCTATGTCTTCCGCAACTCTCATCGGATCATATGCCGCTGGCATATCCTGTCTTTGCGGTATTTCGCTACACAATTGGGTTCTCGGGGAGTCGGGTGGTGGTGTTTGGAACATGTCTTGCGCCTCCTTGAATGCTCCCTTGTTTTTTTGTAAGTCCAGAGATGGTGCTTTCCCAGGAGATTTTCTAATCCATACCGGCTCACTAGGATTCTTCCTAGGATCGCACGTCCCAGACGTCGAAGCTTCTGCGCCTCCATCCCTTCCTATATCAGCGCCACTGCGCGTTACCACGTTTACACTTGGATCCATAGATCTTTTCTCTGTTGTGATCAACTGTATGTTGGGATTCGATGGTTCTGTCCTTCTTCGTTTTTGCATTTCTACTTGAAGCACAGGACAGTCTTCAATAACATGCTCAAATGATTTACAATAATTACATGTAATGCATAGGTTGGTACAATCTCAAGATACATGACCTGACTAGCCACAGTTATAACAGATTACCTGCCCACGGCCTCTTCCTTGCGTCAGGTTGGCATTTCTTCCTCTCCCGCGGTATTCGCCACCACGGCCTATATATCCTCCCTGATCGTAGTGGGTGTTCTCCTATTTTGGCTGATTTTCTTCCTGAATGCGGTACATTCCAGCACCTCGCATCACTTCCATATCATGCTTTCTTTCATTCATGAGCTCATATGTGGGACAGTTGGATTCATCATGTCCAACTAACTTACAGAAATTACAACATAAATTTTTTGGTGTTTTTACATATTTTTGTAGTAGGTAATAGTGTCCTCAGGTTTGTTTCCCCTGATTCTACAGATTTCACACCACGACGCCTGATTGTGATTCATATTCATTGGGTTCGGTGCACCACTATCAAGATAATCTTGAAATAGAGGGCAATTTTCTCTGGTGTGGCCCTCTCCTTTGCTTCCTGTGCACCAAACTTCGCGTCTCAGTTCATACCTCTGTTCTTTTTCATTCTTCATACCTTGTAGTTCTAATGTCAAGGTGGTCAACTGGTTCTGGATCTGTGACATCCCTGAACTGTTCTCTCCAATTGGTGAAGCCTCCAGCTTCATAGTGATCTCTAATGCCTCTACCTACGACGTAACCTTTTGCTGCATCAGTGGTTGTCTGATTTGGGGCAACAGTGCAGTGATGAACCATTCCTAGTGTTGTTGCAGAGCTATAACAAATCTCACTTGGTCTAACAATGTCTTAAATTTTTGGTCAAATTCCCAGACCATTTCAATAGGTTTCTGCTTAATTTTGTTTAGCTTTGTTATGCACTGTGACTCGGATTTTGGTTTCTTAAATTTTGTTACGAGTGCAGCCTTGATTTCTGTTAGGGTTCTCAATTGTTCATGAGAAATTTCATAAACCAATGCAATGCTCTATCTCGGAAAGTAGTGATGAGTTGTGCTCTCTTCACAGCATCATCCTGAATTTTCTTTACACTCCATATGGATTCACATAGAAACCAGTGTTGATTAGGGTCTTCTAGACCTGTGCCTTTGAATATCAGCAGTTTTATATCATTATCTATCATTCTCCTTCCTAGTTGTGTACCACCCTGAGGAGTGTTATGAGTCTGCGGAGGGTTCTGAGCAGAAAAAACAAAGTGAATATTCAGAATAGTGGTATTTTGCGAAATATTCAGAGACTAGGTATTTTGAATTGGACTAGGCTGAGTCGGGATGGTCTGAGCACCTACTCCTGCGAGGCTAGCAGTATTAACGTTCTGAGGGGTGGGCTACACTACACTCACAACGGGTTGATTCTGAGATACGGGTGGCATGGTTTCTACAACCAGCGGATTCTGAGGTGTGATAGGGTGGATGGTGGCTGATGACGACGCGGTCTGATTATTAAGGTCCCATGGGATTTCGGTATCGACACGGAGTCCAAGTCCTCCAGGATTATTTTCTTTATTAAACTTATATCTCTTTCCACTTCTCATACTATGTGTCTCTTCATCAGAATCACTAAAAATGCTATTGACCATGACAGACTCAAAATTATTACTGCATTCTTAAGATGCCTTTCTCAGCTAAAAGCATTTTAATGTACAGACTAAGATTGTTCAGGAACTTACCTCTGAATCCTTCGAAAAAGTATGCTTCAGCTTGGCTGTAGGACTTTAGCGTGTCTATAGCAAATTCTGTTACAAATCCTTCAAGTATGCTATCAACCCAGAAGTTGACTGCTCGGATCAGTGGGCTGTCTATTGATTTGAGATGCGTTGTGAGCTCTGGAGTCCACTCTGTAGGTACTCCTCCTTGAAAATAGGTTTTCCTTTCTGTGAGTTGCGAGATCCACTCGTGCAGCTCGTTTCCAAACAAAGACTAGAATATCTCGTGAATCTCTCACCACAAATATCTGTTCAACCACTAAACGTCAGAGAGACATGGATGTCTGTTCTCTTCGCTTGCAAAATATCTTTCAATATTGTCACACCAATCCCAGATCTCTTTCTTTTTGGGATGCCAATTGTCTGAACCCAATGGGAACTGGTATTATTTGTCACACATTACTTTTCAATGCACTATCGCATTACTGGTCTTAGCCAAGCAATGGAAACATTTGTGGGCGTATATAATTGAGGTAGAGGTTTCCAATGTAGACCTAGGTAATTCGCGATTCATGGAACCAACAAAACCCCTTTTCACTGGCCCTTTCGGAAACAGGCTGCACGCAGCCTGAGGTGAAGCTGAGGGGGTGCTTGTGGAATTAGGTTTCCACAACCTAGTGATGCGATTGTAGGAAGACTGATGAGCAGTGCATCATCACAAGGGATGTCGTGGATGGCCAACTACGTGAAGTCTCTACTTCATGTCGGATACTTTGGCAAGTGGAGGTACTTGCGCAACCAACGCTAACTAAGGGCTGCTCGGTATGGGAATCTTCTTGCATCGCAATGCAAAGCTATCAGCAGCTTACCTCGTAGCAATTCTCGATGGTTTGGTGCATCAGTGAGACCGCGCATCTATTCCAAGACTTGACTAACTCTAACCAATCTTAACGTTCTTTATCCATTCGAGACACTTAAATTCCTAACATTATAGTGTATGCAAAATGAGTAAAATCATGCCAAACTGTGTGCCCCAATGCTGCTTTTCAATTCAGTATTCAACCATGCGACTATTCAACAAATTCATACATTCAAATGCTCGGAAGTGCTGAATACATAACATTCATCCACACATGTATTACTTAACATATTATTTCCATCATTCTATGGCAAATACATATAAAAGAAATCACACAGCAGATAACTGCAGTACTTAAACATTCATACCAAGCAAATGAACAGTTGCAAACACACAATAATAACATAACACGGAATTTAACGTGGTTCACCCCCCGGATGGAGGCTACGTCCACAAGAACGGTTGTTAATATTGATCTTTATGGGAAGGGTACAACTGTTCTTGGTCTATGTACTCAGCTGCAGACTCTCTTCTCTTTCAGATAGGTCTCTGCGCACTCAGCTACAGAGCCTTTACAATAGCTTCAAGCTCAAAAGATGCTAACAATATCCAACAATGACTAGCTCTACGAGAGATTAACCCTTTCCCATACCAAAATGCCTTATTTATAGATCACACCCAAGGGTCATGTCTTTACAATCAATAGGTCGAAACCCTAAGGTTTCCACTACTCGCATGGCTAACTACCACCCTAGCTGTCACCATCGATAGCTTACTCTACCTACTCCAGGTCGTTCCAACTGGGCTACTCATGGCTCACACGCTCGTCCGACAACCGCAGTCACCAAACAGTTGTAAATGCATCATGGCCTGTCCCTTTCCACTCCTTCCGCCTGCTTGTCTTTATTGGTGTAGTGGCCTAGCTTCTCAACTGCTTGCCACCACTCTTCCATACAGGTCACTTTCCTTTGCCTTCCACCTATCCCTTGCCCAAAAATAGGTCACTTTTCTCATCTGACCTTTACTGATATTTCCTACCAAAAATAGCTCCTGCGCGATACCTGCGCATCTATGTTCTGTGCAACCCTACCTTACTATTGTCGTTGCACGACATGCAAAATTTCTCAAAACTGCTTCCCTCCTATGTCACCGCACACAATGCGCACTTTTTCAGTGCTTGTGCAAAATCCTAACTTGGACCCCATCCAACAAAGACTACTAGACGAAACATTATGTGTTTTACCAAGGAGTGGTGAAATCCATTATATACATCAGTGTTCTCAGGAATCTCTACTCAGACCAGAGTTAAGCACGAGGTCACGGGAGGTTGGTTGCGGAGATAGCCCTCCAATACCGGCTGAATGTGGGAGATATTTCCAGGATTTGTTCATATATGGGGGTACCGTAGGTTCATCCTCTTGTGCTTCAGGCTTACCTACCCTAGCCATACAACGGATCCCACTTGTGTTTGTCCCCCTGAGCACTGGTTATATTTTTGTGACCTTAGTTTCCTTACCTAGGTATCGTAGAGGGTATTTATAGTGGTTATGCTGCGGGTGTCCTCGGTCAGATAGAGGTCAAACAACATAGTTTCTTGTTGTATAGGGACTTGACCCTATGCACGCAGTGAAGTCTGGGGGCCTTTATAACTGATTATGTTACCTCCACCTATAATTTGGGAGTATCAAGCCTCTCCTAGACGAGACATACCAGCTGTAGTGTCGGGAGCTCATTTAGCCACTCTGTTTGCATGCTCTTGGTTGTAGTTTCTCTAGGTGTGTGCTCTTGATTTTCTATTTTTGATCGATAGTTCGAACGTTAGGGGATGCTTTGATTTTATAGTATCTCTGGAGATATCGTGGCACGGAGTCCTGCTCTCCATCAATCTCGTCGGTTGGCTAGTTTACCAGCTGCCAAGCTTTCACGCCATGTCCAGAAGGGACGTCGACGGGCTCCCTCCGAATCTTCAGATTCTTACGAAACATACTTCATTGATGCCATGATTACACATTATGGCACGGGAGAAATCCCTATGAGTCCATCAGGTAGAGTCAAACACCCCTACCTTCTGTCAGAACAAGGCCACACACATTTATGACCACGTTCAAGAGTGTCGTCGACGGAAAAGGTTAGTGAAAGCCAACATTCCTCCAAAGTTTCTGTTGGAATGGTTTCTCAAGTCTTTGCTCCCATATATTGCTAAGGATGTTTCGATGTTTGGCATTGTGACTGAGGAACAATCCATCTTAAAAGTCCAGCAATTAGATTTATTATATTCTCAGTCTAGCATTTTATACGACATTATCCCTGAAGCACCGCGAACACGACATGATCCCAAGTCAGTTCCTGGACCACATGTCGATGGCATTGTGGGATCCACAGGTACTCACCCTGTAGATTTGATTGCTAATCAAATGCAAAAAAAATTGCTTAACCAATCTACTCCCAGACAGGTTCACACCTTGTCCACTTCCACTCCATCATCTGATGTACACACTCTGCAATCAACGAATCCATCGGGCAACCAGCAACCTGGTGGTAAGAAGAAGGAGAGAAACAATAGAAAGGGTGGAAACAATGGGAATAATGGTAGTAATCACAATACTCCTCAAAAAGAAAATGCCAACCCTCCTCGGGATGGCGGAAATGCTGGTGGGGAACAAAAACCTATGCATAATGTGAAATTCCCTTGCAAGCTTTGCGAGGAGGATCACCTTGCTCACTTTTGTCCTCATATTAAAGAAGCATTGAAGTATCTAGCACAGATCCCAACTGTGTTAAAAGATCCCCTTCCACATCATCAGAATATGGCTTCTCATGCTCCCGCTATTGGTTATGGACCTACTGAGACTACAATGTCTTCTTCCAATACTAGTGGCTATGGATGCGTGAATATGGTCCAATCAGCGATTAGTGTTTCCACTCGTCAACGCGATTATGGCGCACCACAACCAAACATGGGGAATGAGTCTCCCCCTCCTCCTGATACTTCCTTGCATATAGAGAATCCCTCTACTATGCCGCAGATACCAAAGGGTGTTCTTAAGCGCTCTATGCATAATCCCAATGCTCGAGCTGCCCAAAACTACTCCATTGTAGAAGATTTGGGCCAAAATCCACGCGCCATGTCGGCTCTTGAAGTTTAACAAGCGTGTCCTTCTCAAAGGCATGCCCTTTTTAGTGATTTAGGAGTTCAGGATGAGGGAATTCCTAGCATTATCAAGTTTTATACTACTGACGTTCAACCTCGCTTACCTTACCACGTGGCTTTTCAAATCCATGTGGAGTGCCTTCAGAATTTCGTCAGAAGAATGGTGGTTGACAAAGGTGCTTCCGCATTAGTAATGTCTTTATCTTGTTGGAAAGCTCTTGGCTCTCCTCCTTTGTCCAAATCCATGACTATGCTCACTGCATTTGACGATCGGTCATTTAATCCACATGGGATTATCCCTTCCCTTATTGTCTGCTTGGGTGGGAAACCTGTGCCTATTGAAGTTGAAGTGGTTGATGCACCCATCGACTACAACCTTCTCCTGGGTAGGAATTGAATGTATGCTATGAAAGCGGTTGCGTCCACTGTTTTTAGAGTTATTTGCTTTCCACACAATGGAAAGATTGTGACAGTCAACCAACTAGATTTCATTAGTCCTCCTTCCACAGCATCCATGGGATCAGTAGTCTCCCAAGTCAAAGATTCTCAACTAGAAACTAGGAACATCGGTGTAGGATTGTACCCCTCATTGATGGGACCTTTCAACTTCCCTGCACCAATCTCCTTTGTAGGAACCATCTCCAATGATGCTCCTTCCTCCTTAAATCATGTACCCTTTTTGGACATTGTATTTCAGTGATCCGTGGAATCTACCTTCCACGAGTTCCCCATCCCGAGAAATTTCACACATTGGGATGGATATGCCCTTGTCTACAGTCAAGCTTGCTCATCATTTTTAACAAGCCATTGTAGATTCAGATCTCTCTTCTTCATGGACAGGAGAGGAAGATCCCGTTATGCTGCCTGCATAGGAAGTTGACCCATTTTGTTCACATGGATGCCTTGATGATATTCTACCTTCATATGAATATTTTATCACGTCCATGCATGGTAATGATGAGCCTTGGGGGGATTCATATCATAGATCTCATTCCTTTCCCACCCTTGGTCTTATTGAACACGATGAGCCTATAATACAATCTGCCACTCGTTTGGATTTGGATCCAGTCACAGTCTTGTCCAGCTTTGGTTTGGCGTGTCTGATGAGTCTTTGAGCTCTCCTATAGATCTGCAAATCAACACTCCTGAAGAGTTTGATTCTATTTCTAGAATTTCCAACTCCCTTGATGATGAATTTTCTCTTGCAAATTCTTTTACATCTTTCAGCTTTGCTCTTCATTTTGAAGATGACCATTTTGATCCCTCAGGTATTGGTACTATGGCACCTTCAGTGGTTAGCTCTACCTGCATGTTGTCTAAGGTTAACGATAGTGAAGTTGAAAATGTTTCTACCGTAGTGACTTGTATCATAGTTTTCTTTACGTATGTTTTAGAGATGATCTTGGTACTTATGTTTCTTAGAGACATGATTCTTAGCTGGACTTACACTTGTTTACTGGTCCTTTTCGACATTTGCTTAGGTCATGGTAGGCATATTCAGAACCCTGCATATAGGTTTAGGCCTCCCCATTGTTATGATTCATTTGAAGTTTTTTCCATTCAAATTCGTAGACACCCTGAGTGTCCTTATCTTGCTCACATTCCTTGCATTATGCATAGCGTCATTCCATGCACTTGGAACTAGTCTCGCATGTCCCTGACACTCGTCTACTCCCATTAGGAGCATTCTTCCATCTCTCCTTTGAGCTCATTAAAAACAGTAAGGAGGTCACGAGTTTACTTTTTCAGGCTCGTTAAAATTTTACAGAAAATATTTTTATAAAGTCTTTTTTAAGCCCTTGTTAGACTTTTTCAAATCAAACAAGATTACCGAGTATACATTTCATTTCAGACTCGCTAAAGGATTTGAAGCGACATCCACTTAGGTATAAGTTTACCCATTTTCCAAACCTTTGTGGATTAATTACGAAAAAGGTATACTCTAGTCATACGTGACTAGAAGAGTTATTCTCTCATTGTTTTACACTTTTTCGGGTGAGGAGACCAACTTTATGAAAAAGTACTCCCCTTTTATGTCAAGTTGTGGTTGCATTGCATCATCCTACTTTCCGCTTGAGCCTTGTACCGGCTCCCACTTACTTAGTTCTTAGCCTAGTGCTTGAGCACTTTTCTCTGTCGACTCCTGCAGAGCTTCCATTTTCCCTTCACGAATTGATCACCTTTTGACCCTGAGGGAACACCCCCCCAAGTGTCCACATCCTGCACATGCTTCCTTCCATTGATCATAGGTATGTTCCACTGCTTAGGACTAGTCTGCTAGCTATTTGACACTCGTTCCCTCCATTGTTGTACTATGAGCAATTTTATTCTTTTTCAAGCTTTTCCAAATATGAAAAAGACCAAAAAAATTAAATATTCCAAAAAGCTGGACGGGATTATGGTTACTACTTCTAGTTGGAAGCTGTTGCGTCACCTTTGAACAGAGCATTCATTCCACTCTATCCATCATGAGTCGGGTGTTGATGTATATGTAACTTCGGAATGTATTTCACCCATGTATTTCATCTATGTATATTGTACTCCTATAGAGATGTTGTTATTCCTCTATAAGGAAGTGTCGTCATTTGTATTGACATGTGTCGCAAGTGTCATAACTTGCTAATGGGTTATTAGACCACCATGTGTGGGGTCGGCCCTGATTAAGTTAACCATGGGTTATTAGGATAAGCTAGACAAGTCGGCCCCACTTGTTTATTGGGCAGGACAGGACAAGTATAAATAAAGATCAGGAGATCTCTATTTGGTCACTCATTACTCACTTCTATCTCTCTCAGAAAGTGGCGCACTTGCGTGGAGGAGGATCATCTACTAGGAGAAGACTATCTCTTGTACTTGGGTTGTACTTTGGTTGTATTGTTGCTCTATCTATCTCTGAGGAAGTTGTGGGGTTTTTCACCTTAGGGTTTTCCCCACGGAAAATCTATGTGTCTATTGTCTCTTATGTTTGCCTCTTGTTGTGATTGACATGATTGACATGCTTGATATGATTGATATGTTGTACATGTTATTCTCTCAGTAAAGATCCTAAAGTATATTGAATTAAATTAACATGGTATCAGAGCTTCCCTAAGAAGAAAACATTGTGCAATGGCAGAAACTAGGGTTTCTTGTTTATTGGGTTTCTCTCCACAGATTTCAGAAAAGCAGTAAGGTAGCTTGACTCTACTCATCAAGGAGAATCTATATGTCCAATCAGAATTCAATTCTGAGCACTTTCAGTTTTGTCCCTAAAACTTAGGGTTTCCACAAAAATAGGAATTTCTGAAATCTGAAGACATAGCTGGAATCTCCTTGGAAAAATCGAAGTTTGGAGCTTTGGATCAAGATTTTTGGTTGGGTGAAGCTCCTGGAAACTCAAACCCTAATTCAGGGTCCTCCCCAATGAATCCAGGAAGACTAAAAGGCATTTCTGAAGGGTGAAACTTTGCAGATCTCAAATTCTGAATATAACAAGCTGATCAGCTCATCAAGGCGCATCTTTCTATCCTTTCAGAAAGTTGAAAATCACATTTTGAATTTTTAGCGTTTCTCTGACAAACCCTAATCCGGGACTAGATCCAGTTTTCAGCAAATCAAGTGGTAAGACCTAAATCTTTTCTATTTCCATTTGAAGTACTCTTTAAAGATGTCTCACCACACTAAGCTTGAGGATAAGCTTGAAGGGGCTAATAACTTCCAAGCATAGAAGTATAGGATTGGGTTAATCCTGGAAGAAAATGAATTGGATACTTACATAAGGGAAGAGGTCCATGTCCCAGAGGAAGAAGAGGCTAAGGCCTTACATAAAAATAACTTGGTCAAGGAAAAGAGGATCATTGCTGATTATATCAAGAACCATCTCATCCCACATGCGTCATCTCTAAAGACACCCAAGGCAATGTTTGACTCTTTGACCAAGATGTTTGAAGGGAAGAACATAAATCAAAAGATGACTCTGCAGAACCAATTGAAAGGGGTAAAGCTTCAGAATGGAGAGACCATTCAATCCTATTTCTCCAAGGTCTCTCGGATCAAGGAACAACTTGGAGCTGTGGATGAAATGCTGGAGAATGGTGAAATTTTCATGACCACTCTGAATGGCCTACCTAGGTCATGGGATTCCTTTATTCAAGGAATTTGTGCTAGAAGGAAGTTGATCTCCTTTAGTAGACTGTGGGAGGAATGTTCACAAGAAGAAGCAAGGCTTGTGGCTCAAGAAGAAAAGATGGGGAATGAAGATCAAGCTCTCACAGCTCACACCAAAAGAAGCAAGCCTAAGAAGGAGCACTCTCATTACAAGAAATCCTCTCACACTCACCAAAAGAATAGGAAAGATATGAGATGCTTCACATGTAATGAGAAGCTACTCTTTGTTGCAAATTGTCCCAAGAACAAAAAGGACAACAACAACTTCAACAAGAAGAAGAAGTGCAGCAAGAGAAGGTACCATGCTCATGCTGTTGAGGATGATGAACCTCCAAAGAAAAAGGCTAGGGAAGAAAGTGATGATTCATCAAGTGAATATGAATATGTTCTAATATCCACTCTCACAGGTACTATCTCTTATCGATGTAATGATTGCATTATTGATAGTGGGGCTTCCAAACACATGACTGGGTTAAAGAATTCTTTGTAAATCTATCTGAACATGAGTCACCCCATAAAGTGAAACTTGGGGATGACTATCAATATCCTATCAAAGGAAGTGGTGAAGCCTCCTACAACCTAGACTCTGGGAAGTCTTTGAAGATGAAAGATGTTCTATATGTACCTAGGCTCAAGAAGAATATACTCTCCATATCTGCATTGGATGCCAAAGGCATGAGGGTTGCATTTGTAGATGGCCAAGTACTAATGTGGCCAAAAGGTAAAACTATTGACGATGCAGTAATGATTGGAGAGCAAGAGGGAGGATTGTATAAATTAAAGGGACAACCTGAACATGCCATGGTACATGAATCCATGGAGCCAAGTGAACTTTGGCATAGAAAGCTTGCACATGTCCACTATAGGGAACTACCAATTGCAAGTAAAGCAATAGAGGGTCTTCCTGAAATCAAGACCAAGCATGAAGGTGTTTGCAAAGGTTGTGCAAAAGGAAAGAACATAAAAAAGGCATTTCCAAGCAGTGAAAGCAAATCAAAAGGAATCTTGGAAATTATCCACTCCGATGTATGCAGTCCGATGTCATCTAGTTCTCTAAGTGGGTATGTTTACAATGTCTCTTTTATTGATGACTTCTCCAGGAAGACTTGGGTTTATTTCTTGAAGAACAAAGATGAAGTGTTTGATAAGTTCAAAGAATTCAAAGCCTTGATGGAAAATCAAACTTATAAGAAAATAAAGATATTCATATCAGACAATGGCGGAGAATTCACTTCAAGAGATTTCAAGAAATTATGCAGTGATTCAGGGATTAACAAGGAGTTGACTGCTCCTTACAATCCACAACAAAATGGAGTTGCAAAAAGGAAGAATAGAACAATCATGGAAATAGCATGAGAAATGCTGCATGGCCAGGATCTTCCTATGCATCTATGGGAAGAAGCAGCTAGGACAGCTAAATATGTGTAGAACAAAACACCTCACAAGATATTGGACAACAAGACACTAGAAGAGGTCTTCTCTGGTAAGAAGCCTAAAGTCAGCCATCTTAGAATATTTGGTTATCCAGTATACACTCATGTTCCAAAGGAAAAGAGGACAAAGCTAGATCCTTCAGGAAAGAAGGACATCTTTGTGGGGTACAGTGAAAGCTGGAAGGCTTACAGAATATACTTTCCAGGGTTCAAGAAGATTGATGTCAGCAGGGATGTAACATTTGATGAAAACTTAGCCTTCATCAAATCAAGAAAGACACATGTTGAAGATCATGAAGAACCAAAGGAAAACAGATTTCAAGACATCACCATGACTGAATCAATTTCAGAAGCAGATCGTGAAGTTGAAGATCCACAAATACCTGTAGATCCACCCCATGAGAATAACTCTCATAAGAGGAAACCTGCATGGGCTAGAGAGCTCATCCAAGATGCAAAATGATATGGCATTCCAAAAGAAGAACACAGAGCAAAGAAGAGAACTAGATCACATACCAGCTATGTTGCTTTATTCTGTGATATTATGAACAAAGAACCTTCCAATTATGAAGAGGCAGCGGAAAATAAAGAATGGAAGGATGCCATGGTCGAGGAATACCAGTTGATCATGAAGAATGATGTTTGGGATGTAGTCCCAAGACCTGAAGGGAAGTTTGTTGTGACTTCCAAGTGGATCTTTAAGATCAAGCATGCTGTAGATGGCAGCATAGAAAAGTACAAAGCGAAATTTGTAGCTCGCGGCTTCTCCCAAAAAGAGGGAGTAGACTATGAAGAAACTTTTGCTCCTGTAGCCAGGTACACTTCCATCAGATGAGTACTTGCTCTGGCTACACTGATGAAATGGAAGATACACCAGATGGATGTCAAGACAGAAGTTTCTTGAATGGTGTAGTCGAGGAGGAAGTGTATGTGGAGCAGCCACTTGGTTTTGAGACACATGACAGGGATTCATATGTGTGCAGATTGAAGAAAGACTTCTATGGCTTGAAGCAATCTCCTAGGACTTGGTATGGTAAGATAGACAAATTTTTATCCAGTTTGGGCTTTAGTAAGAGTAAAGTAGATTCCAACCTTTACTACAAGGTTGAGGAAGGAAGTCTTGTGATACTACTCTTGTATGTGGATGACCTATTTGTAACAAGAGAGGAAGGATTGATTGCCGATACCAAGAGGAAGCTTGCTGCCAAGTTCAAGATGAAGGACTTGGGTATTATGCACTACTTTATAGGCATGGAGGTGTGGCAGAGTGCAGATGGGATCTTCCTTGGACAAGGGAAGTATGCTGAAGAGATCCTGAAGAGGTTCGAGATGATGGACTGCAAGGCCATAGCGACACCTATGGCATCGAAGCTGAAGCTTCTATGTGATGCTTCATCTGATCCGGTTGATGTCACTGCGTATTGTCAGATGATTGGGTCCTTGATGTACTTGACGAACACTAGACTAGATATTTGCTTTGCGGTGAACACATTGAGCCAGTTCCTGATGGATCCCAGAGGTGTTCACCTGGTTGCTATAAAGCATATTCTGAGGTACCTGAAGGGTACAATTGATTATGGGCTCAAGTATGATGCGAATCAAAATTTTAACCTATAGGGTTATGTTGATTCATATTGGGAAGGCAGTGCTACAGATAGGAATAGCACATCTGGGTGCTGCTTCAGTATGGGATTAGGTGTGATCTCTTGGTTTAGTAGGAAGCAATCCTACGTAGCACTGAGTACAGCCGAGGCAGAGTATGTTGCAGCATGTTCGGCTAGCTGTGAGGTAGTATGGATCCGGAAGCTACTGTCTGAGTTATTTGATCTTCCGATGAAGGCTACTGGTATCTTTTGTGACAACCAGAGTTGTGTGAAGCTATTTGAGAACCCGGTGTTCCATGATAGGTCGAAGCACATAGATATCAAAATCACTATATCAGGGATATGGTGCAGAGAGGAGCAGTGAAGCTCCTGTATGTTGCGATGGATGAGCAGGTTGCAGATGTGCTGACGAATCCATTAGCTAGAGTGAAGTTCGAGTACTTCAGAGAGAGGCTTGGTGTTCTTTAGATTGATGACACTTCAAGGAAGAAGTGATGGACACATTTGCAGGAGCCATTCCCAGCATGGTGAGAGGAGGATCCTTCCATGGCTATGGATGTAAGCGTTGGATCATGAGCATCAGAATGATGCTCCAGTTACTCCTTTGCATATGCATCATGTTGGATGCTTTTTATGATCAGTTGGATCATGTATTTGTATATGCATCATGTTGGATGCTTGTTATGATCAGTTGGATCATGTATATGTATATGCATCATGTTGGATGCTTGGAACATGTATTTGTATATGTATCAGGTGGATACATTGTATGATCAGGTAGATCATGTATGTTGATATATATTAGCTAGATACATTGTATGATCAGGTGGATCATGTATATGTGTGTATATCAGGTGGATACATTGTATGATCAAGTGGATCATGTATGATGATATGTATCAGGTAGATACTTGGTATGCATCAGGTGGATGCATTGTATGATTAGGATGATCATGGATGACGAGCTTCAGGATGTTGATCCAGATGACATGCATCAGGACGATGCAATGATGATGATCAGGATGATCATGTGTACATCAGGATGATGTATGGTGAGTATCAGGTTGATACTCTATGGCCGTGGAACAGGTTGTGCAGATAAGCATATAATCCAGCCCTGGGAGGTTTGCAGATAGTCTTTCAAGGTTTTTCCTATGGCATGTAATGTGGCCCTGGGATATTTGGCAAATGCTCTTTCAAGGTTTTTCTTTGGAAGGACATATAATCCGTCCCTGGGAGATTTGCATATAGTCTTTCGAGGTCTTTCTTATGGCATGTATCTAGTCCTGGGATATCTGGTAGATTCTCTTTCGAGGTTTCGTCCAATGGCATATAATCCAGCCCTGGGAGATATGGTAGGTTGAGTTGTGTGCTCGTAATCAGTCCTGGGATGCTCTTTCGAGGTTTTTCCACGACCACATGTAATATGCCCTAGAGATATGGACAGGTTGTGCTAGCCATGTAAAAGGCCTCAGATGCTCTTTAGAGTTCTTGCTAGTCAAGACACTCTTTAAAGGTTTTGTGGTATGGGTCACATGTAATAAGTCCTGGAGATCTGGACAGGATGAAAAAGGCCTCAAATTCTCTTTAGAGATCTTGCTTGTCAAGACACTCTTTGAAGGTTTTGTGACAATCACATATAATACAACCCTGGGAGATCCGATAGGTAGAGCCGTGTGCTCATAACAACCTAGATGCTCTTGCGAGGTTTTGTGATGCACATAATAAGTCCTGAGGATTCCATAGTATGGCCAATGATGATGAAGACCTATAGGTGGTGGGCCTACAACTAGTATGAAAAAGGACTGGCTCTATAGAACTTCCTATGATGAGAAGATTCAGAGATTGATTAAGATAGCAGCAGCGATGACGATGACGATGATCCAGAGAAGAAGACTTGTGCTAGCAGATCTGTGTCGAGAAATACCTTCCTAGTTAAGAGGGAGTGTTGATGTATATGTAACTTTGGAATGTATTTCACCCATGTATTTGATCTATGTATATTGTACTCCTATATAGATGTTGTTATTCCTCTATAAGGAAGTGTCGTCATTTGTATTGACAAGTGTCGCAAGTGTCGTCATTTGTATTGACAAGTGTCGCAAGTGTCGTAACTTGTCGATGGGTTATTAGACCATCATGTGTGGGGTCGACCCTGATTAAGTTAACCATGGGTTATTAGGCTAAGCTAGGAAAGTTGGCCCCACTAGTTTATTGGGAAGGACAGAACAAGTATAAATAGAGATTGGGAGATCTCTATTTGATCACTCATTACTCACTTCTATCTCTCTCAGAAAGTGGCGCACTTGTGTGGAGGAGGATCATCTGCTAGGAGAAGACTATCTCTTGTACTTGGGTTGTACTTTGGTTGTATTATTTCTCTATCTATCTCTGAGGAAGTTGTGGGGTTTTTCACCTTAGGGTTTTCCCCATGGAAACTTTGTGTGTCTGTTGTCTCTTATGTTTGCCTCTTGTTTTGATTGACATGATTGACATGCTTGATATGATTGATATGTTGTACATGTTATTCTCTCAGTAAAGATCCTAGAGTATATTGAATTAATGCTCAAAAATTAACATCGGGACTATAGTTGGACATTAGGAGCTGTACTTGTTTCTCAGTTTACTCCATCGATTGGTTAACATTCTAGTCATTATGGAGCCCTTTGTTGATGCCTCCTGCATCACATAGTCTATATTGAGTCTATGTTGCCCGATTCTATCCATATGCTCATGCTCTTGTTCAAAGGAAGTCCTGAAACTAGAGTCGGCCACTCCTCAGATCTCTTGACTATTGCATGTCGGCCATCCTTATTGAGTCAGTCTATTTCACCTGATTTCTTCCAAATCTTTCAACGTAGCTGGTACCTCGTGCTGGTTAATGGGGGATTCCTTAATTCCCTCCTTCTAGCGAGTCTCATTCCGTCGACTTCAACTCATTTATTCCGGAACTTGAGGCTTAGAGTTCGGTTGAGTACCTTGAAGCTTGCAGTCATTAGTGGTAGGTTCTCTCACCACTGACAGTTTTGGGAATACATCAATGTCCCCTGATTGATGGATTCATCTTAGTGTTTGACTTCAACCCATCTATTCACACTTTGATGATTGTACTTTGTACCTTGATGCCCATTTTCATTATTAGTGGGTTATCTCGCATCTATTAACGGTATACATCATTGACCGGTAATCAGACAATGTCACATCAGGTTAGGCCTCAACACCTTTATTCACTTGATGGGACTTGCACCATAGACGATTTGTGTAGAAGACCCCATGCGATAGTGGCATTCAGTATGCTACTTATGATGACTACTTTATATCTGAGATATCATCTCTCAGATATCAGCAGTTTGTACCTCCAGTTTGCACTAGCTGTTTCCTTTTCAGCAGGGAACCATATCTTACTGTAGAGGGATCATGGCTATGATCACTTATGACATGTATTCACTATGTACTACCTATTCATGGCCATTGTATAAGATTGTTGTACTATACCGACATGTACTTGAGATACTAATGTATTATGACGAGTGAGATGCTCCTTCCACTTGTGTCTCCATCATTCCACTTCTGAGTTTTATAATGTATTTTGGCCATCGTAGCACCATTCTCTGACCTCACACATTAGGGGGCATCTGTTACAATGTAATTTTCCACCTTATGAGCATCAACACTCTTTGGCCTTCAGGATCCATTTCACTAACTTAGATCCACTTTGTGTCCTTCAGAACACATTTTTTCTCCCTGTACGCTAGCTATTCCACTTTAGCCACCGTACTCGCGAGCTGCATCACTATAGCCCGCAGGTGACAAGTAAAATGGTAAAAATCACTAGTAAATGGATATTTACTCCCACAAAGCGGTCTTAGGGTGACCTTTGGCCCTCCATTTTCCAGTAACACCTCGATGTGTCCTTTCACTTACCTTTGGGAGGACTATATATTGAACACATATGGCATATGGAAGGGAGGAGAAAGAGATAGCAAGATAACTCTAGTGGATTTTTGCCGCATCTTGAGTCTACACTCATTGATCCTTGTTTTTGTGAACCTCTTATGTTCACCTTCCAAACTCTTATCACAGTTTGAGTTTTCCATTCCATGGAGGATTGAAGTGGTGGAGGCACAAGTGGAGAGACCCAGTTCTTGGTTCAGATTGGTTGCCGACAAGAGGTCGTATCACATTGTACTTCTTGTTATTGATTAATAAAAATACTCATATTCTTGTCCATTAATGGTGTGAATGTTGTTTATATTACATTGGGTTGCATTTACTTTTTATATTATGGACCATTGCTATTGATGATGTTAATTCCATTTATATATTATATGTGCTTGTTGTATATTTCCTGTCAAGATTAATTTGCAGGTTCAAGTGCATGAATTGAAAGCTCCAACGGGGATCTACATCAAACGTTTGGATCGAGGTTGGTTATATTCTTCATTATCTTAGCATTGTCATTTATATAGCATAGTATTGAGAATTGAGTTAATTTCTGGTAGTCAACTGTCTGTCATGGTCTACCCCAAGCCATAGGAAGTTTTCTCCGTAACAAGATCGGCCACCCCTTCTTTTCGTAGTTAATTGTGAAAAAATTTATCCATCAATTCAAATATATTCATAATGGAGAACACAAGAAGGGTCGACCGCAAGGATAATTTTAGGGGCAAAATTTAGCCGATGGTCTATTTTTCCATGTTTTTTTCCAAAAAATGATTCGCCAATTTGCATTATTTGAATCCCCATTTCACCCAATTTTGATGGGGTAAACTTTTTTCACTCTAAAATTCGCCAAATTATTATATAAACCATATAAAATCCTTAGAAATTGAAATAATTTTAGAAACATATCACCAAATATTTTATAGTTGACATTTTAAGAATTGGTAAAATTCGCCAAGGTTTATACACTTTTAAATAAGTATGGGTTCTTAAAATTATCCCTGGTCAACCGACCCTTCTTGCAGTGTCGAACTATTATGAAAATAATATTGGGAATATGAAGGGTCGGCCGACCTTTCAATTACGAGGAAATTTTAAAAATAGAACACCTTGGAATTTTTAACATATAAAAATGGTTTCTCCCGACTTCCATTTTCCGACAAGAAGGATCAGCCGCCCCTTCTTTTCGTAGTTAATTGTGAAAACCTTTATCCAACAATTAAACTATATCCATAGTAGAGAACACTAGAAGGAGCGACCAACCCTTCTTGCAATGTCAAACTATTATGAAAATAATATTGGCAATAAGAAGGGTCGACCGACCCTTCATTTACGAGGGAAATGTAACAATAGAACACCTTGGAGAAAGAGCAGCCGCTCTTTCTCTCAGAATATTTCCACTTGCCAATAAACTCTTTGAAGCAAAACGTCTAAATTTTGTTGTTTAAATGTTAATATCTAGTATCCCAGGGTGACACGTGGAACGATCAAATTGTGACACATGGCATATTTGATTTGGCACATTGAGTATTAGAAATATAGTTTAATTATAATATTGGCTCGTATAGAATATTTTCTCCTCTGAGCACCATTGAATCCATGCTACATTTTATTCTCTATTAAACACAATGTTTTAAATATGCTTCAACGAACTACAACAGGAAGTGAATAATTACAGTAGCATTTGTGCTCTCGCACCATCACTGCCTCTCTAGCTACTACTACACCCTATTATATTGGTCATTCACGTTGATCTAGATACTTGCAATCGTTGAGACCTATGGATTGGAAATATTGACACCTAAATCCTCTAAAAACAAAGTTATCGAAGGAAAAGACCTTGTTTTGATGTTTTGTGCCTATGTTTCATGTTCTAATCGGCCATCAAACCCAAATGGTTTCATGTGCCTAGCTTATGAGATATTAAAAAATATAAATACCTAACAATTGAAAAACTAGATTTAAATGTTCTGTTACAGATTTATTATTAAGACATAAAAATCAGTAGAAGTTATTCCTGGCAATTGAATTTACTTCGATCTTTCAACTTTTACAGAGCTTGGGCTCTTAATACATTTCACGACTACGAGTTTGAGCCCACAAACACAGACTCTTCTACTGCAGGATTTATATTAAAAAATTTCTTACTAATTAGACATAAAAATCAATAGAGTTAAAACGGTGCAACTTCGCCGCATTACACATAGATGAAATTTACTTCGAGCTTTCACCTTTTACAGAGCTTGGGCTCTTAATACATTTCAGGACTACGAGCTTGAGCTCACAAACATGGACTCTTCTTCTACAATGAATTTACAGACTTTATTTTGGATTCAACTAGAAGCTATACTTTATTTTTGCTTCCACTAGAAGGTTCAACTAGAAGCTATGAGTCACATTAGAGACAAATCCTGGTCTTGGGGCTTCAACAGTGCTCTAAATCCCCATATATCATGATGTGGTTAGGATTTTTTCTTAAGTTTAAAACAAATAGACAAACAAGATCTCTGAAAGAAACACAATCACAAGATAGACACACAATATACCCTGGGAAACCCTCATGGGGTAGAAAACCCAGCAAAGCTTTCCTCAATAAGATGATCAACCAAAATACAAGATGTGCTCCTTCTCCTTGACTCCTTAGCAGATCTCCTCAACTAGTGCGCACTCTTCCACAAGTGAGTGAATGATCTAATGAGGAGTTCACCTCCTCTATTTATACTTGACTCCCAACTGACTAAAAGACTAATGGGGCCGACCTCACCTGGAGAAGTCTAATAACCCCTAAAATATAACTTCCGGGCCGACCCACACATGGTGGGTCTAATAACCCTAGTTAATACAAACCCCTGGAGGAATAAACATCTCCAGATACATGATAGGGTTACCTCGGAGGAATGAACCATCTCCGGAATAATAAAGTACAAATATAATCTTCTTTGAAGTTACAATATTCAACACTCCCCCTTAACAAGAAGGATATTATAACAACATCTGCAAGAGCAAGGAGTCATCATATATGATACATCTACAAATCATCGGAAGCTTTCTTCAATTCATCTTCATCAGTAACTCAACCAGTTACTGGAACAGTGTCGATATCAATCCGATCATCGGCATCGTCATCAGCATCGTCATCATACGATCATCAGCATCGCCATCATACGATCATCAGCATCGTCATCAGCATCGTCATCACACGATCATCAGCATCGTCGTCACACGATCATCAGCATCGTCATCACACGATCATCAGCATCGTCGTCACACGATCGTCAGCATCATCATCACATGATCATCAGCATCGTCATCACACGATCATCAGCATCGTCATCACACGATCATCAGCATCGTCATCACACGATCATCAGCATCGTCATCACACGATCATCAGCATCGTCATCACACGATCATCAGCATCGTCATCACACGATCATCAGCATTGTCATCACACGATCATCAGCATCGTCATCACACGATCATCAGCATCGTCATCACACGATCATCAGCATCGTCGTCACACGATCATCAGCATCGTCGTCACACGATCATATTCCTAGGATGATCAATCCTGCTCCTTTTAGGACATAGGTCCATGGATGATACAATCCAATCTCCAGTTCTCGAAGACTTCAGTCTACGGATCAATTCTGGGACCTCAGTTCGGGGACGATGTAATCCCCTGCCTGTTCATTCAGGACTTCATTTATCGGAGACCCAGTCTACGGTTCTATTCTGGGACCTCAGTCCGGGGACGATACAATCCCCTACCTGTTCATTCAGGATTTCATTATCGGAGACCCAGTCTACGGTTCTATTCTGGGACCTCAGTCCGGGGACGATACAATCCCCTACCTGTTCATTCAGGATTTCATTATCGGAGACCCAGTCTACGGTTCTATTCTGGGACCTCAGTCCGGGGACGATACAATCCCCTACCTGTTCATTCAGGATTTCATTATCGGAGACCCAGTCTACGGTTCTATTCTGGGACCTCGGTCTGGGGACGATACAATCCCCTACCTGTTCATTCAGGATTTCATTATCGGAGACCCAGTCTACGGTTCTATTCTAGGACCTCAGTCCGGGGACAATACAATCCCCTACCTGTTCATTCAGGATTTCATTATCGGAGACCCAGTCTACGGCTCTCTTTAGGACTGAAAGTCCAGGGATGATCCAATCCCCTCAACTGTCCGCTAAGGACTTCATTCTCGGAGACCTCATGTCTACGGCTCTCTTTAGGACTGAAAGTCCAGGGATGATCCAATCCCCTCAACTGTCCACTAAGGACTTCATTCTCGGAGACCTCACGTCTACGGCTCTCTTTAGGACTGAAAGTCCAGGGATGATCCAATCCCCTCAACTGTCCACTAAGGACTTCATTCTCGGAGACCTCACGTCTACGGCTCTCTTTAGGACTGAAAGTCCAGGGATGATTCAATCCCCTCAACTGTCCACTAAGGACTTCATTCTCGGAGACCTCACGTCTACGGCTCACTTTAGGACTGAAAGTCCAGGGATGATTCAATCCCCTCAACTGTCCACTAAGGACTTCATTCTCGGAGACCTCACGTCTACGGCTCTCTTTAGGACTGAAAGTCCAGGGATGATTCAATCCCCTCAATCTGTATTCTCATCAATACAAGTACAAGTATCCTCATCCATACAAGTACATAATCAATATCTAGCATCAACAGCATGTATACGTCATATATCAAAAGCATGTATTCTTACTAATACATCTAAAAGCATGTATACATCTGTCATCAAAAGCATGTATTCTCACTAATACATCTATCATCAAAATCATATATACATCTAACATCAAAAGCATGTATACATCTAGCATGTATTCTCACTAATACATCTATCATCAAAATCATGTATACATCTAACATCAAAAGCATGTATACATCTAGCATGTATTCTCACTAATACATCTATCATCAAAATCATGTATACATCTAACATCAAAAGCATGTATACATCTAGCATGTATTCTCACTAATACATCTATCATCAAAATCATATATACATCTAACATCAAAAGCATGGATACATCTAGCATGTATTCTCACTAATACATCTATCATCAAATCATGTATAAGTGAAACTAAATGAAAATAAAATAGTCCTAAATCTAACTATTTCTAAGTGACTAGGTGAAGTCTCATTGTTGATGAGACTTGCTTGTCATCAGGAACCATGCTACTCCCCCTTTCTAGGAGAGTCCTTTTGAACTACACCAAGCTTGTCTCGAAAGTATTCAAATTTCACACGAGACAGTGGTTTGGTAAGGATATCAGCAATTTGATCTTCAGTGCTCACGTACTCAAGCTTGATAGCTCCTTTCTGCACCATATCTCGAATATAGAAGTATCGGATCTCTATGTGTTTTGACTTATCATGGAACACAGGATTTTCTGTCATCTTGATGCAGCTTTGATTATCACACATAATCATAGTGGGATCCATTTCTAATTCAAACACCCCAGATAACAGTTTCCGAAGCCATACAGCTTCACAGCTGGCAGAGCAAGCAGCTATGTATTCTGCCTCAGCAGAACTGAGGGCCACACTGGATTGTTTCTTGCTGAACCAAGAGATCATGGCAGATCCAAGGCTATAACATCCACCTGAAGTACTTTTTCTGTCTGAGACACTGCCTGCCCAATCAGAGTCTGAGTAACCATGCAACTTGATTTCATGACTTCCATCATAGAGTAAACCAAAATCTAATGTACCTTTTAAGTACCTCATTACATGCTTTGCAGCTATTAGATGAACCTTTCTGGGTTCTACTAGATACTGACTTAGGGTATTTATAGCAAAGCATATATCTGGTCTAGTATTTGTTAAGTACATTAGTGACCCAATGATCTGTCTATATAAAGTTAGGTCCACTAATTCTGATGAGTCATTAACCAAAATCTTTAAGTTGGAGTCCATGGGAGTGGCCATGGGTTTACACTCCAACATATCAAATCTCTTCAGAATTTCCACAGTATACTTACCTTGATTCAGAAAGATTCCTCTTGGTTCTTGCCACACTTCTAATCCTAAGAAGTAGTGCATCAATCCGAGATCTTTCATCTCGAATTCTGAAGAAAGCTTCTTCTTGCTTTCAATGATTTTTTTCTCATTTCCAGTTAGAAATAGATCATCTACATATAATAAAAGTATAACTGGTTCATCATCCATCACCTTGAGATAAAGGTTTGGGTCAGCTTTACTTTTGGTAAAGCCCATGCTAGTTAAGAAATTATCAATCCTTCCGTACCAAGCTCTGGGAGCTTGTTTCAACCCATATAATGCCTTTTTCAGTTTGCATACATGAGTCCTTCCGTCATTTACCTCAAACCCTTGTGGTTGATCTATGTATACTTCTTCTTCAATTACACCATTCAGAAAAGCTGTCTTAACATCCATTTGATGTAGTTTCCACTTCATCATGGATGCAAGAGCCATGATAGTTCTAATTGAAGTATACCTAGCAACTGGTGCAAATGTTTCTTCATAGTCAATTCCCTCCTTCTGAGAGAAACCTCTGGCTACAAATCTTGCTTTGTATTTTTCAATACTTCCATCCGCAGCATGTTTTATTTTAAAGATCCATTTGGAAGAAACCACACTTTTGTCTTTTGGTTTGGGAACTATATCCCAAACATCATTTTTCATTATTGACTGATATTCTTCAGTCATTGCTTCTACCCATTCTTTCTTTTGAGCTGCCTCTTCATAGCTAGTAGGTAGTTGATCCACTAGATCACACATCAGGGCCATATAGTTGGATACTAACTTTGGTTTCTTTCTTTCTCTAGTGGAGCCTTCAGGAGCACCATATCTTTCTGCTCCTTGAATAATGTCTCTAGCCCATGCTGGTCTTCTTTTCCTTGACAATTCTGTAACAGGAGGTTCTTGTGGTTCCAGCATGTCATGATCCTCTGGTGTGTCCTCTTCAGGAATGTGAGCATTCTCTGAGATTCTGGGAGATGTATCTTCTTCATAAACTTCTTCAAGTTGACACTTTCTAGATTTCTTGAGGGCTGCTTCCTCATCGAAGGTAACATCTCTACTTATTTCTATATGATGGAAACCTGGTATGTAGATTCTGAAGGCTTTGGAGGTTTCACAATAACCAACAAATATTCCCTTCTTACCTGAGGGATCCAATTTGGATCTCTTTTCTTTTGGAATGTGTATGTACACAGGACACCCAAATATTTTGAGATGACTTACCTCAGGCTTCTTTCCTGTAAAGACTTCTTCTGGAGTTTTGAAGTCAAGAGCACTATGAGATAGTCTATTTTGAACATATACTGCTGTCTTGGCTGCTTCAGCCCATAGATACATGGGAAGTTCTTGATCATGTATCATAGTCTTTACAGCTTCCATGATGGTTCTATTTTTCCTCTCGGCTACCCCATTTTGTTGGGGATTGTAAGGAGTGGTTAGTTCCCTTTTGATTCCAGCTTCTTTACAGAACTCTTCAAATTCCTTGGAAGTATATTCTCCACCATTATCTATTCTGAGAATCTTGATTTTCTTGTCTGAGAGGTTTTCTATTAGAGCCTTGAACTCTTTGAATTTTCCAAAGACTTCATTCTTACCCTTTAGGAAGTATATCCAAGTTTTTCTTGAATAGTCATCAATGAAAGAGAGATAGTATTCAAACCCACTTAGAGATGTGGTAGGCATAGGTCCACATACATCTGAGTGTATTAGCTCTAGAGAACCCTTAGTCTTTGTTTCACTTTTCGGAAAGGGATTCTTGATATTCTTCCCTTTCTTGCATCCTTTACATGAGCCATCATGATCAACCTTCAAGTTTGGCAAACCTATAACCATCTTACTCACATATGGTAAAGCTTTATAGTTAATGTGAGCTAGTCTTCTATGCCATAGCTCACTGGGACTAGAAACTTCATGAGCAAGGGAAGATTCTGGATGACCCTTGAGTTTATAAAGTCCTCCTTCTTCTTCACCAATGACAATTGCATCTTTGATTGATTTTCCTTTGGTCCACATGAGTACTTGACCATCTATGAAGGCTACTCTAAAGCCTTTCTTGTCTAGTGCAGAGATAGAAAGTAGATTCTTCTTTAAACCTGGGACATATAAAATTTCTTTCATCTTCAAAGGTGTTCCTGGATCAAGCTTGTAGCTTGCTTCACCAATTCCCTTGATGGGATATTGATAATCATCTCCTAGAGATACCTTCTGTGGTGAAGACTTCTCTTCAATCTTGGAGAGAGTTTCCTTATGACCTGTCATGTGCTTTGAAGCACCACTGTCAATGAGCCAAGTGCCTTCACCAGGGGACACAGATCCAGAGAGAGCAGAAAATAGTACATATTCTTCTGGTTCTTCTTTCTTTACTTTAGATCTTTTCTTTTGAGGCCTTTCCTCCACTTCTTCTTCTTCTTCTTCTTCTTCTTCACTGTCATCTTCTGCCATATGAGCATGATGTCTTTTGTGAACAAACCTTTTCTTCTTCTTCTCTGGTAGGGTACAGTCTCTGGCATAGTGTCCTACCTTGAGACAATTGAAGCATTGGACTGTGGAGATGTCTCCCCCTTTCTTTTTGAATCTATGAGAGGGTTGAGGCCTTTTGTGGTTCACTTTCTTGAAGTAGCCTCTCTTTCCTCTTTTGGTGTGGGTGGCCAAAGCTTGGTCATCCTCTTTGAGAAGTGCTTCTCTGTTGGCAACCCTAGCCTCCTCTTGAACACAATCTTCCCATACTACATCAAACTTCATACTTTCTTTTCTGGCACACATAGTTTGAATGAATGACTCCCAAGGTCTAGTGAGACCATTTAGAGCTGTCATCACAAGTTCATCTTCATCAAGAGTATCACCAAAGGCATCTAGTTGTTCTTTGATTAGAGAGACTCTTGAGAAGTAGTCTTGAATGGATTCTCCTTTGTGCATCTTGGTACTTTTCAACTGAGTCCTTAGATTCATCTTCCTGTTGATGTTCTTTCCTTCATACATTCTTCCTAGGGCATCATACATTTCCTTTGGAGTCTTCTTGGAAGACACTTGGGGAATCAAGTGGTCTTTAATGGAATCAGCTATGATTCTCTTTGCCCTAATCAGGTCCTTCCTGTGTTTTTCTTTGGCTTCATCATCTTCTGGTTCTGCAACTTCCTCCTTGATATAATGAGCAAGATCATTCTCCTCAAGAATGAGACCAATTCTGTATTTCCATGCCCGGAAATTCTCTATGCCTTCTAGCTTGTCTTCAAGCTTAGTATTTGGAGCCATCTTCTCTTGGGGGAGTCCAAGAGACAGAGTAGACTTACCTGGGAAGTTACTTTTCACTTTTCCGGAATCTGGAACAGAATTTTATCGCACTTTTGGTAGAATTAGGGTTTGACTTTCCCGGAGTTCTATCCAACCAAAAAGTTCGATCTATATCTCAAAAGAATGCTCTTGAGAAGAGCTATCCAGCCATGTAATCAGAAATCAAAAATTACAACTTTTTTCTGAAACCAAAATCTGACGTATCGCACTTTTTGTAGAATTAGGGTTTGACTTTCCCGAAGTTCTACCCAACCAAAAAGTTCGATCTATGGCTCAAAAGAAAGGTATTGATGAGAGCTATCCAGCCATGCAACCAAAAATCAATAATACCAACTTTGGGCTGAAAACCCTAACTTCACCAAAGAGAGAGAAAGAGGTATTCTTACCTTGTGAAAGATGTCCTATTCAGTCTAGCTCTGATACCATGTTAAGTTTAAACCAAATAGACAAACAAGATCTCTAAAAGAAACACAATCACAAGATAGACACACAATATACCCTGGGAAACCCTCATGGGGTAGAAAACCCAGCAAAGCTTTCCTCAATAAGATGATCAACCAAAATACAAGATGTGCTCCTTCTCCTTGACTCCTTAGCAGATCTCCTCAACTAGTGCGCACTCTTCCACAAGTGAGTGAATGATCTAATGAGGAGTTCACCTCCTCTATTTATACTTGACTCCCAACTGACTAAAAGACTAATGGGGCCGACCTCACCTGGAGAAGTCTAATAACCCCTAAAATATAACTTCCGGGCCGACCCACACATGGTGTGTCTAATAACCCTAGTTAATACAAACCCCTGGAGGAATAAACATCTCCAGATACATGATAGGGTTACCTCGGAGGAATGAACCATCTCCGGAATAATAAAGTACAAATATAATATTCTTTGAAGTTACAATATTCAACATTTTTCAGGGAACTGTTGTCGAAATACTCATATATCATGAAGAGAGCGAACATAAGAATCCATGACTTCCTTTGTATTTCTGATAAAACAACAAAGGAAACAGAACAGAGGCGGTAAAGAAGAGTGCAATGACTTCCCGAAGATTTCATTCGGCTGCGATACCAGGTATGATTTAGTATTTATATAGTGAATTGGTGAATTTACTTCGATGTTACGGATGGGTAAGGATAATTATGGAGGGATGGTGGTCATAGATATGATCTGTACCGACTGTATAGATACGATCTGTACCGACTGTAGTAATTGTACATGTATCAATCCAATACATGCCTTGAGAAAGGAATGTATGCTGACATGGCGATGGTTTATACGATGAAATTCTGAAATGGTGGTTATCACGTGTGTGAGGAAAATAATCACATCATGCTTTGGTCAAAATTATGTCTTGTCACAAACACCAAGATCACCACCATCATTTACCATTAGCACCATCGGGATTCGGGACAAACATTTATTATATGTTCTAACTAAGCTTGTGATTTGGTTTCTTAAATGTAGTGAAATATTATTTTATATTCTGTTAATTGTAATGTTGTGATTTCTCTATTATTTAATTCTACAATATGTATGTTTGAAAAGAGAACGCATAAAATCCTGAGAACTGTTTGAAAAGAAAGCACATAAAATTTGAATATTTTAATGCCCCTCAAAGGGATTTAGATTTTGAAAGCATGAATTTAGACTTTGAAAGTGTGAATATCAACCTTTCTAAAGTGCAAAAACGGGGTTCTAAAAGGTGGCAATAATGGCTTTGAAAACTGTATTTTTCGATTTGAATAGTGTATTTTTTTACTACTTATGAACCTTAAAATTGCATTTTTTTGTTATAAAACTATGAATTTCAATTCAAAAAGTGTGAATTTCAACACTTAGCCAAATTTTTGTTCTTAATATGCAAAACATAACAACCTTTTTCTCATTTTGGCAGGCTTGTATTTCACACATGTGAACTCCAGAGGCAACTCTGATCCTATAAATAGATAGCCAATTCGTCACTTAGCATGTGAGCTCAACACTTAGCCAGATTTTTGTTCTTTATATATAAAATACTTTTGTTCTTAATATGTAAAATACTTTTGTTCTTAATATGTAAAATACAATGAGTTATATTCAGAAAGATATATTCATCATTTGACCATATTTCTCTATAATTATATTGAAGTATATGGATGGATTTATTCAAAGGGATGTGCACAGCCATTCATTACAAAAAGGAGAGCCTGGGAGCATAAATAGCTTTCCCAGTATGGCTCTGTAAATTTAGAAAATTCCAAAATTGATATAAAAACTCATCCAAGTAGGGATCTCTTCATTAGCATTTTGATTGGCTAATATGTGATGACAAGAAATTGTACTTTAGGGTTAAAAGGCCCATTTTTCATCCAAATTTCCTCTAATGAATCAGGGAGCAGGGTGCTCCCCCCATGGGGAAACTGGTTCTTCACGAGGGAAGTTCCTCAAGCTATCCATATAATATTCCAAAGTAGACTTGAGCAAGTGAACACCAGCTGAATTAATTTTTTGGCCGCCTTTTATAATTTGGATGGCTTCATAGAGGCTGTGAGCCAGCTGGTTCCTCTCCTGAATATCGTGAGCCAACAAGATCCTGACCACCCAGAAGGGGATGGCGATTAATTTCTGGCTCAAGTGGGCTTCGTATTCACAGAGAAGGGCTACTTCACGGCGTGCTATCTACGCCTCTATCGGAGCAGGCGTCTCTGCTAGGTATTGAGCCCCCCAATTGAAGCTCTGTGAGGAAGACTCTTCTAGCTCCATGATCTACTATTGAGACGAGCCTTCTCCCTGAGAGCGAATTTCCCCCCCAGGTCATGAAGACCCTCCACCCCTGCTGGATACCCTACGACTACGGGGAGCCATGATATACCGATTCAAAAAACTGAACCACCAGAAATCCACCCAGAAGTTCAGCCAACCTTTAAATTACAGCTCTCTCGAGTCCATTGAGATTATTTATAGGAATTTCTATGGGAAGCAGGGCGGAGAACTGACTTGACTCATAGATATTTTCACAGAATCCCACACATATGAGAGGATTTCCATTAATGGCTTTGTAGAGATTGAATGACTCAAAATTCATGTAAAAGGCCATCTCGTACAATTGAAAATCATTTTTGCAATACAATGATCGAAAAGAATTGTGTAAACCGGCATCAGCATAATGATTGAGGGCGTAATTTATTGGAGGCATGACGTTATAGGGCATCTCGCTGACCCCTACCACATGTCATCCTCCACTACCGTCCCTTCAAACGAGCCTGCATCTGTCCGAATAGTATTGTCATGATGGTTGATAGGGATGTCATCCGTGGATGATATAAAATATGTCGCCAAAGTTCATCAACTGAAAAGGAGAATCTAAAATGTTCAGCGACTTTAAATTACTGTGAACTTGAATTTAAAATGAATTTTTTTATTTGAAAATTGCAGTTTTCATTTGTAAATGTTCAAAATTTGGACGAGAGATTTTCAGAGATTTTCACAGAAGCCCACACATTTGTAATGGCTTTGTACATATCGAATGACTCAAAATCCAT